>CM076574.1:1343064023-1343811938 GCA_034641835.2 Pinus albicaulis | reverse complement strand
TAACTTTTTTTTTTTCAGAAGAAAAAAACGCTGTATTTATTAAAAGAAATATATGACAGTACATGATCATCAATACATTCTCAAAATGTTATATAAAAACAGTGAGAAAACTCCATATACCCAAATACATCCAGAATGCACTTCTGAAGAGAATTTATCGATGTTCATGGCCAACAATATTACGGGTAGTATAAAACAGACCCATGAGCTCATCCCTGTATACATTGAAAACACATTCAAAGAAAATACAGAAGCATCATATTCATGACAATGAGGAAATAAAAGATAACTGCATAGAAAGAAGGCTAACAAAAAGGTGTGTTCCATAGTGTCTTCCATGACTGACAAGAGGCAGGCTCGCTTGTGCAAACACCAAATCAGGCTCACTTGAAAACATTGAGCGACTTCGATATCCCACTTGCTGTGCACAACCCTTGTATTATAGAACTGGCTCGCTTGTAAATCATCATGCTCGCTTGACATATGGAATTCTGGCTCACTTGATGAATATTGTCAGGTTCGCTTGTAGAAGAAAACCAGCCCTGGACAAAACCAAAAACCCTGCACTCCAAAAAAAGATAAGACAGGCTCGCTTGATGATAGAAAGACTGTCCTGAAAAAAAATGGTGCCCGATAACGATGAATTTCTGATCCCCATGATTGGGGGAGATCCGGCTCCCCAGCTTGATAAAAAACGGAATCAGTTGAAAAGCAAGACCCCATACAACATCCACATGAAAAGAGCATAAAGGACCCCCATCAAAATCACAGCAATCAATACCAGACGCCAACCACCCATCACCATTTTCTAATCAAGTACCTTCATGAAATTTGGATGCTTCAGATTAACGACAACCATCACATAGATCATGTGCTCTGACAACAGGATGTCAGACAGCTGCAAAAGATAATAAAGATTGAAATCGGGAAAAGACCAGCTGTAAAAATGATCCATATGAGGCCGGAAAGCTATGATCCAGATACCAGAAGCAAGTACAGAAAAATCCAGAAAATTGACTGGCAAGCACATTAGATATGGAGGATCACCGAAAAATAACGGCTACATACCACATCACTATAATAAAGACACCCAATTCGAGATCCTGATGGGTGTAAAGATCTATAGAAATGGACATCTACCCAAAATCATAAATAGGTCCAAATTACACGATGCATACAAATAAATGTGTTAACCTTCCAGGACAGGGCCAATAAATGAATCAATGCCGTGGAAACCAATTCAAAATTAACTGGAAAAAGAAACGTCTAATCGGAAAAACTAGGTAGCTGACAGAATTGACAGCTACAATAGCATAGACATCCTAGGAGAGCCCATCATCAGCTTCGGAAATTCCAGCGACAAAATTGCACCAAAAATACTACCCAATGAAAATGCTTAAAAGATGTCACAAACATCTTCATGCCGTGAGCCACCACACATCCATCAAAAGATATTAGGAAGCGAAACCAGCAGTCGCACTATCAATGCTCGGAAGACAAAATCTTGCCATCATCCAGTCTCGAAGCGAAAGAAGACCCTGTGTGAAGAGCATCCCTCATAGCTGGTCCACAACATGCGCCTTACAGTCTTCTCACTCAACCTCACTTCCTCCTCTCAGTCACCTCATAACACTCACACAGCCGCTCACAAACCATAGACATCTCCAAGCTCAATCACATCCCCCAAATTCCTACCAGCTCAGTCGCCTCACAACTCACATCCTCACAGCCCACACACTCTGTCTCTCCGCTAACGATAGAAAATGCAGCACTCATGATTCAGCAATAGCCACCAAAGGCCACAACAAATTGTCCTCATTGGGTGCCAGCTTTATGAATCAGCCATAGCCACCAAAAGCAGTGAAACAATTGTCCTCATTGGGTTCCAGCTATATATGATTCAGCAATAGCCACCAAAAGCCACTACAATTGTTCTCTTTGGGTACCAGCTTTATGATTTAGCAATAGCCACCAAAAGCTACAACAAATTTTCCACCATGGGTTCCAGCTATATGATTCATGAACGCCACACGTTCCATCCCAGAATCCCTACCCAGACTGACTAACTGACTCAGACTCACACAGAGACCCAAATGTGAGGGATTTATACCTTATTTCAGGCCTTAACCCCCAGGCGTCAAACATAAACTAGCACCCGCACTATCATTGCATGGAAGACGAAATCCTACCATCAATCTCGTCCAGGCTTGAAGCGAAAGCAAACCCAAGCTGTTGCATCCTCACAACCCGCACACTCTGTCTCTACGCTAACGATAGAAACTATAGCACTCATGATTCAGCAATAGCCACCAAAGGCCACAACAAATTGTCCTCATTGGGTTCCAACTTTATGAATCAGCAATAGCCACCAAAAGCAGTGAAACAATTGTCCTCGTTGGGTTCTAGCTATATATGATTTAGCAATAGCCACCAAAAGACACTACAATTGTTCTCTTTGGGTACCAGCTTTATGATTCAGCAATAGCCACCAAAAGCTACAACAAATTGTCCACCATGGGTTCCAGCTATATGATTCATGAACGCCACACGTTCCATCTCAGAATCCCTACCCAGACTGACTAATTGACTCAGACTCACACAGAGACCCAAATGTGAGGGATTTCTACCTTATTTCAGGCCTTAACCCCCAGGCGTCGAACATAAACCAGCACCCGCACTATCATTTCATGGAAGACGAAATCTTGCCATCAATCTTGTCCAGGCTCGATGCCATCAAGTTTATATTCACCATATGCTCATTGTATGGAAAAATAGGGAAGTTCTACAGTTCTTCAGAAATAAAATTGTTAAAATTATTCTTCATTTTAGATTTAAATGTGCAATCTTTCGGTGGCTTTTTGATTCTTTTATGTGTGTGTGTCCAGTGCTTGTACAGTGAAAAAATTGTACACGATAGATCTACGGTAAAGGTGGATTTAGGGTGATGGACGTGATCCTTTGAAATATAAGTCACTGGAATAAAAATAATAATTATCAATGTTTAGTGTTGAGGATCATAACAAAATCAGATATCAATTAGCTACATGAAAATACACATCAAAATAGTTACAGAATTTGTATAATAGATATATAATTCGTTCCTAAGTGTTAATAACAATATTGTTCATAATTGTATTTTAAGAATAAGTAGAATAAAAAGTTATTGAATAATTAAGAAGTTATATATATATATATATATATATAATTTTATTTAATTTTTTGTGCTAATTTTAATTTTAATTTCTATTTTTATTTCAATTTCAATTTTTGTTTCAATTCTAATACAATGATTTTAGTGTACATGTCAATTTTTTGAAAGATTGATCTAGAAACGTGTAATATCTTTAACCGTTTAACCGGTTGGACCAAATCACAATAGTAGAAGACTAATAAATAAAGTAGTGAATAAGCGGCATTGGCCCATGGTTTTCCCTTTTTGGTTGTTTTGACCTAGTTATTTCCCCATGGTTTTTCCTTTTGGTTGTTTTGACCTCAGGTATTTGCCGATGGTTTTTCTAGGTAGCTTGTCTATAAAAAGAGGAGGAGGAATGAGAGCAACTCAGGGAAAAATTGGATCTGTTCTTTGTGATATTTTTGAGGGCTCACACGAGTTTTCAAGAGAGGATTTCGAGTGAGATCCTCAGCTTTCTTCAGTGGGATTCGATCTCACTCTAGTAAGCAAACCCAACTTCGGTGGTTCCTCTGATCACCCTAGCTGGTCTAGTTTAATTTATTTCTTCAGCAAAGAGAGAATTGTGCATCATTTATCTGCTAGATCAAAGATATAGATCTAAGGTTTTCTTTGCAGGGTTATCTGGAGGCATCTACGAGAAGGAGATTTGGCCTTGTATGCGGGTGGTGAAAGTAACATTTTGAATTGGGCTTGGTTGGGTGAGCGATCATTGCATCCTGTCTCAACTCACCGCTTGAGGTCATTAGTGGCTGCAAGATCAACATCCGCACTCTGTTTGTACAACACCTTGTCCAGTCAAAGGGATTGCACACCTGAGCGCTGATCCATCTGTTCCGCTGGATGCATATCGATTTGGACACAGACTTTGCTGGTGGCCATTCAATCATTCAGAAACCACTGGGAAGGTGCAACCTCCACGGCTGCAATGCAATTCTATGGTTGTGCGGCCTACCCAGCTGCAATGTAATTTTCTATGTTAATATCGTGCCAAGTTCACGATTCCACTTTACCGTGTGATTGCCCACCCTTCACGCATGGTTAAACTGCCTTGGGCTGAATAGTAATAAAGCGTTCTCTTGAAGTCCATTTATGTGTATTTAAATGGAGATTCATAACACATCGTATGCACCTTTATGCTTATGGAGTTTATGGATATTTTAATCATGCACCTTTATGGATTTTATGGATATGGGTATTATCATCAAGTTTATGCTCTTATTATTTTATGGCATTCTTTCCATATATTAAGAAGTATGTTACTCTAGTTTTCCATTTTATCAAGCATCATTACAAAAGGGTGTCATTTCTTTACTGAATCATATTACAGTGGTATCAAAACGCCATCTTGGCCAGCTGTGGGATGCCAAGGAAGGATTAAAAAAAGGGTATTACTGTTAATTGGGAAGGAAAAAGGGCTAGGAGTCAAGGGAAAAATGAAAGGGAAGAAAGACCAATGGGTGATCATAAAAATACCAAACTTGAAGATGCTTTAAAAAAGATCGCTGACACTAAAGACACCATCATAGAACTCCTTAAAGTACAAATCAGGCAACCTAATGTGCAAAGAAATAATGGGGAAGAAGGTTCCCATTCAGGTGGGGATGGTCCACTGCAGGAGTATATCAATGTTCGTAGCAATGGCCCATTACACGAACATGTCAACACTCGGAGCAACCCTTTTAGTCAGCCAACCATGCCTCCATATTTGGATGACTCCTCCAGGGAGAAAGACTACCCTTCACCTATTGTAGAGACAGTTACCGCCTGGATGAAATAATATGATACGTTGCCTCCCAACATGAAAGCGACCCTGAGCCTTAATGACTTTTACTACATGAGGAGAAAACAACAAAGGAAGGAAACCACATATGGGGGCCATCAGTCAAACGTAGATTTGCAGAAGGTTGTGGGAAAGGTAACTCTTCCTTATTTTGATGGATCGTCGAAGTGTTTAGCACAATCATGGGTACAGAAACTGGATACATATTTCCAGCTCAATCCCATTCGGGAGAAGGAGGCCATCAAATATGCCACACTTCATCTTGATGGAGAAGCACATGAATGGCGGAAACATGGTATGACCACTCTAGGACATGCCAACATCATCTCTTATACATAATTAACACAGAGGTTAATAGAAAGATTTGATAGGAAGGATCTTGAGATATACTTCCGTGAGCTAAGCCAGCTCCGACAGACAGGGAACCTTGAATCTTATGTTGCAGAATTCCAGACGCTTGCAGTAATGGTCAACGACCTCTCCATGACCTGATTGGTCATGTTATTTATAGAAGGGTTGTCAGAACCCCTACGAGGTTGGGTTAGGGCCTACCAACCCGCCACCTTGCAAGATGCAATTAACTGTGCAAGGGATATGCAGGATGCAGTACCCAAGAATAGATTCCTACCTAAATTCTCTATTCCTCAAAAAGGGAAGGAAGTTAAGCAGCAACAACAAGAACCATTTGGTAAGGGGAAGCTGGATGATGAGACCAGAAAATATCTCAGAAGGAGAAGGCTATGCTTCTCTTGTCAAGAACCTTGGGCACTGGGACATCGATGTACTAAAGGGAAGGCCCACTATATTGAAGTATTTTCTGAAAGCGAAGATGAGGAAGAGAATCCAGAGCTAGATCAAGGGGAATCACAAGGCATGGGAGCAATACAGGAAGAAGTCCAAGAAGGAGTCATTGCCTCTCTCACAAGGGTCTGAATATATCACACCCTCCAGGTTAGGGGCACCATACAAAGACAAAAGGTTACTGTGCTAATTGATGGTGGGCCTCCCACAACTTCATTGATGTAGAATTCATAGCTAGAAGGGGACTAGCCACTAAAGAATTTGAAGGCTTTATAGTTTTGATTCCTGGAAAGAAAGAGCACAAATGCATGCCCTGCACTAAGATAGTTCGTAACATGAGCCTAACAATGGGAAACTACAAAGTTGCAGATAAATTCTTTGTCGTAGACTACCCAGACTCTCATGTAGTATTGAAGGTACAATGGCTATATTCTATGGGAACTCATATAGTAAACTACTAAGACTTGGAACTTGCATTCACAGGACCAGAAGGTAAAAAGGTGAAGTTTAGAGGAATGCATGCATATCCTCCCAAGGTTGTGACATCCAATCGAAGCGAGGCAGACCTCCGACATGGGGATATTGTATGGGAAGTAGAGTGTCGAATCATGGAGAAGAAACCAGTAGAACAACACAAGGAGTACTCACCTGATATTATGGTACTATTGCAAAAATACCAGAATGTCTTTGGAGATATTCCCCCAGTACATCCACCTGATAGGGGATTTGAGCGCATCATCGAACTAGAAGAAGGGGTCCAAGCTATCATCACTACCCCTTATCGGCACCCCAAAGTGTAAAAGGATGAGATAGAAAAGGCAATAAAAGAATTGTTGGCATTAGGACACATTCGGCCGAGCTCGAGCCCCTTTGCTTCATCAGTAGTCTTGGTTAAGAAAAAGGATGGGTCCCTGAGGATGTGTATAGATTATCGAGCACTGAATAAGAAGACCATCAAAAATCGATATCCTATCCCCAGGATTGACGAATTGATGGATGAGTTAAAGGGAGCCAAGTACTTCTCAAAAATTGACCTTCACTCAGGGTATCACCAGATCAGGGTTCGTGATCAAGACATTCCAAAAAAAGATTTTAGATGCCACTATGGACATTATGAGTTCCTAGTGATGCCTTTTGCATTGACCAACACCCCTGCAACATTCCAGTCATGCATGAACCATATATTCAATAAGAAACTGCGTAAATTTGTTTTAGTCTTCTTCGACGACATCCTGATCTTCAGTGAAACATGGGAAGAGCATCTGCAGCACCTGGATGAGGTCTTGGGAATATTGGAGGCACAACAATTTTATGCCAAAATCTCTAAATGTGAGTTTGGGATGACAAAAATTCTATATCTGGGTCACATCATCGGGGGCCAGGGTGTTAAGGTCCACCAAGAGAAGATTGAGGCCATTCTCAATTGGCCAACTCCCAAAAATGTACAGAGTTAAGGAGCTTCTTGGATATTTTCACTTATTACAAAAGATTTGTAAAGGGATATTCACAACTAGCAGCCCCTCTTACTGACTTGACAAAAAGAGGAGCCTTTTTATGGACAGAAACAACCCAGGAGACTTTTGAGCGGATGAAGGAAGTCATGAGTTCATGTCCAGTTCTAGCCTTGCCAGACTTCTCTCGACCCTTTGGATTGGAGTGTGACGCTTCTAGGGAAGGAATTGGGGATGTCCTAACATAGAACCATCATCCCATTGCTTTTGAGAGTAGAAAGTTGCATAATTATGAACACTCTTACTCCATTTATGACAAATATATGTTGGCTATTATGCATGCATTGGCCAAGTTTCATCCATATCTAGTGGGGAATCAGTTCAAAGTCAAAACTGATCACAATAGTCTCAGATACTTCCTGGATCAGAAGGGATTAAATGAAAGGCAGCAAAAATGGGTCAGTAAGATCCAGCCTATGATTTTGAGATTGAATATGTCAAAGGTATAAAAAATATAGTTGCAGATGCCTTGTCAAGGAGACCAGCTACCTTCTCTCTCATAGATATTGTAGATGACTGCAAGTCCCAATCAATCAGCTTGTGAGATCCTTGATGGACATTCATCAGACGTCCGTTATAGAGTTGTCAATGATATTATCTATTATAAGGATCGAATCTATCTAGTACCTGAGTCTCAAATTAAGATGAAGATTCTACAAGAAGCCCATGACTCCCCTTTAGCCGGACATCCAAGCTTTCTGAAGACTTATAGGACCATCAGGGAAAGGTTCACATGGAAAGTACTCAAGAAGGACATTATCAAATATGTTAAAGAATGTGGTACCTATCAAAGTAATAATATTGAACATACACACCCGACAGGTTTATTACAACCACTACCTATTCCGGAACAAAAATGGGAGAGTATATCCATGGATTTCATTATAGGGCTAACTTTTTCACAAGGAAAAGATTGTATTTTTGTGGTGGTGGATCATCTCACCAAGTATGCCCACTTCTTTGCAATCCCCTCCAAAATTTCTGCATCTCCAATAGCAGAAATATTTTTCCAAGGGGTATTCCGTCTACATGGTTTGCCAAAAACCATTGTGAGTGACCATGACAGTAGATTTATGGGAGCATTTTGGCAAGAGTTATTCAGGTTTTCTAGAACAGAACTCACTCCTAGTACCAGCTATCACCCGCAGACATATGGACAGACATAATAAGTGAATAAATGGGTGGAAGGTTACTTACGAGATTATGTCACAGGACAACAACGAGCATGGACCAAGTGGTTTTACTTAGGATAATACTGCTATAACACCACTTATCACATGTCCATAGGGATGTCACCTTTCCGAGCATTATATGGATATGAGGCACTATCTTTTGCAGATACAATGTTTGGAGATAGTAGAGCACCTTTGGCAAAGGATTGGATCTAGGGGTGTCAGGATATTTTGAGAGCCCTTAAAGACAATTTGCAGACGGCACAGAATCGACAAAATTTATATGCAGATCGTCAAAGGATAGAGAGGAGTTTCGAAGTGGGAGATGTGGTTTATCTCCGGCTTCAGCCATACAGGCATTCTACCTTGAAGCAGAAGGGGGCAGAAAAATTAAAGCCATGATTTTATGGGCCCTATCTAGTTTTCCGGAAAATAAGAGAAGTGGCATATGAGCTAGAGCTTCCCACAGAGAGTAGAATTCATAACATCTTTCATGTCTCCTGTTTGAAGAAAGAATTAGGATCAAACATAAAATCATCACCAGAATTACCGCCATTAGATGAAGAGGGCCATATTCAACTGGTTCCTGAGGAGGTGTTGGAGGTTGGAGAAAGGAAGCTTCGAAGCAGAATCATCCGCGATTATTTAGTACGATGGAAAGATCTTCCCGTCGAGGATGCCACTTGGGAAGGAGAACACATATTGCAACATCCAACATTGAAATTGCTTGAGGGAAAGCAATTTTGGGCAGGGGAAACTGTAATATCCCCAACCGTTTAACCAGTTGGACCAAATCACAATAGTTGAAGACTAATAAATAAAGTAGTGAATAAGCGGCATTGGCCCATGGTTTTCCCTTTTTGGTTGTTTTGACCCTAGTTGTTTGCCCATGGTTTTTCCTTTTGGTTGTTTTGACCCCAGGTATTTTCCCATGGTTTTTCTATGTAGCCCATCTATAAAAAGAGGAGGAGGAATGAAAGCAACTTAGGGAAAAATTGGATCTATTCTTTGTGATATTTTTGAGGGCTCAGGTGATTTTTCAAGAGAGGATTTCAAGTGAGATCCTCAGCTTTCTTCGGTGGGATTCGATCTCACTCTAGTAAGAAAACCCAACTTTGGTGGTTCCTCCGATTAATTTATTTCTTCAGTAAAGAGAGAATTGTGCATCATTTATCTGCTAGATCAAAGATACAGATCTAAGGTTTTCTTTGCAGGGTTATCTGGAGGCATCTATGAGAAGGAGATTTGGCCTTGTATGCGGGTGGTGAAAGCAGCATTCTGAATTGGGCTTGGTTGGGTGAGCGATCATTGCATCCTATCTCAGCTCACCGCTTGAGGTCGTTAGTGGCTGCAAGATCAACCTCCGCACTCTGTCTGTACAACACCTTGTCCAGTCAAAGGGATTGCACACCTGAGCACTGATCCATCTGTTCCCCTAGATGCATATCGATTTGGACACACACTTTGCTGGTGGCCATTCAATCATTCAGAAACCACTGGGAAGGTGGAACCTCCACGGATACAATGCAATTCTATGGTTGTGCGGCCTACCCAGCTGCAACGTAATTTTATGTGTTAATATCGTGCGAAGCTCACGATTCCACTTTACCGTGTGATTGCCCACCCTTCACGCATGCTTAAACTGCCTTGGGCTGAATAGTAATAAAGCGTTCTCTTGAAGTCCATTTATGTGTATTTAAATGGAGATTCATAACACATCGTATGCACCTTTATGCTTATGGAGTTTATGGATATTTTAATCATGCACCTTTATCGATTTTATGGATATGGGTATTATCATCAAGTTTATGGTCATATTAATTTATGGCATTCTTTGCATATATTAAGAAGTATGTTACTCTAGTTTTCCATTTTATCAAGCATCATTACAAAAGGGTGTCATTTCTTTATTGAAGCATATTACAAAACGAAAAAATTATTCATTAAAATCAATATGATCACTAAAATGACGTTCTTTTAAAATTAAAAAAAATCAAATTCTCTTATTCAAAATATTTTCTACTTTGTACATCTATGCCTTTTGTTTTTATTTTCAAAGACACATAAATGATATTTTCAAGTGTTAATAAACTAGCTAGTATCCATGGACTTTGATATTGTTGTGACTATAACTAGTGTTTGATAGATTTCAAATGTTAATAAACTATCTAGCATCCATGGACCTTGATAGTATTGTGAATATAACTAGTTGTTTTCCTTTTTACTCTCTCTGTGTCTCAATTGTAAGGTTGTTAATATGTACAGGGAAGGAAACCTATTGACAAATTATTTTGGGAATACATTGAATTTTTATTATTCCAATTCTTCTTGTCAGAATGTACACAATTTATCATATGGTTTCAATAAATACATGTCATTATTCTTCTTGATAATACTCTATCAATGCATTAATTTCAGTGTACATGTCAATTTGAATTTGAATTTGAATTTCTCTAGTGATACAACTATAATATTCCAATGATTTTGGTTAAAGTTATTATGAATTATGACAATAACCACAGAAGCTTGAAAACCATAGTATGACTTATGACCAATTTACACCAATTTTTACATTTCCGTTTAACAATTAGTGATTCATGCATAAATTAAATAGTAACGCATTAGTAAATAAACACATAAGCATATAATCATATGAAAAAATTCCACAAACAGTAAACATATAATCACCAAAACATATTCACACAACTCATCTAACACATAAAACACAAAATATAAATCTAACACATAAACACAAAATATAAAGTGGATACACAATGGGTAAAAATAACTCTAAGCATATAGTCTTTGTCTTCATATTTTTATTAATATTGAATATCATTTAACATCTTCTTTGTGACAGCTTCATTTAAGTTAACTAGTTAGTTAAAGACAATTTGTTTAATTTTCTTTTATCTGGCAAGAAAAACTTAAATCATTACTGTTGATAAAACAAATTATTTTGCTGAAATTATTAAATTAGGAGGAATTAATTAATGGAAATAAAATATTTTAAGCTGATGGTAAAAATGTTTCCAAGAATAGGAGGTGGTTGGGGACAGTTGGAAAGACAGTTACCTACTCCTCTGAGGATAAAGCTGAATCCAAGGGGAGGAGTAGGGGTTCTGTGCAATTAGTAAAGGGGAGTATTTCCTAGAGTTGGTTATGATCAGTTGAAAATACCTCATAGCAAACCTTGTAAAGCCAGATTTTGTGAGTTTGATTGGATTGGCCATATCGAGGTCATAGCAGAAAGAAAACTTATTCCACTGTTAACCCGAGACACCGTCCAGATTATGGAGCTAGGGGGCAAGTGGAGGACATAATAGCCTCCCTTGAATGGTTGGGAGGACTAGAGCTTGAATCGGTCTAATTCAGATAAGTATTAATGTGAATTTTTAAATTAGTTTGATACTAAATTTGAAAGATTGAACATAGTGTTATCTGTGGGTAAATACTGTTCTATTTGAAATTATATACTTAGATTTATATACATATTTATCTAAGGCAGGAAATGAAAATCTGCAGGGAATAATATTCCTCCCTGAAAATATGTAGAACATAACTATTTATTTACTTTATGCTAAATTTTTCTCTGTTGCCATTACTAGATAGAACTAGTTTAAGAAAATAGCTATACCCTCTTTTTTGTGAATACGGAAAAAAGAGAAAAGATTGATTGCATTTAGCAACATAAGATAACCAGAAAAATATTGTAGTTAGACAAACAATAGCATATATAGAATCCAAGTAAATGAGGCAGAAGTATAATTTGTATGATTAATTTACTACTGTAAACAATAGTAGAAACCAAGTATCTTTCATAACAGTGATAGATTAGCATTTGAATGGGAGAATTTTCGTTAGAGTAATTCAAATAAATTACTATTATATAGACTAGAAAATATCAGAGTAGGGTAACATTGGTCTTGTCGGATTGTCGACCCTAGTTTTGGGTGTAAACCCTGAACCTAGATTCATCGTCCGCGGCCAGTCACCAGTTTAAGCACAAACTCTAACTTACAGTGGTCTGGTCACCGTCGTAGGTAGTAAAACATTATTAGAAAATAATAATTTAAGATTCAAGAACATCTGTGTATTGAATAATTGAATGAAACGAGGGAATGGAACCCTTAAAAACAAAAGAAACTTAGCATGAAAATTCTTCTACCAGAAAGAGATAAATTGCAGAAGATAAAAGTTATGAGTTAAACCCATAGTTCATACTTAGCAAATATTGTATTTAACAGTGAACTGACACATAGAAATAATAACGAATTGTAGCACAAAATGGAACTTATTTACATATAGGAAAATAGGAAGTAAATCTTGAAAGACATTCGTTACTGAAAGTTTAAGTAGTATTGATAAAATATGGTAACAAAATTAAATGTAAATGTTCAGAGTATAGCAGAATCACATTTCACGAGCTTGGCCCCAAATATATATAACAAGAGATTGCTTAGAATTCTCAATAGAAATTTTTATACCGTTAACCATTTATAAACAAAATTCTAGGGTAAAACCCTAAGTATCCCTCTTCTTATAATAAAATTTCAATACTACAGAAATTTGAAACCCTAGGTTGGGCTTAAAGACCCCCTATTCTCTTTTTACAAATGCCATTTAATCTAGGCTACAATCTCCCTTCAAATGAGCGGAGTACCTGTTAGTAAGGTGTGTAGCGTTAGCTGTGGACATGTAGGAATGCATAGGAAATCACTGGTAGGGTTTCGGTTAGAAGAACACTAACCTGATACAAAAAAAAAGCCTAGAATGTGAGTCGAGACCGTAAACTAGAAAATCATCATTTAAAGTTCAAAACAGAGCTCAGACAAGTAAATAAGGGCATAGATTATACACTTGATAGAAAGAACTGCTATCATTGGTCCTGCAAGAGAGAGATATACAATAAGCTACCCTTATAATTATATAAAATGATAAATGCTCTGCGTTCAGTCCCATAGCAGGAAGAAATGAAAAATAACCCAAATTAAATGATAAACCGAAAATGGGCTGACCTTAAAACTTTGATATGCGCCATAAAATTCTCATACCTGCAGTCCTCAGAACAAAATTGAAGCGCCATTCCTCTCTGCAAGATTTAACCTCATAAAGAAAGCGAACTCAGCTTAAATGAGTTGCTGAACAACTCAAAAACCAGCAAATGGGAGCATTAAGAACTGGTTTAGCATGGTTTAGTAGAGCGAAGGGTTAAATGTCACAACGAGGAACAAACCTTAAAAGGAATTGAGACAGAGAACTCGAGGAGAGGCTGAGCTCTGCAAACACGCCAAAGAGCTATGGAAATAGTTGATAGCTCTAGCTAACTGACAGTAGTCTCCGGAGTAATTCCCTCGGAAATTATGCAGAATCTAAGGTGAGGTTTAACAGCTGTCGTTGGTAATTAAAATCACAGTACTGAAGTTTATTAATGGAGTTAACATAAACACTACGTCTGGGAGCTTATTTGGCCAAGTGGCGATGTGTATATCCCAAGAAATGATTTACCGTAATTTAACATAGGAGAGCAGATCTGCATGCAATACAATGAAAGTTCAATTCTAATGTTTGTGAATGTATGTATAATATTTGTAGTGATCAGTACCCAGAACGATATTACAATGGTAATGATTGCTATGAATATTATATAGAAGATCTATATTATTATTTCAATAATTACCATAGACAAAAACAAATTAATCACAAATTGAAATGTATTGTATTGGTTATTAACCAAACTAAGAGCCATAACATTGGTACATTCAATATATGTTTAGTGTGATGAAATCGAATTTACATATGTACATTTTTACTATGATAAGTGAAAAGTTTTTTTTTTTTTTTTTATGGTTGTAAACAAGTTATGGATGAATGTGACAAGTGGTATCAGAGCAGGTTGCAATGCTGGGACCCTAAGGGTCTACTAACAGTGAAGCTGTGTATGTGAATAGTGCACAGAGAGAGAGAACGAGTGATAATGAAAAGAGTTGTAGCATCACAATCGCAACCAGAGGAAACTCAAGCACCGACAGTCATGAATATGGAAATGTGGGTTCAATTAAGTGTAGAACAACATCAAAATACCAGTTGGTTACTTGAAGAAAAACAACATCAAACTAGTTTTTTGTTGAACATGGTGCAGCAATTACAAGAGGAAATGCTAAGAGTCAAGAAGGATAATGAGCGACTATTACAAGACTAAGAGAAAATTTTAAAAAGTTTATCTGACAAACAGAATCAGGAGTTGGATCATCCAAGTGCTGAAAGAGGCTTACTAGCAAATGAATATCAGCAAACAAGAAATAACATTGCAGACAGAGTTGAAAAGAGTCCCTCCCAGAGAAGTAAAAGTAAGAATTACAATGAGGCAGAGTCAGACAATCTATCCGATCAACAAGATATTAAGGGACAAAAAGTAGAACTGCAGGGAAAATTCTGCAAAATTAAGCCACCGACGTTTGATGGTGAGGCAGAGGAGGTGGCCAAAGCCTGGTTAATTAATGTAAATAAATATTTTCAGGTATATGAATATAGCAGCAATATGAAGGCCAGATTGGCTATATACTAGTTACGAGAAAATGCCACACTGTGGTGGGAAGAAGTGAAAAATGTACGCAGCATAGATGAATAGGATATTACTTGGGAATTGTTTCAGCAGTACTTTAAAGACAAGTACTTAACAGAAAGGTTTTATGATGACAAAGCTAAGGAATTTCATGATCTTCGGTTGGGACAAATGACCATGGATGATTACATCACTAAATTTACTTCCCTATTATGTTACGTTCCCTATCTCTGAGATGAAAAGGCCAAAGTGAAGAGTTTCTTAAGTAGCCTACCTACTCATATGAGAGAAAAAATAGAATTTTTTAATCCTCATACCATGGATGAGGCCATTCGTAAAGCACGAATGTGTTATCAGTAGTCCAAGGCCAAGGGTGAAGGAGGAAAAAGTTGGCAACCCAAGCAAAGTCTGGAAAAATAATTCCAATCTTAAAAGTAGTAAGAGTGGCAACTTTAAAGGAGCAGAACGAACTTATATCAGTAAAAAAATTGGTAGGAACCACCAAAGAACCAAATTTCCAGTGGAAGAAAATCCCACAGAAGCGTCTAGTAAGCCAGAGCAAGGACAGAGTACTAAACCTCCTCTACAGTGCTCGAGCTGTGGGAAGGCTCATTATTATAAAAACTGTCCACAGTGAACAAGAAATGAAACTGTAACAAATCTGCAAGAGGCATCTACAATGGGGGGCGTGGCACACAACATACCCCGTATCAATGCAGCCTTGGAAGACCGGCAGGCTAAATTTTAGCCCACAATGATTGAATTAGAAGGTACTTTACTAACTAAACCTGTTTCAATTTTGGTAGATCATGGAGAAATTTTGAGTTATGTAAGTCCCAAATTACTGGAAATGTGCAAATTAAAATAATGGAAGTTTAAAAATTCATGGTTAGTACAGCTAGCTATCGGGGCAAAACGAAAGGTAATGACAAAAATTCCTAATTTTACATTGGAAGTGGCAGAACAATAGTTACAAGTAGTTTTAAATGTCTTACCATTGGGATCTTATGATGTGTTATTGGGCATGGACTGGTTGGAAAGACACTGGAACTTAGTGGATTGTAAAGAAAAGATCATATATTATAGAATGCAAGATGGCACACGAAAAGAGATTCAAGGAATTAAAAATCCAATGCAATTATGTCCAATTACAACATCTCAAATGGGTAAGTGTATCAAAAATGGATTCCAGTTGTATGCAATTCAAGTGGGGTACACAGACTCCAAGGAAAAGTCACCAATGAGGGAAGATATTCCTATAGTACAGGAATTTCTGGATGTTTTTCCAGAAAACATTCCTGGTTTACCACCTAAGAGGGATATTGACTTCACCATAGAGTTGTTGCTAGGAGTCTCTCCGATGTCAAGAGCTCCTTAAAGAATGAGCGTGCCAGAACTAACTAAATTGAAAATGCAGCTACAAGAGCTGCTAGACAAAGGCTACATCCGTCCAAGTGTGTCTACATGGGGAGCAATAGTCCTATTTGTTAAAAAGAAAGATAGAACCTTACGTATGTGTATCGATTATAGGCAGCTTAATAAGCCAAATGTTAAGAATAAATACCCCTTACCAAGAATCGATGATTTATTTGATCAGGTAAGAGGGGCTATGGTGTTTTCTAAAATAGACTTAAGATCTGGATATCATCAAATTCAAATCAAAGATGAAGATATTTGTAAGACAACATTTCGCACACATTATGGGCACTATGAATTTGTGGTGTTACCCTTTGGATTGACGAATGCACCAACAACCTTTATGAGGTTGATGCATGGCATCTTCCACCCATTCTTGGATAACTTTGTACTTATTTTCATAGATGAAATTCTGATATATTCTAAAAGTGTGGAGGAACATAAAGAGAATTTGGGAATAGTTTTGGAGATGCTAAGAAAGCATTAGCTTTATGCTAAGTTCAGTAAATACGATTTCTTTAAAACATAAATCCAATATCTAGGACATGTTATATCAGCTGAAGGAATCGTTGTTGATCTAGAAAAGGTCAAAAATATTATGCAATGGCGAGTACCCCAGAATGTGGCTGACATTAGATCGTTCATGGGATTAGCTAGTTATTATAGAATATTTATAGAAGGATTTTCCAAAATTTCTTTTCCTATTACATCTTTGCAGAATAAGGGAATGCTTTTCAAATGGACAAATGAGTGTCAGAACAACTTTGAAAAGCTGAAGAAACTTTTGACTACATCACCGGTTTTGAGGGTAGCTTACCCTAATAAAGATTATGAAGTTTGTACTGATGCAAGTAAAGATGGTGTTGGAGCAATATTAACCCAGGAAGGCAGAGTGGTGGCATATGAGTCTAGAAAACTGAAGGACCATATACAGAAATATTTTGCTTATGACTTGGAACTTAAAATAGTGGTACATGCTCTCCGGGTGTGGAGGCATTACCTACTGGGTAAGAGATTTGCACTTAAAACACACCATAGTAGCTTGACTAATTATTTTAAGCAAGCAGATCTAAATTCCAGGAAAGAAAGATGGAATGCCTTTCTAAGTGAATTTGATGTGGACATTCAGCACGTAAAGGGTAAGAAAAATTGAGTAGTAGATGCGTTCAGTAGAAAATTATATGGCATTTGTGCATTATACTATAATCAGCTAGAAAGCCAACTTTTGGAACAGTTAAAAGAAGAGGCACAGAAAGATTCGGAATACAAATTCCTATTGAAATAAATGGAAGAGGATAAGAAGCAAGGAAATAAATCTGAGTTAGGAAAGAATGAATATTAGGTGCTGACATTCTGAGGAAGAATATATGTGCCTAGTCGTATAACTCTAAAGGAGTTAATACTGAATGAATTCCATCGCAGCAATTATGCTGGACATCCAGGATATCATAAAACACTTACTGTAATAAGAAAGGTATATTTTTGGCCGAGCATGCGTAAGAATATTGCTGAATATTTAAGAAAATGTATGGAGTGTCAGCAGGTAAAGGTGGAGCACCAGCATCCTGCGGGACTATTACAGCCCATACCCATACTTGAATGGAAGTGGGAGGTTATCTCCTTAGATTTCATCACAGGTCTACCGCGAAAAAAAAGATAGAATGATTCAATCATGGTAGTGGTAGACAGATTAAGAAAATCTTCACATTTTATACCTGTAGAGTCTACGTACAAGACAATACAGATTGCTGATATATTTATGAAGGAAATTTTCAGGTTGCATGGTATACCAAAAACTGTGATTTCAGACCAGGATGTTAAGTTTACATCCGCATTTTGGAAAAAAATATTTTCAGGTCTGGGAACACAAATACACTTTAGCACCACCTATCACCCTCAGACTGATGGGCAAATGGAGTGAATAAACCAAGTATTGGAAGACATGCTGCGCATGTATGTGATGCAGCAGCCAACCAAGTGGGAGGATTATTTGCACCTTGTTGAGTTTGCTTATAACAACGAGTATCAGGAATCTCTGAAAATGAGTCCCTTCGAGGCATTTTATGGTAGGCAATGTCGTACACCTATAAAATGGAGCAGTCCTGAGACTAATTAATGTTGGGACCTGGAATGTTGGTAGAAATGGAAGCTGAGGTAAAATGAATAAGGCAGAATCTGAAGGTTGCACAAGATCGACAAAAAATTTATGCAGATAAAAAAAGGTCTTACCAAGAATTCATGGTGGGGGATCATGTTTACGTGAGAGTTAAGCCCAAGAGAAGTACGATGAGGTGGACCTCTTGTGCCAAATTATTTCTCAGATACTGTGGACCTTTACAAATACTGGAAAGGGTAGGACCAGTAGCTTATCGGTTGGATTTACCCAGCCATATTCAAGTTCACAATGTGTTCCATGTGTCCTTGCTGAAGAGTTATGTACATGATGAAAACCATGTGATTCATTGGAAAAATATTCAGGTAGAACCGGATGGAGAGTTTCTGGTCGAGCCGCAACACATACTTGACTGAAGAGAAATTGAACTCCGCAAATGAGTAGTCATCCAAGTAAAAGTGCAATGGAAGCACTTAGGACCGGATGAAGCTACTTGGGAGGACGAGAAGTTCATGCGGGAAGCTTACCCGGAGCTCTTTGCAGAGCTGGGCTGAAACACCGGGGACGGTGTTACTTCCAGGGGGGCAAGTTGTAACAACTTCATTTAAGTTAACTAGTGTTAACTAGTTAAAGACAATTTGTTTAATTTTCTTTTATCTAGCAAGAAAAACTTAAATCATTACTGTTGATAAAACAAATTATTTTACTGAAATTATTAAATTAGGAGGAATTAATTAATGGAAAGAAAATATTTTAAGCTGATGGTAAAAATGTTTCCAAGAATAGGAGGTGGTTGGGGACAGTTGGAAAGATAGTTACCTACTCCTCTGAGGATAAAGCTGAATCCCAGGGGATTAGGGGTTCTATGCAATTGGTAAAGGGGAGTATTTTCTAGAGTTGGTTATGATCAGTTGAAAATACCTCATAGCAACCCTTGTAAAGCTAGATTTTCTGAGTTTGACTGGATTGGCCATCCAGAGCTCATAGCAGAAAGAAAAATTATTCCACTGTTAACCTGGGACACCGTCCAAATTCTCGAGCTAGGGGGCAAGTGGAGGACGTAATAGCCTCCCTTGAATGGTTGGGAGGACCACAACTTGAATCTGTCTAATTCAGATAAGTATTACTATGAATTTTTAAATTAGTTTGATACTAAATTTGAAACATTGAACATAGTGTTGTCGATGGGTAAACACTGCTCTGTTTAAAATTATATACTTAGATTTATATACATATTTATCTAAGGCAGGAAATGAAAATCTGCAGGGAATAATATTCCTCCCTAAAAATATGTAGAACAAAACTATTTATTTACTTTATGCTAAATTTTTCTCTGTTTGCATTACTAGACAAAACTAGTTTAAGAAAATAGCTATACCCTATTTGTCGTGAACAAAGATAAAAGAGAAAATATTGATTGCGTTCAGCAACATAATATAATCAGAAAAACACTGTAGTTAGACAGACAATAGCATATATAGAATGCAAGTAAATGAGGCACAAGTATAATATGTATGATTAATTTACTACTGTAATCAATAGTAGAAACCAAGTATCTTTCATAACAGTGATAGATTAGCATTTGAATGGGACAATGTTCGTTAGAGTAATGCAAATAAATTACTATTATATAGACTAGAAAATATCAGAGTAGGGTAACATAGGTCTTTTCGGACTGTCGATCCTAGTTCTGGGTGTAAACCCTGAACCTAGATGCATCATCCATAGCCAGTTACCAGTTTAAACACGGACTCTAACTTACGGTGGTTCGGTCACTGTCGCAGGTAGTAAACCATTATTACCAAAAAAGAAGTTAAGATTTAAGAACATCCGTGTATTGACTAATTGAATGAAATGAGAGAACGGAACCCTTGAAAACATAAGAAACTTAGCATGAAACTTCTTCAACCAGAAAGAGATAAATTGCAGAAGATAAAAGTTATGAGTTAACCCCACAATTCGTACTTAGAAAAGATTGTATTTAACAGTGAACCGACACATAGAAATAATAACGAACTATAGCACAAAATGGAACCTATTTACATACAAGAAAATAGGAAGTAAATCTTGAAAGACATTCGTTACTGAAAGTTTAAGTAGTATTGATAAAATACAATAACAAAATGAAATGTAAATGTTCAAAGTATAGCAGAATCACATTTCACGGGCTCAGCCCCAAATGTATATAACAAGAGATTGCTCAGAATGCTCAACAGAAATTTGTAAATTGTTAACCATTTATAAACAAAATTCTTGGGTAAAACCCTAAGTATCCTCTTCTGATAATAAAATTTCAATACTACAGAAATTCGAAACCCTAGGTTGGGCTTAAATACCCCTTATTCTCTTTTTACAAATGCCATTTAATTTGGGCTACAATATCCCTTCAAATGAGCAGAGTACCTGTTAGTAAGGTGTGTAGTGTTAGTCATGGACATGTTGGAATGCAGAGGAAATCGCTGGTAGGGTTTTGGTTAGAAGAACACTAACTTGATACAAACAAAAGCCTAGAATGTGAGTTGAGACTGTAAGCTAGAAAATCATCATGTAAAGCTCAAAACAGAGCTCAGACGAGTAAATAAGGGCATATATTATATACCTGATAGAAGGAACTGCTATTGTCGGTCCTGCAAGAGAGAGATATACAATAAGTCACCCTTATAACGATATAAAATGATAAATTCTTTGCGTTCAATCCCGTAGCAAGCAGAAATGAAAAAGAACCCAAAGAAAATGATAAACCGAAAATGGGCTTACCTTAAAACTTTGACATGCGCCATAACATTCTCGTACCTGCAGTCCTTAGAACAGAATTGAAGCGCCATTCCTCTCTGCAATATTTAACCCCAGAAAGAAAGTGAACTCAGCTTAAATGAGTTACTGAACAGCTCAAAAACCAACAAATTGGAGCATTAAGAATTGGTTTAGCATGGTTTAGCAGAGCGAAGGGTTAAATGTCACAATGAGGAGTTACAAAACTTAAAAGGAATTGACACGGAGGACTCAGGGAGAGGCCAAGCTCTGAAAACGCGCCAAAGAGCTATGGAAACAACTGATAGCTCTAGCTAACTGACAATAATCTCTGGAGTAATTCGCTAGGAAATTATGCAGAATCTGAGGCGAGGTTTAACAACTGTCAAAGGTAATTAAAAGCCCAGTACTAAAGTTTATAAATAGAGTTGACATAAACGCTATGGCTGGGACCTTATCTGGCCAAGTGGCGATGTGTATATCCCAAGAAATGATTTACCGTAAGTTAACATAAGAGAGAAGATCCGCATGCAATACAACGAAAGTTCAATTCTAATGTTTGTGAATGTATTTATAATATTTGTAATGATCCGCACCCAGAACGATAATCCAATGGTAATGATTGCTATGAATATTATATAGAGGTTCTATATTATTATTTCAATAATTACCATAGCCGAAAACAAATTAATCACAAATTCAAATGTATTGTATTGGTTATTAACCAAACTCAGAGCCATAACATGGGTACATTCAATATATGTTTAGTGTGATGAAATTGAATTTACATATGTACATTTTTACTATGATAAGTGGAAAGAAATTTTTTTATTTTTATGGTTGTAAACAAGTTATGGATGAAGGTGACATTCTTTTTCAATTTATCGAAATTTTAAATTTTCTATTTAAAAAACAAATCTTAAACCTTTGACATAAGAATAATTTTGAATCATAGCTCCAATTTTTTATATATATTATAAATAAATCTTAATATCAACCAAACCTCATTAAACTTTATAAGTACAACGTTCTCAATACAAAAATGAAACTCTCGCCCCATATATAGTTCCTATCAGATAATGGGACATTATCAGAGGACTTATCCCACACCGTCATTGTGTAATATCACACCCAATACAAAATGAAACTCTCTCCCCGTATATAGTTCCTATCAGATAATGGGTTAATGGTTGTAAGCAAATTTATGGATGATAGTGGCATTAAATTAGAATTAATTAATGGAAAGAAAATCTAAAAGGCTGATGGTAAAATGTTTCCAAGAATAGGAGGGTGGTTGGGACCGATTGGAAGACGATTACCTACTCCTTTCCTTAGTATTGCAAATTCGAGGGGAGGGAGTAGGGGTTTTGTGCAGGTGGTAAAGGGAGTATTTTCTAGAGCTAGTTATAATCAGTTGAAAATACCTCATTTCAACCCTTGTAAGCCATATTTTACGGGATTTGAATGGATTGGCCATCTAAGGTCATAGCGAAAGAAACATTCCACTTTGTGACCTAGGACAGTCTAGATTACGGGTAGGGGGCAAGTGGAGGATGTAATAACCTCCCTTGAATGGTTGGGAGGACCACAGCTTGAATCTGTCTAATTCAGATAAGTATTACTGTGAATTTTTAAATTAGTTTGATACTAAATTTGAAATATTGAATATAGTGTTATCTATGGGTAAATACTGTTATGCTTAAAATTATATACTTAGATTTATATACATATTTATCTAAGGTAGGAAATGAAAATCTGCAAGGAATAATATTCCTCCCTGAAAATATGTAGAATAGAACTATTTATTTACTTTATGCTAATTTTTTCTCTGTTGCCATTACTAGACAAAACTAGTTTAAGAATATAGCTATACCCTATTTGTCGTGAACAAGGATAAAAGGGAAAATATTGATTGCTTTTAGCAACATAAGATAAACAAAAAAATACTGTACTTAGACAAACAATAGCATATATAAAATGCAAGTAAATGAGGCGCAAGTATAATCAGTATGATTAATTTACTACTGTAAACAATAGTAGAAACCAAGTATCTTTCATAAGAGTTATAGATTAGTGTTTGAATGGGACAATGTTCGTTAGAGTAATGCAAATAAATTACTGTTATATAGACTAGAAAATATCAGAGTAGGGTAACATTGGTCTTGTCGGACTGTAGACCCTAGTTATAGGTGTAAACCCTGAACCTAGATGCATCGTCCGCGGCCAGTCACCAGTTCAAACACGGACTCTAACTTACAGTGGTCTGGTCACCGTCGCAGGTAGTAAACTATTATTACCAAAAAAGAAGTTAATATTTAAGAACATTCGTGTATTGAATAGTTGAATGAAACGAGGGAATGGAACCCTTGAAACAAAAGAAACTTAGCATGAAACTTCTTCTACCAGAAAGAGATAAATTGCAGAAGATAAAAGTTATGAGCTAACCCTACAGTTCGTACTTACTAAAGTTTGTATTTAGTAGTGAACCAACACATAGAAATAATAACGAACTATAGCACAAAATGGAACTTATTTACATACAGGAAAATAGGAAGTAAATCTTGAAAGACATTCATTACTGAAAGTTTAAGTAGTATTGATAAAATACGATAACAAAATGAAATGTAAATGTTCAGAGTATAGCAGAATCACATTTCACGGGCTCGACCCAAAATGTATATAACAAAATATTGCTCATAATGCTCAACAGAAATTTGTATACCGTTAACCATTTATAAACAAAATTCTAGGGTAAAACCCTAAGTATCCCTCTTCTTATAATAAAATTTCAATACAATAGAAATTTGAAACCCTAGGTTGGGCTTAAAGACCCCCTATTCTCTTTTTACAAATGCCATTTAATCTCGGCTACAATCTCCCTTTAAATGAGCGGAGTACCTATTAGTAAGTTGTGTAGCGTTAGCCGTGGACATGTTGGAATGCAGAGGAAATCGTTGGTAGGGTTTCGGTTAGAAGAACCCTAACCTGATACAAACAAAAGCCCAGAATGTGAGTCGAGACCGTAAGCTAGAAAATCATCATGTAAAGTTCAAAACAGAGCTTAGACGAGTAAAGAAGAGCATAGATTATATACCTGATAGAAGGAACTGCTATTGTCAGTCCTGCAAGAGAGAGATATACAATAAGTTACCCTTATAATGATATAAAACGATAAATGCTCTACGTTTAGTCCCATACAGGCAGAAATGAAAAAGAACCCAAAGCAAATGATAAACCGAAAATGGGCTTACCTTAAAACTTTGATACTGCCATAACATTCTCGTACTCGCAGTCCTCAGAACAGAATTGAAGCGCCATTCCTCTCTGCAAGATTTAACCCCAGAAAGAAAGTGAACATAGCTTAAATGAGTTGCTGAACAGCTCAAAAACCAACAAATGGGAGCATTAAGAACTGGTTTAGCATGGTTTAGCAGAGTGAAGGGTTAAATGTCACAACGAGGAACAAACCTTAAAAGGAATTGAGATGGAGAACTTGAGGAGAGGTTGAGCTCTGCAAACGCGCCAAAGAGCTATGGAAACAACTGATAGCTCTCGCTAACTGACAGTAGTTTCCAGAGTAATTCCCTCAGAAATTATGCAGAATACGAGGCGAGGTTTAACAGCTGAGAAAGGTAATTAAAATCCCAGTACTGGAGCTTATAAATGGAGTTGACATAAAACGCTACGGTTGGGAGCTTATCCGGCCAAGTGGCGATGTGTATATCCCAAGAAATGATCTACCGTAAGTTAACATAGGAGAGCAGATCCGCATGCAATACAACGAAAGTTCAATTCTAATGTTTGTGAATGTATGTATAATATTTGTAATGATCCGCACCCAGAACGATATTCCATTGGTAATGATTGCTATCAATATTATATAAAGGTTCTATATTATTATTACAATATTTACCATAGCCAAAAACAAATTAATCACAAATTCAAATGTATTGTATTGGTTATTATCCAAACTCAAAGCCATAACATTGGTACATTCAATATATGTATAGTGTGATGAAATCGAATTTACATATGTACATTTTTACTATGGTAAGTGGAAAGTTTTTTTTTTTTTTTTTAATATGGTTGTAAACAATTTATAGATGATGGTGAGATTATTTTCTAGAACACTTATATTTATATTATTTTATAAAACTTTTAAAAATATGCCATATACAACTAAAAACTATATGGCCACTTTACATATTTTTCCTTTTAAAAGAGTATTTTTTATTTTTATTTCTAAATTATATAAATAATAATAAAAAAATATCAAATTTAAATTAAATATTATGTAAATTTAAAATATGATAAAATTATTTAAATAAAGAAAAACCTAAAAAAACTATATAGTTACCATCTACAAAAGAGATTTTTTTAATATCTATAAAAAAGGATATTAATATAAAATAATTTTTTTTTTTTTTTAATGTAAAGTGATTATATTAAATGTTAATATTTATTAAAAACATGATTAAAAATATGATATAAGTTTATATTTTTTTCATGTATAAATATTTTTTTAACTTTATACTAAAATTATATATAACTTTTTAAAATTTCGTTATAAAAATATATTAAACATTCAAATTTCAACCTCAAATATAAAAAAAAATAACTTTTTAAAATTTCGTTATAAAAATATATTAAACATTCAAATTTCAACCTCAAATATTAAAAAAAAAGATATACCACAATTTCATAAATCCACTTTCAAATAATAAAGAAATATTATTGAAATATTATTTTTATATTTATATTTCTCGAAATCAAAGAAAAATCATTGAATTATTATTTTTATAATTATGTTTCTCAAATTTAAAAGCATTGAATTATTATTTTTATATTTATCTTTCTCAAATTTAAAATTTTTGTGTTTGATCTTATTTATGATCATAATTTATTTATTTAATTTTATTATTAATTAAATTACTTTATTTTAAATTATAAAAATTGCTTGCAATAAAATAAATAATATAAAATAATTAATAAATTCAATTCGATGTAAAATCGAACTTAAGGATAAAATCAAATTTAGTATATATAATTAGTAAATTGTGATATAGCTAGAAAAGTAAAAAATAACTATAAATATAATAAAATTATTGAATAAATCACATAAAGTATTAATAAAATTTAATGAATTAGTTAAAATTAAGTTAAGTAAGTTCATTTCAAAAAAAAGTTTTATTCAGATTAAGATTCTAAACACATTAAGATTAAGATTCATTTTTATTAATTGTTTGAAAATTTTGTATAGATGAGACTGATTCAAATATTTATTCAATGTTTAAACTATTTTCTACAATCCACAATCATTATACCCAAACTCATTGATATCGATTTTAATTAATATATAAAATCTCCAAAATGAAATTAAGTTGTTTTCTAAACACATTGCAATATTATAAAAATTGGGAGAAGCACATTGCAATATATTATTTGGTTTGGGAGGATCTAACACTTCAAATATATCCGTTCATAAGAATATCTAAGTTAATACCTATCCACATCTAAAATAATACCTGTCCAGTGAGGTAGAGTTATGGGCCCGACTTTTCTCCATTATTCTTTACGTAACTTGATGTCAATACACCTACACCTACGTTTATTTCCTTTTTAATTATACATAAGCCCCGAGTAAATAGGATGTTGACATAAAGCAAGCAGCCTTTATGTTGCCTTTCGTCCATGTACAAGAATAAAATACACCAAAACAAATAAAATAAAATTGTGAATGCGATTCGATGACATGGATATCTTAATTGGTAAGAAAGCATCGGCAAATATTAAAATAATTAGTTCAGTTTTTTCTCATTGCAAAAATTATGTTATTCTCATTTAATAAATGAGATGGAAAAGTAGCAAGATAACTATTCACTTATAGAATGATATTTAATTTCATTAAAAATGTTTTATATAAATAATTAAAAATATATTACAAATAAAAATAATATTTAAAATTTAATATTTTTCTCAATACACAGGTATATTAGAATATTATGTTTTTCTCAATGCAAATAGATTTCTGTTGAATTTTTTATTAAAATATATTTAATTCTACTCGTTTTGATATTATATTTTTATTTGTATTTTCTTTTTAAACGTAATATTGCAATTTTTTTTTTAATTTTGATGATGCTCGAAGAAAATCAATTACACGAAATCTAAAAATAAATGAATGTGTTTGCATAATAAATTTTATATATATATTTTTTTTTTCATTTTAATTAAACAAAAGAGAATTATTAAAAACATAAAAATGTATACAAAGTGATTTAAAATATTACATTTTCAAATCCAAAAAAAATATAAAAAATAATTTTAAAAAAATCACTATTACATTTTTTAAAGTGTGATAATATCATTTTTTTTCCATTATACATTGAATACTGAGTTAAGTGTTAGAAATGAAAAATCACTAACATTCTTAAGATTTAAAACAATAAACATCTAATTCTATATAAACCTTTTATATTAAATAACTTTAATAGATCAGAAAAAACATCGCAAAAAAAAAACATATTTCTTAATTATATATTGATTTTCACAAAGTATATATAAGTTTCTTCTAATTCATTTTAGAATAAATATATAAAAAATTAAGTATATATTTTTACATTTCACTACAAAATGTCATACTTTCATAAATATGTCATCAAACAACATATAAAAGTACTCATAAATAATTATTATTATTATCATTATTATTATTTTAAATAAAATATTATAATAAATCAATATATAAAATTAGATATTAAAAGAAATATTTTTTATTCAATATTATAAATTTTAATACAAATATATTTTATTGTGTTTATCAAATTTAATAATGCTTGAAAATTAATATGATAAAATAAATTATACTATAACCTATCAAAGATGCAATATAACCATCTAATTTTATCAATTATTAAAAATATTATTTTAATGATAAATATAAAACTCAATATTGCTATGAAGAAAAAAGTTAAATTTTATTTAAAATATCAAAAAAATTATTTTGAATATTTATGGTTTGAGTTGACAAACCCACCATGAATTTAAGAAAAGTTATACTCTTTGAAAGCTACTAGAAAAGACATTGGTAGGACAAAATCCATTTCAAATACAAAAAAATCCAAAGGTAGGAGTTGGTGATGGGAACTTGTTTTCATATTGCTTGTATTTTGGTGATGAAAATTTCAAATACCAAAATCCAAAAATAAAAGTTGGTGATAAGTCTTCAAGACTCGCTTTCATATTGTTTGTATCTAAAATTGATAATAGAATCCCAAAGCTAAAATTAACAAAAATAGGTGATAAAACTTGCTTTCATGTTACTTGTATTAAAAGTTGGTTATAGAACTGATTGTATGGTAACCCCTCCACACATTTAAACACAAGTGAGACTATTAGCAAATCGAAACACCAAAACTCCAAATGTCGAAATTGATGATGTACTTGCTTACACATTACACGTATTCTCCTACGCTAGCGTTGTGAAATAGGGAGGTGAGAATGGTGAACTTAATTAAATTAGTTTCTCCGACTTCATGGGCTTGTTTCCAACCATGTTACTCATTTTTCAGTGAAAATGTGATACTGTGCTCAACACCCAACCACCTTTTGGTTTTTGTTTTGATTAATAATCCATGTACAATGGACAAAAGGTACTTCCTTCTAACTTTGCATCTACATAACTCCCAACATGCCACACGAGTTACGTGCCGGACTTTCTCAAATATTCTTTGCGTAACTTAATTTTCTCTCACCCTAGTTTTATTTCCATTTTTATTCTTCAAACTAGGATCATGATAATGTATTTCTCTCACCTTAGCTTATTTTTCAGTCCATCGGCCCATTAATGCGCCGAGGGATGAAATCCCCACCGTCAGATTAAAGCAGTGCATCATCCTACGGTGGCGATTTCATCCCTCGGCGCATTAATGGGCCGATGGACTGAAAAATAAGCTTTGCCCATGAAGAGAGCCCAAGCACACGTGACCTTAAATGAAGAATAAGTTCGGTAAAAGGGAATATGAAAATGTACAACTAGCTGCACAATCAATTTAATTATTATTTAATGTCAAATTACTTAGCGTCTAAGTTACCTATCTCTTCACTATATATAACCCCAGTAAGGTACCGAAGCATATTACCAGTCGAAGAAAATTTGTATATTTCTGTGTGCAGTAATGGCAACAAGACCCAGTGTTCGAGTCTCCGAAACTCCTGAGCAACATAGCAATCGAGAGCAACAACGACATAAGAAATCTGGCGTGTGTAAAGCTCTTTCACGCCTGTTTGGTGGGTGGGGCTCTCAAGTTAGTCATGAGGATATTAGCAAGAAATCTCCCGTAGGCCATACCACCAAGCAGCCCGCAGCTAAAGTTGGGGAAAACCATCCAGCAGATTCAGGCAAAGTTAGTGATGCAGCTAAAGTTAGTCAGAGTGCTAAACCAGAGGCTGGTGAGACAGACAAGAACTCTGTGACATTTAAGGACGGAACTGTAGACAAAGAGGCAGAGGATTACATTGAGAAAATGAAGCAGAAATTGGCGGCGGAGAGATTGATATCGATGAAAAGGGTGGAGAGCATGCTCAACAGAGGCCTCTGACAATGAAACTTGAAAGCCCTACATGCTATTTTATAATATTTTGAAGCCAGTCACTATATTATCCATATGGTTTCCTCTTTCTATATTTCAAAATACTGTTATGTTTCAATAAAGTTTGTGTCTGCATTAATCTATATCAGCCAGTTTTTTCATATTTTTCTTTTTAAGAGCTCTCTCAGTCTTTTAAAAAAAGTTGTAAAATTTATGTTTTGATTAATCATGTCATTTTGAAATGTTATATATTATTACAGTGATACTTCATGCTATAGAGTTAGTTGTGGTTTTGTCTCATATAAACGATTCCCAATTGTATTCCCAACATTTTAATGTTAATATCTCTTATTATATTATAATATCAATAATTGATATCAACCCAAACAATTAAATTAAACTTTATTTAATATATTTTAGTCATGGGAATTTCGACTTTTATTCACATTCAAACCACCAATCATCATTCCTTCTGCCTCATTATTGGAACTCATAATTACCATAAAGCTGTATCGCATCCAGAAAATTGTTCTTTGTGTATGTATCAGCAAATATCTAGTTTTAAGCTGATACCTTAGTGGGTATTATGGTACTTTCGATGTAAATATTCACATCCTCTAAGGTATTAAAGTTGATACCATAATAGCATATAAATTAATTGAAGTGTAAATATTTATATCTATTTTATTTACTAAATCAAATTATATATATATATAAAGAATACACATTGATTTTAATTATAATTTATTTGGATTTTAATTATAATTAATTATAATTATAAATTTATAAAGTATCAATAAAAATCAAAATTTTCATGCAAATTTAATTTTTTTTTAAGAATATATGAAAAAATATTTACCAATCACCAAATTTTATTACTCTCACAACTTGATAGATCTCAAATTAAAATACATATATATTAGTTTTTAATAAAATTATTTAGATTTATATAAATATAAATTTTTTAAAATATTTTTATTTTTAATTATATATATGGCATTAATTGACTATATTTTATCCTTTGTAATTTCATGAAACTATAGTCATTTGAATTTGATTAAGGTGAGGGAGTGGAAACCAGCGGGCATTAATGCTTTCTATCTGCCCAAGTTCCCAACCCTTGTGACACACTGATGAAGGGACAACTGGAACCTGAGCTACCATTGATCTCTGGGCATCCTCATCCAACCACGACGAGGGTTTTCCGGTGGTTAAGGGTAACCGGCCAGTATTCTTTCTCCCACTTTCAGTCATTCGAAGGCTTCGGTCGCTCGGAAATATCGCTTTGCAAAACCCTTGCTTCATTAGGGTTTCTACTACATTACAAAGAATTGGTTCTCTTGGAAATCGGTCACCACCAGTGGCTGACCTTTGTTTCACCTTTTACCATGCCTCCCCTTTATGGTTTGTGGCTGTATGGCCAAGCATGGCCTGCATAATTGATAATGGGGTTATCTATGGACTAGTTTGGATGGTAGTTTTCTTTTTTAGAGTTATGTAAAAAAACATTTCAAAAAATTAGATAGTTAAAGTGTTTGAATTTCATTTTTTATAATGAAAATGAATTCAGTATCATCAAAAATCCTTAGAGCACTTAAAATATTGAAATTTAACGATCCTAACTCAAATTTTCAAAAATCATTGGGACCATTCTTTTGTATGCCACTGCAACATGGTTTTCCAACTACACATGCTGCTTCTGGTTGTAATACTGTTTTCCAACTATAACTGCTTCTTGTTGTAATATGGTTTTCTCGGTTGTTCTCTAATTTAGGTCAAAACTTTTGTTCCCTTTCTTGTATATTTTAGTTGTTATCTGCGAGTTAAGAACTACTTAGTTTGGACTATTTTTCCTTTGGATATCCTTTGTAAAGTTATATTTAAGGACTGGATGTCGTTTCCGATGGTCACCTTCTGTCATGAGCTGGCTTAATTATTGTGGTATAGTTTGAAACACTTCGTTGGGTATATCTTCTCCACCCAGGGAGTGAGCATATCTTCTTCCTTTTTATTTGAATTCTAATGTTGTAATTTAAGAGTGTGTTTGACATAAGGTGAATAATTTTTTTGTTCATATCTCTGTTTTTATCATGGAAATACTTTCTGCTAAAGAAGATTGTGCATGACATTAGCCTATAGAATTTTTTTTGGTGCCTCACGACTTGATTTTACACTCATAGTTACACAAGTTTCTGGTTTGAAACTTTTTTAGAAGATAATTTAAATAATTTTACCACTCTCATACTTTTAACTTTCCTCTCATTCGTTCTTTAAATTTCATCTTCGAGAGACCCTCCGTGCCCTGTTTCATTCGACCGAACTTCTTTATCCAGAACCACTCCTCGGGGTGTCAGCAGATGACTCGCCATGAAGAGTAAATCTGGTTAGAGGTCCTAACTACTTCCTTAGTCTGTCATAGAATTTCATTTCGTTCGATACAAAGCATCATATAATATTTTTTTTCGTTTCGTCAACGTTGGTATGTAAATCTCTGATTTCACTTTAAGGTGTTTTTTCATCTTATAGAAGAAATCTGTAAAATTGTGAACAAATGCATTTTCTCGACATCATTCGTAACCTTCAGTATATTGTTTTACTTGTAAATTATCAAATGCATATCTTCTATTTGAGGAAGAAATGTTGTCGATATTATTTTGTTTTCTATATTGGGAACAGTAAATCTCTTAAGCTTTTATGGCTACAAAATAAATCTTGGTTGATTAACAGTCATTTTAGGGTTAATTATTTCCCTCTTCTTTCAGTGTTGAATGTTTAGCAGTAAAAGAGAGAATTTTTTTTTTCATTTAAGAAAAACTCAAGAGGGACTCACACACTCTATTCATGATTTATCTTTTCGCAAAATATATGAACAGCTCGTACTTTTGTACATGTATTAGCCTTTCTAGCCGCATATCAACACAGAAATAACATATATTTTCTTTGAAAATAACACATATCTTACTTCTCATATTTACAAGAAATTGTTCAGTATTAACATATTTTACAACATTCTATTTAATATCATGTATATACTTATCTTCTATGTCAATGATATAGAATTTACAAATGGGACCTCACCACCCATCCATTGAGAAATTGGCTATTATGTCCAGTTTTTCCTTCATTCTTCTTAATATTCTTTAATTTCAGAACAATCACTTAGGTAACAATTTTTCTCTATTAAATTCACTGGGATCAAGACACCTTAGTCCAACCTAGAACTTTTCCACATAGCAAGTTTGAAATCTGGAATTTCCACTGGCCCTAATTCAACTCAAAAATAACTTTTCCACATAACAAATTTGAAATCCGGAATTTCCACTAGCCCTAGTTGAACTCAAGAAGAGTCCCAAGCAACAACATGCCTTTTCTTATTTATCTCTTCTTAGTCCAGCCTAGAATACGCTCTGTTTGAAATCTGGAGTTTCCAATGTTTCTAGTTCAACTCAAGAATACTCCCAAGCAACATCTTGCTTTTTCTTATTTTGTTTTCTTCTTTATTAAACTAGAAATTGCACCACATGTTGCAAAAGAAACATCTTAAGGAAATATAATAGGAAAGAGTAGCTTAAAAGAAATAATATGTTGCAGAGAAGGAGCCATCGTGAAGGAATGATTGGCCAATTTTACTTCCATGGAAGCATGTTGTGGAGGTTTCAAAGATATTGACGATAACAGTTATCAACCAGAAAGATACAGTTCCAGTTCTTAAAATCCGAAGCCTCTTCTTGATTGAAAAAATACTAAATTGATAAGATATATAGCAAACTTCTTGGCACAATATGTCAGCTTGCAACACATCCAAATAAAAAAATTGAAGTAAATACTATGAGATGGTTTTCAATGCATTTATGTAATTAAAATAGAGCTAGGAACTTTTGAAGACTAATTCATTGAAAATTAAAAACATCTTCATGCCTGTTGGCATCAACATAAAACTGAAATGATTAGCATATATCATTGCAAACATGGTTACAGTTTTTCATGGATTAGGTGGTATGTATTAGCAAGAAAGGATATTAAATTATGTTATAACTAATGCAACTGTTACATGAATTATTCATACTTCTTAATGATATACTCAAATTTCTTTCACAATACTAATCAAGTGTCTAAAGAAGTCATCATCACTTCCAAAATCACATATTTAAACATACAAGTTGTAAAAAATGAATTTATTTCTATTAAAACATACAAGTTGTAAAAATTGAACTTGTTTCATAAATTTTAATAGAATCATGTGCTCAGTTCTAAGATATAGTGCTTAAACTCTGAAGCGGCCCTCTTCTTGATTTAAAACATACTAAACCCATAAGATGTAGCTGAAGAGAATATATATGTGTGTGTGTGTGTGTGTGTGTGTATTTTGAAGAGAATATATATGTGTGTGTGTGTGTGTGTGTGTGTGTATTTTAATTAATTTAAAATAAAAAAATTAATTTATTTGAATACATTAAATAAATAATTTTTAATAACAAATAATTATATCAAGAAATGGAAGGACCATGTTATAGTGAAATCTTACTGCAATATTGCTTCCTTGAACCTTACAAATCATGAGGCCTATGTTGAAATTAAGTTAAAGACCTTCTCTGATCATGCCAACATGAATGCCTCATGAATGAAGAAATAGATCGTGATTTTCTACCTTCAAAATCAAAGGTATTTTTGGTGTATTTCTTCCATATTTAATCTTTACCACTTCCTATTGAGTCACCTATGTATTATTTTTTCATGACCTTTGAAAATATTAAAAATATCAGTGATCTCCCTAGTGTCTACCATGTTCTTGTTTTTTCACTGTCGCTGATATGAATTTGGTTTCTTTTGTTCTTTGTGAAGATAGTAAAAAAGGTGTGGAGAGGTGGCTTTCATCACTTCAAGATAAGTAAAAATAAGGCTATTGAGAAAATAACTCCAACACCGAGAGATATTCGGTACCATTTATGGAATTGGAGAACATGTCTTGTTCTCTAATGTTGGCTACTCAACATAGATTTCTTGATCTTGTGTAGAAGAAATGAATTTGTATTTAGCTTATATTACATTAACAATGAAATTGCCAAAATTCATTGTAGGCTTTCCATCACATTTGTAGAGAAAATTATAACACAGTGTCACACTTTTATTATGAGAGCTAAATGCCCCTATATGCATGATGGATTTCATCACTTAAGAGCAGTAAAAACAAGTTTATTGTGAAAAAAACTCCAACACATTTGTAGAGAAAATTATAACACAGTATCACACTTTTCTTATCAAAGTTAAATGCTCCTATATGAAACAACTATGGATTTCATCACTTAAGAGCAGTAAAAACAAGTTTATTGATAAAAAAAATCTAACACATTTGTAGAGAAAATTATAACACATTATCACACTTTTCTTATTAGAGTTAAATGCTCCTATATGCAACAACGATGGCTTTCATCAAGATCAAAACAAACAATTTTATTGAGAAAAAAACTCTAGCACTGAGAGAGATTTGGAAGCAACTGTTGAATTGGTGAACATGTCTTGCTCTATGGTGTTGGATATTGGGCATAGATTTCTTGATATTGTATACAAGAATGTAAATTTTCATGTAGCTTATACTACATTAACCATGAAATTGTCAACATTTACAGAACACTTGCCATCGCATTTGTAGAGAAAATTACAATAGAGTATCACATTTTTCTTATCATATCTAAATGTTCTTATATGCAACAACTACTGCAAGCTAGAATAAGAAGAGAAATAAGAATATTTTTTGCGGTCTCTATGGGAGAAGGGTATTTCCAGCAGGAAGATGAAAGAAATTTCATTCATCTGTTTTATGATATTTTATTATGGGGACGCTATGTCTACAGATAGTAATGATGATATCAAATCTTACTATCAAGCATGGCCCCTCTTGCATATTGTTGACGCTCCAAATAAGAGCACCCACACACACATACACATATATATACTTTTAGGTCGAAATGTGCAAAAGAGTATTATTAAATTCAAAAACTAAAAAAATACTTGATCATATCATGCAAACTAAATTTATATTTCACAGAAGAGCAGAAATATATACTTCATACCTAGGAGTATTGTTGATTTTTACAACTAGGCATATTGTTGATAGTTTTTTTAGAAACAATTGTGCACCTTTAGATAACATTACATATCACATGTGCCTTCATCTACACTCTTCATCTATTTGCTATTGAGTATGCTATCGACTTACATCTATTTGCTATTGAGTATGCTATCGACTTACAGCATTTCCTTTGCAACATTTGGTGCAAATACTAGTTTATATATTAAAAAATACTACTTATTAATAATAAAACAATTGTAACATAAATAATATATAACAAAAAAACCATGTATTTTTGGAATAATAAAATAGTTGTTAGAACAAGAAAAACGATGTATATTTGGATGTATGAAAATTTAGATGCATTCTATTAAGTAAAATTTTAAAAGAATAATGGTTATAAACATTTAAAAATAATTTTATTAAATAATTAGTTTAGATCTCTACTATTTATGAGATGGATCAATTTTCTTTTCACTCTAAAAGCCCTTTGCATATCAAGACATTTGATCTCTCTTGACTCTTGATATTGATCTAGGCCATCTTAATTCCCCCATTTAAGTAAACTACATTCCCCATGAATACCATGGGACATTGACCCATAGGGTGTTTTTATAGTTTGTTATTATTTTATTTTATTATTTTTATTTTTTATTGTATTTTGACCTACTTAAAGTGTTCATTACATTATGTCAATCTTTTTATTTTTGTGTAATTTGACACAAAAATGTAATATTTAAATACATAAATAGTTATTTTCCTTTGTTATAGTGTTTTTTATCTATGCAATTTAAATTAATTGGTTTGTATGGAATTTAATTTTATGATATAAATTTTATTTAAATCTAACACATTTTTAATAACATCATTTTAACTTAAAAATCACAAAAACCTAAATGCTTATCTTAATTTCCCCCTTTAAATAAACTACATTCCACATGAATACTATGGGCTATTTTTCTAGTTTATTATTATTTTATTTTATTATTTTTATTTTTTATTAGATTTTGACCAATAGTTATTTTATTTTTTTATAGTGTTTTTTATCCATTTATTTTAAATGAATTGGTTTGTGTGGTGTTTAATTTTATGTTATAAATTTTTTTAAAATCTAACAAATTTTTAATAACATCATTTAAACTTAAAACTTGTGGATCTAATGGCCTAAAATGTTTCAATCATCTAACATTTTATCCAATGGCTCAAACATGAACACATTGGCAGCTAGGGGAGTTGTTTTCAAATAAGAACGCCTTAAGGCGTAACTAGCTCAAAGAAGAAAATTAATATAGCCAAGAATATAATGAACTCTCATGAGCTCCATAGTGAAACTGGTCATTGGACAGTTTCTAAAACACCATGGATGGAAAGGATCTTCCATATCTGTGAGAATATGAACATCGAGGATGAAAATAAGAACGCCTTAAGGCGTAAAAATTAATTTAATATGATCAAAAGTTAATTTATGATGACGATGGCGATGATGATGGTTAAAGTCCACTGAGACCAATATTTGGTCTATGGGACCTAAAGAAAAGATTTCTTTAGTTTGATTTAAGATTTTATTCCTATGCTCGAAAATCTTGGAGAGAAGCCTCCCGAGCTCACTATAATTTTGACATCTTAAAAGGCTATGAAGGTTAGTACTGCAATAAAGATTATGAAATTGAGCTCTAATGTGGTTGTACTCGGGGCACTCTAAGAGGAAGTGATTTTCATCCTCGATGTTCATATTCTCATAGATATGGAAGATCCTTTCCATCCATGGTGTTTTAGGAACTGTCTAATGACCAGTTTCACTATGGAGCTCATGAAAGTTCATTCTATTCTTGGCTATATTAATTTTCTTCTTTGAGCTAGTTAAAAGAGAGAGATACTTTTGATCTTCTAGGGTTTTAAAGCTAGCTTAGGAAGTCTATGGTCTCCTATGCTACTGAGCTTGTGCTTGTACAACAAAAGCCTAGTCATAACTAGGCTCTCGATAGAAGAAAGACTCACATCTAATACATTGAAAAAAAACCTCATATTTAATAAACTAATTATATTAATATTAATATTTATTAGAAAAATATAATTAGAAAAATAACACAATTTTTTATTTTTTATATGTATAAATATATTTTAACTTTATACTAAAATTATATATAAATTTTTAAAATTTCATTTTAAAAAATATATTAAACATTAAAATTTCAACCTATACCACAAATTAAATCCACTTTCAATAAGAAAATTGATTGAATTATTATTTATATATTTATATTTCGAAAATTCATTGAATTATTATTTTTATATCTATGTTTCTCAAGGCCAAAAATTCATAAATCCACTTTCAAATAATAAAGAAAACTCATTGAATTTTTATTTTTGTTTTTTTTATTTCTCAAAATCAAAGAAAATTCATTGAATTATTATTTTTATATTTATGTTTCTTAAGTTTAATGTTCTATGTTTAATTTTATTTATGAATATAATTTATTTTTTTATATTATTGATTAAATTACCTTATTTTGAATTATAAAAATTGTTTCTCAATAAAATAAATATATAAAATAATTAATAAATTCAAATTACTTTAAAATCAAATTTAAGATGGATCGGAGAATGTGCAGAGATTTGAACCCTTTGGCCATGTTTTAGGGTTTGGGGCCATTGTCCAAGCGGCATGATCCCGTTCATCTCCTGGTGCTTGGATCGGCTCACGCATGGCAGACAGCAATGGGGGGACTGTGGATCCCCCCTTCTATGGTTTTCCTTCTAATCGCGCGACAAAACTCTGGCCCATTCCCTGACCCCTCTGGGACGTCACCCGCAGCGAATCAGCCAACAAAAGTTGTTGAAGTGAGAGAAACAAGCACCTCCTCCACATGCATCCCCAAGGCAACAAAATGACCCAAGATTGAGCTCTTAGTTCATTTAATTAATGGAAGAATCCAATATATGAAGGATCATGCCTTGATAGGAAAGTTCATGAGATTTTGGCATACAGAAAAATTGCTCCTGGGTTGGATCACCTCCAAATGGAAATGCAAGGGCCATATCATTCCACAGCTTTGTGCAAAGGGTGTCTTCAATGTGACCTTCATATGCATTGAAGACAAGAACCGAATCATGGAAGAAAACCCATATTTATTCAATTAACAAGGTCTATATCTTCGCAACTAGGTTGAACGCTTAACTTGGACAAAGAAGACTTCAGTTGGGCTCCAGTTTGAATCCAACTCTACATTGTACCACAGGACTACTGGAATGAGCGAATCCTTCAAGACATTGGAAATTCTCTCAGAGAATTCATAAAAATAGCAGAAGAGACAAAGATGAAAAGAAATGCTTCCTACACAAGGATATGCATTTACATGCACATCACAAAGTCTCTCCCTGATTAGCTAAGCTTACTTCATGATGAGTATGAATGGATCCAAACAATATATATGAACATGTGTCGTTTAGATGCAGGAAATGCCACCAGCATGGGAACCTATTCAAGGACTTCCCCCTTAATCAAAGCTCCACTCTAAATATCGCCTCCACAGCCAAAGACACAGAAGGGTTCACGAAATTATATGGAAGAAAAAGGCATAACCGAAATTCAAATGCAAACTAGAACAACAAAGCTCCAGCTACAAGAAACGGTTTTGAAGACCTAGCTAATATGAATGCAGATGTGAATGAGATCCAAAGAGATTTGGATCCTCCCTCGCAGGAAAATCCCAACCTCTAGATGCTCTGAAGACTAAAATTCAGTGAGAAACCATTCTGCAACCCCACTACTCAACACCCACTATGGACAACTCAAGTAAAGGAACAGGCACAATCTCAGAATCAATCCCAGAAGAAATGGAAGAAGAACCAAGGAGTATTTATTATGGGGATCTAGACATTATGGATCTTGAAGATGCATGCAAGAGGAAAGACTTTCTCTCAATCCCCATACAACAGATACAAAAATTGGGGTAAGTCCTCATTTGATCTCAATAGCTACCCTCCCTCAGCGTTCATGGTGGCACTCTCTTGAACACCAAACATATCCTGAAAGAATCCAAAAAACGAGGAGGAAGAACAGATTTGCAACGAATGGTTGGCTTGGGTAGAGAGCTAGTAGATTCAGGACACTACCTGCAGTTAACTAGGCTCTATTCAGTCATTCCCAACACTTATCAATGAAGCTCATCTCCCAGAATATCAGATGGCTAAATAATCACTGAGGAAAATACCACGGTTTTCTTTATGCAAGAAAAAAAATTCTCCAGCTCAACTCTGGATACCATCTTCAAAAGAATTTGGAAAGTATGAAACACCCTAGTCGTTGATGCATGTGAGGCTTCGGGAGACCTTGTGATAATTTTGAATCCCCAACTAATCACCCTAGAGAAAAATCATGTCAATCGTCACTTCATTCAAGTCTCCTTCTACTTGATAGGAACTAGCATTCATGGAGATCTCACAAATTTTTATTTCCCACAGGAGGTTCTATAAAAATCAGAGCTTTTGAACAGTATAGCGAATCTCAACAACCATCAAACTCACCCTCTCTAGCTGCTTGGAGGAGACTTTAACATAATCACAACCCTTCAGGAAAAAAAAAAGATGAAGGACTCATCTTGACACAGACAACACAAAATTCAAGGAATTCATCCAAGGTAATCATCTTATAAATATTCAAACATCCAATGGCATATTTACTTGGAATAACTGAAGGGGAGGATCCCATAAAATTGGATTGAGATTGGATCGCTTCCTCATCACAGACGATTCCATCCACTTTGGTGGGGAGCTGGATGCCACCATTACTTTGGCCTCTGGTTCAGATCATTGGCTGATCTAGCTTCAATGGAATAGACCTAGTAATGCCACTCCACAACCTTTTCCCTTGGAATAATTTTCGTTCAAACATCTGAGATTCAAAGATCTCATCTCGGATTGGTGGACTACCCTCACGCCACCCTTGGGATAAAAAATGTATCAGTTCTAGCATATGCTAAATATGTTGAAAAGAAAACTGAAACTATGGAATTAGAAAACCTTCGAAAATATTTTCCACAACCAAAGAGAGATGGAAATGCAAATGCAACAACTCCAACAAAAATTTTTCCTAGAAGGTAGATCAACAGACTCATAGGCCCTAGAAAAAACGCTAATAGCCCAGGTTGAAGAAAGAAGACGTCAAGAAGAAATACTTTGAAAACAGAAATCATGGATTCGCTAGCTCAAGGAAGAATGGAGCATAAAAAAAATTTCACCGCTCCACCATCCAGCACAGGATGCACAACAGAATTACCGTCCTCAAGACTCAAAATGGGGAGCGCCTGGAAAATCATGAGGACATCACAAAGGAATTTTTGAAACAATTCAAAGACATCATCAAAGAACTCAACACTCAGTGTCTAGAGGTTATTGATAAAATCACCCAACATATCCCAAAACTGGTCAATGATGATCACAATAGGATGCTCTTAAGGCCAGAACCTTGCTAGAGGTTAAACAAGTGATTTTACAACTCAAAGAGGGGAAATTCCTAGGTCTATAAGGATTCACCGCCAAGTTCTTCCATTTTTTCTAAGATTTCATCAAGGAGGAGGTTTGGGACCTAGTGGATGAATCACACAACACTCACTAGATTTTTCCAGCTCTCAACGCAAAATTTCTCACTCTCATCCCGCAGGAAGATAACACGGCTTCCCCAAGTAAGTACAGGCCAGTAGCCCTTCTGCAATGTTATATACAAAATTATTTCCAAAGTTATTGCTAACATATTGAAGCAACTACTTCCACTACTCATCTCTCCAGAGTAAACAGGCTATTCTTGATAGCATCATTCTAACCCATGAAGTCATCCATTCCTTAAAAACCTCTAAAAGGCCTAGAAATCTCCTCAAAATCAACCTTTCGAAGGCCTTCGACAAGCTCAGCTGGAATTAGGTAAAACATCACCTTTTAGCCTTTGGTTTATGCCATACCTGGGTTCGCTAGATCATGAACCTACTCTCCTTTTCATTCCTCTCTATCCTTGTCAATGGAATCCCCTCAGAAACCTTCAACCCCTCCAGGGGTATAAGGCAAGGCGACCCTCTTTCACCTTTTATCTTTGTACTTATGGCCAAGGGTCCGGGCAACCTAATCAAGAACTCGATCTGCTCTGAATACCTTTAAGGAATCCCCATACACAATCAACCCCCCATCTCTCATCAACCATTTGTGGATGAAAACATGATCATGGGTCACCCATCTGTGCAGGAAGCTCACACCATAAGTACCCTTCTTGACTATTTTTCTGAAGCCTCTAGAACCACTATCAACCCTAAGAAATCTCAAATCTTCTTCTTCAATACACCCATTGTCACCCAATGCAACACCATTGGCATCCTTGGCTTCACCATACTTCTTTTCCTTCCAAGTACTTGGGGTCTCCCCTCACAGATTCAGCCATCAAACACTCTTCCTAGAGTGAGCTTTTGGAAAAAATGGAGAGCAGACTTTCCTCCTAGTCTTACCGTTTTCTCAACATAGCAGGTTATCTGGTTCTATTGAAATCTATTATTCAATCTCTACCCATATATATCTTTTATATTTTGGTTGCACCTAAATGGGTCCTCAAAGCCATTCGCAACATGCAAAGGGCCTTTCTCTGGGGTGGAACCAAAGACAAGCACAAATCGGCGTTAGTCAAATGAAACGAGGTTTTCATGCCAAAAACTCAAGGGGGGACTCAGTCTAAGATATCTGAAGCACGATAACATAATTATGGGCACTAGTATTTGGTGAAAATGGGTCTCCTACCCAAAAAAACCTTACGCGACTTTATGGGCGACCAAATATGCTGGAAATTGGCCCAAGGAAGAACCAATCAGATTCAATATTTCTCTTGGCAGATCCTAGATATGAAATGTATCAAGTCAACACAAATATTTCATCCAAACACAAAGTTTTAGGAAACTTCGCAACGGTGCTCCAAGCGCAGTTTTGGGAAGATTCATGCCAACAAATGCCAAGTCTCTCCCCTATCTTCCATCGCTCCATCTGGACTCACAAATTGGCTCCCCACCCATCAATTGCAAGCAAACTAGAATAATTAGCATCACCATGACATATGGTAGGAATTAGCAAAAAAGAAGAAACAGAACTTAGCAGGGGCCAAACATCCTTTGTTAGGGCTGCACTGCAAGCGGCAACTACTTAACCAAGGAAGGTTACCATCTTCTTCACTGTCAAACCAGGAGGTAACTCCACAAATCAGAATATGTATTAGGTGAAGAATGTACATGTATTTATACATGGAGGTGAGGCTATTGGGATTCATCTCCTAATGACTCTTGTCCTTCCTTATTTCCTAATAATATTTATTATACAATATTACATATCCACATCCAACCCATAGGATTAGGTGTCAACATTCCCCCCTTTAATCCAAAGGGTTGTTGCTGAGCCCAAGGGGGGAATGAGGACATATTATGAAGCGGTATTATATATACAGTGTGGAGGGTGTTATTATGAGGGCGGTCTTATATATGCAGAGGGTGTATGAAAAAGCGGTAATGGAGGCGGTATAAGGTGGAAGGGGGCGATAATATGAACAATGGTATTTTATGAGAGGCAGGGGGGTCGAAAGGCCACAAGGAGAGGAGCAATGTGCGGTATTGAATAGTCGTATTGTAACATTACGTATTGGGAGGCGGTATTGAATAGTCGTATTGTAAATATTATATGAACAGTGGTATTATATGAGAGGCGCGGGGGGGGGGGGGCGAAAGGCCATGGGGAGAGGAGCAACGTGTGGGAATATATACAGCATGGAGGAGCGTAATGGATATGACAGAGCGATGTATAAATCGGACAGAGCATTGTTATATTAAATGGGAGTGGTGTATGCATTGTGTAGTGAGCAGTGTATGAGAGGAGGGACGTGAGGAGATTTACAGTGAGCTCTCTTCAATGTGAGTCGAGTGAGCAGCAACGGTGTTGAAAGGATAGACAGTGTGCAATCGACAGAGCATAAGAGGGAGGCGCATAGTCGACAGTTGTATATCTACGTATTGTATTGGAAAGACAGCGTTGGGTAGGCAGTAGAGAGGCCGAAAGGCCACGGGAGTAAACGTTGTGTAGTGATAGTTAGCAAGGGTGGGGAGGCCCGACAGGGAGGAAGATATTTGTGGTGAGAGTAGAGGGAGCGGGGTAGAGAGGGTAGGGGGTGTGCACAGGCATGGAGAAATGGGGTAGGAGATGTGAGTGAAGATGCGTAGGTGTTGGGGAAGAGGGGGGCCATAAGGCCAGGAACTGGGAAGAGGGGAGGCCGAGAGGCCGTTTTAAAAAAAAAACTGGAATGGCAGAGATGCAGGACTGCGGAATTGCAGAGTGGTAGGTATCTGCTGGAACTGCAAATTGCAGAATTTCAGGAGCTGCAAATGTCAGGAGCTCAGAATCTTCAGGAGTTGCAAATTTCAGGAGCTCAGAATATTCAGGAGCTGCAAATGTCAGGAGCTCAGAATCTTCAGGAGCTGCAAATGTCAGAGCTATGCATAAATTGTAGAGATAAAAAAAAAATGCAGAATTACAGTATATAGTATCAATTTAATGGAGCAGAAAAAATATACATAAAAACTGACTGAGCAAAGGAATGAGGGAGTTACACCACAGGCAAAAATTCCAATAGTGGGATTGGCTTTGATACCATGTCAAACCAAGAGGTAACTCTGCAAATTAGAATATGTATTAGGTGAAGAATTTACATGTATTTATACATGGAGGTGAGGCTATTGGGGTTCATCTCCCAATGACTCTTGGACTTCCTTATTTCCTAATAATATTTATTATACAATATTACATATCCACACCCAACCCATAGGATTAGGTGTCAACATTCACCACCGAACTCGGGCCCCTGAAACCAGCTACGGAAAAGGATATGGAAAGCTAATCTCTGGCCCAAAGTCACTACATCTCTATGGTTGCTCAGAAAAATACGCATTCTCACATGGGAAAATCTACTGAAGAGAGGCTTTGTGGGTCCATCGTGGTGTCCTCTATGCTAGTATGACAACAAAAATATCGATCACCTGCTAGACCTCTGTCCCATATCCAACAGTCTCTGGGACAGAATTGATTCCCTATGCAGAAGATCCAATCAGGCCCAGGGTAACATCACCCACACTAGTACGACGTGGTAGGAGAATCCTTATTCCAGTAATCCCTTAAATCGCTCTTGGCAGCTCATTCCAGGCCCACTCACATGGACCCTCTAGAAAGAAATAAAAAGTTGGATCCTCAAGATGTTGCATTAACTCAGGAGCAGATCTGGGCCAAGCTATGCAGCTACTTAGAATAAACTCTTGCCCTGGCACATTGGGGGAAGGAAGACATCCCGACAAAAATTGTTGAATTCATCATCTAGAACAGTTGGCATCTGACCATTGAACCCCCCATGGACAAATCCCCCCCGCGTATAGGCAGGACCAGCTCTCCTGAAATTTGGAATCCACCTCTGACTGGATTTTTCAAATGCAACTTTGATGTTTCCTCCAAAGGCAACCTAGGGGAAGCTAGATTTGGTGGAATCTTTAGAGATTCCAATGGTAACCCTTTGTATGCTTACTACGGAAACCTTGGGTGGGATAAAAACTACTCCACGGAACTGGAGGGGCTTATCCGAGGCATCTACATAGCCATCAAGCTCAATTTTTCCCACTGGAAGTGAAGGAGATTCTCAACTCATCATCCAAGTTGCAACCTGCATTCTCCTTGGTTTTCATCCACAAAGGTCTCTATGAGATGGAGGCTTTCCAATCACCTCAATCAGTTGGAACATCTGTTGCAGCATCATAAGGCCTTGACATTCCACCATGTTCGAAGGAAGCTAACTCTGTAGCTCACCTCTTGGCCAACAAAGGAGTGGAATGCAACTCTACATTTTTCCACTCTAATATACATCATATCTAGGATGATATCCTTCACGAGAGTTGCCTCACTCTCCTTCAAAAGGGTCGAATTCTCCCAGATGCGAGTGAAATTTCCAGATCACGTAATGCAAGCTCCTCCCATGTTCAAACCAACGACGTCTTGCATGACCAGCTCGATCTTGATGCAGAACCTCAAATGAATGTTTAATTCCGCGAGCGCTCTACTAGACTTGGCTCCCTGTCATACCAAGAATCACATGAAAGCACACATGAACCATCCCTCTTTGTACTTGTGCTCGGAGTCAGTGCCTCAGGCATTCAAATGGCACAAAGGATCTCCAATTCTCCATTTCGCAGATGCTCTCGCCAGCCTCGCGAGTTATCTCTGCCATTGTCCACCTGCACTCAACCCTGTTTCTCGTCTAGATCCTCATCCTTTGATCAACAGCCATACCATTGTCCCATGCCAGCGTTAGAAGCCCATAAGGGGCAACTACAGAGGCACGCACTCTGGCTGCTCTCACTGTGGCCACAACCAACATTTGGAATCCACTGAGGGCTCTACATATGTCAGCCATGAGATGCTAGCTCCTCAAACATTTGGCAACACTGATGGGGAGACTGTTTTGCCTCCAGAGAAGCCAAAGGGTAGAAGAGGCTACAGGAAATCCATTATTTCGCAATTTGTGTAGCCTTTTCCCTGGAAAACCAAATCGCTTCTAGTTTATGAGTCTACGACAGAGGAGATAGGCATTTGGGTTACCAACTTGGACGGTGTCTGGACCAAAGATTACGATGTTGAGTACCCAGTCACTCCCATCATCCATGCAACCCCTTCGAAGCCTCCTCGAATGCCCACAACTGAGGAGGAAGCCATTGCTAGAGAATATGGGTGCCTAATTGAGGAATAGGACCAGGCGATGGACAAAGATGAAGGAACTCCATGACTGTTCGGTAGCAAGGTTAATTTTTGTTTTTTGTCACCTAGGACATACTTTAGCTATTTTTTCTTTATATGTGCCACTGAATATTTTGTAATACAACACTGGTTGACACTCTTAAGGGGCTAGTTTCCTCCTTTAAGGCAGCCCCAAGCTTGGTTTATTTTGAAACTACCAATGCAGAGATATGCTAAGCACTACTTTCCATCTCTGACCATAACCTCTATACATTTTTTTATGCTTTTAATATAGTTTACCCAAGTTACAAAAATAGAAAATAAAGCTTAAAATAAAATCATATTTAAAAATATGAAATTAGTAAATTGTGATGTAAATAGAAAACCAAAAAATAACTATAAAGATAATAAAATTATGGAATAAATCACATAAAGTATTAATAAAATTTAATGAATTAGTTAAAATTAAGTTCATTTCAAAAAATTGTTTTATTCTATCTCTAACAAGGTTCTAAACGATTTTAAAATTCTTTTTTAAAATTTATTTTAATTAATTGTTTGAAAAGTGGTTTATAAATAATACAAATTCAAGTTTCTACCATCCACAACCATTATACCCAAACTCAGTGATATCAATTTTTAATTAATATATAAAATCTCCATGATGTCATTAAGTTGTTTTCTAAACACTTTAAACTTTTCAATATATTATTAGAATAACTAATATAAAAATTCTCCACGATGTCATTGAGTTGTTTTCTAAACCCTTTACAATATATTATTAGAATTGGGAGAAGCACTTTCCAATATATTATTAGATTTGGGAGGAAATCTAACACTTCAAATATATCCCTTCATAAGAATATCTAAATTAATACCTATCCACATCTAAAATAATACCTATCCAGTGAGGTAGACGAGTTATGGGCTAGACTTTTCTCCATTATTCTTTACGAAACTTGATGTCAATACACCTACGTTTATTTCCTTTTTAATTACGAATCATTTAAATATATGTAAGCCCCGAGTAAAGAGGATGATGTCATAAAGCAAGCTGCCGTGATTCTACCTTACATCCATGTACAAGAATAAAATACACCAAAACATGAAATATAATTATATTTTGAATGTGAATCAACGAGATGGATACCTTAATTGGTAAGAAAACATCGGCAAATATTAAAATTTTTAATTCAGGTCATTTGTCATTCCGAATATTATGTTATTCTCGTTTATTAAATAAAACGGAAAAGTAGCAAGAATGATATTTAATTAAATTATAATTGGCTAGATGAATAAATAAAAAAGTACTGCCAAATTTACAAATAAAAACAACTACTAAAATATCTATATAAATAATTATAAATATAATACAATTAAAAATTTATATATAAATTTTAATATTTTTCACAATATGAAAATATGTTAGAATATTATGTTTTTTTATAGTAGAATATTATGTTTTTAAATTTGGATGGGATGAAATCCATTTATCTCGTGACGAACTTGATGTGAATGGATTTGTTTTTGTTAAATTTTCTGTTAAAATATATTTAATTCTAATAGTTTCGATTTCATATTTTTATTTGTATTTTTTTAAGAAATATTATATATATATATATATATATATATATATATATATATATTAAAGCAATATAAATTTTGATTATGTTTAAAGAAAATCAATTACATAAAATTAAATAACTAATTAAATATGTGCACTTAATAGATCCTACTTTTTCAAAAAAGGTATTTCTCTTTTTCATTTTAATTAAAAAAAAATATTTATTAGAAGCACTAAACGCTCTACAAAGTGATTTAAAATACTACTTTTTCAAATCTAACAAAAAAAAATAAGAAATAATGCAAAAAAAAATAGCTATTACTTTTTTGTTTTTTGTTTTTTTTTTTTAATTGGTCATATCTGTTTTTTCCATTATTCATGGAATAATGAATTAAATGTTGGAATGAAAAATTAGTAACATGTAACTCAATATAGATTTCTTATATTAAGTAATGTTAATATTTTTAGAAAAATATCAATAAAAAAACATAATATTTTTTAATTCATTTTAAAATAAATATATAAAATATTAAGTTTATATTTTTACATTTCACTACAAAAATGTCATATTTTCATAAATATGTCATTAAACAACATGTAAAAGTACACATAAATTATTATTATCATTATTAATTTAAATAAAATATTATAATAAATCAATATATAAAATTAGATATTCAACTTTATACATTTTAATTGAAAAATCATAACTTTTAATATAAATAAATATATTTTATTGTATTTATCAAATTTAACAATGCTTGAAAATTAATGTGATAAAATAAATTATATTCTTAGAAAGTTTTAAGAAGAGACAGGGTGGAACGATTAGAAAATCGATTCTAAGTACCAAAAATCTAAAAGTTTGGAGTTGGTGATGAGACTTGCTTTCATATTTCTTGTATCTAGAGTTGGTGATGGGACTTTCATATGGTGATGCCTCGATTTAACACAAGTGAGACTACTTGCAAATAAACTCCAAACACCAAAACTCCAAAAGTGAGAGTTGATGATAAAATTTGTGTCAAATTTCTTGTATCCTCCTAAGCAAAGGGTGGTGACAATGGTGTTCTTCGACTTGATGGGCTTGTTTCCAACAATGTTACTCATTTTTCACTGAAAATGTGGATACTTTACTCAACACCCAACCTTTTGGTTATTGTTTTGTTTAATAGTGCATGTCCATAGGGCAAAAGGTATTTACTTCTAACTTTTCATGTACATAAGGGAGTAGTCTAGCTAGGCAGAGGAATTGCCCGGATTCCGTCACTATTTTAGAAACCTTTTCGTTTCGTCCAGGCATTACTCTGACCACTGATGCTAGTCTACTGTCAGAATCAAATCTGAAAGAATCTGAAAACGTATCTACCCCACCTCGGATGTGACTCACTCTCCATCCCAGTAGTTAATGCGAGGCAGGTGGAGGAACAATTCCAATTCAAATCACAAATCAAAACTTCGCGCCCTCCTCCTCCTCTTTTGCTCATTTCTCCCCCGTTCCTATTTCCCTTGCAAAACCAAAGACTACTCTGATGCTCAACTGTAAAACATCGCTCAACAACACCCTTCTCCTGGTAAGTAACACCAATATTGTTACCAACTCGAGCAATATGTCTTCACCTATAATTTTCACATGTGTTCACATGCCCAACATAATATTTTCTTGAACTCTATCTCAACATTGTAATTTTATCATCGAATTTGGCTATTTTAGCAATTGATCATTTTCTATTTTTCTTTGAACCTGGGTAGATTCAATATTAACAACCCAAATATGTAAACCCGTTAATAATAGTTTTTATGTTAGCAAAAAAATCCTTTAAATTCACGAGTTTTGTCCGTGTCAATCTTAATAATCCAAATATGCAAACTCGTTAACCGTCCATTGTTGTAAAAACCTCCAAGTAAATATTTTGAAAGGAGGTGGGCGTTAGTAGACAAAAACCCACCCATCCACAGAAGGCGATGAGCTTACAAAATCCCATGCTTAAAATCTAGGTGCTCATGGGTTCTCTGCTGATTGCCTTTATATTACAAGTTGCTACAAAGGATTTTATTGAAATTTCTCAAACCTCACGCTGACTAAAAAAATCATATTCACCTGCAAGTAAAGTAAAAGCAAGACATGTTTAGTGTCTTCATGCACTTGTTTTCTCCAATCCATCTTTTTTATGTAAAGAGAATTCACCGAGTATGACTACAGGGCACCTATTTTGGATTGTAAACAACATATTCATTGTAAGCCAGAGGAAAATCTTTGTATCATGAAGAAACCAGAGACCCACAGCGCACCCTAATTTCATATTTCCAGAAGAAATGTTCATTCTCATTTGTTGTTTTTCTACCTAATCCATTGACACCCATACCATTCTCCTCTAATTCCTTTGTGTCCCGCATCAATTGTTAATAAAATTAACCATAGAAGATAATTATAGAAAAATCAGCCATCTAAATCAATTTATGGGGAGTTACCATAATTACAATACCTTTGGGCACTTCGACATCTCAATAACCTTCTCTCCAAATGATGCCACTGCAAGTATATGAAACCCTTGTTGTTTTTCCAAGCCATGGAATGTATACTGTGTTGCTTTTGCAGTAGTGTCTAAGCAGTATATGCCTCTACCAAACTACACCCCAAATAAAGATGTAGAAGCTACTATATATATATATATATATATATATATATAAGTTAAAATTCTTTGCCATGCATACTTAATAAGAAAACTACAAACCATGTATCCAGGTGCGGGGGTAGAAATTATTGCTTGGAGCAAGCCATTCTTCAAATGTCTTACAAGTTTGCATGCCCTAGTTCCTGCAAACTATTACGCTAATATTCTAATTATAGTGACTAGTCTAGTGTTATCATATTTCACTCGCAAGGAAATCCATAGATGATTTCTTACATTGGTGGATGAGATCTAATGAGATTCTTTATAAACCTAGAACTCTGACACTCTGCATATTCATTGTATATAAAATCAAGAGGAAAGAATGAGCATACCACACCACAACATGAACTTATTGGGAAAATTCACAACTTCCTTGTAGGTAGGTCCGAAACCTTGAAGAGCATAGATATTATGAAAATTACGTAAAAAGGTTGCAAGAAAATTTAACCTACAGGCTCATCATCTAATCGAGAGAAAAATGGTGCAAAAGTGGTGTTTATGCATTGAAGTGTCACGCTTTCCAAATCTAGGTCGAGGAGTTGTGAAATTTTCCCTTCACAACAGGGTAACAAATAATGTGCTCCATGTAAAGAAAGAAGTGCATGGGACAACAAAAAACAATGAAGCATACTACATTTCCCTTGTTGAAGGGCTAAAAGTGGCAAAAAAACACGATTTCAATGATATTAAAGCCTTCACCAACTCGAAGTTGATATGTAATTATATGAAATGAATCTATCTTGTTCGGAACAAAAATTTAAAACCCCTTTATAGGGAAGCAATAAATTTGAGTTGTCAATTTCAATCTTTTACCATTAATTACTCTACAAGCATTCAAAGGATCTCTAGTGATGTAATGTTCAGGGCATTGTTAAGCACATATGTAGATGTCAAATATGGCATAGGATCACCATCCACTACAACAAAGATCATTGATCAGCATCTAGATACGTCCCCAACATGCAAATGGGTTGTTGTTATCATTTTTCTTGGCTCTATCATGGCATGGTTCTTTCACTAAAGAAACTGCTAATGTATTATTTTTCCCAAACTTGCAACTAGTATGGACTTTTATAAGGGTGGTCGATATATGGACAAATATAATATATGCCATGTATATGGGAAAATGTATTTGGAGAAAAGTAACTGGTTAATGGTCATGTGATTACTATTAAAACATTATGTTGTTGTCTAATTGAGTTTTATGTCTTAGATTTTGGGCTGAAATGTTGCGTAATATTTTCTTAAGTGTAAATCATTAGTTAATTGGTATCATCATTTTCTACTGATTATGTTTTTGTTGGAAACAAATGTTGTAAATGTATAATTGTGTAACTGCGAGAGTTAAAGAATATCCATGTGATCATGACAGACATGTACACTTGCTCCTCTAGGAGTAACATGGCATCTATTAGTTTGGGCCATAGGATACTACAATTTCCATAAAGGATTGTCACTATATAGTTCCAAAAGTTGCTTCCAAGCTCACAATCACTAATTTTTTCACACGCCAGAAAAGCATCATCCACACAAAAATTCAAATCATTGACAATTCAAGCACCAACACAACTCTAAAAAACATCATCATTCCACAGCAAGTGCCACACACTTGGATACTACACTCAAAGTCTCCTCACTCAACCTTTAATGCAATGGGGACCACTTCTCACAAGGTGGAGACATCTAATCTGCATGTAACCCTTTAACACTACAGCAACACCAAGAGTGCCACTCTTAACACAACACCAAGCACCAGTGATAGCTCATGCTAAGGCCTTGACAATGTTACACTAATTATTTAGTAGCATCTCATAAACCCAACAAAGTTTGCACCAAGAGAACTAGTCTTTATTGTGTTCCAAGTGTAAACACCAATTTGGTGCCAACATCACACCAAAGCTTCAAACCTGTCAATGAGCTCCGAATCCAACTCACAGTCAAAATAGACCATGTAGAAAACACATTACGGATTTAAAGTGGACCCTATCATCAACAAGACTATTGTACAAATCAATTTTAAAAACTAACCAAATAATCCATCCCCTAACTAACTTGATTTCACACCTTGAAGTACTGATCAACCTAAACACAATGCCCAAGGCAAAAGGGAACCCAAAAGGACTTCACACCTTCAAGAAATAGTTGAGTTGAATGGCATATCTTTGTACCAGATTGACAAGTGATATTTTAGTGAAGCTAATCGAGTGATTGAATTTCCGAAATATGTGTAATCGATGTAGTCTATCAACAGGTGAAAAAGTGGAGTAGCATAAGCTAATATTACTGGTTTTTTATATTTATAGAAGAAAGGGAAAGGAAATATACATCCTACTTAATTTGTGTGCATAGAAGACATAAAAATTACAAAAATTAGCATCAAATTAGAGTTTTGCATCATTAAAATAGCCCATCCATCTTGTTGTAGATTATAGTTGAAACTCGAATGTGACTATTGTTGGATCTCTAATATTAACTATCACACTTGTGCATATTAGCCTTATATCCTTATGAACCTACTGTTATGAAGTCTAATTGTGATTAATGCACGTGTTCCCTTGTCCTTGTTATCACAACCATGCACTATAGTCAGTGATCTATTTTGTTGATCCATACAATTAGAAAACCTAATTGTGAACAAGCTACAACATTATCCCTAAGAAGTGTGATTTTGATCGAACAACCCAACACACTGTTATTTCTAAGAAAATATATAAAACAAAATAATACGCAGATTAAGGTATTTTAACTATTATCTTATATTTGTAATTAATATATTTTAGCTTTCAGGGACAATAGATTTGCATTCTTTCAACATAACTTCATTTACTTAAAGAATGGAACCAAAAATGAGCAAAGGGAGACCAAGATATATAATTTAGAGGAACATTTAAATTTGTGGTGGATAGTCCTAAATCAGGAGTGCCATTTCTTAAAGACACAAGTTCCTATAATGAAAAATTGATACCTTTGACATGGCGTGAGATATTTAGGGAGTTCTTTAGAAAATAAATTCTAGAAGGAGAAGAAGAAAATGATGTTTTAATAAAAATAAAAAAGTATAAGTTTTATAAAGTATCTTCCCACACTCTTATTCTTCCTTATGTTGAAACAATGGAGTTGGTTCTACAATATATTGACCATGAGATGATGATAGTCAAGAATAATAAAGGTGTGCCATTAATTTTGTATCAGTAAGGGGATATTCACATGTGTTATTAATTTTCCAAACCACAGGAGTATCTCAGTTCAAGGTGGTATGTTGATCTCAAAGAGTAAACTAAATAAATCCTTAAATCGTGGTGGAAGGAAACCAATAATTTTAGTTACAAACATGAATATAAGAAAATTTTCTTAGGAGAGTGTATCACTATTTGATGATGATCTTTTGTGGTATTTATGGAAGATAAAATGTTGAATTATTTCAAGAAAATTCTATCTATATGGTATGTCCTTATGCCACCAAAGGGGCCATATTCAACTAGGATGACCTCATAGAAACTCGAATTATGAATTGTGTCAACATATCCAAAACTACAGTAGATGGGGAGAGACCTGAGTTTTATATGTCTCCATATCTGTTAAATAGAATTTGTGTGAATATTGATTCTCTAGGAATGGGATGGAAATGGACCCTTTCCAATGATGTATTGACTATGAAAATATATTTTAAATTAATATGGGAGACATGTTATGAAGGGGCTTATGCTAATATCACTAAAAATTTCATCTCAGTGTTGTACCAAATATAATTTGATAGTAACCACCTTATATGTCTATAACAGCAGGAGTAACCTTTCCTAAGGTTGTTAATTAGTATACTCCTCCTAATGGAAAATTAATACGAGTCTTTTGTGCATAGATAATTACTCATTGTATTGCCTCTATTTCTAAATGATAAAGTGGTCATGCAAGAGGTTTCTTACCAACTCTCTATGGGGCTATCTACTTCATTGAAAATTTTAAATAAGTCTCATTGGAAAATATCTCCATTATGCATAGTAGCATACATTCTAAAAAATATGAAATAAGAATAGGTATAAATGTAGGAACTAGAGGGCATTGAGTTTTTTGAGTTGGGATATCATAGATACAAACCTAGAGGCATCACTACTGATCATTCCTCCAAAATAAAGTATAGTTATATTTATTCTTCTACTTTTTGGCCATAAGAAGAAAAGATCAAGAATTTATTCAATTCTACTAAGCAAATTGAAACTACCGAAAGAACAAGTCCTTCCAATGTTACAAAGTTCTGGAATTTTTGGAAGAAGAGTACCCAGAAAACATGAATACTCAAGAGAAGGATGAACTTAAAACAAAAAAATATCAAGGTTATAAAAGAGAAAAGAGAAAGAAACTTAAGGAATATAAATAAGCAAAGAAATTGGGTGAAAAAGAGAAGAGAAAGAAATAACAAGATGATTCTTATATAAGGAATCAAGAGAATTAAAAAAATAAGAAGGAAGAGAAAGAGAGAGAAAGTAGGATGCATTGAGGTAAGGGAAAGAAGCAGTGAATAATAAAAAATAATATGAAGCTCAAAACAAACAAAAGGAAGAACAGGGGATGAAAAGGAGTCAAGTTGAAGAAGAATAACTGAAGAAGAGATATGAAGATCTTGTGGCCAAGAAATTAGAGGAAGAATTGATCACCAAATAATTAACTGATAAAGAACTACAAAAAGTTAGATTGAACTAATTGGAAGCTAAACTAGTAATTACCACATTAAATATTTGACCTCCCACAACCATTATTGGAGGGCATCTTCCACTCAATCAAATGGGAATCAAATTCCAAGAATAATATAGAATATCAGATATCTCAAACTTTAATTTTGACTCATTGAAGTTCAATATGAGTTAAAAGAGAGAAAAAAAAATATCCTAATGAACCAGATAGGTCCATCTCGATCACTTTCGAAAGGGAAATTAAATGAGATACAAGACCCTAGCCTAAAATAGTTGCTTCTATAGGAAAAACATTCACAACTGCACCAAATTATAATGTTGGTTACTTGTCTAAGAAGGTTTGAAGATTGAAGAGAGAATTAGCTAATGGACAACAGAAGAATGAGAAACTCCAAATAGAAAAATAAATCCTATCCACTATAAAATTCCTCCAAGAGAGTCTACAAGAAACACTTCATGAATAGCTCAAAGAGTTGAAGGAGGTCATGGAGCAACGATATGATGAAATAATAATCCAACATAAAGTAATAGCTCCACTAATTTAAATGGAAAAGGAATTTCAAGAAAGGCTAACATTGATAAGATTATCTCTCTTAGCAGCATTTTTTATTTAGGAATGGAGCACACAATATCCTAATGCACCAAAAGAATTACCTAAGAATGATGGGTTGGAGGAAGAGTTGGATAGGGTGGAAGTGAGAATGTCTATGCAATCACATGAAATATTGATCAAAATCATGATTAGCATGACATCAACTTATAAAAAATTGTACAGTCTATTAATATATTTATTCATAGTATAGAGGATACCTTCTATTGGTGGACTAGGAGATGTAAGGATAGGATAATAGATCAAGCAGGAAATTTGATAATCATTAGATCACTAAAGGAAAGCTAATGTATAGAAATACCTATAAGTGACAAAGGATACTAGCATTTAGTATGTTGTATAACTTTCCAAGCTACACACCAGGTTAACAATGCTCTCAAATTGGATGCCAGAATAGTCAAATGCAATGCTACATGATGCATTAGAATGCATGGTTAAATATGATCGACAATTATCTCAGAATGTGAAATATGTGGCTATTGAGTATAAAGCATGGTAGAAATATGTGACTAAGGAATTGCACATTGAAATACCAAAGATGTCCATTATGAAAATTACAACTTGAATTCACTTTATTTTTCTTAATTCTTCTTGTAATTTTGTAAATTACATATTTTGTTATTGGAAATGTGAAAATTAACATGGGAGTCGAATGATTATGTCGGTATTCCATGAGTCATAGGGGGAGGTGAAAGGTCATGTTATTTCTTATAAATATATTGTCATGGCTAGAAAAAATGGACATTTAGCTTTAGGTTTCATTGTAGGAATATTCTTTAGAGATCTTCTAATTCTCGTGATAAATAAAGTAATAGCTTCATAACTCAACTATTGGATTTAGTGAATACATCTTGTAATTTTTCACTTCAACATTTCTACTAAGTATTCAGAAGCTCGTTGAGCCCACTAACAATTTCATTCATGTATCATTAAGCATTGTGAGACTATTGTCTTAATGATTTGATGGTATGTACTTACTTTCACATGTGTTAAGGATATTGAACTATTTTTTTACTTCTAACGCACATCTTGTTTGAACTCGTAATGTCATTTATGTTTTAAAATCCGTTATTGATTGTAAAAAAAAATTCTGATTAATAAACGGATATTTCATTTCATGTGTACCTTTATTAAGTTACTCTAACATTATTTTTTTAAAGGTTCATGTCATTCATCTGGATTGTGGTAGTGTTTTTTCCACAATATTTGTAACATATTTCATAAATATCTTTATGTTATGTTTATCAAAATTTTCGTTATTTTTTTTATGTTTCACTCATTTTCTATAAATCATATCCTGAACAAAATGAGATGGCAGCTAGGTCAGTATATCAGATGGGACTTCTATTCCATATGGTGTAGGTCTAGTTGGGACTTTACACTTGGGAGATCTCATTATATTGGCTTGATCCATGGATATTTTAAAATTGATTCTCATAGTTTACATCATACTTCATAACATGCCAATCACCAAGTAAGTTTCCCCTCTATGGGAAGCAATAAAAATAATAATAATTTAAAATGAATCTATAAGTTAGATAAATTTTATAAAATTTTAATTTTTCAAAATTTGAGATCTATCACGAGGTAAGTGTGTAATTACCTATCAACAGTTACAAACCATTTAATTTATATGGATGTGCTAGTCTAATGAGCATATACATGCTATCACACATTTTAAATGCACTTAAGCTGAACATAGTTGTATGAGCTATTATTTATTTTTATCGCATTAAACTATATTTTGAAATAATAATTATATTTCATGTTTAGATCAATTATTTAATGCACATTAATGAGAATTACTTTGCTCCATTAATTATTGTTTTTGTCTATTCTCTCACATTATTAATTGTATTTCTTCTCAATTGGATAACAAATAACCTTGCAAGTTGATCAATCAAATCGTACATGGTAGTAGAGAATGATTTATGAAAAGGGAGTACTCTTTAGGTTATCAAGTGGAAGACACAAATTTTGGAACACATGACAGGATGAATCTGTCTCAATAAACAATCCTTCTGACATTTAACTACTATGAATGGAGGAAATAAAAAATCATAATTGGAATGAGGCCAAATAAAATTCATTTATTGAAAATGGGAAATTATTTCGTTGAATGGATGAAGAATATGGATTCTTATTTCTCACTATTTATCCTAACCCCTTATTTTACTTCAAATCAGACAAAAAAAACAAAGAATGATTTTTTTACCATATTGAAAAGGTGAATGCACTGTCTACAAATGAGGGAAGTAAGACTAGAAACAAACTGAAATATAAATTCAAATGAAAGAAATACCAAGAATTGAAGAATTGTAATCCAAAATATACACAATATTCCTCTTTCTTTGAAGCTAAGAAATAGAAAAATAAGAAGTTTATATCTAATTACTATAAGAAGCCCAATCATAAATAATATCCATGCATAAGGAATAAAATTGATAACATGGCCTATTTTTTATATATATGATGTCCATTTACTTAGTAATAACAATAATAAGGATGAGAAATATGTGAAACAAAAATATCGTAAAGGAAAAGGAAAGGTAATGGGCTATGCACTTATTTCTACCCCTCTCTCGTTATCTTCAATAGTTCAATATTTAAGAGCCCTGAACCATATGGCCTCATCGCAAGGAATTTTTACTAATTTGTATCCATCCTCGAATGGTACGATCTTAATGAGAGATAATATACTAGTTACGCCATAAGGCGTTATTATTTGAAAACAACTTTGCTGATGTGCATCGTTTCATAATGTGAAACCGTTAGATTATATTTTAGACGATTGAAACATACTCAGTCGTTCGATGAAAAAACAATAGTAGTTGCAAATATTTAGTTAGTGGAAGGTTTCTAGGGCTTCTTTTTATTCAGAATCGGTAGGGAGAAACTCAAGAAGCAACTGCCATTGCGCTTGAGCTTCCATACTAGATTATGGCATTTTTTGGATTATGGCATTTTTTCCCTTGACTCCTGTGAAGTTGGGCACTGCAGCGTTCCACAAGAGCTCGGGAATTTGAACTGTGAGGGATGGAATGAATCTCACTCCTTATGAATATGTTGGTTGCAGACAGGGTATCTCCAAAGTAGATGAAGCCTTAGGATTAAGTTCTGGTACTCCAAAGAAGAGTATGTTAGTCGTGTCTAAGTTCATAGGGTGCTCTCCTTCTCTCATTGGAGCCATCAGGGTCAATCCCTGGAACATAGAGCTGTTGTTGATGCCATGAATGTATCCCTGACAATTCCTGAGGCTGAGCAACAACTACGGCATGAAAAACGTTACAAGTATGTGAGCACACATGGTGTAAATTATTGGGCTCACAGCTTTGAGCAATATTTGGAGAGAGTATGCCGGGATCACTTTAAGATAAGGTGCTAGGGTATTGGATTTGGATTGAGTTTCAGGGTTGTAGCACTTAGTCCAAGCTTTAGGAAGCTTGCTACAGAACATATTGTCTCCGCATACAATTTTTTATATGGTGTCGTGTCTGAGTTCATAGGGTGCTCTCCTTCTCTCAGTGGAGCCATCAGGGTCAATCCCTAGAACATAGAAGCTGTTGCTAATGCCATGAATGTATCCCTGACAATTCCTGAGGCTGAGCAGCAACTACGGCATGAAAAACATTACAAGTATGTGAGCACACATGGTGTAAATTACTGGGCTCACAGCTTTGAGCAGGATTTGGAGAGAGTATGCAGGGATCACTTTAAGAGAAGGTGCTGGGGTATTGGATTTGGATTGAGTTTCAGGGTTGTAGCACTTGGTCCAAGTTTTAGGAATCTTGCTATAGAACATATTGTCTCCGCATACAAGAGAACCTACAACAGGGCAATTTTGTTGGATTATGATGGTACTATGATGCCTCAAACTTCCATCAACAAAACACCAAGTCCACAAGTAATATCTGTTGTAAACAACTTATGCAATGACCCTAAAAATGTTGTCTTTATTGTGAGTGGAAGAGGTCAGAAATCTCTCAGTGAATGGTTTTCACCTTGCCATAAGTTAGGGATTCCAGCAGAGCATGGCTATTTCATGAGGCAATCTCTTCACACTTATTTTCTCATGTTTTTTTACCAATTGTAACATAGTTTTATGATTGATCTCTAATTTATCATGACTTCTTTCTTCTAAATTGTTTTTGTATGGTCAGGTCGAACCAAGATTCTGAATGGGAAACAACGCTACCCACTGCAGACTTTGACTGGAAGACAACAGCAAAGCCTGTTATGAAATTATATACTGAAACTACTAATGGTTCTACCATAGAAGCTAAAGAAACTGGTTTGGTTTGACATCATCAGGATGCTGATCCGGATTTTGGATCATGCCAATCCAAGGAGCTTTTAGATCATCTGGAGAGTGTGCTTGCAAATGAGCCTGTGGAGGTCAAAAGTGGCCAGCTTATTGTTGAAGTTAAACCCCAGGTGCGGAAAGTACTTATATATGTGAGCATCAGAAATTGTTCAGTTGGTTTTTTGTGAAGTAGGTTTTAGTATTTACACACATTTGATTTGGAATTTACAGGGTGTTAGTAAGGGTTTGGTAGCACAACAACTTCTGTCAAAAATGGTTGAAAGAGGAAAGCCGCCAGATTTTGTTTTGTGCATAGGAGATGACAGATCTGATGAAGATATGTTTGCGAGTATTGCAATGGCACAACCATCTATGGCCTCCATAGTTGAAGTGTTTGCTTGTACCGTTTACCAGAAACCGAGTAAAGCAAAGTATTATTTAGATGATACTGTGGAGGTCATGAGAATGCTTCAGGGTCTGGCTACAGCTTCTGATGTAGCAACAAAAAGTCTATCTACTCAAGTTGCTTTCGAGAGCCAGCATTGAATGTGTAGGTCAAACCATATCTTTTCTGCCAAGTCTTTCAGTTCCAGTTGTGCCTTTAAATCGATATCCAAGGCGCATGAAAAAAATTCAATATTGTCAGACAGTTTTGTGGGGATATGGGTGAATTCATCTGCCTCATTGGAAGGACTAGCATTTTGTATATGGTTAATCGATCTGGATGGTTGACTCAGAAGCATAGGACTACAAACAATCCTTGAAGTAGGTTGATATGAGTGTGTTGGAAGCATTAGTGGTGGGGGTGGGGTAAATCAGATTATGTTTATTCCAGCACAGACAGGCATGCAGATTTTCCCTCCAGAAGAAAATGTATAAAATTATGAACTGCTTATTATTGATTTTGTCAAAGGTTAGCTCCAGAAATTAAGAGTATTCCGCTACATTGAAAATCCATTATTTGCATGTTTACCAGTATGTTATATGTCAATTGCTGTGTCATACCGATTCTCACAGCTCACCGGCAAGTACTAGTAGACATGAGATCATGTTCGATGTTACTGGTAGAAAACACGCATGGGTGATTATTGAAACTTGAATGGTCCTCTATGCTTGAGAAGATCCTGACACTGGTTATGATCTGCTGGAAAATCCGATTTTTAGGGGTAGCACATATAGATGAATTATATTTGCCACAAGGTATCATTTTTCCTAAGCAATCAAAAAATCATGCCCTTGTGTACTTGTATAGAAGAGAACCCCACAATGAGGAGTTAATGTTGCTTTTCTCCTTTGCAACTTGTTGGATAGTCAATGACTAATTTCTCTATTTATACACAGATCTACTAATGTTTAATTACTTGATATGTTATTCAAATTTTCTTGTGATATATACCTTCTATCAAAACTTCATATATTTGTATCAAGTAGCTTGTAGCCTTGGAATGTTTTTGGGCAATTTGAACTTCTTTTAGCAGGCTGAAAATGATATCTTTCTGCATGAACAAATCTGGGTACAATATTTGTAAATAAACTAAATGAACGTAAAAGAAGTGATACTTTTACTCTCTATAAATGGAGTGCTTCACAGTTGGATGTTTGTGATTATAGTTTATTTGCTTCCCTTCCTATCGCACTCTAAAACTGAGCATCAATTTCACTTTGCCATTGGAACAAGGTGAAATTATTCTTGATCCTATCCAAACTGAATAAAAATTAATTCTGGACTTCTCTTAATCTCTTTTCGTTTCTATGCTGTCTAGAGCATGGCTTGTTATACTATAACAGAGTTGCAGATGGATAAAATTCAATCAAGTGCCTTTTTTAACCCAAGAATGGGTGCTGGGCTCTCTTTCCATCTTTGGTTATTTCTTTGCCTCTCTGGAATAATGAAGTTTGTATGGTAGTTCATGGATATAAATGGTTTCTCTAGTCCTTGTATAGATTGTTTTTTTAGATGAACTGCACATTTCTGGAAACCCAGCAGGTACTCCTCATTTCCAGGATGGTACTCAGGGTAAAAATATTGGTTGTAGTTTTGGCAACCTAACATGGTAGGGACATTAAGGCCCACAATATTCACTGTGGCAACTAGCCTGGGGACTTGATTCCGTGACCTAACTGCTCGAGTTAACCCACTGGGCTAGGTTAACCCACTTGGCTAGGTCTTTCATATAGTTTGAATAATCATGTCTGCCAAATTATTTCTTCATCTTGGTAAATTTCTGCGTTGAAAAACCTGTAATATATCGCAAGTTTTATTTTTTCCAAATAAATAAAATAGTTCTCATATTCAGAGTAACTTTTTCCATCCTTGAGGATTTCTGGGTCTTTTTCCCCTGTTGCAGAGGCAATTTGTAGTGCTGATGTTGTCTAATGGACTGTGTAAAGGATCGTTGGAGTCAAAACATCTTCCATCTTTACTTATTTTCTAAGAGATGTTTGATAGTTGGCTTTCAGTTCACACTATTGTTGAAGACTAAAATATTCTCCGTATGGAAGTTCTGGATAATTGGGGTCTCAAGGGTCAGATCGCTCTCTTGCTTTGCTCTTGTGGAATAAGTTCATCATGTTTTAGAGTTAAACTGGAAGCTTTATGATATTGTAGAGTTCATGTTACTTTTTTTCTGGATAATGGGGTTTGACAAGGTTCAGTTGAATATTTGGTTTCTGAACACTGTTGTTCTTTGGCCAATTTATGGGCCAAATAATGGGTGCATGTGAACCATGACCAGAGTAATGATTTTGCTCTGACTCTCTAGCTTTGTTCTTGCAGAATCAATTCATAATGATCAAAATTTTCAGGGCTCAACCTGAATAGAGTCCATGTTCATTTTCCTTGCTTTCTTTGATGTTATTTAATTAGGGTTTTAAGTTTGTTGTTATTTAATTGGGTTTTTAAGTTTGATCTATTGGGTAGTATCAAATCTTATTATTCACTTCCCTTTGATACACGAAAGAAATTGTGTTGAGAGTCTACAAGTTCCATATAATGAATTTGCAAATTTTACTTTGCCAGCTTTCTCGAGGAACATTTGTAAGATGCTTCTATGCTCTGAAGGGGGAATTGATTCTATTGGGAAATTTCACTACATTGTTTGGATGCAATACATGTTAAAGAAGCAGCTCTGATGCAAGGGGGAATTGATTCTATTGAGCAATTTCACTACATTGTTTGGATGTAATACATGTTAAAGAAGCTCTGATGCAAGGGGGAATTGATTCTATTGAGCAATTTCACTACATTGTTTGGATGCAATACATGTTAAAGGGATGCACTTTTACTAATCTGCTGCCACTTTGGGTTTCTGTGCAGGAACCACCGTGTTTAAGTTGTTCTGTTGTTTAATTTACGTGTATCCTCAGACCAAAGCCAAAATTTGGTTCCAATTTATGTTAATCTTAATCCTGATCGAAATCTGTATAAGCTTGGTTTTCTTAACTCGTATGCCCTTCTGATTGCTGGTCTATGACATCCAAGATAAAGATGATCATGGTAATGGTTTTCCCATTAGAAGAATAAATTCTTGATTATTTTAATTTCTTGTGGAGGTTAATTTGGCTATGACATCCAGGGAAAAAATGGCAGCAGGGGTTTTGGTTATCGTGAATGCCTGTAGACAGTAGCTTTTATGAGGATGTAAAATATGCGAACATATTTGTGTGTTTCCTATTGTGAAGATGGGAATTAGGTTTCTTATTGTTTTATTTGTAGAAACGAATTATTCTGGGTGGTTTTGCCCCTATTTGCAACAGTTACCGTATCTATCAGCTTGGAAATGCAAGAAATTGTTCAGTCCACTTAGATAAGCTTGACACAGTTAACACTATCTGATCCTGTTACTTGTATTTGTTCATTCTTTGATGATTTCTGTTTCTACAAAGGGGTAAATTTTTGTTAAGAACTGGTCACAAACATAGAGTTGTTCCAAACCTGGTTAAATTTGAATTTGGCAGTGGTGATAAGAGTGGCAGGTTTGTTTGTTTATGAAATAAACCACAGTCTTCCAATGGTATTCACAACCGCTTTGTCTACCTAAGCCAAAATTTGCCAAGACAGCAGTTTTTTTTGGTTGGAATTTGGTAAAAAAGAATTCAAAAAATCAGAATGTTGGAGCTTTTGAATTGTTTTTTATAATGAAAATGGAACAGCTGAAAACCATACCTTCAAAAATTTCTGCGAAATTTCTATTATTTTCCAAACTACTTTATAGATATTTTAGAATACCCTATTTACAACCGGCGGAGTAGTTGTGAGAGTGGAAGAATCTGCCAGGTGGTCATACTGGGCTGTAAATTGGGACTCTTGATGCAAAAATACTGAAATGAAATTTTCCATGTTTTCATTATATATTCTTCTAATGAGAAAACCAGAAAATCACTTAGTCCCACTATTTTCTTTCTTAGTAAAACAATTGCAGCATTTTCCTTGAATTTTACTGTTATAGTAATTGCTTCAACCATTATTGATAATTTAATTATGCCACTACAATTCTATATATTGTATTTATTATGCCTTCTTCTCATAACAATCGAAGCATTTCCTCCTCCACTGGCCCCCATGGTCATATCAAAATTTGGCCTCCTATGTTTACCCACATGGACCTTTTTCCACAACCATAGTGTTTCATATTTCTTTTTATTAACAAGTTTGTTTTGGTTTGTACTTGTTTTGAAGCCGCTTAACACCAGAATTTTATCCTTTGAACTTATTATCATATATTTAGTGGATTCAAAGGATTTTTTGCCACAGTTCAATTGTAATTCATGTGCAGCACTTGTCACCTATAATCTAATTGTACTACCACGATCCTTTGTGTGCATAGTATTTATGTGTACATAGTAATCTACTTCCTACATACCAACTATATACTAACATATATATATAAAGTAATTTATTCAGAAATTCAAGAACTCTTCCAACATGTGTAAAATTTTCCACTGCATATTCCACCGATTTGAGTGAGTCTTTTCACTCTTTAACCTTGGATGCTTTAAATTCATCCCTTGAACTGACCTCTCAGCCTTATTCGAGACTCTAAGTATTAGCAAGTTCAACGTGGCATATCCACGTTTGGTCAAATTAGATCAAATTACTGTTATTGCAGTACACTCTGTCAGCTGAAGGAAACCCAATTTAACATCATGTAAATAGAATTTAATTGTGTGGATTCAAGTTCCTCTTGGGCTTGAATTTTGCTCAAGGAAACACAATTTAACAAATGGAGCAACCTTAGATTTTGCATTTTACTCAGCTCAGAAAATATCAAATTCTCTTATTGATTTGTATTCAACTTCAATATTATTCAAATCCATTTTTTAGGAGATTGGTTTTAGACAAGGAGAATGGATCTTAAGTTTCGTTATCTGGGCCTTCATCTTGAAGCCCCTCTAACAAATATATCCGATGGATTCAATAATACTTTAGAAAGTGGTTCTGAACATGTCAATGATATGGCATTGGGACTGGATCCACAATATCATGACCATCAGTTTTCCTTCATAAAGAAACCTATCAATATGTCTGGATTCTCTTCTTCTCCGAAGGGGACTAAGAGAAAGTGGTGTGCCACGAGTGAAATTTCACCTCAGGGGCATCCTTCATGAATGGGTTTGAATGATGGTTCAGGTTTGGCCCTGGGATTGGGTACAACCAGCTCATCTGAGAGTAGGGTGAGTTCTACAAGTACTTCTACTGTCACTTCATATAAAGATAGTACTGGAGATGAATCATCAATGGAGTTGGAGCTAGGAATACAGCTCCAGCTTTGGAGTGAAAAATAACTCACCGAAGAAGCATTCTGCAAATTTGACTTCAAAACCAACAGATAGGGGTCATGGCTTTCCTTTTTTAAGCCTTAACAACAATGAATGTTTGTCAGCTTCGCTCCAATACCAATTGTAGCAGATAAAAGTCAGATCTATGTGCAGGTTTGGTAGAATATGATGGATATATCATCAACTTGTATTTGTGGTTTTCAGTTATTTATATTTATATATAAAGCATAGTTTGATTTTCAAACAATGATGAGTAGCTTTTTCATGAATATCATAGAGCCTCTCATCTAATTATTAAACAGATAATCTCTATAAAATTATAACTTACCACAGGCACAGAGGCTTTAATTTATAAACAAAATCAGAAATAAAATATAAATGGGATTTTCCTGTTTTGTATTGGTTACCTTACATTCAGTTAACATAGATATATGAATAATGATTCTAGCCTTTAGGGGATGCAGAACATTTTGCTACTAAATTACCTGTGTGTTTATTGAAAGTGTTAGCATAAAGTAAGTGAATAAAAATGACGTAATCATCTTTTAATATCATGAACATATTAACCTGCCCACATTGAAAGCTTCAAAGGCTTAACGTTTTTTTTGTTTTTATAGGTGCTGGACATATCTGCTACAAAGACAGTGATGAAGCCAAGGTGAAAGCCAAAAGGAAGCAGCTTTCGAAAAAGGCCTTGGACATAAAAGAGCTTTGTGGGTTGGGGGACATTTGGTAGGGTGTCAGAGGACAAATGAGAGACAACTTCAACCATAGCTTTGAGATGATCTTGCGTGCTGAGCATTTTGAGAATAGCAAGTCTGTGGAATCTATGCTAGATCTACACTGGGAGGTTCCACCTGTAGTTGGTCCATCACTTACACATCAAACAAGATATGACTTTGCCCATTCCTCCGAACCAGTTATTCCAGATTATCAGAAATATTTATTTAGACAATTTGGGTTGAGTAGCCTGAACAACACTGTGTTCAATGGATACACACAGATGGTGTATGTTCAAATATCAGATAGTTCCTAACATTAGGTAGGAAATATGAAATGTCATTTTTTGTGTGGCACAATACTAAATAGCCATGCCAAATATTTTTTGTAGGTGTTAAATTTGGGAAAACCCACTAAGTCATTGGTTGTATGAAAAGATAAAAAGTTGATATATACCTCTTTGTAGATTTTTGTTAATAACTCTTAGATGTGGGGGGTTTTCATTTGATAAGCTCAGTAATGTGAAATGCTTCCAGCTGTAAATAAGTTTCCTGCCAAATTGAGAATCCAACTTTCTGAAAATTAGAGTCACTTTGCACTGATATTGAAAACCAGGCCGGAAGATAAATCCCCTGTAATTACTATGTATAATAATAGAAGAATCATTTCTGAATTCGTATTCATGCTTGAATGATGTGGTACGGGATTAGTTGATTTCATCCCTGGTCGAATGGATTTTAATAATGAATTGTATAGGAACAGTGTAGTGGAATTCTGTATTGGAGACTAATTGTACAGTTAATTACCAAAGATTTTTCCTTCCCAACTTTTGATATCAATGTCTATTGGAAAAAAATTAATGTTACTTTTGGGGTAGATTTAATACTCAAGTCTGTAACGTACACATTCTAAACATAAATATAAGGTCACATCAAATTAATTATAGTTGCTTTCTTTCTAGCTTCTTCCTTACGGCGTTTCCTTTGCAACATTAGGTGCAATTGCTAGTTTAGGTATGTGGGAAAGAAACCATTGATTTAGATCATGAAAAAATTTATAATATAATGGGTGTACCTTCCTTTTTCCTAGTACATATTTCCATTTGTTAGATAATCCGTTTAGGTACCAACATGTAGGTGGAATTCACACTTGATTATATAGTAATTATAGGACTTTTGTTTATGGAACAAAGGTTACGGATATCAAAGAAGAAGATTAGTCCAAGATCTATGTATTTTATATTGTCCTTATAAAATATATACTTATAATTCATTGTGATGAAGTGAACATGTTGTACCATAAAATATTTGGTCACTTTAACTCCCACTATTTATGACATCTCAATATGTAGTGTATGGTGACAAGGTTTCTTAAACATTACGTATTCTAATTGTATATGAGACATATGTATTCTTAGATATCATTCAAAATAAAATCTTGAAAAGGTAAAGCTATGGACAGCATCATCAACTCTTGAGTTACACCAAGCATTAATCAAGAACTGTTTAGTGTTGCACAAAAATCAATCGAGTTGGAGGGAAATAAATAGGAAATGGAATCAAGATACTCTGTATAGACAATGGGGGTGCAAGGAAATGATGATATTATGTGAATAATTATGTAAAACATCCATATGTATGGATAGGTATCATTAAGAGGAAATAGGCCCGTGCATTAATTGATGGAATTATATCCCTACATAACATAATATATGTGTGATAAAAAAAAGTGTAAATTGAAACTATGATTATAATATGCATTAAGGAAATGTGGTTAGAATTTACAGTAGTGGCCCTAACTTTTTTTCCCTAAATAATCCCCAATTAGATTTATTGAATATTTAAAATAGCTTCAACATTTTCCTTTTGGTGTTCTCTTAAGTTTATTTTGTTTGGATAATGTATTCTCTAACTTTATCTCATAATTCATCTTCATTTTCATTTGGCACTCATATTTCCTTTTGTGGTTTCTTAAATTCCCCATAATAGTTGTGACTATAATGTGGTTTAGTATTAGATTGTCATATGTTTTTTTAGATAAATTTGTTTTATGTAAAATTTTCTATATTTTGGTGTCTTTAAGTTATAGAAAAAAATTAATCAACTTATTTCCTTAGTAAAAGTATTTATTATTATAGTTTTTTTCATAGAACTTGGGTTGAGATATCTCCTTTATTGAGGAATTTCTCGATAATCTTCATATGCAACCTTGTTTGAGAAAATAGATTTCACTTAAAGTATTTCTTTTTTCATTTTTTCATAAAACCTTCACTAAAATATTTCCTTGGTTAAGGGTTTTTTTTTCATATATTAATATAAAAAATCAATTAAATAATTCTATTTAACAAAACAAAATGAAATTTCAAATAATTTTCAACAATGGCCCATAATTCCATCAAGGGTTCAAAAACTAAAACTATAACCCCTTATACAAATTCTCCTTTTTCACATACACTTTTCCTCTATTTGAATACGTCTCATGTTAATGGGTGAAGTTGATGTAAAAGTGGATTCCTAAGTGAATATTCTATTTATGATTTTCATAGTATTCATTTCATATCATATTTTTTATTTATTTTCTTAGAAAACTTATATTTATATTATTTTCGAATTTAAAAAAAAAAATCACTAACATAAAATATACACAACTAAAAAATATAAAAACATTTTATAGATTTTTTTTTAAAGATATTTTTTATTTTTCTTTCTAAATTATATATATATAAATAAGATTTAATTTAAATATTATATAAATTTAAAATATGATACAAATATTTAAATAAGAAAAACCCAAAAAAAAAATAACTATATAATTGTCATTTGCAAAGTCAAATAGAGAGATTTTATTATATCTATAAACTAATATCAATGTAAAATAATAAAAATTAATTTAATATAATAAAAAATTAATTTAATATAAATTTAATAAATTAAATATTAATATTTATTAGAAAAATAAGATTTATAATATAACACAATTATATATCTTTTCGGATATTTTTAACTTTATACTAAAATTATATATAAATTTTTTAAATCTCATTTTAAAAAATATATTAAACATTAAAATTTCAACCTCAAATATCAGAAAAAGTATACCACAAATTCATAAATCCACTTTCGAATATTAAAGAAGAGTCATTGAATTATTATTTTTATATTTATATTTCTCAAAAAAGAAAAGTCATTGAATTATTATTTTTATATTTATGTTTCTCAAATTTTATGTTTTGTATTTAATTTTATTTATGACTATATTATTTTTTAATTGATTAAATTACTTTATTTTGAATTTCAAAAGTTTCTTGCCAATAAAATAAATAATATAAAATAAAATCGAACTTAAGAATAAAATGAAATTTAAGAAGTAAATTGTGATATAAATAGAAAACTAAAAAATAACGAAAATTATGAAATAAATCACATAAAGTATTAATAAAATTTAATGAATGGGTTAAAATTAAGTTCATTTCAAAAAAATGTTTTATTCTATCTCTAACAAGGTTCTAAATGGTTTTAAAATTCTATTTAATCATTTATTTTTAATTAATTGTTCCAAAATTTATGTATAGATGATACAAATTCAAGTATTTATTTAAAGTTTAAACTATTTTTCTACCATCTGCAACCATTATACCCAAACTCAATGATATTAATTTTTAATTAGTATATATAATCTCCACGATGTCATTAAGTTGCTTTCTAAGCAATTTAAAATATATTATTAGAATAATTAATATATAAAATCTCTAAGGATGTCATTAAACTGTTTTCTAAACACTTTGCAATATATTATTAGAATCCGGAGAAACACTTTGCAATATATTACTATATTTGGAAGGAAATCTAACACTTCAAATATATTATTAAAATAATACCTATCCACTGAGGTAGACGAGTTATGGGCTAGACTTTTCTCCATTATTCTTCATGTAACTTCATGTCAATACACTTCCGTTTATTTCCTTTTTAACTTATAATTAGGTTGATAGGCTTTCCTTCTGAATCAGCTCACCTTACCTCTTTGTCTACTTTTTTTTGTTGTGTTTGTGATATCTGTCCTGAATATTGTTGGTGACATTTGTGTTGAATGGAATAAATGCTCCCACCAGCTTGTGTTTTGTTGGACTTCCTCTCGGGAAATTTGTTTCTTCGTGCTTCAAAGGAGATCTAGACATGCAGGTTCCTCATTGTTTTCAAGACGTAAACAACACCATATCAAAGTAAAACTCTGTGTTGCTGGAAATGTTTATGAGGTTATTGCATTAGTAGATTCTGGCTCAGACCTTAACCTCATATCAAAGTATATAATCCCCTCTAGATACTGGACTACTGCTGAAAGAGAAGTTGAGGGATTAGGATCTAAGCAATTAAAGTTTGAAGTATCAAAAGCTGTTGTCTGTTTTGATTCAAGATGCATTAAGCTTTCCCTTGCTGTTTCAGACATCCCTGTAGATTGTATTTTGGGAAATGTTTTTCTAGCAGCAGTAGAGCCCCATGGATCTTTTAGATTTCCTGATGGTTCTGCAGGAATCTTCATAACTGTTTCTGGCAAAAGATTTGAAATCCCATATGTTTCCAGAAATAGGATTTCTCCTATGGTACTTCATGTTAAAGAAAAGAAACTTCAAGCTGTAGAAAAGAGTCTGGTTGAACTTAATGACCATAAAGAAACTATCAGAGTTGAAGAACAATTAAGTTCACCAGAAGCTCAGAAGAAGATTGCTGAGATCCAAAAGGAATTTGAAGAACAATGCTGCTCTGAAGAGCCAAATGCCTTCTGGCATAGAAAGCAGCATAGCATTGAATTGCCCTACAAAGAGGGATACACTGGCAGGCCTTGTAAGTCTAGAGCCATCTCTATGTCTGTTCATAACAGACAGCACTGTCAGCAAGAAATAGAACAGCTTCTACAAAAGAAGCTAATCAGAGAATCCAGTAGCCCATGGAACTGCTATGGATTCTACGTCAATAAAAGAAGTGAACAAGTCAGAGGAGTTCCACGTCTAGTGATCAATTATAAGCCTCTGAATAATGTGTTAGCAGATGATACTTATCCAATCCCCCACAAAGGAGATTTGATAAGAAGAATTTCAGGAGCCAAAGTGTTTTCAAAGTTTGATCTGAAGTCCGAAGCTTCGGCAAGCTCACTGGGCAGTAGCAGATAGGTGGAAGACAACCTTCGTTGTCCCCCATGGACAATATGAGTGGAATGTTATGCCGTTTGACCGAAGCATGCTCCATCCAAATTAAAAGGTAATGGATTCAATCTTTAAACCTGCGCATTGGTTGCTTGCATACATTGATGATCTGCTGATATTTTCCAAAAACCTGAGTGACCACTTCAAACACCTGAAGATATTCATGAAGTTGGTTAAAAATAATGGCCTTGTCCTAAGCAAGAAGAAGATGGAGCTGTGTAAAACAAAAATCAAGTTCTTAGGACATGAGATCGAAAATGGTCAAATTGCTCTGCAGCATCACACACTGGAGTTTGCTGATAAGTTCCCTGATGTCATTCTTGACAAAACCCAGTTGCAGAGGTTTTTAGGGTGCCTCAACTATGTGAGCAATTTTTACCCAAATTGTGCTTTTGATAGATCTCTGCTGAACCAGAGACTCAGAAAAAACCCTAAACCTTGGACTGACAAGCACACCCAAGCAGTCAGAGAAATAAAGTCCAAGGTAAGATTTTTGCCCATTCTACATGTTGCTGACGACAATGCCTATAAGATTGTTGAAACAGATGCCAGCAACATAGGTTGGGGAGGTGTGCTAAAGCAGAAGCCGGAGAAAGAAGACCCGAAAGAAAAAGAACAAGTTGTTCTCTTCGCCTCTGGAACCTGGAGCAAAGCAGAGGTAAACTACGCTCCTATTGAGAAAGAGGTTAAAGCAGCTTGGTACTGTTTGAGAAAGTTTTCTGTTCATCTGGCAAATAAGTATTTCTTTCGTCTTGGACCGATGCTAAAGCTCGGGAAAAGGTTCTCAGCTAAAAGAAATTAAGCAAACCCCGAAGACGCTAACTGCGAGATGGCAGTGCCCTTTTTGCATATTTTAGCTTTGATGTTGAGCATATTAAAGGTTCTGAGAATTGCATTCCAGATTTTTTAAGCAGAGAATACCTCCAGAATCAAGAACAACAGAATGACGATGTACAGCCAGAAAAATATCATTGTTTTGTCATTCTAATAGAATGGAATCAGGCCTATAAGAGGGAAGAATTGAGATATATTGCAGATGATGAGCCCTGGCCTGTGTATTTTGAAAAATGGAGGCCAACTTGGATCCTCCGAAACACACAAGTGTTGGATGGAAACTTACAGAATCACACAGACCTGCAACACTTGGTTCCAGGCAGAAAGGTGTATCCCAAAGGAAGCAGATGGATACATGAAAAAATGTATTCACACAGCATGGCTGCCTCTCTTGAAGCTGAGAAATCTCTCTCAGAAGATTTCTGGGATTTGTACGTCATTGGTGCTGGTGGCGGTGACAAATCAAAAGAGTTTTATAAGAACTATGTTATAAACAGAGTCAGGAAAATGGGTCCTTATAGATATGGTAAATTTACCTCATGGCCACAAGATGATCCTAAGCTTATTTTCCCTGACACTATTTACAATTTTGCAGGTTATGAAAGATTGTGGTGGGATCTCCTTAACAGAGATGGACCTGAAGAGACCCATTACACAAAGTTGAAATTTGCACCAACCTGGATAAATGAAAGAGAACCATACATTCCTTGGTTATCTAACTGGTGGTGGCATTATGGGCCTAGTCCTTATAGTATGGATCCTGATTGTTTTCAAACTTATCATAGACATTTTTGTGATGATTGTCTTTCGTGGACTTAGGCCTGTGAGTAAGTCAATTACCCGAGAACACCGTTGGAGAACTTGCCAAGGGAGAACACACACAATGCTTGAAAATCCCATCTTAAAAATATATATGCAAAATGCATTACCTAGGGGCTGGCCAAGTGACAAAGATCAAGCACCGTAGTGCTTAACAAGCCTATGATTGTCGAAGAATCTACACGAAAGCATGGGACGATGAATGGTATCATGTCGCATTTCCAGTCGTAACTGAAGAATCCGCAAATCAAGCGTACAAGTGGTCCTCGGGAGCCCCACTCATGAAAGGTTTTCCCCATGTAAAATAATGATCCCTAGTCACGGGTGTATAGTGACGAAGCTTTTCTCTTGGACTTTTCCTTCGTCCGAAAAGTATCCAATGTGTAATCAATAAAGTTTGATTCCTCGTGGGCCTTTGTAAGGTATCCACAGTGTATCCACTAGCACTTTAGTTTGTCGGTATGACAGATCTTCGTGCGGATGTCACCTCTTGGTGTTACCCGAAAACGATGATCTTCTGCCAAGTGTCAATAATCGGACGGTGCATAGTAATGTTTGTCCCCCTCTCATTCCTATAAAAGGAGAGGTTAGGCTCATTTGTAGGCACCGGTTGTTTGAGTCTTGTGTGTTGTGTTTAGAGTCTGAGTATTCTCTCCCTGCTCTGCGTCTGCGCTATCTCAGTGATCTGCTCGCATCACGGAGTCATTACTCACAGTTTGAGCATTCTTTTCCTGCTCTGCGTCTGCGCTATCATAGCGATCTGCTCGCATCACGGAGTTATTTCTCACAGTCTATAGGTTGAACTGAGAAGCCTGCGTGTCTGTTCATGTGACAGGCAAGAACCTAAAGTGGCCAGTTCATTAGTGTGAGTCTGTATATGTTATATGTGTTGAGTTATAGTCATAAACTCGAGACACTGCAGTCCGTATCTCGCCAGAAGCTCTCCTTCGGTATTGATCCTTCATTCGTGAAGATCCTAAGTCCAAATGCCGATACACCATCTCTCGACACAGAATTCATTGTAATCTCTGACAGAAGCATTCTCGCTAATAAAGAGAAAAGACTTTCATCTGAGTTCCGCATTATTACTCGTGTGCTTAAAATTGTTCCGTCAAAATACTTGCACTACTATAAAAGTTCGCCTGAGTTCTGCGAAGTGCGCTGATTGCATAAGGCCGTTGGAAGGCGCAGAAGTCAGAAAGAAGGCCACATGAGGGCATATGTAGGTTCGTCCGGGTTCATAACAAGTAGTGTTCGGGAAAATTTGACAAGGAAGCCAAGTACGGTTGGTTGGTTGACGACCCATAAAAAGCGCCACTAGGGCAACAATAAAGGTACGTATGCAGTATCCGGAGAATAGTGATCGACGCGGTGATCCCTGTCTTAAATACGAAGAACTCCAGTACGAAGCTAAGAGCGGGAACCGAATTCTTATACCCAGGATGTTTGCGAGTTGGAACAAATGCTTTGGTACATCGAGTGGAGGCATGTGTGTTAGCGAGCGTAGAGATATAACATAATAAGTACAACGATTCATTAATTGGAGGGATAGGCAAGCTCACACTATCCCGATGAGCCGATACGGTTTGTTTTGTACCTAATTTCTCGATGTGCATTTTTGATGAAACATTGGCGGAAGTATTCTTCAGTGCAAATCCGCACAATGGGATTTGATATGAAACAGAAAGAACGGAATATACTTGGAATTAAGTTTCGTGGTACATTCCATATACATCCCTGGCTCATTTCATAGGTACTCCATATTTCGCAAAGACTCTAGCTTAAATTAATAGTAGTTCTTGATGCTAAAAATCAGAAAATTGAACATCGGGCAATCAAATAAGGAAGATACTATGATTTCCGGAACCTTTGGACAGTTCAAATCCTAAACGCTATGAAGTCCGAAAAATCACATAAACGACATAGTTAATACGATCTCTGCGACTTTGTCTTTTCCTAGACTACAGTCGACAATAGATGTGGAAAATTGGCGGAAGTGTAAAAGTCTCCTCGGTACATAGAACCCGATTGTACGGAACACGAGTTTGTGGATTGGTTGTTTCAGAAGGTGTGTATGTTTGTTTGAGTTTGCAGATAGTTAATTTCCGGCCCGGTTAAAGTTGAATGTCTGATATGTGATGCAGCAAATCTGCAAGGAAGTCTTGCTGTCTTTTGCTCTACATTCTCACCATAATCCCAAAACAAGGTCAAACTCCTCCCTAACACTTGGTCAATCCATGTCAGAACCCCAAATGTTCGAACGCTGCCCTTTCCCCCATGAGGATGACCATCCACATGTTCACAGGTAATTAGCACTTGGTACCATACGGAAGAATGGCGTCCAAGAGACTCACTCGGATGTTTATGAATCGAAGACCCCAGTGCTCGAGATATGGTTTGAGTTATGTTGAACAAGCTAATAAAAGCTTATTCCGAATGCGATTCGGAATCTCTTGCTCCCGGGAGTTAAGGCAACATCTATCCTGAAATTCGGAAGTTTTATCGCAGCAGTGGATGGATGTTTCAATCAGAAATCCTTTAATGGATGAAGCAAATAGTATTTGGGGATCTGTTCACACATCCAGTGAAGGTTTTACCATTTGCCTTCCTAAAGAAGAAAAGCGAAAATATCGGTGCAAAGATAGGAAAAATTATCATGGAAGAAAACAATGTGTGGTTCCTTTTACTCATGGAAGAAACGAGATGGGCATGATGTTGTGTTGTGGCTAATACCAAGCATCTTCTGCATTCTTGGGCCACACAAGATAGCGATGGCTAAGAAACTTCACCTGTCCTCCTTTAGAAGCATTGTAATAGGAAAGGTTCTAGCACTACGCACATACCATCCCTTTGGTTCAGCATGATACTTCTCTTGTGGGTAGTGAAGGAAGAATCCGGAAGGTGATGGCAGTTGAATGGACAACTCGCACACTCAACGGTAGAAAAAGAATGTTGCCAAAGCTGCCGCATTCGAACCAAACAGATTACCATCCAAGTTTTACCGTAAATGATGTTCATAGAGTTTTAAATTACGTACGGTGTGATTTGCAAGTAGTTCGGTATTCGGGCATTCTTGTTAAGTTTCAGGCGAGGGGTATGTCATGAGACGATACATGGCCACACGAGCGATGCAATATAAATTTGTGGAAAGTTTGAAAATACGTACGTGGTAGAAAACAATTCCCATATATTTATTTATGGAAAAGCCAAAAGTGTCGTGCCACATGGCAATACGAGGCCCAAGTGAGTCCTCCGGTCTCTAGCTTTCCTCATCTGCCCCGGAGAAAGTCCCACGATTCTGTGTCGGGAGTCTAAGCAGAGATAGTTGAAAGAAGATGCGAAAGAATCCTGATAGATGAAGTTTTAAGGAACTCGAGAGACAAAGAATCGTCTTTCCCATGCTACAGGCCCTTCAGAACCTCGGGACCACTAAACGCACAGCTCCTGATCTTTATGGTGCAGAAAGCTTCCCAAAGAAACCTTTCATGATAGAAGATCCTCAAGGTGGAATGTCTCGATAATATGTCTTGACACGGTCCAGACAAGTCCTGGATCAAATGATTGTTGAATATAAGTTGATGTTAATGGAGATGGGAAGACGAGAAATTGAAGCACCAAAACAATCATCGTTGTTCCTTTGGCACACTGCCGATGGTGGGAAGCTGGGGAATCTTCTCCGGCATTGATTGAGGATGGAGAAGGAGGTGGTAAGGATGAAGAGGTGACATTAAGTTTATTTTGATCGCCTTCTTTTGATCAAATATGATCGGTATACTCACGGCCACTAATTCAAGAACATTTTTGTGGTTTTAGGTATGTTGCAGTTGATAAGCATGAAATGATTTTAATGAATTTGAAATGCAACGATATCAATAAGTATGAAGACTTCCTGAGGACGGATCTGATATTTTACAGGTAAGGATCCCAAAGCATGTTTCGTAGGAAGCAAGTCTATAAACGACCTTGCCTTCAAAGGCTAAAGTGAATGTTTTACGATTGGAAGATGCTTTCCTTACCATTAAACCTATGTATGGGGAGATATTGCAGCATTCGTGACAATTTCGATTTCTGCGTACCCGATTCAAGATGCCGTCAGTAAACTCGATAAACACGGCACCAAAAATCATTTTATGTAAATGTGGCATCCTGGGTTGATAATCTCTTGTGCGTAGAAAAGAAAACAAAGACGAGAAGAAGACTTACAAACGAAGTAGGTCTGCCTGAGAATAAAACTCTGCAAAAAGAAAGGAGATTAATGGAATATAAAGAGATCGAATCTAGAGGAGAGCACCAAAACGGCAATCACGAATCGACCGAACAACACTATTGACCCATGACATCAAGCCAAAAAGATGCAAAATTGGCTAGAATGAAAGAAGTTTAGTGTTGGTTGTGTGGAAGACAAAGGGACATACATCAAATATGTGTCCTACGCACAGAAATCTAAAAGGTCTGTTCGAAATCCGCTCATTTTCCAAAAATGACCTTCTCTCCCTGCACTCATCAGCGAGTTACGGTGTTGTTCTTATTTAATCACTTCTCCCATCGCATCTGCGATTGTCCCACCGCATATCAAAATCGTCGTCTTTAAATAACCGACATGCATTTATCTTAGCTGTATACACTTCGATGACTATTCATCTTCTCTTCGGATGAACAAGTCAACATGCATTATTGCACGGAACCCGAAGCACCGCCAAATGTGAGTCTTCTTCGGGTACGATTACGAATCTTGCCCTGGGCCATAAGTCATCACATGTCCTTGTATTCCCCGAGGGCAGGATGATGATGCGAAGAGGTCTTTGCCCAGGACTCAGGTACCATCGGAACGAAGGAGACTTGAAAAGCTGCTCTCCTTGATACCTGTTTGAAAAATATTCTGGTTCTTACGGTTACATCTTCCTCTCGTTCGTCCCCAAGCCAGTTTTGTTGAAGCTTCTTATGACCGAATACTGCGCCAATGTCTCCACGAATAACTGACTCGCCAGCACTCACTTTGGGGGAGGGTGAATAGGGAGATACGGGCTCAAAGATAAGGTACGCGAATAAGGCGGGCTTCACCTCTAGCTCGGCGAACGATGCGCTTCACCTTCGAGTGCAAGAGTCACAAAAGCCGGACCAACTATACGATTGCCACGCTCGACACTACGAAGTCCAAACCCTCTTGAAAATTGTTTCTTCGAGGGCTTCGGTGAGATCGAACATGCGAGTCTTCGTTTGTTGATATCAACAACATCCCATCAAAAATTAAAACTACTAATAGCTGCAGGAAATATTATGAGGTTGTTAGGTGATGGGTCCAGCTCGAGATCTTAACCTCATATCAAAATATATAATCCCTTACAGATATTCGGACTCTGTGAAAAGAGAAAGTAAGAGGTTAGAATCTAAGCAATTAAAGTTTGAAGTATCAAAAGGTAGCTGTCTTTGTTTTTGATTCAAGATGCATTAAGCTTTCCCTTGGGTTTAGGACATCTTTGTAGATTTGTGTTTTGAAAATATTTTTCTGGCAATGATGGAAACTATCGGATCTTTTTAGATTTACGATGGTTACTGTGAGAATCACTATCACTTCATTTACTGTGTGAAGATTTGAAATCCCATATGTTTTCGAGGAAATAAATTTCACTCTAATGCTTCATGTTAAGAAAAAACTGTTTGTGAAAAAGGTACGGTTGAACTTAGCAATATAAAAAGCTATCGGGGTTGAAGAACAATTAAGTTCTACCGGAGATGGGGAGAAAAAGAAGATTGTTTGAGATCCGAAAAGAATTTGAAGGACAATCTTTGTACGGAAAAAACCAAATGCCTTACGGCATGAAAGCAACCCTTAGCATTGAATTGCCCTACAAGGATACCTTTAGCGAGGCCTTGTGGTCTGGGGGCCATCTCTGTGTACCGTTGCGTGACGGACGACAACGTAGCGAGAAATAGAGCAGCTTCTACAGAAGAAGCCTGACAGAAAATCCGATAGCACGTAGGCTAACACCTTGGATTCTGCGTACGATAAAAAAAAGTGAACAAGTCGAGAGGGTTCACGCCTAATGATGACTACTGTTCTGGACAATGTGTTAGCAGGATAATGCTGTCAATCCCCCATAAAGGAGATTTAGTGAAAGGATTCAAAAGGAGCAGTATTTTTAAGGTTGATTTAAAGTACGGTTTCACAATGATCGCCATTGCGAAGGAGATAGGTGAAGCATTACAAATTGTCCCCATGGACACTATGAGTGGAATGTTAGATTTAAGGATGAGCATGCTCATCAAATTAAAAGGTAATGGATTCAATCTTTAAACCATATGTCTGATTGGTTGCTTGCTGACTGATGATACGCTGATTTTTCAAAGAATCTAGCGCAGGACATTTGAAGATCTTCATGAAGTTGGTGAAAACAAATGGACTTGTCTAAGCAAGAAAAATGGAACTACGCAAAACAGATAAAATTATGGAACGTGATTGAAAACGACCAAATTGCTTTACAAATCATGCCTAGAGTTTTCTGATAAATTACTAATATAATAATGAATAAAACTCGATTGCAGAGGTTTTTAGGATGCCTCGGTGTAAAGCAATTTCTATCAACGTGCCCTTGTGGTCCTACTAACCCAATCGAACTGGAAAAATCCTAAACCTTGGGCCGGTAACTTTTTGAGCGATTAAAAATCAAATCCAAGGTAGGGTACCAATCCTAGTATTAACATTGATAATACTTATAAAATTGATTTGAAACGGATGTGACAATATTGATTTGAGAGGTGTGTAACAAGCCAAAGAAAAGACTGAAAAACAAGTTGTTCTTTGCCTGGAACTTACAGAGCAAAAGCGGGAAAGTGAATTATGCTCCCATTGAGAAGAGGTAAAGCGGCTTGGTATTGTTTAAAAGTTTCTACATTCATTTTAACGATAAGTATTTTCTGCCCGGAGCGATGCTAAAGCTGCGGGAAAAGGTTAAACAAAAAATTAAGAACACGAAAGATCTTAAAATTTGAATGTTGTTATGCATATTTTAGCTTTGATGTTGAGCATATTAAAGGTTAAAATTGCATTCGATTTTAAACGAAATACCTCCGGAAATCGAAGCAACAGAATGACAATATATGACAGAAAAAGTATCATTGTTTTGTCATTCTAATGAATGGAATCAGTGCTCTATAAGAGGGAAGAATTGAGATATATTGCAGATGATGAGCCCGCCTGTATTTTGAAAAAATGGAGGCCAACTGATTCGAAACACACAAGTGTTGGATGGAAACTTACATGTAATCACATGCACTGGCAACACTTGGTTCCGTGCAGTAAAGGTGTATCCCAAAGGTAGCAACATGGATACATGAAAATGTATTCACACAAACATGGTCGCCTCTCTTCTGAAGCCGAGAGATCTTCGCATTTCGATTTGTACGCTATTGGTGGCTGTGGCGTGTGACAAATCAAAAAGAGTTTTATAAGAACTATGTTATAAACAGAATGAAAAATGGGTCCTTATAGATATGGTAAATTTACCTCATGTACAATAAGATGATCCTGTTTCTCTATTTTCCCGACACTATTTATACTCTTGCAGGTTATGAAAGATTGTGGTGGATCTCCTAATGCAGATGGACCTGAAGAGACCCATTACACAAAGTTGAAATTTGCACCAACTGATAAATGAAAGAGAACATACATTCCTTGGTTATCTAACTGTGGTGGCATTATGGGCCTAGTCCTTATAGTATGGATCCGGATTGGTTGAAACTTATCATAGACATTTTTGTGATGATTGTCTTTCAGACCCCCGGTGAGTGTTTTCACTACCCGAGAACACCGTTGGAGAACTTGCCAAAGATAGAACACACAATGCTTGACAATCCCATCTTAAAAATGTATATGCAAATGCATTACCAATGGGCCGTCATGACAAAGATCAAGCATCGTGCAGTGCTTAACAAGCCTACGATTGTCGAAGAATCTTACACGAAAGCATGGGACGATGAATGGTATCATGTCGATTTCCAGTGTCAAAATCCTTGAAGAATCCGCGCACGAAGCGACTAGTGGTCCCTGTGAGCCCCACTCATGAAAGGCTTTCCCCGTGCACATATGATACCTAGTCACGGGGTTCATAGTGACGTAGCTTTTTTCTCGACTTTTCCTACGTCGAAAAGTATCCAAAGTGTAATTATTTAGTTTTGATTCCTCGTGGGCCTTTTTAAGGTATCCACAGCATTTCATGTTTTTAATTTTTAGTCTAGCATGATTTGCATCTCCGTGCGATGTCACCTCCTGTTACCCGAAACGATGATCTTCTCGCTGTCACAATTAACTAACCATAGTAATGTTTGTCCCCCTCTCATTCCTATAAAAAGGGGAGAGGTTAGGCTCATTTGTGATTCATTCGCATTTGGTGTGTTTGAGTCTTGAGTCCGAGTAGTCTCTCCACCACTGTAACGTCTGCGCCATCTTGATGAAATCTCTATATAGCATCACAGGCCATTACTCACAAGTACGAGTGATTTCTTCTGCTATCAATACCAACTATCACGATCTTTATGTAACAGAATTTTCTCTGATCTTTAGTTGAAGTGAGAAGCTTTGCGCGTCTGTTCATGCTTAATGATAAGAACCTAAAGTAGCCCTTCTTTCAGTGAGTCTGTATGTTTATGTTTGTGAGTTATAGTCATAAGCTTTGAAGACGGTCTGTGTCTCGGCAGAAGCCTGCAGTGATCCTTCATTCGTGAAGATCCTAAGTCTACGACCGTCTTGGAAATACGGTCCATCTCGTACAGAGGGTCATTCATCATCTGATGCTGAACGTGCCTTTAATAAAGAAAAAGACTTTTCATCTTGAGTTCACATTATTACTCTGTGTGCTTAAATCGATACCTTGAAAATACTTGCTACTATAGAGATTCGCCGGAAGTTAGAAGTGCTACGGATTGCATAAGACGTTGGAAGGCGAGGAGAAACGTGTGTTGGGCCCGCTAAAACATGAAAAGGGCAAGTAGGTTAGTACGGGTTCATAACAAGTAGTGTTGAGAGAAATTTGACAAGGCCAAGTCGGTTGGATTTGATTTGACGACCGCCGTGACTGCAATGGCCTACTGTTGGCCTGCAACTTCTTTCTGCTTTGTTTATTCAAGTACGGTTGCTTGTTCGTGCCATTTTCTAGCGAGAGGCTTCTCCACGGCTGCATGCGGTCGTCAACCAAGCAGAGCTTAGCCTTGTCAAATGTCTCTGGCCAGACAACGCTGTTATAGACAGAAATTTTGTGAACCCGAGATGAACCTACTATGCCCTCATGCTCTCGCTGACCTCACCTACAGCTTCCACGCTTTTAAACGGCCTTTGGCAATCCGTAGCACTTCGCGAACTCGGCGTGAACTTATGGCGAACTTTTATAACTTAATGCAAGTATTTTAATGAGAACAATTTAAGCACACGAGTAATAATGCGAGCTCAGATGCAAATCTTCTCTCTTTATTTACGGAAATGCTTCTGTCGGTCACAATGGATTCTCTTGTATCGAGATTAGTATATCGGCGTTCACCCGGACTTATAGTCTTCTCGAATGAAGGATCGATACGAGCTTCACAGCCGGGATTCACGGACTCTGTCCGAGTTTCTGAGACACCAACATAGTTATATGCGAGACTCACTAATGAAGTGGCCACTTCGGAGTTCTCGCTGTCCACATGAACGGACGCGCGGGCTTCTCCTCCAACCCCTAAGAAGCCTTGAGCAAAATCTCCGTGTTGCGAGCGAATTCGCTATGATAAGCCTTGAGCCTTGAAGCGGAAGATACTACTCGGACTATGAGTAATAAACTGCGCGTGGTGCGAAGCGGATCACGAAGATGGCACGAGACGAGGCGAGGGAGAGACTACTCGGACTCAAGACTCAAACACACCAAATGCGAATGAATCACAAATGAGCCTAACCTCTCCCCTTTTATAGGAATGAGAGGGGGACAAACATTACTATGGTTAGTTAATTGTGACAGCGAGAAGATCATCGTTTCGGGTAACACCGAGAGAGGTGACATCCGCACGGAGATGCATGTCATGCTAGAGCAAACTAAAGTGAAAAACATGTGAAATACTGCTGTGGATACCTTACAAAAGGCCCACGAGGAATCAAAACTAAATAATTACACTTTGGATACTTTTCGACGTAGGAAAAGTCAAGAGAAAAGCTACGTCACTATGAACCCCGTGACTAGGTATCATATGTACACGGGGAAAGCCTTTCATGAGTGGGGCTCACAGGGACCACTAGTGCGCTTCGTGCTGCGGATTCTTCAAGGATTTTGACACTGGAAATCGACATGATACCATTCATCGTCCCATGCTTTCGTGTGAGATTCTTCGACAATCATAGGGCTTGTTAAGCACTACACCGATGCTTGATCTTTGTCATGACTGACCCATTGGTAATGCATTTGCATATACATTTGTTTAAGATGGGATTGTCAAGCATTGTGTGTTCTATCTTTGGCAAGTTCTCCAACGGTGTTCTCGGGTAGTGAAAAACACTCACCAGTTTGGGTCACGAAAGACAATCATCACAAAAATGTCTATGATAAGTTTGAAACCAATCACGGATCCATACTATAAGGACTAGGCCCATAATGCCACCACCGGTTAGATAACCAAGGAATGTATGGTTCTCTTTCATTTATCGAGTTGGTGCAAATTTCAACTTTGTGTAATGGGTCTCTTCGAGGTCCATCTGCGTTAAGGAGATCCCACCACAATCTTTCATAACACTGCAAAATTATAAATAGTGTCGGGAAAATAGAGCTTTAGGATCATCTTGTGGCCATGAGGTAAATTTACCATATCTATAAGGACCCATTTTTCACGACTCTGTTTATAACATAGTTCTTATAAAACTCTTTTTGATTTGTCACCCGCCACTAGACACCAATGACGTACAAATCCCGAAATCTTGCGGAGAGATCTCTCGAAACTTCAAGAGAGGCGAGCCATGTTTGTGTGAATACATTTTTCATGTATCCATCTTTGCTTCCTTTGGGATACACCTTTGCTGCACGAACCAAGTGTTGCGAGTGCTGTGATTGCAGTAAGTTTCCATCCAACACTTGTGTGTTTCGGAGGATCAAGTTGGCCTCCATTTTTCAAAATACACGGGCGGGCTCATCATACACGCAATATATCTCAATTCTTCCCTCTTATAGGGCACTGATTCCATTACATTAGAATGACAAGAAACAATGATATTTTAAGTTTGTACATTGTCATTGTTGTTCTTGAGATGCGGAGGTATTCTCTGCTTAAAAAATCTGGAATGCAATTCTCGGAACCTTTAATATGCTCAACATCAAAGCTAAAATATCTTCAAAGGGCACACTTCATCTTGCAAATTTGGCATCTTGAGAATTCTTAATTTCACCCAGCCAGAGCCTTTTCTGACTTGCTTAGCGTCCCGGCAATGCTTGTTAGCGGATGAATGACAGGCTCATTAAAACGATGCCAAACCGCTTTACCTCTTTCTCAGTGAGCTGGTCACTTAGGCTTTTAACTCATTCAGTAGAAACAAAGAAACAACTTGTTCTTTTCTTTAACGGTCTTCTTCCTTTAACCTGACACCTACGGCAATGGCATCACTCATTTCAGCTATTTTATAAACGTATCATGTGCTGACAAGTGCTTCATTCTGCAACCCAGATTTATTTCTGCTTGCAGCGTATACTATCGATCCAAATTTAAGTCCCTCTGAGTCTACGATTAGCGAAGACTGTCAAAGAACGCGATTTAGATAGAAATTGCTACATATTGGGCATCAAAGCCTCTGGCAGTTTATCTAGCTGCGTAGAATTTATCTGACAAACTCTGGGTAAACTGATTTTCTTCAACTGTTAAACAGCACTGCAATCTCATCACAAATTTTATCTTGAATTTCTGAGTTGTCTTGCTTAGAACAAGTCATTTATTTGACAACTTCATGAAGATCTTCAAATATGCAAATGTGCACAATTCTTTGAAAATCCTTGAATCATCAACCTGCAAACAACCTAATCTACATAGATTTAGATTGAATCCATTACCTTTTGGAATTTGGATGGAAACATCTTCACGTCAAACTGTCCTCAACATTCATCATGTATAAACATGAACCTTAGATCTTGTCTTTCCGCTATCTCATACCACTGATAACGGCCTTTGCCGAGAAACCCGCTTTAAATCAGAGCTGAAAGCAGCTCTCTGAAATCCTTCTTATCAAATCTCCTTTATCAGAGATTGAATAAATGCTCCTCTGCTAATGCATTAATTGAGAATACTATGGTCTTACAGAGCGTGGAGACTCACTACGACTGTTCACTTCTTTTATTGGCAGTAAATCCATAAGCATTCCATGAAACTCTTTGAATTCTCTGTCTTCTTAGCTTATTCTATCTTCTTCTTTGTGATCTTATCTATCATGAAACAGAACGCAAATGGCTCTAGACTTACAAAGACTACTTGATATATCCTCACTAACAGAACTGATTCAATGCTATCTTTTCTGTGCCGGAGAACGTTTGGCTGGCGTATTCTTCAATTGCGGAATCTCAATGATCTTCTTATTGCAGTAGGCAATTATTCTTCAATATGACTCTTTATAATCATTAAGTTCAACGACCTTTCTACGGCTTAATTTCTTTCTTTGGCATGAAGTACCATAGGAAAATTCTGTACGACATAATAAGGATTTCAAATCTCTTGCGAAAGCGATTATGAAAATTCTGCGAATATCAGAAATCTAAAGATCCATGAAACTCTCTTAACCTAGAAAAACATTTCCCAAAGCTGTCTGAAATAATGGCGAGACCCCAATGCATCTTGAATCCATGACAACAACTGGCTACTTCAAACTTTAATTGCTTAGATCTAATCCTACACTTCTCTTTTCATGACAATCCAATATCTAGAAGAGATTATATGTACGATACCAGAATTAAGATACGGCTGAAATCTAATGCAATAACCTCCTGTCTTCGGCAACCGCGAGACTGCAACGATGTGATGTCTTGTACTGAAACGTAACAAAGACTTTTGCCATATCTCACATCTCCTTTGAAACTGAAAGAAACAAATTTCGGAAAATTTGAACCGATGAGCTGGCGTGCAACTGGAATGAGCAAAGCAGCCAGACCTTGCACTTGAAATTAGCTGGCTATTCTGTGAGCTTTAAGTGTGGCTTCGATCTTTATCTTGCGCGCCTATCTTTGGCTCATCTCTATTCGCATACAATGGGCACAACTGCTATTGCAATGAAATCTGATTTTAATATTCACGTCATAAACTTAAAGTAGGCAACTAGGCAACGAAGAAGATATAGAACGAAGAACGAAGAACTACCTAATTTCACCGATGCATTTTTAGTAGAGCATTGTAGAGTATTCTTCAGTACCATCCATACAATAGGATTTGTGCCAATTGAAAACTGAATATAAATTGATTTTACGTAAACAATTTCGCCACATCTGTCTTCCTGCTGATACTCCATACTACGAAGACTCTAAAACCGATGTGACGGATTCTCTGTGATGTAAAAATCAGAAAATTCGGGCATCGAGGGCAATCAAATGGGAAGATGCGCAATTTACGGACAGCTGGACGTTCCAAATCCTAAGCCTTTGCGAGTCAGAGAAAATGCCTGCGGCGAACATAATTGAAAATAAATCCTCTGCGACTTTGTCTTTTCCCGAAGGCCTAGCAGACTTACTTTAACGGTCGTCAACCAACCAATAAGCTTGACATCGTCAAATTTCTGCGAACACTACTTGTTGTAGACCGGACGAACCTGCTTGTACTCGTAGCCCGGCGGCACAACACGGCACCGCGCTCGCGGCCTTGTACGATCAGCGCGCCACCGCGGGCATAGGCGAACTTTTGTAGTAGTGCAAGTATTTTGACGAATGATTTAAGCACCTGGAAGTAATAATACGGAACTCAAGATAGAAATCTTTTTCTCTTTGATAGCGAGAATGTTCATAATCGGTTCTGATGGTCTACTGTGTCGAGGAGATCGTTTGTGTCGGCATTTCTTTGGACTTAGGATCTTCACGAATGAAGGATCGATACGGAGAGCTTCTGGCGGAGATTCACGGACTCTGTCTCGAGTTTACGGACACCAACATAGTTACCTCTGCAGACTCACTAATGAAGTGGCCACTTCAGAGTTCTCGCTGTCACATGAACGAGACGCGCGGGCTTCTCACTCCCAACCCCTAAGAAGCGCTTGAGCAAAATCTTACGTGTTGCGAAGCGGATTCGCTATGATAAGCGCTTGAGCATTGAAAGCGGAAGATACTACTCGGACTATGAGTAATAAACTGCGCGTGGTGCGAAGCGAGATCACGAAGATGAGCGCGGGACGGAGAGCGAGGGAGAGACTACTCGGACTCAAGACTCAAAACACACCAAATGCGAATGAATCACAAATGAGCCTAACCTCTCCTTTTATAGGAATGAGAGGGGACAAACATTACTTGTGGTTAGATTCGATTATTGACACTTGGCGAGAAGATCATCGTTTCGGGTAACAGGAGAGGGTGACATCGCACGGAGACTGCCAAATGCGGAAACTAAACTAAAAGATGAAGAGCATGTGAAATACACGCGGATACCTTACAAAAGGCCCGACGAGGAATCAAAACTAAATAATTACACTTTGGATACTTTTCGACGTAGGAAAAGTCGAGAGAAAAGCTACGTCACTATGAACCCCGTGACTAGGTATCATATGTACACGAGGGAAAGCCTTTCATGAGTGGGGCTCACAGGGACCACTAGTGCGCTTCGATGTATGATTCTTCAAGGATTTTGACACTGGAAATCGACATGATACCATTCATCGTCCCATGCTTTACGTGTAGATTCTTACGACAATCATAGGCTTGTTAAGCACTGCACGATGCTTGATCTTTGTCATGACGGCCCATTGGTAATGCATTTGCATATACATTTTTAAGATGGGATTGTCAAGCATTGTGTGTTCTATCTTTGGCAAGTTCTCCAACGGTGTTCTAGGAGTAGTGAAAACACTCACCCGGGTGATACTGAAAGACAATCATCACAAAAAATGTCTATGATAAGTTTGAAACCAATCCAGGATCCATACTATAAGGACTAGGCCCATAATGCCACCACAGTTAGATAACCAAGGAATGTATGGTTCTCTTTCATTTATCCCAGGTTGAGTGCAAATTTCAACTTTGTGTAATGGGTCTCTTCAGGGTCCATCTCCAGTTTAGGAGATCCCACCACAATCTTTCATAACCTGCAAAATTATAAATAGTGTCGGGGAAAATAGAGACTTTAGGATCATCTTTAGTGGCCATGAGGTAAATTTACCATATCTATAAGGACCCATTTTCATTCACTGTTTATAACATAGTTCTTATAAAACTCTTTTGATTTGTCACACACCACAGCACCAATGACGTACAAATCCCGAAATGCTTCGAGAGATCTCTCGGCTTCAAGAAGGCAACCATGTCTTTGTGTGAATACATTTTTTCATGTATCCATCTCGCTACCTTTGGGATACACCTTTACTCGGAACCAAGTGTTGCGAGTGCGTGTGATTCTGTAAGTTTCCATCCAACACTTGTGTGTTTCGGAGGATCAAGATTGGCCTCCATTTTCCAAAATGCACACGAGCCGGGGCTCATCATGCGGCGTATATCTCAATTCTCCCTCTTATAGGCACGATTCCATTACTGTAGAATGACTAAAACAATGATATTTTTCATTTGTACATTGCTCATTCTTGTTCTTGATTCGCAGGTATTCTCATAGCAAAAAATGCGGAATGCAATTCTCAGAACTTTCTAATAGTGCCTCAACATCGTGCTAAAATATGCAAAAAAGTGCACTTCCATCTCGCAAATTTGGCATCTCGAGGTTCTTAATTTCTTTTACGAGAACCTTTTCCAGAGCTTTAGCATCGGTCAGAGATGAGAAAATACTTTATTGGCCAAATGAACGAAACTTCCTTAAACAATACCAAGCCGCTTTTTACCTCTTTTCTCAATGGGAGCATAATTCAATTTCGGCTTTGCTCCGGGTTCCGAGAGGCAAAAAGAACAACTTGTTCTTTTCTTTGAGTCTTCTTCCTGTGGCAGCTTCTGTATTTAGCACCTCCCCCAACCGAATATTGTCAAATGTCTGTTTCATCAATTTTATAAGCATTATCCTTGCAGCAACATTTAGGATTGGCAAATTTTTTACACTTTGGATTTGATTTCTTTATCGTGCCGGGTAGTGCTTATCGTTCAAGGTTTGAGGATTTTTTCTCTGAGTCTCAGATTAGCGGGGTAGACACGTCACAAAGCACAGTTTGGATAGAAATTGCTTACATAATTGAGGCATCCTAAAACCTCTTTCCAGAATCGAAGTTTTATCTAATATTACATTAGGGAATTTATCGGCAAACTCTGCGTGCATGATTTTGTAAAAGCAATTTGACGTCTTTTCAATCTCTCATGTCCTAAGAATTTTATCTTGGTTTGCGAGTTCATTTTTCTTCTTCGCTTAGGACAAGTCCATTTGTCATTGACCAACTTCTATGAAAGATCTTCAAGGATGTCTGAAACGTCTGGTGCACTATCAGATTTCTTTTGTGAAAAATCGACGAATCATCGATGTATGCAAGCAGCAATGCACGATAAGGTTTAAAGATTGAATCCATTACCTTTTGGAATTTGGATGGAGACATGCTTCATCCCAAACGGCATATACATTCCACTCACTAGTGTCCATGGGGGACACTCTGAATGTCATCTTTCCACCTATTCTCATCACGACGATGGCGACTTGCTGAGCTTTCGGACTTTAAATCAAATTTTGAAAATACTTTGGCTCTACGAAATCCTTCTTATCAAATCTCCTTTATAGGGATTGGATAAGTATCATCTGCTAATACATTTGACGTCGTGAGGCTTATAGTACTACTGAAATTGGAACTCTCTCGACTGTTCCACTTCTTTTATTGACGTAATGCATCTCACTGTGATCATAGCACTCTGGATTCTCTTGATTAACTTCTTTCTGTAGAAGCTGTTCTATTTCTATCCTTGTGATCTGCCGTCAATGCATGAGCAGAGACATAGAGATGGCTCTAGACTCTAGCATAGCGGCTCATGATCGTATCCCTCTTTGTAGGGGCAATTCAATGCTAGTTTTGCTTTCTATGCCGAGGCATTTGGCTCTTCAGAACGACATTGTTCTTCAGATTCTTTTTCGGATCTCGAAAATCTTCTTCTGAACTTGGTGAACTTAATTGTTCTTCAACCACGATAGTTTCTTTATGGTCATTAAGTTCAACCCAGAGACTCTTTTCTACGGCTTGAAGTTTCTTTTCTTTAACATGATGTACCATAGGAGAAATTCTATTTACGCGAAACATATGGGATTTCAAATCTCTTGCAGCTTAGAGTTATGTAGATTCTACTTGAGAACCATCAGAAATCTAAAAAAGATCCCATGGAGCTCTCATCAAGCTGCTAGAAAAAATATTTCCAGCAAATACAATCTGGGGATGTACGAAACCGCAAGGAAAGCTTAATGCATCTTGAATCAAAAGCTGATGCAGCTGACTTTTGATACTTCAAACTCATAATTGCTTAGATCCCTAATCCCTCTACTTCTCTTTCGGTAGATTAGTCCAATATCTAGAAGGATTGTGTATTTGTTGATATGAGGTGTAAGATGCTGAGCGGAGATCTACTCCAAATGCAATAACCTGCATAAATGATTCTCGATAACACGAGTTTTACCTTGATGTGATGTTGCTGATATCGTTGCAGACATGCATGACCTGCATGTCTCACATCCCACCGAGAGCCCTGAAGAAACAAATTTCCCGAGAGGAAGTTTGGACCGATGGTGGAGTAGCTGAGCGTGTCTTGTATAGTTGGTCCGCTTTGTGGACTTTGCACTTGAAGGTGAAGCGCGTCGGTTCTCGAGCTGAAGCTTTGGGAGTGTGAAGCTCGGTCTTTGTTCTTGCGCACTCATCTTGAGCTCATGTGATCTCTCCTGATCTCACTCCCCCAAAGTGAGGAGCTACGAGGCTTTGCTATTGTGGAGATACGGTTTAGCTCTCCAGTCATGCAGAAGCTTGCAACAAAATTGGAGAGCTGCAGACGAAAGCGAGAGGAAGATGTAGAACCGGAAGAACCGTGAAGATTTTTCAAATCAGGGTATCAAGCAGGAAGCTGAGTTTTCAAGTCTCCTTCGTCATGTAACGGATACGGGCAAAGACTTTCGGATCATCATCTTACTGCAGGCCAGCAAGGGACATGTGGAGTGATCTTCTATGGCATGAGGAATAAGATTCGAGAATCGGACTCGTAGAAGACTCACATTTACGAGACTACAGTGCGTTCAGAAATAACGTGCCATGTTGACTTGTTCATTATCGAAGAGGAAGATGAATAGTCATCGAGCTGAATGGAAAGAAGCGAGAAGAGGCAATGGAATGTTGTTGGATAGAAAGACGACTTGATTTATTGATATGCGGGACAATCGGAGATGCGTAGAAGTGGATTTAGCAATAAGAACAAGCCCCATCGAGGATCTGTTTCGATAGCGAGTAGGGAGGAGGAAGGTACATGTTTATTTTGGAAAACATGTGCTGTTTTGCTTAGACTCCCCTTTTAGATTCTAAAGCAGTAGGACACATATTTGATGTATGTCCCTTTGCCCCACACAAACAACACTCAACTTCTTTCATTCTGGCCAATTTTGCATCTTTTGGCCGGATGTCATGGGGCTGGTAATAGTGTGTGTTTGGCTTCCATCTTGATTTCCGTTTTGGGGCTTTAGATCTTTGATCTCGAGGTCTGCGAATTTCTCTTCTTTTTGCAGAGCTCATTCTGTATTCTGACTTACGTTTTCGGTAAGCCTTCTTCTCTTGCCTTTTGTGCTTTCTGCGATGCACAAGAGGATCATCCACTGTAATCCCATACTTGCTACAAAAAGATTTTGTGCCAGGAAGTCGATTGAGTTTATCAATGGACTTTTGCATCTTGAATAATTGCCTGGAAAATGTACTCTTATCTGTCTCGCAAATATCTCCCCATATGGGTTCAATAGTAAGGAAGGAAAACATCTTCAATATAAAAATATCTGTGACTTTGAAAGGCAAAATTTCTTTAGTGAACTGCTTCAAACATGTTTGGGATCTTTTACCCAAAATATTCTCTGCATCCAATCCCTGTGGAAGTCTTCATATTTATTGATATTGTTGCATTTCAAATTCATCAAAATCATTTCATGCTTATCAGCTGCAACATATTCTAAACCACAAAAATGTTCTTGAATCAGTGCTGTGAGAGCACCAATCATATTTGACTGTGCAGTGCCATCAGGGTTAAACTTAATGTCACCCTCTTCATCCTTTACCACCTCCTTCTCCATCCTCTCAATCAATGCTGGAGAAGATTCCAGTTCCCACCATCGTGCAAGTGTGCCAGTGAAACACTGCATGATTGTTTTGCAGGCTTCAATTTCTGTCTTCCCATCTGCACACATCAACTTATATTCAATAATCATTTGATCCAGAATCTGTGCTGCAGACATATTATCTACATTCCACTCCTTATGACTCCCATCATGAAAGGTTTCCCTTTGGGGAAGCTTTCCTGCACCATAAAGATCAGGAGATGCATGCCGAGTGAACTGAGGTTCTAAGGGCTCATATATGGGAAAGACGTGATCTTTTGTCTCTGAGTCTTTTAAAACTTCATCTATTGTGATCTTTTGGATCTTTCTTCAACGACTCAAGCTTAGACTGCGACACGGGTGGCCCCACTTGGAATTTCTCCCTGAGCAATAAATGAGGAAAGCTAGAAATGGAGGACTTAGATACAGTGCAGGGGATGTCATGTAGCCTGACACTTTTAGCTTTACCAATGATAAAGAACATAATGTCAGTTTCTTTGGGTTTCTTAATGACAGTCCTTCAAACTTCTCCCGACAATTTATATCTGGTATAGTGTAATATAAATGATCCCATGACACACTCTTAGACTTCTTGAAATCTATGAAGAGTGCTCTATGTGCACCTCTTCTTACCAAATCTGTGTCTAATTTAAAACTCTATGAACATCATTTACAGAAACTTGGACAGAATCTATATGGTCTTTGACCAAGGCAGTTTTGGCAACATTCTTTTCTAGACCTGTGAGTGCAGTGTTAGTCCAATTCAACTGCTCACATACCTTCTGAATTCTTCCTTCACTACCCATAAGAGAAGTATCATGCTGAACCAAAGGGCTAGCATGTGCAGAGTTAGAACCTTCTCCTATTACAATGCTTCTGAAAGGAGGATAGGTAGTGGAAGTTTCAATTTTACTGCCATCTTGTGCAGTCCAAGAATGTGTAGAAGATGTTGTAGTATCAGCCATAAATACAACATCATGCTCCATCTGTTTCTTCCATGAGTAAAAAGAAATCCACACATTGTTTTCTTCCATATAATTTTTCCATTCAGCTGACATTTTCAGCTTTTCTTCTTTAGGGAAGGCAGCTGCAAATCCTTCAGCTTCTGGATGTGTGAACAGATCCCAATTTACCATTTGCTTCATCCATTGTGCTGGGATCTCTGATTTAAAACATCCATCCATCAAGGTATAAAACTTCTGAATCTCTGGGATAGATGGCCTTTTAACTCCTGGAGGCAGATCTCTGAATCTGCATTCTGGAATAAGCTTATTAGCTTGTTGAACATAACCCAAACCATATCTGGGAGTACCTGGGGGTCTTTGATTCATAAAGATCTGAGTGAGTCTCGGATCTTCATCTTCCAGATGTGGTACCAAGTGCATCATCAGAACATGTGGATGGTCATCCTCATGGGGAAAAGGTATGTCAGAACATTTGGGGTTCGGACATGGATTAACTGAAGTACTGGGAGGGGCTTGACCTGTTCTGGGATTATGGTTAGAATGTAGAGCAGCATAGGCAAGACTTTGCAGATTTACAGACTGCTTACATTGTGGACACTCAACTTTAACTGGCTGGAAATTTACTATCTGTGCAAACTCAAAAAGAGAAATATGACTACAACTTGAAATAACTGAACTACAACCCGTGTCTGTACAATCGGGTTCTATGTACCGAGGAGACTTTTTACACTCAGTTTCAATTCTTCTGTGATCTATTGTTGACCGTCTGGGAAAAGACAAAGTCGCAGAGGATTGATTTTCAACTATGTTTGCAGAGGTGATTTTCTGGACTTGCAAAGGCTTAGGATTTGGAATTGTCCAGTGTCTGGGAAATTGCAGATCTTCCCATTTGATTGCCTGATGCTCAATTTTCTGATTTTTAGCATCAGTGAGAACTACGACACTGGTTTTAGAGTCTTTGCTAGGGGCATGGAGTACTGCAGGAAACATTGTGGATGTGTGGCGGAAACAGCCACGAAACTGAATCGCGATATTCCGTCTCTTCTTGTTCATATCAAATCCCATTGTGCGGATTTGCCATTGAAGAAATTCGGCCAATGTTTCATCAAAAACAGACACTGAGAAATTAGGGTAACAGTCAAACCAGACTGGCCCATTGGATAGTGGAGCTACTATCCCTCCAATTAATGAATCAGTGTACTTATTATGTGTTAGATCTCTAACAGTCGCTAACACATATGCCTCCACTCCTGGATGTACCAAAGCATTTATTCCAACTCGCAAACATCCCAGATGTAAGAATTCAGTTCCCAACTTAGCAGAGGCTAGCAGAGCTTGCTTGCGGTCGTCAACCAACCGACTTGGCCTTGTCAAATTTCTCTGAACACTACTTGTTATGAACCCAGACGAACCTACTTATGCCCTCATGCTTCAGCGGCCTAACACACGGCTTCCTCGCCTTCCAACGACCTTATGCAATCCGTAGCACTTCGCGAACTCCGGCGAACTTTTATAGTAGTGCAAGTATTTTGACAGAATGATTTAAGCACACAGAGTAATAATGCGGAACTCAAGATGAAAGTCTTGTCTCTTTATTAGCAGAATGCTTCACAATCAGATTACAATGAATTCTCTGTATCAGAGATAGACTGTATCGGCATTTACTGGACTTATGATCTTCACGAATGAAGGATCGATACCAGAGGCTTCTTGGCCGAGATACAGACTCTGTCTCAGAGTTTATGACTATAACACACAAATATAAACATATAGACTCACTAAAGAAGTGGCCACTTTAGGTTCTCGCCTGTCACATGAACAGACGCGCAGGCTTCTCACTTCAACCTAAAGACTGTGAGCAAAATCTTCGTGTTGCGAGCAGATCGCTGTGATAGCGCAGACGCAGAGCAGGAAGAAACTACTCAGACTTGTGAGTAATGGCCTCCGTGATGTGAGCAGATCACCAAGATGGCGCAGACGCAGAGCAGGGAGAGACTACTCGGACTCAAGACTCCAAACACACCAAATGCGAATGAATCACAAATGAGCCTAACCTCTCCTTTTATAGGAATGAGAGGGGGACAAACATTACTGTGGTTCGTTCGATTATTGACACTTGGCAGAAGATCATCGTTTTCGGGTAACACCGAGAGGTGACATCCGCACGGAGATCTGTCATGCCGACAAACTAAAGTGCAAGACATGTGAAATACACTGTGGATACCTTACAAAGGCCCACGAGAAATCAAAACTAAATGATTACACTTTGGATACTTTCGTGGTGGTTTGAGAAGGAGCGTCCATGAACCCACTTAGCTGGGTATCATATGTACACAGGGAAAGCCTTTCATGAGTGGGGCTCCCGAGGACCACTAGTACTGGCTTCGCTTGCAGATTCTTCAAGGATTTTGGCACCTGGAAATCTGACATGATACCATTCATCGTCCCATGCTTTCGTGTAGATTCTTCTGACAATCATAGGCTTGTTAAGCACTACCTGATGCTTGATCTTTGTCATGACGGCCCATTGGTAATGCATTTGCATATACATTTTTAAGATGGGATTGTCAAGCATTGTGTGTTCTATACCGGCAAGTTCTCCAACAGTGTTTACTGGGTAGTGAAAACACTCACCAGCTGGTCCTGAAAAACAATCATCACAAAAATGTCTATGATAAGTTTGAAAACAATCAGGATCCATACTATAAGGACTAGGCTCATAATGCCACCACCAGTTAGATAACCAAGGAATGTATGGTTCTCTTTCATTTATCCAGGTTGGTGCAAATTTCAGCTTTGTGTAATGGGTCTCTTCAGGTCCATCTCTGTTAAGGAGATCCCACCACAATCTTTCATAACCTGAAAAATTATAAATAGTGTCAGGGAAAATAAGCTTAGGATCATCTTGTGGCCATGAGGTAAATTTACCATATCTATAAGGACCCATTTTCCTGACTCTGTTTATAACATAGTTCTTATAAAACTCTTTTGATTTGTCACCGCCACCAGTACCAATGACGTACAAATCCCAGAAATCTTCTGAGAGAGATCTCTCAGCTTCAAGGGAGGCAGCCATGCTGTGTGAATACATTTTTTCATGTATCATACATGCAACACAGGATACACCTTTACACGGAACCAAGTGTTGCGAGTGCATTGTGATTCGTAAGTTTCCATCCAACTTGCTTGTGTGTGTTTCGGAGGATCCAAGTTGGCCTCCATTTCTCAAGGTACACAGGCCAAGGCTCATCATCTGCAATGTATCTGAGCTCTTCCCTCTTATAGGCCTGATTCCATTCTGTTAGAATGAAAAAACAATGATACTGCACTTGTTCCTTGTCATTCACTTGTTCTTGCTCTTGGATGTATTCTCTGCTTAAAAAGTCTGGAATGCAGTTTTCAACACCTCTTATATGTTCAACATCAAAGCTAAAATATGCAAAGAGTGCTTGCCATCTTGCAAATTTCGCACTATTGGAGTTCTCATTCTTTGTATGAACCTTTTCAAACTTTAGCATCGGTCCGACGAGAAAATACTTATTGTGATAAGACAACTTTCCATAAACAATACCAACCGCTTTACCTCTTTCTGTGGGAGCATAATTCACTTGACTTTGCTCCAGTTTCGGAAGGCAAGAACAACTTGTTCTTTTTCTTTGGGAATCTTCTTTGACTTTTGTTTCTTTTACTCCCCAACCAATATTGCTGGCATCTGTTTCAACAATTTTATAAGCATTATCATCAGCAACATTTAGGATTGGCAAATTTCTTACCTTGGATTTGATTTCTTTAACTGCCCGGGTGTGCTTATCAGTCCAAGGTTTAGGATTTTTCCTGAGTCTCTGATTAAGCAGAGACCTGTCAAAGGCACAGTTTGGATAGAAATTGCTTACATAATTGAGGCATCCTAAAAACCTCTGCAACTAGGTTTTGTCAAGTATAACATCAGGGAATTTATCAGCAAATTCCAGTGCATGATGCTGTAAAGCAATCTGTCCATTCTCTATTTCATGTCCTAAGAATTTTATTTTTGTTTTGCAGAGTTCCATTTTCTTCTTGCTTAGGACAAGACCATTTGTTTTGACCAACTTCATGAAGATCTTCAAATGTTTGAAGTGGTCACTCAGATTTTTAGAAAAAATCAGCAGATCATCAATGTATGCAAGCAACCAATCTGCATAAGGTTTAAAGATTGAATCCATTACCTTTTGGAATTTGGATGGAGCATGCTTCAGTCCAAAAGGCATAACATTCCATTCATAATGTCCATGGGGGACACTGAATGCTGTCTTCCACCTATCTCCTTCTGCAATGGCAACTTGCCAGAAACCGGACTTTAAATCAAACTTTGAAAACACTTTGGCTCCTGAAATTCTTCTTATCAAATCTCCTTTGTGAGGGATTGGATAAATCATCACACTTAACACATTATTCAGAGGCTTATAATTGATCACTAGACGTGGAACTCCTCTGACTTGTTCACTTCTTTTATTGACGTAGAATCCGTAGCAGTTCCATGGGCTACTGGATTCTCTGATTAGCTTCTTCTGTAGAAGCTGTTCTATTTCTTGCTGACAGTGCTGTCTGTCATGAACAGACATAGAGATGGCTCTGGACCTACAAGGCCTGCCAGTGTATCCTTCCTTGTAGGGCAGTTCAATGCTATGCTGCTTTCTATGCCAGAAGGCATTTGGCTCTTCAGAGCAGCATTGTTCTTCAATTCTGATAGTTTCTTTATGATCCTTAAGCTCTACCAGGCTCTTTTCTGCAGCTTGAAGCTTCTTTTCTTTGACATGAAGCACCATAGGAGAAATTCTATTTCTGGAAACATATGGGATTTCAAATCTCTGACCAGAAACAGTTATGAAGATTCCTGCAGAACCATCAGGAAATCTGAAAGATCCATGGGGCTCTACTGCTGCCAGGAACACATTTCCCAGAATACAATCTACAGGAATGTCTGAGACTGCAAGGGAAAGCTTAATGGATCTTGAATCAAAACAAACAGCAACTTTTGATGCTTCAAACTTTAATTGCTTAGATCCTAATCCCTCTACTTCTCTTTTAGCAGTAGTCCAATATCTAGAAGGGATTATATATTTTGATATGAGGTTAAGATCTGAGCCAGAATCTACCAATGCAATAACCTCATAAACATTTCCAGCAACACAGATTTTTACCTTGATGTGATGTTGCTGATACTGAACAGCGAAGACCTGCATGTCTCCGAGCTCACTGAAGCCTGAAGAAACAAATTTTCCAGAGGAAGTTTGGACTTCAGTAGTGGGCTGAGCGTGCACTGTATAGTTGGTCTGCTTTGTGGACATTGCATTTGAGGGTGAAGCAGACTGGTTCTGCTGAGCTTTTAGAGTTTGAAGCTCAGTCTTGATCTTGCGCACTTCATCTTTAAGCTCATGTATCTCCCTATTCACCTCCCCCAAAGTGAGGCTACGAGCTTTGCTATTCTGGTGGAGATACGGTTTAGTATTCCGGTCATAAGAAGCTTCAACAAAATTGGGCTTCTTAGACGAGCGAGAGGAAGATGTAGAACCAGAAGAACCAGGAAGATTTTTCAAATAGGTATCAAGGAGAGCAGTTTTCAGGTCTCCTTCGTCCATGGCACGGATCTGGGCAAAGACTTTCAGATCATCATCTGTCTGGGCCATAAGGACATGTGGAGGATCTTCTATGGCTGAAGAATAAGATTCAGAATCAGACTCAGAAGAAGACTCACATTTACAGGCTCCTGGGTCTGTGCAATAACAGTGCATGTTGACTTGTTCATCTGAAGAGGAAGATGAATAGTCATCGGAAGAGGAGGAAGATGCAGAAGAGGCAATGGCATGCTGTTGGATAGACAGTCGGCGATTTTGATAGGCAGGACATTCAGAGATGCGATGTGAAGTGGACTTACAATAAGAAGAAGCATCAGGATCCTGTTTGACAGTAGTAGAGTGGGAGGAGGAAGGCTGTTTATTTTTGGAAAAATGAGCGGATTTTTTGCCTAGACCCATTTTAGATTCTAAAGCAGTAGGACACATATTTGATGTATGTCCCTTTGCCCCACACAACCAACATTCAACTTCTTTCATTCTAGCCAATTTTTCATCTTTTGGCCGGATGTCATGGGGCTGGTAATAGTGCGTGTTCGGCCTCCATCTTGATTGTCGTTTTGGTGCTCTAGATCTCTGATCTCGAGGTCTGCGAATCTCTCTTCTTTTTGCAGAGCTCATTCTGTAAGTAGACTTACTTGTTTTGTAAGCCTTCTTCTCCTGTCTTTTGTGTTTCTTACATACCTGAAGATCATATTTGTAATCTCATACCCATACAAAATGATTTTGTGCCAGGAAGTCGATTGAGTTTATCAATGGACTTTTGCATCTTGGACCTGGTGCACAGAGAAATCAAAACCTTTGTCACAATGCCATAAATATCTCCCCATACATAGGTTTCTAATGGGAAGGGGAAAGCATAATCTTCCAATGTAAATATCTACAACCCAGGCAAAGTGTGGTGTTTTCTTCTAAAACATCATTTGGGATCTTGCAAATATTCTCATCAATCTACGACAAGTCTTCTCTTATTATTGTTGCATTTCAAATTCATCAAAATCATTTCATGCTTATCAGCTGCAACATATTCTAAACCACAAAAATGTTCTTGAATCAGTGCTGTGAGAGCACCAATCATATTTGACTGTGCAGTGCCATCAGGGTTAAACTTAATGTCACCCTCTTCATCCTTTACCTCCTTCTCCATCCTCTCAATCAATGCTGGAGAAGATTCCAGTTCCCACCATCGTGCAAGTGTGCCAGTGAAACACTGCATGATTGTTTTGCAGGCTTCAATTTCTGTCTTCCCATCTGCACACATCAACTTATATTCAATAATCATTTGGTCCAGAATTTGTCGGATCTGTGCTGCAGACATATTATCTACATTCCACTCCTTATGACTCCCATCATGAAAGGTTTCCCTTTGGGGAAGCTTTCCTGCACCATAAAGGTCAGGGGCTGCATGCCGAGTGAACTGAGGTTCTAAGGGCTCATATATGGGAAAGACGTGATCTTTTGTCTCTGAGTCTTTTAAAACTTCATCTGTTATGATCTTTAGGATCTTTCTTCAATGACCCCAAGCTTAGACTCGACACAAGGTGACGTCCTCATGTCATGAAGCGATAAATGAGAAAAGCTAGAGGCGGAGGACTTGACTCTGGGCATCACCAGGAGATCAAACCCAACTTTACAACTTAGCCTTTAGCTTTACCTGACAATAAAGACATAGATTGGTTTGCTGGGTTTCTTGACAGACAGATTTTCAAACTTCTCTGACAATTTATATACAGACTGCCGTGTGGCCATAGACTGGTCTATGACACACTCTTCGACTTCTTGAAATCTAACAGAAGAATGCTCTGTAATACCTCTAACTACTTGCAAATCACACTGTACAGAATTTAAAACTCTATGAACATCATTTACAGAAACTTGGATAGAATCTATATGGTCTTTGACCAAGGCAGTTTTGGCAACATTCTTTTCTAGACCTGTGAGTGCAGTGTTAGTCCAATTCAACTGCTCACACACCTTCTGAATTCGTCCTTCACTACCCATAAGAGAAGTATCATGCTGAACCAAAGGGCTAGCATGTGCAGAGTTAGAACCTTCTCCTATTACAATGCTTCTGAAAGGAGGATAGGTAGTGGAAGTTTCAATTTTACTGCCATCCTGTGCAGTCCAAGAATGTGTAGAAGATGTTGTAGTATCAGCCATAAATACAACATCATGCTCCATCTGTTTCTTCCATGAGTAAAAAGAAATCCACACATAGTTTTCTTCCATATAATTTTTCCATTCAGCTGACATTTTCAGCTTTTCTTCTTTAGGGAAGGCAGCTGCAAATCCTTCAGCTTCTGGATGTGTGAACAGATCCCAATTTACCATTTGCTTCATCCATTGTGCTGGGATCTCTGATTTAAAACATCCATCCATCAAGGTATAAAACTTCTGAATCTCTGGGATAGATGGCCTTTTAACTCCTGGAGGCAGATCTCTGAATCTGCATTCTGGAATAAGCTTATTAGCTTGTTCAACATAACCCAAACCATATCTGGGAGTACCTGGGGGTCTTTGATTCATAAAGATCTGAGTGAGTCTCGGATCTTCATCTTCCAGATGTGGTACCAAGTGCATCATCAGAACATGTGGATGGTCATCCTCATGGGGAAAGGGTATGTCAGAACATTTGGGGTTCGGGCATGGATTAACTGAAGTACTGGGAGGAGCTTGACCTGTTCTGGGATTATGGTTAGAGTGTAGAGCAGCATAGGCAAGACTTTGCAGATTTACAGACTGCTTACATTGTGGACACTCAACTTTAACTGGCTGGAAATTTACTATCTGTGCAAACTCAAAAAGAGAAATATGACTACAACTTGAAATAACTGAACTACAACCCGTGTCTGTACAATCGGGTGTTATATATCGAGGAGACTTTTTACACTCAGCTTCAATTCTTCTGCGATCTATTGTAGACCTTCTAGGAAAAGACAAGGTCGCAGAGGATTGATCTTCAACTATGTTTGCAGAGGTGATTTTCTGGACTTGCAGAGGCTTAGGATTTGGGATTGTCCAGTGTCTGGGAAATTGCAGATCTTCCCATTTAATTGCCTGATGCTCAATCTTCTGATTTTTAGCATCAGTGAGAACTACGACACTGGTTTTAGAATCTTTGCTAGGGGCATGGAGTACCGCAGGAAACATGGTGGATGTGTGGCGGAAACAGCCACGAAACTGAATCGCGATATTCCTTCTCTTCTTGTTCATATCAAATCCCATTGTGCGGATTTGCAATTGAAGAATATCGGCCAATGTTTCATCAAAAACAGACACTGAGAAATTAGGGTAACAGTCAAACCAGACTGGCCCATTGGATAGTGGAGCTACTATCCCTCCAATTAATGAATCAGTGTACTTATTATGTGTTAGATCTCTAACAGTCGCTAACACATATGCCTCCACTCCTGGATGTACCAAAGCATTTATTCCAACTCGCAAACATCCCAGATGTAAGAATTCAGTTCCCAACTTCTTAGCTTCAGCTTGGAGTTCTTTGGGATTTAAGATAGGGATCAGCTGCGCTTGATCACTATTCTCCTGGATACTAGACACAGACTCCTTTATTGTTATTCTAGTGGCAGCTTTTAAGTGCCAGACTCCTAAATCAGTATAGACTTGAGAGGGTTTGATGTTGGGAAGAACCCAACGTGCTTGAGGTTCAACCTCTTCATAAAGGTGATCAGATTCATTGATCACTCGACTACTACTTGACGCAAACATTTCCCTGAGAGGGTTTTGTTCTGCTTGCTCTTCTTCCGCAAGCTCTCTGAAGGATACAGATTTGGACATTGAGGAATCCATTGTTTAAGATAAAAGAGAGAAAGAAAGACTTTCGGATATTACTCAAGATCTTGAACCAGGCTACAGCGTAGACTTATTGGCTCTGATACCAAAGCTTGCTTGCGGTCGTCAACCAACCGACTTGGCCTTGTCAAATTTCTCTGAACACTACTTGTTATGAACCCAGACGAACCTACTTATGCCCTCATGCTTCAGCGTCCTAACACACGGCTTCCTCGCCTTCCAACGGCCTTATGCAATCCGTAGCACTTCGCGAACTCCGGCGAACTTTTATAGTAGTGCAAGTATTTTGACAGAATGATTTAAGCACACAGAGTAATAATGCGGAACTCAAGATGAAAGTCTTTTCTCTTTATTAGCAGACTGCTTCACAATCAGATTACAATGAATTCTCTGTATCAGAGATGGACTGTATCGGCATTTACTGGACTTAGGATCTTCACGAATGAAGGATCAATACCAGAGGCTTCCTGGCCGTGATACAGACTCTGTCTCAGAGTTTATGACTATAACTCACAAACATAAACATATAGACTCACTAAAGAAGTGGCCACTTTAGGTTCTCGCCTGTCACATGAACAGACGCGCAGGCTTCTCACTTCAACCTAAAGACTGTGAGCAAAATCTTCGTGTTGCGAGCAGATCGCTGTGATAGCGCAGACGCAGAGCAGGAAGAAACTACTTAGACTTGTGAGTAATGGCCTCCGTGATGCGAGCAGATCACCAAGATGGCGCAGACGCAGAGCAGGGAGAGACTACTCGGACTCAAGACTCCAAACACACCAAATGCGAATGAATCACAAATGAGCCTAACCTCTCCTTTTATAGGAATGAGAGGGGGACAAACATTACTGTGGTTCGTTCGATTATTGACACTTGGCAGAAAATCATCGTTTTCGGGTAACACCGGGAGGTGACATCCGCACGGAGATCTGTCATGCCGACAAACTAAAGTGAAAGACATGTGAAATACACTGTGGATACCTTACAAAGGCCCACGAGGAATCAAAACTAAATAATTACACTTTGGATACTTTTCTGACGTAGGAAAAGTCCAAGAGAAAAGCTACGTCACTATGAACCCGTGTCTAGGTAATAAACTATATGTACACGGGGAAAGCCTTTCATGAGTGGGGCTCCCGAGACCACTAATCACAACCCGTTTACGAGATTCTTGAGATTTGACACTGGAAATCGACATGATACCATTCATGGTCATGTTTCGATGTAGATTCTTGACAATCATAGGCTTGTTAAGCCACTGCACGATGCTTGATCTTGTCATGACGACCCATTGGTGATGCATTTGCATGTACATTTTAAGATGGGATTATCAAAGCAAAGTGTGTTCTATCTTTAGCAAGTTCTCCAACTGATGTTCTTAGGGTAGGTGAAAACACTCACCCGGTACAGTCTTTGAAGACAATCATCACAAAAATGTCTATATTAAGTTTGAAAACAAATCCGGATCCATACTATAGGGATGAGCCCATAATGCCACCACCAGTTAGATAACCAAGGAATGTATGGTTCTCTTTCATTTATCCAGGTTGGTGCAAATTTCAACTTTGTTTAATGGGTCTCTTCAGGTCCATCTCTGTTAAGGAGATCCCACCACAATCTTTCATAACCTGCACAAAATTATAAATAGTGTCAGGAAAAATAAGCTTAGGATCATCTTGTGGCCATGATGTAAAGTTGCCATATCTGTAAGGCCCCATTTTCCTGACTCTTTTTATAACATAGTTTTTATAAAACTCTTTTGATTTGTCACCGCAAAAAGAACAACTTGTTCCTTTTCTTTTGGGTCTTCCTTCTTTGGCTTCTGTTTGAGCACACCTCCCCAACCAATATTGATGGCATCTGTTTCAACAATTTTATAAGCATCATCATCAGCAACATTCAAAATTGGCAAGTTTCTTACCTTGGATTTGATTTCTTTGACTGCCTGGGTGTGCTTATCAGTCCAAGGTTTAGGATTTTTCCTGAGTCTCTGATTGAGCAGAGACCTGTCAAAGGCACAGTTTGGGTAGAAATTGCTCACGTAATTGAGGCATACTAAAAACCTCTGCAATTGGGTTTTATCAAGTATGACATCAGGGAACTTATCAGCAAACTCCAATGCATGATTTTGCAGAGCAATCTGGCCATTCTCAATCTCATGTCCTAAGAATTTTATCTTTGTTTTACAGAGTTCCATTTTCTTTTTACTTAGGACAAGACCATTTGTTTTGACCAACTTCATGAAGATCTTCAAATGGCTGAAGTGGTCACTCAGATTTTTGGAAAAAATCAGCAGATCATCAATATATGCAAGCAACCAATCTGCATAGGGTTTAAAGATAGAATCCATTACCTTCTGGAATTTTGATGGGGCATGCTTCAAACCAAAAGGCATAACATTCCATTCATAATGTCCATGTGGGACACTGAATGCTGTCTTCCATCTATCTCCTTCTGCAATGGCAACTTGCCAGAAACCAGACTTCAGATCAAACTTTCAAAACACTTTGGCTCCTGAAATTCTTCTTATCAAATCTCCTTTGTGGGGGATTGGATAAGTATCATCTGCTAACACATTATTCAGAGGCTTATAATTGATCACTAGACGTGGAACTCCTCTGACTTGTTCACTTCTTTTATTGACGTAGAATCCATAGCAGTTCCATGGGCTACTGGATTCTCTGATTAGCTTCTCATGTAGAAGCTGCTCTATTTCTTGCTGACAGTGCTGTCTGTCATGAACAGACATAGGGATGGCTCTGGACCTACAAGGCCTGCCAGTGTATCCCTCCTTGTAGGGCAGTTCAATGCTATGCTGCTTTCTATGCCAGAAGGCATTTGGCTCTTCGGAACAGCATTGTTCTTCAAATTCTTTTTGAATCTCAGCAATATTTTTCTGTATCTCTGGTGAACTTAATTGTTCTTCAACTCTGATAGTCTCTTTATGATCTTTAAGTTCTACCAGACTCTTTTCTGCAGCTTGAAGCTTCTTTTCTTTAACATGAAGCACCATAGGAGAAATTCTATTTCTGGAGACATATGGGAGTTCAAATCTCTGACCAGAAACAGTAATGAAGATTCCTGCAGAACCATCAGGAAATCTAAAAGATTTATGGGGCTCTACTGCTGCCAGGAACACATTTCCCAGAATACAATCTACAGGAATATCTGAGACTGCAAGGGAAAGCTTAATGCATCTTGAATCAAAACAAACAGCAGCTTTTGATACTTCAAACTTTAATTGCTTAGATCCTAATCCCTCTAACGAACCACAGTTATGTTTGTCCCCCTCTCATTCCTATAAAAGGAGAGGTAAGGCCCATCTGTGAGGCATTCGCATTTTGGTGTGTTTTGAGTCTTGAGTCTGAGTAGTCTCTCCCTGCTCTGCGTCTGCGCCATCCTGGTGATCTGCTCGCATCACGGAGTTTATTACTCATAGTCCGAATAGTTTCTTCCTGCTCTGCGTCTGCGCTATCACAGCGATCTGCTCGCAACACGAAGATCTTGTTCACAGTCTTTAGGTTGAAGTGAGAAGCCTGCGCGTCTGTTCATGTGACAGGCGAGAACCTAAAGTGTCCACTTCATTAGTGAGTCTGCATATATATGTTTTGTGTCTATAAAACTCTGAGACAGAGTCTGTAACTCGGCCAGGAAGCCTCTGGTATCGATCCTTCATTCGTGAAGATCAAAAGTCCAGTAAAAGCCGATACAGTCAATCTCTGATACAGAGAGTCCATTGTAATCTGGTTGTGAAGCATTCTATTAATAAAGGAGAGAAGACTTTCATCTGAGTTTCCGCATTATTACTCTTTGTGCTTAAATTGTTCTGTCAAAATACTTGCACTACTATAAAAGTTCGCCATAAGTTCGCCGGAGGTTCGCGAAGTGCTACGTATCGCATAAGGCCGTTTAAAGGCAAGGAAGCCGTGTGGTAGGCCGCAAAGGCGTGAGGGCATAAGTAGGTTCATCTGGGTTCACAGTTGGGTTCATAACAAGTAGTGTTCAAGAGACATTTGACAAGGCCAAGACGGTTTGGTTGACAACCGCAAACAGGCCCAGTGTAGCCTCTTGCTAAAAATTGATGAGGTAATAAGTCTACGTTGTAGCTGATTCCAAGATCTTGAGTAATATCCCAAAAGTCTTTCTTTCTCCCTTTACTTTAACGATGGATTCTTCAATGTCTAAGTACGTATCCTTGAGAGAACTTGCGGAGAAGAAGAGCAAGCGAGAACGAGAATCTATCTCGGAGAAAGTATTTCGTCTAAGTAGTAGTCGGTATTCGTGAATACGATCCCTGTATGAAGAGGTTGAACCTCAAGCCCGTTGGGCCCTTCCCAACATTAAAGCCTCTCAAGTGTATGCTGATTTAGGGGTCTGGCATCTGAAAGCTGCCACTAGAATAACCATAAAAGAATCTGTGTCGAGTATCCAGGAGAATAGTGACCAAGCCCAGTTAATCACTATCCTAAATCCCAAAGAACTTCAAGCTGAAGCCAGAAGATTGGGAACTCAGTTTTTGCATTTAGGATGTTTGCGAGTTGGAATAAATGCTTTGGTACATCCAGGGGTGGAGGCATATGTGTTAGCGACTGTTAGAGATCTAACACATAATAAGTACACTGATTCATTAATTGGCGGGATAGTAGCTCCACTATCCAATGGGCCAGTCTGGTTTGACTGTTACCCTAATTTCTCAGTGTCTGTTTTTGATGAAACATTGGCTGATATTCTTCAATTGCAAATCCGCACAATGGGATTTGATATGAACAAGAAGAGAAGGAATATCGCGATTCAGTTTCGTGGCTGTTTCCGCCACACATCCACCATGTTTCCTGCGGTACTCCATGCCCCTAGCAAAGATTCTAAAACCAGTGTCGTAGTTCTCACTGATGCTAAAAATCAGAAGATTGAGCATCACGCAATTAAATGGGAAGATCTGCAATTTCCCAAACACTGGACAATCCCAAATCCTAAGCCTCTGCAAGTCCAGAAAATCACCTCTGCAAACATAGTTGAAGATCAATCCTCTGCGACCTTGTCTTTTCCCAGAAGGTCTACAATAGATCGCAGAAGAATTGAAGCTGAGTGTAAAAAGTCTCCTCGATATATAACACCCGATTGTACAGACACGGGTTGTAGTTCAGTTATTTCAAGTTGTAGTCATATTTCTCTTTTTGAGTTTGCACAGATAGTTAATTTCCAGCCAGTTAAAGTTGAGTGTCCACAATGTAAGCAGTCTGTAAATCTGCAAAGTCTTGCCTATGCTGCTCTACATTCTAACCATAATCCCAGAACAGGTCAAGCTCCTCCCAGTACTTCAGTTAATCCATGTCCGAACCCCAAATGTTCTGACATACCCTTTCCCCATGAGGATGACCATCCACATGTTAGAGTATTCCACTTTGTACCATACCGGAAGATGAAGATCCAAGACTCACTCGGATCTTTATGAATCAAAGACGTTACTCCCAGATATGGTTTGGGTTATGTTGAACAAGCTAATAAGCTTATTCCAGAATGCAGATTCAGAGATCTGCCTCCAGGAGTTAAAAGGCCATCTATCCCAGAGATTCAGAAGTTTTATACCTTGATGGATGGATGTTTTAAATCAGAGATCCCAGCACAATGGATGAAGCAAATGGTAAATTGGGATCTGTTCACACATCCAGAAGCTGAAGGATTTGCAGCTGCCTTCCCTAAAGAAGAAAAATTGAAAATGTCAGCTGAATGGAAAAAGTATATGGAAGAAAATGGTGTGTGGATTTCTTTCTACTCTTGGAAGAAACAAATGGAAAATGATGTAGTTTTGATGGCTGATACTACATCCTCCTCTCATTCTTGGACTGCACAAGATGGCAGTAAAATTGAAACCTCCACTACCTACCCTCCTTTCAGAAGCATTGTGTTAGGAGAAGGATCAAATTCTGCACATGTTAGCCCTCTGGTCCAGCATGATAGTTCTTTAATGGGTAGTGAGGGAAGAGTACAGAAGGTGAGTGAGCAGTTAAATTGGACTAACACTGCCCTCACAGGTCTAGAAAAGAATGTCGCCAAAACTGCCTTAGTCAAAGATCAAATAGATTCTGTCCAAGTTTCTGTAAATGATGTTCATAGAGTTTTAAATTCTGTACAGTTTGATTTGCAAGTAGTTAGAGGTATTACAGAACATTCTTCTGTTAGATTCCAAGAAGTTGAAGAGTGTGTCATAGACCAGTCTATGGCCACACGGCAGTCTGTATATAAGTTGTCTGAGAAGTTTGAAAGTTTAAATGTTAAGAAACCCATCAAACCTATTCCCATGTCCTTTATTGCTGGTAAAGCCAAAGGTGTTGTGCCTCATGAGATCCCAAGACTAGAGTCATGTCCTCCTGTCTCTAGATTTCCTCATCTCTTGCCCAGAGAAGTTCCACAGTTACCTGTGTCAGAGTCTAAGCCTGAGTCAGTTGAAGAAAAATCTGAAAAGATCACAATAGATGAAGTGTTGAAAGACTCAGAGTCAAAAGATCACGTCTTCCCCATATATGAGCCTTTGGAACCTCAGTTCACTCGGCATACAGCCCCTGAACTTTATGGTGCAGGTAAGATTCCCCAGAGGGAAACCTTTCATGATGGGAGTCATAAGGAGTGGAATGTAGATAATATGTCCGCAGCACAGATCCGACAAATTCTGGATCAAATGATTATTGAATATAAGTTGATGTGTGCAGATGGGAAGACAGAAATTGAAGCCTGCAAAACAATTATGCAGTGTTTCACTGGCACACTTGCCCGATGGTGGGAACTGGAATCTTCTCCAGCATTGATTGAAAGAATGGAGAAAGAAGTTGTAAAAGATGAACAGGGTGACATCATGTTTAACCCTGATGGCACATCACAGTGTAATATGATTGGTGCTCTTACAGCACTAATTCAAGAACATTTTTGTGGTTTAGAATATGTTGCAGCTGATAAGCATGAAATGATTTTGATGAATTTGAAATGCAACAACATAAATAAATATGAAGATTTCCACAGGGATTGGATACAAAGAATATTTTGGGTAAAAGACCCCAAACATGTTTTGTGGAAACAAGTCTACCTGGCAGCCTTGCCTTCTAAGCTGGTAGATATTTTGAGATTAGAAGATGCTTTCCCCTTGCCATTAGAAACCTATGTATGGGGAGATATTTATGGCATTGTGACAAAGGTTTTGATTTCTCTGTGCACCAGGTCCAAGATCTAAAAGTCTATTGATAAACTCAATCGACTTCCTGGCACAAAATCATTTTGTAGCAAGTATGGTATCACAGTTGATGATCCTCTTGTGCATAGAAGAAAACACAAAAGACAGGAGAAGAAGGCCTACAAAAGAAGTAAGTCTACTTACAGAATGAGCTCTGCAAAAAGAAGAGAGATTCGCAGACCCCGAGCTCAGAGATCTAGAGCACCAAAACGGCAATCAAGATGGAGGCCGAACACGCATTATTACCAGCCTCATGATATCCGACCAAAAGATGCAAAATTGGCCCGAATGAAAGAAGTTGAGTGCTGGCTTTGTGGTGCCAAGGGACATACATCAAATATGTGTCCTACAGCTCTAGAATATAAGCGAGGACTCGGCAAAAAGACTGCTCATTTTGCCAAACATAAGGCTTCTTCCTCCCATTCTACTACTGTCAAACAGCACCCTGATGCTTGTTCCTATTGTAAGTCCACTTCACATCGCATCTCTGAATGTCCTGCCTATCAAAATCGCCGACTGTCTATCCAACAGCATGCCATTGCCTCTTCTGCATCTTCCTCCTCTCCTGATGACTACTCATCTTCTTCTTCAGATGAACAAGTCAACATGCATTGTTATTGCACAGACCCAGAAGCCTGTAAATGTGAGTCTTCTTCTGAGTCTGATTCTGATTCATACTCCTCAGCCATAGAAGATCCTCCACATGTCCTTATGGCCCAGACAGATGATGATCTGAAATTTTTTGCCCAAATCCGTGCCATGGACGAAGGAGACCTGAAAACTGCTCTCCTTGATACATATCTGAAAAATCTTCCTGGTTCTTCTGGTTCTACATCTTCCTCTCGCTCCTCTAAGAAGCCCAATTTTGTTGAAGCTTCTTATGACCGCAATACTAAACCGTATCTCCAGCAGAATAGCAAATCTCGTAACCTCACTTTGGGGGAGGTGAATAGGGAGATACATGAGCTCAAAGATGAAGTGCGCAAGATCAAGACTGAGCTTCAAACTCTAACAGCTCAGCAGAACCAGTCTGCTTCCCCCTCAAATCTAATGTCCACGAAGCAGACAAATTATACGATACACTCTCAACCCACTACTGAAGTCCAAACCTCACAATGGGAAGTCTTGAAGGAGCAATGTATATAAAGCCACCTCTATTAAATGGAAGCAATATGATATTCTGGAAGGTACGAACAAAAGAATATCTGCAAATTATTTGTGCAGATGTATGGGCAATCGTGGAAGAAGGTTATCAATACCCAACAAGTATTCCTACTGATGCAACAGAAAGGAAGAAGTATGAAATCAATGCCAAAGTAGTAAATGTCCTATTAGGAAGCATGTTTGAACCAAAATTTGCTAAATTAATGCAACTACATTCAGCAAAAGAAATATGGGACAAAATCATTCTAAGCTATGAAGGAGACACAAAGGTAAAAAATGCAAAACTCCAAACTCTTAGAATTGAATATGAAAATTTGAATATGCATAGTGATGAGAGTATTGCCCATTTCTTCTTACGTCTGGATGATATTGTAAATCGAATGAGAAATTTGGGTGAAACCATAACTGATACTACTTTGGTGGAAAAAGTCTTAAGATCCTTGACTTCAAAATTTGACTCTAAAATTTCAGCTATTGAAGAAAGGCAAGATCTGCAAACTCTTACTATTGTTCAATTACATGGTATTCTGACTGCTTTTGAAATGAGACAAGGAGGTCCATCTCAAATCAAAGAAGCTGCTTTTAAGGTATCTGGAAGAGGAAAAGAAAAGGAAGTTGTCAAAGAATCCAGCTATATATCCGAAGAAGAAGAAGCGAATTTTGTGAGAAAGCTCCAACTAGGTACTGGAAGATTCAAAGGTAAGCTTCCCTTCAAATGCTTTGAGTGTGGAAAAGTTGGTCATTATGCTGCAAAATGTCCTTATAAAGAAACATCTGCTAAAGGAAAAGAAGTAGCAAGAAGGAATAAGAACTGATCTAGCTCTAAGAAAAGTTACTATACTAATGAAGATAGTGATGGGTCATCTAATAGTGAGGAAGAATGTGAAGAAGATCTTAGACTTCTCATGGCATTTGAAAAAAAAGAAGAAAAGGATACTTTTGTGGATGCTCTGGAAGACAAAGACTTTCTTGAAGAAAACAATCAACTCAAAGTAAGCCTAGAAGAAAAGAACATAATCATAGAGACTCTTGAAAATCAGCTTGAAGCAAAGGAAAAACACATTGAGGAATTGGAGTGTCAAGTAGTAAGTCTAAGGAAAGATAATGAGAAAGAAAAAACTCTCAATATTAGATTTGCTAAAGGTTCAGAAACCTTAGATGAAATTATCAATGCTCAACGTTCTCCTCTCAGAAAAACAGGTCTTGGATATATTGGAGAATCCTCTCAGGCTTCAGCACCAAACTATCTAAAGGCAGCAACTACTGGTTTACAATATTCTGTCTCTCAACAAAGAAGGAAGGATTCTTTACAGGTAAAGTAGGATCATCACACTTCAAGGAACACTGACAGGAATAACTTGTCATAGATCCTTTATATTTTACTCCATAGTACTCATGCTTTAAAATCTTTGCATGGTTCCATAGATACATGACCTCAAGTCCGTAAGTTTTCACAGTAACTAGATACCACAGTAGCTCGCATACAACATATAATGAAATGGCACAAGGGTTCACATAACAAATATGTCGTAGTAGAGTTCAAAATTCACTGAGGTAGAATATTAGAATCTCAGATGCCATAAAAATTTTGGATCCTTATAGTTCCTCAAATTAGTATAGACCTCGGATTCTTTCATAGGTAACCATAGTTCAGGCTATAATCGTAAAGACAACAAAATTCATACCTTATGAGGGAGATCAGACTTGTATCATTAATTAGATGAGGCTCGGATAATAAACTTTGAACCTCTTCGATAATAGAGGGATCAGCTACCAAAGAGATGGATGACAAAAACTTACCTTATTTGGATGCCATAGAATATTCGGTCCTTTCTCCCAAAAATTCACACTCCTCTGCATAGCTCAGATCAACAACCTACTAAGAATCATACTAAAATATTCCTTTCATGAGAAAATTAGAAAAAATCAAAAACCTTAAATAGTCAAAGAAACTAACCTTCCTAGCAGAATCAGGCGTTTGAAATTCCTTCCACCTGATTATAAAGCAACTTAGAGCCTGTAAAAGCATGGATTTGTTCCACACCCTGCTCCAATGTTGCCAAAGAAATAAAAGGGCCGAGTTGTGGAAAACATGTTTAGCAGCACGAGTTGGGTTCCTTACGAATTTGGGCATTTTGGTAGGGTCAAGTTGAGTTCAACGCGAATCTGCATGTCGAACAGTGACACCGCGTTCGGAACAGTGATTCGGATTGGGGACAGTTTCTGGGTTGAGTTGGGTAGTGTAGTGAAGGGTGTAGTTTTGCAGGTGGGAAGATGGAGGCTAGGGTAAAGGGTGAATTTTTTTTGAGGTGGGAATTGGAATTAAAATAAAAAATAAAAAATAAAATATTGAATGTAAAAATAATATTAAAAAATAAAAATATATGTAGTATTGAATTAAAAATTGAATATAAATAAATAATATATTAAGGTGTATATAAATTATTTAATATGTAGAACTTAAAAATTTCCACACATACGACCCAACCCCACCTGAACCCAACCCGAATGTGTTTCCTTGGGCGCCCTCACACGACACGACCCGACCCACTTGAACTAAGGCAGAAGGGAGAAAACAACAAACGGGTCACAGGAACGTGCACTTTAAGGGACACGAGCAGTCACAAATTAGCATATGTGATACATCCTCCCTCTCATGACCCAACTTGGCCTGACTAGAACTCGTTTCCTTCAGCACCCTCACACGGCACGGCCAAAACCGCCTGAAAGAAGGCACCAAGGAGCACCAAATGGAAAATGGGTCGCATAAATGTGCACAAGGCACACGGGCGATCACAACCTAGAATTCTTGATACAGCCACCCTCATACGACCCAACACGACCCGACTCGACCTAAATGCGTTTCCTTGGGTACCATCACACGACACAACTCGACCTGCCCAAATGAAGGCACAATGGTGCTAACGAAAAATGGGTCACACGAACGTGCACAAGGCACATGGGCAGTCAAAACTTAGCATTTTTTATACGGTCGCCCTCACACAAGCCGATCTGACTCGACATGAATGCATTTCATTGGATGCTCTCACACGGCACAACCCGACCCGACTCGACTTGAATGTGTTTCCTTGGGCACCCTCACACGACCCAACTCAACCCGACTCGCCTAAACAAAGGCACAAGGGAGGAAATTCCAAATGGGTCACAGGAGCATGCACATGAAGACACACGGGAAGTCGCAACTTAGTATTTTTGATACGGCCTCCCTCACACGACCCAAACCAAAAGCATTTTCTTTGGCATCGTCACACGACAAGACCCGACCCAAAGGTGTTTCCTTGGGTGCCCTCACATGACCCGACCTGAGCCAACCCACCCTTAACACGTTTCCTTGGGTGCCCTCACATGACCTGACCCGACCCAAACATGTTTCCTTGGGCACCCTCATAGGACCCTATGTCTCGACCCTCTCGAGAAAGGGCACGAGGGAGAAAAATGCAAACGGGTCACACGAATGTGTGCCACAAGGAAGACAGATGATCACAACTTAGAATTTTTGATATGACCTCCCTCACATAACGCAACCCGACCTGATCCAACTCAAATGTGTTTCCTTGGGTGCCCTCACACAGCATGACCCAACCCTCTGGAACGAAGGAACAAGGGAGAAAATGGAAAACGGGTCACTAAATGTGCACAAGGCACACAAGAAGTCACAACTTAAACATTTTTTATATGGACACCCTCACATGACCTAATCTCGTGACCCCCCCAAATGTGTTTCGTTGTGCGTCCTCATATGACCCCACTTGACTTGACCCATGCTAAATACTCGAGCTCATTCTTACCAGAAATTAAGTTTGAGGTTCGCCATTAGCTAGGATGAATATATGGGAAAGTCATATATCCTATTTTTTTTAACATTGGGAAACTTGTGCTTTTTAAAAAAAATATGATTTCACCTTTTAGTATTTTTTATTTTTTGTACATGTCATTTATTAATTCATAATCTTGACCTGTAAATAAGATGCTTTGTGTGTATTTTAGTTCTCGTGAAGTTTTTTAATTTAAATCTTCTAGAATGGTTGACGTGGGAGTTAATTATAGGAGTTATACTATATATCTTAAGGGGTAATGAGGCTTGATTTAATCTTACACAATTTTAGTGGCACCATTTCACATTTGGGTAGATTGCTTCTCCTTCCAATATCTGGTATAATCCACGCTAAGCACAACCTTATAGTAGAGAAGAAACTTTTCATTTGCCTGTTTTTATCATGACAAGACTTGGTTGTGAATCTTATGGAGTCACATTGAAGGTTAGATGAGGTTTATGGTTATGGAAACTTCATATTTTTATTGCATTGAGGTTTTTGATGATTAGATTCTATTGCCTAGTATGGAAAATTTGGTGTTGAGCAGGCACAATTGAAGAAATTTTGACTTGTCAAAGTTTCCACATGGAATATCTACTCATCAAGATTCATTAATGTGGTGAAGCTTTAATTTATTTTGTTGTTGTATTAAATGTGTTGACAGATGGATACTTAGGGACTTAAGGAATAGGGGTTAGGATTATGATTTATTTATGTTCTTAAGGATTATGGCTTAAAATATTTAGGTGTTAGGGGTGTCAAGGCCCTAGGGATTATAGGGGTTTAGGGGTTTAGGAGTCAAGGGTTAATTGTTAGGCTTAGGGGGTTTAGGGGTTATTTGGTTGAATTCTAGGGGGTTTAGGGGTTAGTTCTTATTGGATTAGTGGTTAAGGGCTACAGGTGTTAAGGGTTAAGCACTAAGGGCTTAGGGGTTAAAATATTAAGGGTCATGTAATTTAGGTGTCAATGGGTTAAGAAATTATAGGTTAGGGGTTAAAGTGTTTAGGGGTTACAGGTTAAGGGTTAAGGGTCAGAGTTACTCTATTCCTGTGAAATTAGATGCATGTATGGACATTAGATGAGAATAGTGTTTCTCTTAGAAATAAAATACATAGAGGTTATTTTTGGGAAATGTGATTGTCCATAAAATGAAGATCAGATTTGGGGACCTTGTGGCACTTTTCCTTGAACCCTAGTAGTGCTTGTAGGCTATATTTGGAAGGGCTAGTGGGAGAAAACCCAATATGATCAAGAAGATTAGTGTTGGAGAAACTATGGTTTGGGAGAAAGGTTTAGGGGTTCTATGAGTTAAGGGGTTCAAGGGTTTAGGAGTAATGAAATAAGGGTAAAGGGTTAGGGCTTAGGGGGTTTAGGGGTTAGGGGGTTGAGGGTTCAGGGGTTGGAATCTAGGGGTTTAGATGTTAGGGGGTTGAGTCCTAGGGGGTTTAGGGGTTACAGGTTAATGGCTTAGTGGTTAAGAGCTTCATGGGTTAAGGGTTAAGAACAAAGTGATTAGGTTTTAAGTGCTTAAGGGTTATGGTATTTAATTTAAATGAGTTAGGTTTGAGTCGTGCGTTGAGGTAGGTCAGGCCGTGCATTCGGGTGAGTGGGGTCTGGTCGAGTCGTGTCATGGGACCATGTTAAAAATGATAAGTTGTGACTGCTCGTGTGCCTTGTGCACTTTCGTGGGACCCATTTTCCAATTGATCCCTCATGCCTTCATTCGAGTTGTGTGCTCGGGTGAGTCAGGTTAGTTCGTGTGAGGGAGGACTTGTTAAAAATGCTAGCTTTTGACTGCCTGTGTGCCTGGTGCATGTTCTTGCGGCCCATTTTCATTTTTCTTCCTTATGTCTTCATTCAGGCTAGTCAAGTTGGATGAGGGTGGTCGTGTCAAAAATACTAAGTTGTAACCGCCCGCATGCCTTGTGCACGTTCATGCAATTTGTTTTCCATTTTCTCCCTAGTGCCTTCATTCGGACAGGTCATGTGAGGGTGGTTGTGTCAAAAATGCTAAGTTGTGACTTCTCGTGTGCCTTGTGCATGTTCGTGCGACCATTTTTCCATTTCCTCCCTCATGCCTTTGTTAGGGAGGGTCGAGTCGGGTTGTGTGAGGGCGCCCAAAGAAAATCGTTCAGGTGGGTCGGGTCAAGTCGGGTCATGTGAGGGCATCCAAGGAAACATGTTCGGGTGGGTTGGGTTGGGTCGTGTGAGGGTTCCTAAGGAAACGCATTCAGGAGGGTCGGGTCGGGTCGGGTCGGTCAGGTCATGTTGTGTGAGGACAACCATTAAGGAAACACATTTGGGCGAGTTGGGTTGTGCCGTGTGAGGGTGTCCAAGGAAATGCATTCAGGTTGGGTTAGGTCAGGTCGTGTGAGGGAGGTCATATAGAGAATGCTAAGTTGTGACCACCCCTATGCCTTGTGCATGTTCGTGCGAACCATTTTCCATTTGCTCCCTCGTGCCTTTGTTCGGGCGGGTCGAGTCAGGTCGTGCCCTATGAGGGTGCCCAGGGAAACTCACTCAAGCAAGTCAAGTCATGTGAGGATGCCCAAGGAAACGCATTAGGGTCGGGGGATTGTAGATCCTTGCATTGATAAAGTTGGTTTCTTGGCTTACAATGCAGTCTAAGTAATGGTTCATTTTGTTCATACTTCATTTTGAAGTGTTGGAGGTGTTTTATTTTATATATTATATTCAGCTACCTAGTGCCCCAACATAACTTGATAAGAATGCCAGAGACTTGTTTGCTTTTGTTTTGAGTTGAGACTAGTTCCCTGAACCAACCTGACCTACCCAAACGCGTTTCTTTGGGCACCCTCATACGACCTGACCTGAGTCGACCCAACCGAACTTGTTTCCTCAGGTGCCCTCACACGACATGAACCGACCCAACCCAACCCACCTGAATGTGTTTCCTTGGGCACCCTCACATGACCCGACCCGACCCAACCCACCTAAACGTGTTTCCCTGGGCGCCCTCACACAACATGACCTGACTCGACCTGTCTAAACACATTTCCTTGGGCAGCCTCACATAGCACAACCTGACCAGACATGACCCAACCTTCCCTAACGTGTTTCCTTGAGTGCCCTCACATGACCCGACACGACCCGACCCAGAAGCATTCCTCGGGAACCCTGACACGACCTGACCTGCCTGAGCACATTTCCTTGGACGCCCTCATAGTACGACATGACCTGACTCGACCTGAGCCAAATGCATTTCCTTGGGTTCCATTACACAACCTGACCCAACCCGACCTGCCCAAACGTCGATTAAGGCATGAGGGAGCAAACGGAAAATGGGTCGCATGAACATGCACAAGGCATAGGAGCGATCAGAAATTATCATTTTTTATACGGCCTCCATCACATGACCAAACTTGAATGTGTTTCCTTTGGCACCCTCATACAGCACATCCTAACTCACCTGAACAAAGGCACGAGGGAGAAAATGGAAAATGGTTTGCACAAATGTGCACAGGGTACACGGGCTGTCACAACTTAACATTTTTATACGACCACCCTCAGAAAGCCCGACACGACCTGACCCAACTCGACCCGCCCGAATGCATTTCCCTAGGCGCCCTCACATGACCCGACTTGAACCAACCCACTCGAACACGTTTCCCTGTGCACCATCAAATGTTCCGACCTGACCCGCCCCAACTCGCTCAAATGTGTTTTCATGGGTACCCTCACACGACACAACCTAACCTGACCCACCCGAACGTGTTTCCTTAGGTGTCCTCACATGACCCGACCTGACCCACACGAATGCATTTCCTTAGGTTCGGTCACGCAACCTGACCTGAACCGACCCAGCCCTCTCGAACGTGTTTCCTTGGGCGCCCTCACGCGACCTAACCCGACAAGATTTGCTTGAACGCATTTTCTCTGGCACCCTTCACACGGCACGACCCGACCCGACCCACTGAACACAATTCCTTGGGCACCCTCACATGACCCGACCTCACATGACCTGGCCTAACATGACCCGACCTGACACGACCCGACCTGACCCAACCCGAACTGACCTTACATGACCCGACCTCACATGAATCGACTTGACATGACCCGACTTGACTTGACCAGATGTGACCCTCACATGGTTTGGAGAATTTCGTCGCAAGTCCGACGGTTTGGAGACTTTTGTCGCAAGTCTGACAGTTTGGAGACTTTCGTCACAAGTCTGATAGTAGAGACTTTCATTTCAAGTTTTAAAGTTTCGAGACTTTCGTCACAAGTCCGACGGGTTGGAGACTTTCGTCGCAAGTTCAACGGTGGAGACTTTCATTGCAAGTCCTACGGTTGGAGACTTTCGTCGCAAGTTCGGCAATTTGGAGAGTTTCGTCGCAAGTCTGAAGGTTTGGAGACTTTCGTCGCAAGTATGATGGTGGAGGCTTTCATTGCAAGTATGATGTTTGGAGAGTTTCATTTCTATTCTCATGCTTTTTGGTGGGATTAAATAAATTGAGAAAAAGTTGTGAACTTTCCGACAATACATTAAAATTGTCTCAACTAAAATGTGAGAAAATTAATGATATGTATTAGTGGCATCTGATCTACGATATCCCATGTATCTTCCTCGGGCCCAAAGTTATTCCATTTCACTTTATATCATGAGCATTTGTCTTTGTAAAATTAATTGAGGTTTTGGTTAAAATTCTCCTTCTGGATGCACTTGCAATACATACCATTCCATCACATGATCAACATCTTTAAGATATTGAGATGCAACACTCAGAATATCCATAGTATTCATTTTTAGTCGATGTTTACTACAAAAATAAAATAAAATAAATTAATTAATTAATTAAAAATTTTCAATATAATTAATTTTAACTAAATAATAATAATTATCCCCCTCTAATAATAATAAATAAATAACTCCACTTTTTTCAAAAATCTTGAATTTTTTGATATTTCCTATTAACATAGGTTAGTTACCAAAATATATTTATCATGATAACCTTAACTTATCTTTTAAATATTTAAATCCCTCTAACATTTAGTATTAAATAAAAAATAAATAAATTTTAATAAAACTAATTCTAAAATAATAACAATTACGGAAATTTAAAAAAAAAAATCAATAAACAATAATATATAATTTGTCATAATTAAAATTAGAAATAAAAATCTGATAAACTAAAATAAATAATAAACAAATAAAAATTAAAAATTTAAGAACCAGTCAACTCTCTCATCTCTTCCTTTCCTCTATTTATTTCCCTAATCTCTTCTTTTCTTAGCAAGTGTGTCTTGATGATGAGTCTTGATTTAGACTCGAAACGTCGACTAAAAATGAAGACTGTGGATATTCCGAGTGTTGCATCTCAAAATCTACACCACAAAAACCTCCAATCTATCTTTAAGATAATTCTTAAGTAATGACACATGGAAAACATCATGGAATTTCACTATCGGAGGCAATGAAAGTCGATAGGCTAGTGGCCCAATCCTCTCAATCCTGAAAGGCCCACAAACCCTAGGTGTCAGCTTGGAACATGATCCAATCCACAAGGGCCTCTTCTTGGGATTGAGGTAGAAATACACCTATTCCCTAACCTGAAACTCCTTAAACAACCTCTTTTGATCTAGATAGATTTTTCCCCTATCCCATGTTACTTTCAAATTATTATTGATTACCTTCATTTCATTTTCCATATCTTCCAACTGTTAGAAATATTTTCATTGATGGCAAAGGAGAATAAAGGGGCAACACCAAATTATCATTAAGGAAAAAGGTGCAGATTAGGGTCAGCTGGAGTATAAAGGAGCAATAAGGCAAAGAAGGAGAATTTTAAATGGAGAAGCATAAAAGAGAGGTAGAGGAGAAGCAAAAAGCCATGGATCAACACCATAATTATCATTAAGTCAAAGGAGTATACAATAGCATTAAAAAGGAAAGGAGCAGCATTAGAATCTTTATCAAGGAGAAAGGGCAACAAAGGCGACAAAGGAGCAAAGACAACAAAACTTCAAAGGCGGCAAAGGTAGCAAAGTCAGCAAGCTTGAATCAATTCGTGAACACGTGGGTCAATTCGGACTTTTTTGCATTCAGAATAGTGCATGCGAGCGTGTGAAGTTCAATGGGTTGAGTCAGGTCATGTGCATATAATGTGAAGACTGTGTTGTATGAATACGAAGAGTGAACGAAGTTCCTATGAAATTCGCTAGAGATCAAAGTATGGCAAAACGAGTTTTATTTCAGACACGATTCTATTGACATAAATTTGTGTGCGGTTAGTACGGATGGTGAATATCAAGTCACAGAAATGATAACGAGCGATGGAAAGACTAGATCACAGAAGACGGTTGGCACACATCACAATCAATGACTTTCATATTTTACGAGTTAAGACATCGCAAGTTATATTGTTTAATTTGTGATTCGATGAGGAGCCATGTGTTGGGCAGAGGTCCATGCACATATCACGCATCACATGCGATACGATATAACTGTTAACACCGTAGAGGTAAATGTGTGAAATGTTGATTTGCGATGGGTTAAATTCCACGACGTGCGATAAGGTTTTTGGGCCGATTGACCAATGAGTTAAAATGTCGGTTTTGCGATAAGACACATAAATTGAAAAATGTGAAGTGTGGGAGATGACATGGAAATGACGTGGTGATGACATGGAAATGACGTGGTGATGACATGGTAGTGATGTGGCAATGACATGGCAATGACGTAGATTTGACATGGACATAGTCTGCATATCACACATCGCAAGCTCAGGAGGATAAGCACTCAAGAATCATGTTAAAATGTCAAAGTGCGAAATGAAATAAGAGTATCAGATGCGATATGTCTCAAATCTAAATTATAGAGGATTTAAAGTCCACCGTGAGACCAATTCGCATACCGCACATTACTATAGGCAATTATTATATTTATATGTTAAGTCATCATAAGTTAAATATTTTAAGTTGTTATGCGATAAGAAGTCTGGTTTGTGATGTGATGCGATTGCATATCGCATATGATAAGAGTAAACTAGTTATTTCTATGAGCTAAATCATGTGAAGAGTGGGAAGAACCCGTATGCGATGTAGTTTCAAAGGAGAACTCCAAAGGATTTCAAATCCAGATGTAAAGAATTTCCTGTGTTAAATCGCATCGGAGGAGGAAAAGGAGGATTATAACGTAAAACCTATGGAATGCCAAAATGCGATAATGAAAGGATGCGATGCATTTTCAAAGTTAAATTCTAATATATCTCAAGTTTAGGGTTAGGTGTATTTCCTTAATAAATCACATCGGGAGAACTGAAGGCATCTATAACATATAATACACGAGAAATAGCCGAAATGCTGAAATGCAATAAAGGATGTCAGATGTGATTTTATTTAGAGTTCCATGGTAATATATTTGAGGTGCAGGTCTTACGGTGGTTTATAAAGAAAAGGCTAAATGCGGCAGGGGACTCAGGTGAAACAACCCAACACTACGTGCATAGATAAACAAATGCTACAATTTGATAAATAGAACAAAAGTCTAAACGCGGGTAGTAGACTTAGGTATGACCCGACACAGAGAAAAAGGCATAATCTGGACATTGCAGTAATAATAAGACATGTACCATGGGTCGATTTGGGCTTAGAAAGACCTCAGGGTAGAGTGAGGTGTTGAGAAAAGCAGAAGGTTGAACGTTGCAGGCAAGAGAAGGAAGGTAGGTAGGTCAAGTCGGGAAAAAAGGTGGTTAGGCAGCACAGTTAGAATATAATAGTAGAAACATAAAAGACAAAGGGACAAGAAGAAGAAGAGGGAAAATTCACGGTAAAGCTAAGAAGATGAAAGGGCTGAGTTGAAATATTCTGTATGAATGTAAATTTATTGATATATTTTATATTTTTTGTGATGCAAAGGAAAGTATCCTAGGCAAAGAAAAACTCCATTTGATACTGAAATAAATGCATATATTTTTGTAACATTCTGAATATGCTGAGTGAGGAAATGAGTGGGTGGAAGGTAAAGAGTCATGCCCGTTCACTTCATATTCCCATATAGAATGCAAACATCAATGAAGTTATCTCTATAAATGATGTTATGGCAATGTGCATAGAGGGTGAAGAAAGTGGTAGAATGAGAGTGAGAAAATAGAGATGTTGTGCACATCTAGAGTCGATATGAAGCAGATATGAAGGTTAAAAAGGCAACAGTGAAGAAGGAGAAAAATAGAGTTTACATCTAGCTAAATCAACATATGATTTTATGGTAGTGTGAGGGAGTTGGAGCTTCCATATCAAGTTGTATCTTGATAGATATCCAGTTGTAGCTGGTTGAGGTAGGATCCTCCTATGGGTTGTAGCCTGTAGAAAATGATGGGAGTTGGAGCTTCCGTGCAATTTGTAGCTTGCAGACATTCAGGTCATAGCCTCCTGTAGGTTGGAGCCTATAGAAAATTAGTTGTGAGAGCGAGTTGGAGCTTACCTTTGCATCACAACAATAATAAGATGTGTTTTTATCCCTTATGGGTGTCCACTTATATCTGTTGTTTATGTGCATGATGATTATGTGTTGATGTATTGTGTTTAATCTTCTTATCACTTACTGCCTGCATATTAAGTTTTTTGATTCATTATATATTAAGTTGCTTATGAAATGGATGTGTAAATAAGTTTAAAGAAAATAGTTTTAAAATTCCATGAATGTACTAAACTGATTCAACACCCTCCCCCACCCCCCGTCTTAGTTTAGCTAAGAGTTCATCAATTGATATTAGAGCTAGGTTCCTCCTGTATCAGTTTAATAACTGGAAGGATGTACTAGGTCCCCAAAATGGCTAGCCTAGAAGGATTATTAACAAATAAATCCCCATTGTTTACTGACACAAACTATGCTTTCTGGAAAATAAGAATGAGGACATACTTAATGTCTCTAGGAATAGAATTTTGGGCTATTGTGGAAGAAAAATATGCACCAAGGGATACAGACAATGAGGAAGAAGCAAAACAAAATTTTAGAGCTAATGAAAAACTAATGAATGCACTCTTGAGCGTTCTAAGTGAGTCAAAATTTATCAAAGTAACGCACAATAATACTACCAAAGATATCTAGGATACTTTAGGAAACACTCATGAGGGAGATACAAAGGTGAAGATGCCCAAACTACAAGCACATAGAACTCAGTTTGAAAACTTAAAAATGAATGAAGATGAAGATATAGTTGCATTCTTCTTAAGAGTTGCAGAAGTTGTGAATATCATGATAGGCCTAGGAGAAGAAATTAAAAAAAATGTTGTACTACAAAAATTATTGAGATCTCTACCACCCAGGTTTAATCCTAAGGTTTGTTCCATAGAAGAAACAGAAAACCGGGAAACCTTAACCAGAAATCAATTACTTGGGAACCTAACAACATATGAGATGATACTTCCTAAAGGGAAGTCAAATACAAGGGAGGCTACCTTTAAGGCAGACAAGTGCATAGAAGAAAAGGAAGGTACATGCTCATGCTCTGATGAAGAAGAAGCCAAATTTTTCAGAAGATTGGATAGAGGCACATGTAAGTATAAAGTTAAACTTCCATTTAATTTCTTTAATCATGGAAGAGTGGGGCACTATGCTTCAAAATTTCCTCATGAGAAAATAGAGAACTAGTCAAAAGGGAAAGATAAAAGAAATTTCAGCAATAGACATAAAGGGAACAAATTTATTAGAAAGTCATTCTAGGCTCAACAAGACAGCAGTCCATCTGAGAGCTCAGATGAATCACCCAATGAAGAAGGAACCTCAGAATTAATTTTGATGGCCAAGGAAGAGCTTGATAAAAATCTCATGGAATTTGAAGAAGAAGGTGAGGTAGATATTGAGGGGGAGTTGGTGAGTTCCCTAAAGGAAATAGATAGACTTAAGCTCAAGACTAGAAAATAGAATGTAATCCTTCTGAAACATGTAAAGGAAGAACCAAACTCTAAAGATTTTATCAAGTTGAAAATTGAACTAGAAGAAGCAGGGAAAGTAGAAGAAATTTTGTTGTAGCAAATAAGAGAGAAAAGTCAGGAATGTGGAATATTGGAAGAAGAGGTGGTGAGTCTAAGGAATAAATTGGGAAAGACTCAAAATGATTTAATAATGAACATTCATCAGTTAAAAGGTGTTGAACAATTGGACCGGATATTAAATGCATAAATATCTGCTCTTGTAAAGACTAGGATAGGATATGAAGGAGAATTTAGGAAGTGGAAGGTAGAGGATAAGAAAGCTATTACATTTGTGAAAGTTGTCATAAAATAAAATGTTGATTCACATCAATCTGAGAAAAAAATTGTGGGAAACCTTTGAAATCCTCATGATCTGCAGAATAAATCTAGCACCAGGAAATTCATGGAAATAAAAAGATTGAACAACCAAGAAACATTCTAGCACAGATCAAATGGCTTCCAAAGATAGAATTTTCATATGACCAGATGGCTATCAAACAACCTTCTCTGCCAGATACAAATACTACTTCCATGGGTATTGCTTTTGTTGTAAAAGGTTCGGTCATAAATCCATTGAGTGTAGAGCATATAGAAGTAGACTGGAGTATGGAAACTCAAAGGGAATTAATAACAATGGTGGATTCTCTCGTGTACATAATCCATTCTGAAATACAATAAAATGTTTTTACTATCATAAAAATGGGCTCAAGTCTAATGAATGTACTCTCAAACACTGTGATCCATCTCCTTAGAAACTTTATAGAAGAAACAGTGGCATGCAATGGAAAAGGAAGCTAAATAATTTTGATCTAGTTCTAATTGCTCAAGATCACAACAATCAATGGTATGTAGATCGTGGGTGCTCAAAAAATACGACAGGAGACAAAAGAAAGTTTGTAACTTTTGATGAAAAAAAATATGGTAATGTAACATTTGATAATGATAGAGCAGGGAAAATCAAGGGAAAAGGCACGGTCAGCCTGAATAATGGAAGAGGAGAAGCTCAGGATGTATTGTAGTGCTCAACTTAGTGTTCCTAAATTGAGGTCATAAATTATCAACCAGGGCTAGTAAACTATTGAAGTGAGGTGCACTATATGTGCCTAGGTATTTGTTTCTCACTACGTTGTGTTTAGTGTTTTTTTTTTATGTTTTTGGTTTTATGGTTTTATGTTAAAAATGAAAAGAACTAAGAGAAGTTGTTGGACACACTAAACAGAGCAAAACCTATTCTAAACTGTGTATGGAACTAAAGAACAGAAAATGCAAAGTTTGATAATGACTCATAACAAGGAAATAAATCACAACATGAACTCAATAACTCATAACATGAACTCATCCAATTCATTCATTAGAAATATGTTGGAATAGCTTGAGAAAAGGACAATTTTAGTGCAAATGAGGTTCTCCTAAGTAAACAATCATCTTACAATATTACAAAGAATCTCATCCATGGCTAGAAGTTTATTGGAACACAATTAGAAAAGATTATTTGTAGCACAATAAGATTTTTACTCTAAACTAACTTGTAATGCTAATATTAATCCATTCTGCAGCTCAACTTGTCACTACTAAGCCTCATCCAAAAGTTAGAGATTTTCTAGAATAGTTTTGGGAAAAAGCTTGTTTGTGAAATTGCAAAAGATTGCAGAACAATCAAGGCCTTAAACTGATATCACTAATTCATGTCCATATGATGATGCATTAATAAAAAGTCAGAACAAGAGTAGTTTGTAAACAATGAAGGTCGTGAAGTCTAATTTTGACATTTGATACAACTTAAAGAACAATGGATAACACTGAACTAGAATGCAATTGATCAAACTTAAAACACAGTGACCACAACTAAACTAGAATGCCATTAACCTAAATTGAAATAAATTGAACTGAAACTGAACTAGAATGCCACTAATCTAGCTTGAAATATAGTGAACAGAGTTGAACTAGAGTGACATTATCAAACTTGAAATATAATGACAGAATTAAACTAGAGTAACATCTACCTCCGGAGTACTACAACTAAACTAGAATGCAACTAATTCTATGAAATGTTTCAGCTCTGTCTCATTCGGAGTTAGTGGTTTTTTGGAATAATTTATAGAACAGGACTGGCTGCAACATATTATGTAAATGAGCATAAAAGCATAAAATTCAACAAAACACAACAAAGCTCTAAAACACCACAGCTATGTCTCACCCAGAGTTAGTGATATTTTGGAAGAGTTTATAAGAACAAGACTAGCTGTAACAACTGATGTAATTGAGCACAAAATCATAAATCTCAGAGAAATGAAAATAACTCCTAAAATAATACAGTTATATCTCATCCAATGTTAGTGGTATTTCTGAATAGTTTGTAAGGATAAGACTGACTGTGGCATCCACTGCAAATAAGTATAAAAACAGAAAGTTCAGAAAATTGATTAAACTAGGAATGAAACAAGGCTAAGTTACTTATCTAAACCATATGAACAAATATTTTCAAGTAGCAGGGGCCCTCTACCACCGGATTATCACGCAAATCTACTCAAGATTGAATCAACTCTTACAATAAAGTGATGCTTCTTTCATTAAAAGAGAAATTCTTCGGAAAACAGAGTATTACTGTCTTCTGAGATCTAGCAACAAAACAAAATCTAACCAGTTGTTTCTCGGTCTCCCGAGTCATACTTATAACAAAATTACATAACTGTCTTTGAGATAAAACAGGAATATATGTCTTTCCCAATTGAAATCAAACAGAACTCTCGTGGTGGTCTCGTACTATGATTAAGGACGTCTGCACAGTCCTTGTCCTATTAGAAGTCTATCTCCTAGTTTTGGTTTCCCATGTGCATAACCACCTATCGACTTGAGCTCAGACTTTGTTGAGAGCAAGAAATGATGCGGGAGTGATGTGGAATACGACCATATGTTTTTTTCCTTTAGGTGACACCTAGAACCTGCGTAAACATGAATATAGCTGCAGAATAGGCGACTGGCTACAGAATGACTGCGTTCTGTAGCCGAGTCTAGTCAAAAATTGCTACAATAACAAAATCATGAAAACATAGCAAGTTAGTCATTATATACATTTTTAAAGTAATCCTAATCAATCCTATTGATCATTTAAGCCTGTAATTGATGCGAAATAAAGGAAATGAAGTGAAATGTGGTGGAAAAGAAGGAGATCTTTGGGGATCAACATACCTCCACTGCAAGGCTTTTGCATGTCCTCATGCAACAATTCCATGTACTCTGAGACCTCTGCTAGGACATCCAACCCTCTTCTTCTTCTTTGCCTAGCAGTCAATGGCCTTCTGGGCTTCCTTATGACTAACTTGAATCTCAAATTTGTAAGTGCCCTGCTTAACTTTTTGTTTTTGTTTTTCAATTTTTCACTGGCCTTGTACAACTTTTTCATTTATAGAGACAGATTTGTATTTATATCACCTTTCAGCTTAACCTGCTCCCTTAAGATTTCATTCTCATTCTTGATATGCCTATTGAGCACTTCTAACTCATATTTGTCTCTTCTTAGTACATCAATTGCATATTTTGGTGGGCTAGGAGTTTTGTCTCTACTTTCTGAAGCTCTCTTCTCTAGTGTCTCAACATAAATGTAAATTTCTTGTTGTGATGGGTCTATTTCAGGAGCTCCTTCGTCAAAATCCTCCTCATACTGATATTTAGGTGATCTAATAGTAGGTGTTTCTTCATACTCAATGTTTATGATTCCAGTTTGTCTAACCTCTTTTTTCTTTAGTATACCTCTAAGCCCGTGGCTCCATCTTGGTTGAGATGGCCCTTCTCCTCTGTCCTTGGCATATCTTCTTATTATCCTCTCCTTCTTAAGTTGTTTCTTAATTTCAGCTAATTTCCCAGAAATCATCTCTTCACTATCCTCTTGAATTGATTTACCAGTTTCAATTTCAACAGCTTTGGAAGTTTTCCCTCTCCTGCTTCTTTTTGTAAGTTTACCTTCAGGTGGAGATTCCTTGGGTTCTTTAAAGTGATTTCTCACTAAGAACTCATCCCAATTATCTCCCATTTTTCCCAAATGATGTTCAATTAAGATTTTGACTAAACCATGGTGATACAAGGTTGTTTCCAGGAATTGAACCCTCTTTTGAACATTAGAGGCCATTCTTTTTAGACTATGAAGTAGGAAGAAGGGAAAATTGATTTCTTCATCTAAGAAATGCATCATTAACTGAATATGATAAACAAAGAGGGTAGAAAATATTCTTTCACAAGTGATAAATTTTTGCAAAATGAGCAACAAATGCTTCTATTTATTCTTCAGTACCGATCTAGGAATACCTTTCTTAAAAATGGAAACATCCATACCTGGTGTTTTGAGTATTTGCCTCCATCCCTCATTATGAAATTCTCTATTTTTGAACCAGCGTTCTCCTTGTCTGGGTAATTTCGTTATTTCTACAATGAAATACTATGTAATAGTGAATTTAATATCTCCTATTTCGACCTCTGCTCCATTGAAGGACCGTGCAAATGTTTTAGTCACCTCTTTGTGAAAACCATTGAATTTTTCCAAAAATTGCAACCACCCAGTCTGCTATAGCATTTCTCTAATTTGTGGATAACCTTCCAAGTACTTGGTTCCAACTGGTTCAGTCCTCACTATGAGACCCATAGCTTCTCTTTCCAACTTTCAATTTACTGCTCTTCTATCCACTGTGAAAATGGCTGTTAAAGAGTCATTCTTTCCCCACAGATGCTTCCTCTATTTTACAGACCGGAATGGCTAAGAATTGGCTACAGAAAGAAATGATATGGAGTGATTATGAAACGAGTATAATGCGGTGAGGATGATTCACACAGATTAATGAGTTGAGAGCTATCACGAAAGAAAATATCGCGGAGATATTTCATAAGCAATTCAAAATCATCATTGAATACTCTTGGCCTATCGACGTGACTGATTAGGTCACTTATGTACTTAACCGTCAAGTTTTTAAATGATGATTTGAAATAGCAGAGTGGAAGGGATTTTATCCAAATTTTTTAGGATGGATTTAATAGGCATGATCAACACGACTAACCAAAATTACTTTTTGAATCATACATGACTTAACTATACTAAAGTTTTCATAATCTGCTATTATACTAATTTTACAACTTCACCTTTTCTTTTCCTTTGATGTTTGTGGTTTTGATATGCCTTGTCCTCCTTTGAAAATCATTAATCTTTAGTCCTCATAACTCCTTTGATTTTTCTTGTTGTCTTGGATATGTAGGATCAATTTGCTGTTAAATCAAGTGATTACTGGATAGTGCCTTCAGGATCTCTGGCCGCAGAATGTATGACTGGCTGCAGAATGTCTGATTGATTGTAGAATGTACCTGTAGAAATCTTAAAACTCTGAGATGGAAATGAGGTGGACCATGGAATGAAATGAATGAAGTATGGATGAATGAAATGAAATGGAGTATGGATGAATGGAGTGAAATGGATCATAAGTGAAATGTGAATCACTTATGATTTTATGATAGCTGCTTGCAGAAGAAGAACAAACTTGAAAAGCTAAAGTGTCAGAAAGATTCTGATTTTCACTCTATCTTTTCTGTATAAACATGCTAATCAGAGATTAGTTTTCATGTTTATACTTTATTTTTTTATTTTTTATTTTTTATTTTTTTTATGCTTTTGAATTCAGAAAATTCAACTAAGTTGATGAAGAAGAAAAATTCTTCTTCATTAACTTCACATCATTGCTTTCCTGAAATCTCTTGACAAATTCCTCTCTTGAAAGTGGCTTATGATACAGCTTCAATCTATGACCATTCACAAGAAAAGTGACCTTTTCTTCATCTATTGTCCTGATTTTTATTGCTCCATTGTCAAAAAAATTTATAATTTCATATATCCCAAGCCAATGTGTTTGGAATTTACCTTGAAAATCCTTGAACTTTGAATCAAACAAGAGAGCCCAGTCACCTTCTTTGAACTTCTTTTCCTTGATGTACTTGTCATGCCATCTAGTCCTTTGTTGTTGGACTATACTTATTTTCTAAACTGCATCTTGTCTGATCTCATCCAATTCATTAATCTGCTCCAATCTGTGCTTTTGTGCCTCTGTTAGATCAAGTCCTAGCTGAACTACCATTTTGAAAGTTTGAATCTGGAACTCTATGGGAAACAAAACTTGCTTTCCGTAAACAAGTTCATAAGGAGTATGGCCTGTTGTGCTCCTCCATATAGTTCTATAGGCCCACAAGGCTTCAGGAAGCCTATCTGCCCAATCTCTTCTATGAAAATGAACATTCTTCATTAGGATCCCTTCAATGACCTTATTAGTAGATTCCACTTGACCATTTGCTTTTGGATGATAGGGAGTAGATTTTCTGTGTCTGATTTTATACCTCTCCATCATTTGTTCCACTAGCTTTGATGTAAATTGAACTCCTTGATCTATAACAATCTCCCTTGGGACACCAAAACGAGTAAAAATATCCTTAAAAAGAAAATTAACTACAGATGCTTCAGTAGCAGAAATTAATGGCTTGGCCTCTACCCATTTGGTAACATAATCAGTGCAAACTAATATATATTTATTTTGTCTTGATGGAGGACTAATAGGTCCTACAAAATCTAAAGCCCATTTTTCAAAAGGTTCAATATGTACCTGAGGCTGCAATGGCATCTCACTTGAAGGAGAAGGTTTCCCTACCCTTTGGCAACTGTCACACCTTTTTACATACTCTTTAGCATCTTTAAACAGGGATGGCCAATAGTATCCTAAATGAAGGATCTTATAAGCTGTTCTTTTATCAGCAAAGTGTCCGCCACAAGGTTCATCATGACATGCCTTGAGGATCTCAGGCATCTCATCTTCTGGAACACATCTCCTAATGATAAAACCTGGACCTGTTTTGTATAACTCATTAGCAACCCATGAATATTTTGCACTGTCATAAATGATCTTTCTTTTGTTTCTTGCATTCATTATTGAAGGAAATTTCCCTGAAACTAAATAATTAGCAATATCAGCAAACCAAGGAGTTTGAGTAGAAATTGAAAAAATATATTCATCAGGGAATTGATCTTCAACTGGAGTATTATCTTTGATGTGTTGGAGTCTAGATAGGAAATCAGCTACTGTGTTTTGTTTTCCAGGCCTATCTAGAATGGTAATGTTAAATTCTTGTAAAAGCAATAACCATCTTATGACTCTGCCATTAGTAATTGATTTTTTCATTAAATATCTAATTGCAGAGTGATCTGTATGAAAAAACGTTTCATAGCCTGTTATATAGTGTCTGAATTTGTTTATGGCATGAACAACAGCTAAAAACTCTTTTTCAGTTACAGTATAGTTTAACTCTGAAGGAGTCAAATTTTTACTGGTATAGTAGATGGCATAAGGAATCAGGTCTTTTTGTCCCAATACTGCTCCTAGAGTTGTATCTGAGGCATCTGTTGAAATATGAAAAGGTAGCTTCCAGTTAGGTCCCCTTAAAATAGGTGCTTCAGAGATTTTTGTTTTCAAGGTCTCAAAGGCTAACTGGCAATCAGGATTCCACTTGAATTCACAGTCTTTGGTAAGTAATTTGAAAAGTGGAGATGCTATCTTGGTGAAGTTTTCTATAAACCTTCGATAATATCTTGTAAATCCTAGAAAACTCCTAACATATTTTTGACAACTTGGAATAGATAAGTTAGAGATGACTTAAACTTTTTACTCATCAACTCTAATCCCATCCCCTGAAATGTGATGTCCTAAAACAATTCCTTTAGTAAAAATCATAAAACACTTCTCATGACTAAGTGAAAGATTTTCTTCATTACATCTCTTTAAGAATTTTTCCAATTTAGTTAAGGCTTCTTCAAATGTGTTTCCATAAACTGTGAAATCATCCATATATACCTCTACACAATCATGTATGAGATCTGAAAATATTCCTAGTACTGCCCTTTGAAATGTTGTGGGTGCATTACATAGTCCAAATGGAAATACTCGGTAAGCATAGGTACCCCAAGGACAGGTAAATGTGGTTTTGTCTTGATCTTCCAGTGCTACTTGGATTTGATTATAACCACTAAACCCATCTAAAAATGAGAATTACTTTTTGCCAGCTAATGAATCTAACACCTGATCTATGAAAGGTAAGGGAAAATTATCTTTAAGAGTAGCTTTGTTTAATTCCCGGTAGTCAATACATACCCTACATTTACCATTTTTCTTTGGCAAAATTACCAAAGGAGAAACCCAATGACTATCTGAAATGGGATAGATAAAGTTAGCATTTAACAATTTCTGCAATTCTTCCTTAACAATCTCCCTAAGATTTGGATTCATCCGTCTTTGAGGTTGTCTGATTGGTTTACAATTTTCCTCTATATAGATGTGATGAGTGCAAATCTTGGGGCTTATCCCTTTCATATCAGTGTACTCCCATGCATATGTAGAAGAATGTCTCTATAATATCTTGACTAGCTCTTCTTGTTGAGATTTCTCTAGGTTCTTGTTTATGTTTAAAGTTTTTCCTGGAAATATCTCAATTGTAGAGCTGCCAAATTTATCCATGGAGTAAAGAGACATCTGTCTTGATGATAAAAACTCAATGTTGGATTCTTCTTGAAATTGTTCATGTTTGTATTCTGAAGAGGATTCAAATTTTTCTAAGGTATTCAGAATCTGGCTATCTTCACTAATTTCTGAAATTGTGAAGAGAGGTTGTAAGTCTTCTTCATCCTCTATCCATTGAGTATCATCTAATTTTTTAATTGTTCTTGCTGAAGGATACAAGGAAAATTTCTTAGTTGAACTACCATCAGAGATGTACATATCACCGGATCTACAACTAATGAAAGCATCAGCTGTAGCTAACCAAGGTCTTCCTAATATAATAGGGTGTCCTCCTAGATTATTCTTAGGAGTTAGGATCATTAAATCCACAGGATACTCCCAAGAATAAAGGGACACTTGAATGTCTTCTATTACCCCAATAGTTTTGATCAAAGATCTGTCTGCTAATTGTAATAATGTGGGTGTAAAAAGAAGATTAGGAAGTTTCAGTTTATCCATGATTTTTCTACTCATGATATTGATTGCTGCTCCTAAATCAATGAGTGTGTTTTGGATCTCAATTCCATTTATGTGAATTTTAACAATTGGATTTCTTGGGTCTAGATACTTTAGAATAGCAATCTTACCCATCATGATGTCTACTATTTTTCCTGCTAGTTGAATTTTCTTTATCCCTCTTATTCTTTTTCTTGTTTTCTTCATGCTCAACTCCTTTATTGTATTTACTAAGATTGGAATTTCCTTGATGGCTTGCAATAATGGGATCTTAATACAAACATTTCTCAGCTCATTCAGGAAATCATAATTAGGTACCATAATTTGTTTTTCTACACCCCTATCAATTTGTAATCTCTCTGGAAATGGAGGTGTAGAAGTGGATGTTGATGGCTGCTCTAATATAGGAGTTGAAATTATTGGTTCTTTTTGTTTTCATTTTTCAATGTTTGAGTCTTGGAAAGTTGTGTTCTCTTGAAGACTTTTATTTACCTGTAGAGAATCTTCCTCAGAATTGACTTGTTCTTGTATGATTACATAAGGTTTCCTCTTTTCAAGTATTCTTCCAGACCTAAGTTGCACATCACTAAGGCCTAAAGGAGTAATCAAATAAGTTGGAAACTATTGGCCTTCTATCATGTATGTGTTCTGAGGATTTTTATTGTTGGGGTTTGGTATGGGTTGGGCAGGCAACTGATTTGTTTTCTGAGGAAATGGTAATGGAAATGGCTGATTTTGATGTTGTGGATTTTGAGGATTTTGTTGAGGATTTTGTTGAATATTTTGTTGAGGAGGGAAATGTGGATATGGTGGATAGGATGGTGGATATTTGTAATACTGAGAGTATCTTCCATAGGGATTTTTTGCTCCTTGCACCCAAATTTGTGATTTATTTTGAAATTGGGGCCAAGGTTGCTGCCAAGAATTCCAATTTGGTGGGGGTTGATTATACAACTGATCATGAAATCCTTGTGTCTGAGGTCCTTTCCAAGGCCTCCTGGAGACAAAATTGAGAGATTCTATGGAACTTGTAGGAGTATCTTCTTGAAAGACAGCTTTAAGACCAGGAATTGAAGGACAACTCTTGGTCTCATTTTTTTCTAAACAAATTACACAATTCTCCACAACTTCGGCATGCAAAGGGCACTCTCTCAAGGCATGTTTCTTTCTACATTTGGGACAAAAGATTGTTAAGGCATCAGATTCAGCTTTTTTCTTGTTTTGTAACTTAAGGGTGTCTATCTGTTCACTAAGACTCCCCAAGATATCAGATTTGAACTCATCAAGCATATGTCCTATTTCTGCCCTACTTACTGTCCCAGAAGCAGATTTACCTGTCCTTGCAAGAGCAGGGTCTCTTGGTCCTTTTACAGTTTTAGATTTCCCTCTTGAAAGGTTAATACATAATTTAGCTATTTCAGGTAATGTGAGCTGAGATATATCCCCTTTTCTCATAATTTTAAGGATATATAACCATTCATCCCTAATTTTCTTCAACAAGAGAGCATTCAAGGTGTCTTGGTCTAAATTTTCCATTTTTTCTCTTTTGATGTTGTAGTTAAATCTCTCCAACAAATCTTCTAGATTTTCATCTTCTTTTTGTAGCATTTTAATCACTTCCTCCTTATGGTTGACTGGCATACAATAATCCAAATACCTCTCTAGAAATTATTGTTTCATGTCTTCCCATGTCCTAATAGAACTATTGATCAAACTCATAAACCACTTCAATGTTGCTCCTTTCAATGTTGAAGGAAATAGTTTAAGTTTTTGAGCATCTTGTAAGTAGTCATAGGTTCTACATAGGACTTCAAATTCAAATAGGAAGGTTTCAGGATCTTCATTTTTAAGTCCATAAAAGTTTGGAAGGACAGAGGGTGAAATTTTTTTCATAGTTGTATTGGTTTCTTCATCTACTATAGGAAACCCAAAAGAGCTTCCCATTTCTCTTCTACCTCTTCCTCTGCCTCCTTCTCCTTCTGCACCTCTACCTCCTTCTCCTCTACCTCTAACTCTACCCCCTCCAAATAGTGTGTGTTCCCCATTAAAGACTCCTCCTCCCCCTTCTTCTACCATAGTTGATTCTTCTGTGGAAGTGGAAAATTTTGTGCCTCTAGCAGGGATCCTTGAATCTTCTTCTAAGACAGGTTCAGTGGATGAAGTGGAAGGTCTTTCTAATGGAATATCTGATCTTAAGTTCTCTAGAAGTCTAGGATCAGTAAAGGATGGAATGTGGGTTTGAGTTGAAGGTGTGCTGGCTCTTGGTCTTGGTGAAACAAGTGGTGTTCTAGGAATCAAACTTCTGCTTCTTATGAATCTACCCCTTGAGTATCTTTCTCTACGCATATCATTGTTTTTGGGAGGTAAGAAACAAAACTACTTAGTTTTCACTTCCCCGGCAATGGCGCCAAAATGTAGTGCTCAACTTAGTGTTCCTAAATTGAGGTCATAAATTATCAACCAGGGCTAGTAAAATGCTGAAGTGAGGTGCACTATATGTGCCTAGGTATCTATTTCTCACTACGTTGTGTTTAGTGTTTTTTTTTTTATGTTTTTGGTTTTATGGTTTTATGTTAAAAAGGAAAAGAACTAAGAGAAGTTGTTGGACACACTAAACAAAGCAAAACCTCTTCTAAACTATGTATGGAACTAAAGAACAAAAAATGCAAAGTTTGATAATGACTCATAGCAAGGAAATAAATCACAACATGAACTCAATAAATCATAACATGAACTCATCCAATTCATTCATTAGAAATATGTTGGAATAGCTTGAGAAAAGGACAATTTTAGTGCAAATTAGGTTCTCCTAAGTAAACAATCATCTTACAATATTACAAAGAATCTCATCCATGGCTAGAAGTTTATTGGAACACAATTGGAAAATATTATTTGTAGCACACTAATATTTTTACTCTAAATTAACTTTTAATGCTAATATTAATCCATTCTGTAGCTCAAATTGTCACTACTGAGCATCATGCGAAAGTTAGAGATTTTCTAGAATAGTTTCGGGAAAAAACTTGTTTGTGAAATTGCAAAAGATTGCAGAACAATCAAGGCCTTAAACTAATATCACTAATTCCTGTCCATATGATGATGCATTAATAAAAACTCAGAACAAGAGTAGTTTGTAAACAATGAAGGCCGTGAAGTCTAATTTTGACAGTTGATACAACTTAAAGAACAATGGATAACACTGAACAAGAATGCAATTGATCAAACTTGAAACACAGTGATCACAACTAAACTAGAATGCCATTAACCTAACTTGAAATACAATGAATTGAAACTGAACTAGAATGCCACTAATCTAACTTGAAATACAGTGAACAGATTTGAACTAGAGTGCCATTATCAAACTTGAAATATAGTGACAGAATTACACTAGAGTAACATCTACCTCCAGAGTACTACAACTAAACTAGAATGCAACTAATTCTATGAAATTTTTCAACTCTGTCTCATTCAGAGTTAGTGGTTTTTTGGAATAATTTATAGAATAGGACTGGCTGCAACATATTATGTAAATGAGCATAAAAGCATAAAATTCAACAAAACACAACAAAGCTCTAAAACACCACAGCTATGTCTCACCTAGAGTTATTGATATTTTGGAAGAGTTTATAAGAACAAGACTAGCTGTAACAACTGATGTAATTGAGCACAAAATCATAAAGCTCAGAGAAATGCAACTAACTCCTAAAATACTACAGTTATATCTCATCCAATGTTAGTGGTATTTTGGAATAGTTTGTAAGGATAAGACTGATTGTGGCATCCACTGCAAATAATTATAAAAACACAAAGTTCAGAAAATTGATTAAACTAGGAATGAAACAAGGCTAAGTTACTTATCTAAACCATATGAACAAAGCTTCTCAGGTAGCTAGGGCCCTCTACCACTAGATTATCACGCAAATCCACTCAATATTGACTCAGCTCTTGCAATAAAGTGATGCTTCTTTCATTAAAAGAGAAATTCTTCGGAAAACAGAGTATTACGGTCTTCTGAGATCTAGCAACAAAACAAAATCTAACCAATTGTTTCTCGGTCTCCCGAGTCATACTTATAACAAAATTACATAACTGTCTTTGAGATAAAATAGGAATAAATGTATTTCCCAACTAAAATCAAACTAGAACTCTGGTGGTGGTCTCGTACTATGATTAAGGACATCTACACAGTCCTTGTCCTATTAGAAGTCTATCTCCTAGTTTTGGTTTCCCACGTGCATAACCACCTGTAGACTCGAGCTCAGACTTTGTGGAGAGCAATAAATGATGGGGGAGTGATGTGGAATACGACCATATGCATTTTTCCTTGAGGTGACACCTGGAACCTACGTAAACATGAAGATAGCTGCAGAATAGGTGAATGGCTACACAATGACTATGTTCTATAGCCGAGTCTAGTCAAAAATTGCTACAGTAAAAAAATCATGAAAACATAGCAAGTTAGTCATTATATACATTCTTAAAGTAATCCTAATCAATCCGATTGATCATTTAAGCCTGTAATTGATGAGGAACAAAGGAAATAAAGTGAAATGTGGTGGAAAAGAAGGACATCTTTGGGGCTCAACATGTATTATTTGTAGATGGTCTAAGAGCCAATCTGCTAAGTTTTAGTTAAATGTGTGATAAAGGCTATGAGGTCCTTTTCAGAGCCCAAGATTGTGAATTAAGGTCAATCACCATAGGAAAGACCTTGATCCAAGGTGTTCCAACATAGAGTAATGTTTATATGGTGGAAGAGGATAATGAAGCATGCCACATCAGTAAATTTGATGAATATTTGCTATTTCATAGAAGATTGGGACATCTAAATTTTCACCACATCATCAAACTGAGAAAAAAGAAAGTTGTCAGTGATTTTCCTGCAATAAAGAAGCCACCAAATACCATATGTAAGTCCTTCCAACTGGGAAAACAAACTTGCACATTGTTGAAAGCTAAAGACAAACTATCTATAAGTAAGCCTCTTTAGCTTGTACACATGGACCTATGCGGACCTTCAAGAAAAAATGTACCAGGTGGAGAATCATATTTCATGCTGATAATCGATGATTTTTCCAGATTAACATGGGTGGAATTTCTCAGATACAAATCCAAAGAATTTGAGAAATTTAAGATATTCAAGGCACTAGTAGAAAATCAAACTGGATGTAAACTAAAATGCATCAGATCAAACAAAGGAGGTGAATTCACAGGTGATGTGTTTGCAAGCCTATGCAATGATTGTGGGATAAAAAAATAGTTTACAGCTGCAGATACACCTCAAGAGAATGGAGTTGCAGAGAGAAAAAACAGGTATGTACAAGAGATTTCCAGAGACATGATGCAAGAAAGAAACATTCCCTAAACCTACTGCACACAAGTAGTACACATATTTTTTCGTATTCTCAACAAATATCATCTCAGACCAAATTGTGACAAGACTCCATATGAACTGTGGCATGGGAAACTGACATCAATTAAGCACTTTAGAGTCTTTGGAAACAAATTTTTCATAAATAATAATGATGAAAAATTGGGGAAGTATGATGCAAGACATGATGAAGCAATATTTTTGGGATATGCATCAGCGAGTAAGGGTTACAGGTGCTACAATAAAATACTGCATAAAATTGTGGAAAGCATTGATGTGAGATTCGATGAAGAACTACCAAATAGAACTAGAAGTACAAACTGTATCATTCTTCTGAATGATCATCAAGATGAGAATCGAGAAAAGAATGAAAAAAATGAGGCAACATAAGATACAAAAATAACCTCAAAGGGACCCTCGAGACACACTCAAAAGAACCATCTAGAAGATAAAATCATTAGAGACAAGAGTGCAGGAGTCCAAACAAGAAAACTAGATAAACAAACCAAGGAAGCGTATCTATTCATGTTGTCACATATAGAACCAAATACAAAAATTGGATAAATGTTATGAACGAAGAATTAGACCAAATTGAGAAGAACAAGACCTGCGAGTTAATACCAAGACTTGTTGGGAAAAATGTCATTGTCACAAAGTTGATATTCAAGAATAAGATGACTGAACAAGGTCAGGTAATCAGAAATAAAGGAAGACTTGTATGTAAGGGATACTCTCAAATCAAAGGACTTGAATATGATGAAGCTTTTTCCCCTGTAGCAAGAATGGAAACAATTAGAATGTTTTTGGCTTTTGCATGCTATCATTATTTCAAGATATATCAAATGGATGTGAAGTCTGACTTATTAAATGGAGATCTAGAGGAAGAAGTCTACATGGAACAACCTAAAGGATTTTTCTTCGTAGATAAACACAACTGTATTTTCAGATTAATGAAAGCCCTTTATGGTCTCAAAAAAGCACCACGTGCATGGTATTATAGGTTGGAAAAGTAATTTCAAAAACAAGGTTTCTTGAAGGGAGGAGTAGACAAGAACCTATATATAAAGGCTAATGAAAATGAACTCTTAATTGTAGTAGTATATGTGGATGACATCATGTTTGGTAGCAACAAGGATGAGTTAGTAAAAGGATTTGCAGAAGATATGAAGTCAGAATTTGAGATGTTTATGATTTGAGAGCTTACCTTCTACCTATGACTTCAAATTCTACAGAAGAACAAAGGCATAGTAATTTCACAAGAAAAATACTTAAGAGACATGTTAAAAAGATTCCAAATGGAAGACTGCAAACCTGTGTCAACTCCCATGATCACTGGATGCAAGTTATGTGCTGATGATGGATTTGCATATGTAGATCAAATACTTTACAGATCGATGATAGGAAGTTTGCTATACCTGACAACCTATAGACCAGACATTATGTTGGCAGGAGTACTTGTGGCAAGATATCAAGCAACACCAAAACAAAATCACTTGCTAGCAATCAAGAGGATATTTAGATACCTACAAGGAACTGCTCATTATGGCCTATGGCATCCGAAAGACAAATATTTCACATTGACAACATATACAGATGCAGATTTGGCCAATTGTGTGGATGACAAGAAAAGAACAAGTGGAGGTGCATTCTATTTGGGAGAAAGATTGGTGGCATGGTTAAGCAAGACACAAACTTCTGTCTCTCTATCTACAATAGAAGCGAAATACATAGCAGAAAAATCTTGTTGCACACAAATGATGTGGATGAAACAAACTCTTCAAGACATGAAGGTAAGCATCATTGAACATGTTTCTATCAAATGTGACAATACAAGTAAAATAAGAATATCAAAAAATCATGTGCTTCATTTGAAAACCAAGCACATCCAAATAAAGTACCACTTCCTCAGAGAAAAGGTAGCAGAGAAAATAGTAAAGATGGAATATGTCCCAACAAAGGAACATACAACATACATATTTACAAAACCTCTTGCTAGAGAACCATTCAAATATCTAAGAGAAAAACTAGGGATTGTTTCTGCAGATGATACACTTTGATATGATCATAAATCGAATTAAAAAAAAAAGTATGCACCAGTAAAGGCTGCAATATCAAGAACATAAACAGTGCATCATTCTAGGGGGAGAGAAGCCATCATCCATAAACATAGAAGTAAAGAGGAACCTCAAATGTTGTTGAAGATAACTATTGATGAAGAAATTTTCCTGATTTTAGCCAAAAAATTCAGCAGTCTAGCACACTTTAGTACTATAAATACAAATGCAATGACTCCCGAAGTATTCTCACAACGTTACTTACACACCAAATGGAGCAGTAGTCCTAGCCAGGCATGTGGAAAAAATGTAGAATTCTTATGCAGAACTCTAAGTAATGCAATGATGGACAATACACTGGAAAAAGGTGTAACCCTTTGCCATTGATGTCAAAGGGGGATGTTGGGACAGGGTTTATATTGACACCTAATCCTAAGGGATTGGGTGAAATTGTATTTTATTGTAATTTAGTAAATAAGGAAGGCCAAGAGACATTGGGAAGTGAATCCCAATAGTCTCACCTTCATGTATAAGTACACACAAAATCTCCATCTAATGCATCTTCAGTTTTTTGGAGTTCCCTCCTGGTTTGACATGGTATCAGAGCCAGTCCCTTTTTTGGCATTCTTGCCTTTGGTGTAGCTCCCTCCTGTTTTGAATTTTTGCAGACTATCATTGTGCATTCATTTTTTGTACTGCTCCTGGAATTCAGTTTTTTACTTCCCCTGGCGTTTAGATTTTGTTACTGCTCTTGGCATTTTGCAATTCTGGAATAATTTTGCATTTTGGTTTTTGGAAAATTTTGCCTCACTTTTATCTGCACATTCAGATTTTAGCTCAAATTTTGAGCTCAATTTCTCTGCACATTTAATTTTTACTGTGAAAAATACTTTTTCTATAGTTCCACCCTCATGCTGCTCCACCCACACAAACACCCTCACAATGCTCCCTCACATCGCTCTCACAGTCCCACTCACAGTCACTCACCACACTTCATGCCCTCCCTCACAGCACTCATGCAGTCCCACTCATAATCACTCACTGCACCTCACACCCTCCCTCACAATGCTCGGCCCTCCCCATTCCCCAACCCCGCTCACCACCCTTCGCTCGCTCACACCTTCCCTCATGCACGCTCACCCCTTGGTCATGCCTCACCCATCCCCTCCCCTCGGCCCTCGGTTGTCCCTCACCCATCCCTTCCTGTCTGCTCGCCTCTACCCGCTCACTCCTCGTTTTTCCCTCACGCATCCCCTCCCATCCCCGCCTCTACCCACTCACCCCTCCCTCACCCCTCCCCTCATGCAGATCCTCAACCCACTCACCCCTCCCCTCACGTAGACCCTCAGCTCCTCATCCCTTCATTCCCATCCCCCTCCTCCCCTCATGCAGACCCTCGACCCGCTGAACCCTCCCTCACCCATCCCCTCATGCAAACCCGCAACTTGCTGTTTAATTTTCTATTATTTATCTTATTACAGTAGTTACCCACCCCCCAAGAAAATTCCTCCCTTAGTAAATACCCCCCCAGAAAAATCCTCCCCCCAGAAAATACCTCCCTCAAATAAACCCTCCATCAGATAATACCTTTGTTTTTCCCCATTTTCTTTTGTTGTATAATTTAAACCAGAATTGAGTTTTTACCGTGACAACAAATAATTTTCTCTTCAAAATAATGCATTCTCTCATATCTATTGTAGGATTTTTTCTCTCCAGCAAGGATAACTATCCTAAATGGTCTCAGAAAATCAAGCACACTCTCATTTTTAATGAGTTGTGGAGAGGAATTTGTGAGGGAGAAGGAGAACATCCACCAACAAAGCCCACTTCAGACAAGGATATCACCATTTGGGAAAACAAGAACTGCAAGGCCTATGCCTTGATTGCAGCTTCCATAAATGAAGAGGTGAGTCGCCATATTACACCATTTTAAAATTCCTATGAAGCCTTGAGCAAGCTAAAAGAACTCTATGACTCACATTCTGAACTTGAAAATTTTCAATTAATGATTAAGTTGTTCAGTCTTGAATTGAAAAATGATGACCCTTTTGCTTTAGCTTCAGAAGTAATATCAATGATGCATGACATTAATAACACTGGTGTAGAAGTTGATATACCTCTCATAGCATATATTAAGGCATTGTATCCCACTTACTCACATTATCTCGAGTCATTGTAGGCAAGTGGAAACCTTGTGAAAATCACCTTTGATTCCCTTGAGAAAAAGTTTGCAGAAAGAGAGAAGGATTTTCGAAAGATGATAACCCCTATGTCTTCTGAAGAGGTTCTATGATTTTCACATAGTGAAAAGATTCATGCTCAAGATTCTTCTAGAGGAAGAGGTGGCCGAAGAGGAAGAGGAATAATAAATTTCAGAGGAAGGGAGGCAGACAAACTCAAACTAAAAAATATGATCTTCATTGCATATGTTGCCATAAATATTAGCATGATGCATCTACATGTAAGCTACCTTGGGATAAAATTGAGCAGCAAAGAAATCAAGAAAAAGGTAAAACTCATGACAGAGACAAAGGTAAATCACATGAATCCGCTCATTATGTTGTAGCACATTGTAACAATGGAGTAACTGAAGACTTGTTTGATGTTTCATTTACTTCTTGGAGAAACGATTGGTTGCTAGATTCAGGAGAAACATGTCACATGAAATTTAGAAAATATTTTTTGAAGAATTTACTGATAAAGTTGATGATCCAAATCTTGGGGGGAGGCCCCCAAGATCTAAAAAGTTGAAATAGATCTAACAAGATCTGCAAAATTAGAAAGCCAGAAAAAAGAGAGAACACACTGCAGATAAAACCACAAAGAAACTTGTTTTTTTAAAACAGAGAATAATTGTAGAAGCTACATTGTAGTAGGCAATCTCTCCTTTTACAAAGTGAGGCTTGTTATTTGTAGCCTTTTTTGAGATAGAATACCATAGGTGGATACCATGGGTAGATACCACTTACAATACCATGGGTAAATCCCATGTGTGGATGAATACCATGGGTTGATACATACAATGCGTCACTTACAATACCATGGGTGAATAAATATCATGGGTGGATGAATACCATGGGTCGATGCCATTTACAATACCATGGGTAAATTCCACGGGTGGATGGATAACATGGGTAGATGAATACCATGGGTTGATGCCATTTTCCATTCGGATCATTCCTCCCTCCTTAAGAAGAAATGGTCCCCATTGCATGAAGTTCCCTCCTGAGAAGCCTTTTTTGAATATGAAGAGCCACTAAATGGAAGGGTTTTGTGTAGTTAACCCATAACCATGATGAACGAAGATCCGAGGATAGAGATACCCTGTAATGCTTGTGACCAACTGTGATATTGATAGTGTGCGGCCTAGAAAATGGACTTCGATAAAGTTTGGGATTGTGGATGAAGAAAAACCATGAAAAATGAAGATCTGAGGATAGAGATACCCTATAATGATTGTGACCAACTGTGTGACTAATAGTGTGCGGTCTAGCAAATGGACTTCGATGAAAAAGATTTTGTGCGGTTGACCCATAACCGTGATGCTGATTGTTCATGAAGTAGTAGGTGCCTACATAGTTTGGGGTGGGAGGGCACATCTCCAAATAACACAAGCCAAATGCTGCTATCATAAAACTAATTAATGTGAAGCAGGTGCCTACTAAAGCGGGGTGGGAGGGCACGTCTCTAAAGGGAACCTGCTCCGAATGCTACTCCAAATTTAAAATGAGCATAACTCAGTCAATATAACTCAGAAGATTTACTATAGCCTATTTTTGGAAATTGAATGATCATTATGCATCTTATCATATGTTTGAAACCACTATCTGGAGACTCTAGACTCTCATATTGGCGCTAGAACTGTCTCGTCGTCACAAAATTTCTGAAAAAATAGTTGATTTTAAATCAATGATAACTCCCACATCCTGACTCCGATTCGACTGATTTTTTTTTAACTTGGGTTATTTTTCAAGAGGAGCTCAGATATATATCCCTTATTCTGAAATTTTTCACTAAAAATTGCGAAAAATGATAGGAGAGCCGCCATCCATGAATTGTCGTTAGAAAAATTGCTTCAACATTACTGATTTTGAATCAGCGATATCTCCCTCATCCGAACTCCAATTTGGCTGATTTTTTTTTTTGAATTTGAGTATTTTCCCACAAGGAATCCAGATCTAGTCTTTTTTTTTTGAAATTTTTTTACCAAAATTTTCAAATCTGATCTGAAATCTCGCTGCCCAAAAAAATTCATGGATTTTGCTGAAGATTGCTGCAAAACATTGAAACTGAAATATATTTCAAACCCTCATTCCCATGGAGGCATAAATTGAATCTGATACCACTGATCCAAATCTTGGGGGAGCCCCCCAAGATTTAAAAATTTGAAATAGACCTAACAAGATCTGCAAATTTAGAATGCCAGAAAAAAGAGAGAACACACTGCAGATAAAACCAGAAAGAAACTTGTTTTATTAAAACAGAGAATAACTGTAGAAGCTAAATTGTGGCAGGAAATATCTCCTTTTACAAAGTGAGGCTTGTTATTTATAGCCCTTTTTTGAGATAGAATACCATAGGTGGATACCATGGGCCAATACCATGGGTAGATACCACTTACAATACCATGGGTAAATCCCATGTGTGGATGAATACCATGGGTGGATACATACCATGGATCACTTACAATACCATGGGTGAATAAATATCGTGGGTGGATGAATACCATGGGTTGATGCCATTTACAATACCATGGGTAAATTCCACGGCTGGATGGATAACATGGGTAGATGAATACCATGGGTTGATGCCATTTTCCATTCGGATCAGTTGATGGAGTAGTATACTTCATAGATAAATCCAAACTCAAGCCATCAAGGCTTGGAAAAATCAGGCTTAGGTTGCCTGGTCTTCCAGATCATCTTCTACATGAGGTTATATACCTCCCTAAGTTGAGGATAAACTTGTTTTCCTTGGTCCACATCCACCAGAAAAGACACTCCATTCACATGTTTTATGGCAAGGTTGAGGTCAGAAAAGAATCAGATCACTCACTTGGCATGTAGGGAATAGAAGAAGGAAGACTCTTGAAGCTCCAAGGTTCCTCTACTCATTCACAAAATATTGCATTCAGTTCACATCATGATGAAGGTACATTCCCATGAAGTAGTTTATGGCATGCTATATTTGGAAACTTAAACTATGACAACCTTCGACCGTTGAAGAAAAATGGTGTTAATGGACTACCTAGAATTCCTAGGAAACTTAAGAAATGTGATGCTTGTATTCTTGGAAATCATAGCAAAGAATCATTTCATGATTCAGATTCCAAAGAACATAGAAAAATTGAGCTTATCCATTCAGATTTGTGTGGCCCTATTCTTGTTTCTTCTGCAAATGGAAATAAATATATGATGACATTTATTGATGATTACACCAGAATGTGTTGGGTTTACTTACTAAAGAAAAAATCTGATGCTTTTCAAACATTCAAGAATTTTCATGCATGGATTGAAAATGATGCACAAACTCATATTGGATCTTTGTGTACTGATAATGGAAAAGAATGCACTTCAAATGAATTTGAAAATTATCTTCGTCAACATGGGATCAAACATCAAACAACTATGCCCTATAATCCCCACCATAATGGTGTAGCTGAAATAATGAACAGGACAATTTTAAATATGGTTCACTCCATGATGGTTTTTAAGAATGTAAAATTGATGTTTTGGGCTGATGCAGTTCTATGTGTTGTATACATAAAGAATAAGTGTCCTTCAAATTCAATCAGAAAAAAAAATCCTTATGAAATGCGGCATGGCCACATTCCTTCGGTGAAGCATTTTAGGGTCTTTGGTTCCACCTGTTATGATTTGATACCCAAGGTACGAAGGAATAAACTTGGTGCTAGAAGTCGAAAATGTATCTTCTTGGGGTATTCCAATACCTCCAAAGGATATCATCTCTATGATGAAGTCAATAAGAAGTTTGTAGTAGCAATAGATGTCATATTCCTTGAATCTTCCAAGACAAACAATGTTTTTAAGCAGCAACTTGATCGCATGGGGAGATTCACACATGCAAAGTCATTTCAAGAATTTGATAATCAGATTCCACATCTTGAAGGGGGGATTCCTATACTGAATCAATGTGTGGAATCATTTTCTGAAGTACTCTCTCCCCCACATGAAGAACCAACCACGGATGAAACCTTGAATGATGTGATTGACGGAATTGAGAGATTGAATCTTGACTCAATTCTAACTCAGTCAAATGAGAAGCCTGGGCCATCTCAGAAAGGTCCCCCAAAATGGTTGACAAAGACACTAGAAAACATTCGTCCCGATGAGGTTGGAAAGACAGGAAGAAGAATTTCCACTAGACAAAACAAAGGTGATGTAGATAATTCTAATTCACCTGTTGATATGGATATTTCTTATAACCGTGAATTGAATCTATCTATAGATCATGAACCAATTTCTTTCAAAGAAGCCGCTTCTCATGTTGAATGGAATGAAGTGATGCAAAAATATTATGATGCCTTGATAAATAATAGCACTTGGAAGCTGGTTGATCCTCCTTTGGGAACCAAACCAATTGGTTGTAAGTGGGTCTACAAGAACAAGTACAAAGCAGATGGCTCACTTGAAAAGCACAAAGCTAGGCTTGTGGAAATATTTTTTTCACAGAAATAAGGGGTCAATTATGAAGAAACTTTTGCCCCCACAGAAAAATGGGCCACTATCTGGACACTCTTTCCCCTAGAAGCTCAGAAGGGATGGAAAGTCTAGCAGATGGATGTAAAAATAGCCTTTTTGAATGGAGATATAAAGGAGAAATTTTTTATGTCCTAGCCAAAATGATTTTTTGTGAAGGGCCAAGAATGCAAAGTATGCAAACTTATAAAATCCTTGTATGGCCTCAAGCAAGCACCGCGAGCCTGGTATGAGAAATTAACTGAGCATCTTCTAAAACTTGACTTTAAACATTTTGATCTTGATGATGCAACTTTGTTTGTTAAGAAAGCTAGAAAAATAGTTGTATATCTTGTGGTGTATGTAGTTGATCTTTTGATGACAGGGAACAATGAGAGTTATATTGCATCCATAAAGGAATAATTTAAGAAAGGTTTTGAAATGATTGATTTGGGCTATGTTCATTACTATCTAGGTATTGAAGTAACTCAACATCCTAAATTTATATTTCTTCCTAAAAATAAGAACATTGGTGATCTTTTGAACAACTTTGGCATGGATGAATGCAATCCCTTAACCACTCCAATGGAGCAAAAATTGAAGCTCACATCCATTGAAGGGAAGGAATTCGAGGATGCAACGAAGTATATACAGCTTGTAGGAAGTCTTATCTACCTCACTACCACCAGACCAAACAGCTCATATGTTGTTGGAATCCTCTCCAGGTTTATGCAAAAACCTTGTGAAGGACATTAGTCTGTTGCAGAAACAGTTCTAAAGTACTTGAAGGGGACTCAAGACTTTCGACTCAAATATACATAGGTAGGTGATTTTAGCTTGAACGGATACTTTGATTCAGACTTTGATGGGGAAAAAGGAACTGGGGTATCTACTTTAGGTTATACCATGAGTCTTGGATCAAGATTTGTCTCATGGATATCATGCAAAGAGTCAGTTCGAGAAGATTCCACAACTGAGGCAGAATATGTGGTAGCATCTGAAGTAACAAAGGAAATTTTGTGGCTCAGGAAAATCCTATAATATTTGCAATGAAAGAAATGCATTGAGCACCACTCATGATCGACAACACTTCTGCAATAAAGTTGGGCAAGAACCCAAAGTTCCATGATCGAACAAAGCACATCAATAAAAAATACCATCTGATTCGACATCATGTTGAGGCAAAAACTATCCATCTATGTCATTGTTCCACAAATGAGTAGACCACAGATATCTTCACCAAAGTGCTTGGAAGAGAAAGTTTTGAAAAGTTCAGAACGATGCTTGAAATCACCAACATCCCTTCAGATTAAAGGGGGGAATGTTGACACCTAATCCTAAGGGATTGGGTGAGATTTTATTTTATTGTTATTTAGTAAATAAGGAAGGCCAAGAGACATTGGGAAGTGAATCCCAATAGTATCACTTCCATGTATAATTACACACACAATCTCCATCTAATGCATCTTTAGTTTTGCAGAGTTACCCCCTGGTTCGACAATTTCCTAGCGACAATTTTGTCCAATTTCGTAATATTTCATAATAGCTAGTTTGGGGTGGGTCAAAACCCCCAACGAATTGTAATGGGTCAAAATGGTATACCTAGGGTCCACAAACCACAATTTACAGACCATAGAATAGCGTAGGCTAGCATGATATAAATAGGTGGATATGTCGAGTCTAGAGGTAAGAAGAGAAGAGATAGACAAGCTAGATACAGACTTGCATATTTTTGGTCAATTTTCTAGGTAAGGGCTCCTGCTGGATGTGTGTGTGGAGATCCTCAGTCCTGCTGTGTTCAGAACCTGTTGGCTATGTGCGCGGGTTAGTATATAGAATCTGTAAGATGGATCTGAACGGTAATAAATAAGACCCTTTTCTGAATATTGAATATTCTGTGTTGTGATTACTGGCTGCGCATTGTGTCATTTATATCTGTTCACTATCTACTAAGAATTGTTGAAGCGCACATGGATGCGATAAGATATATGACGATAATTTCATAGATGTCATTAGATTTGAATGTTGTTGCTCCAGTTGATCTACTATTGCATTTACAAGTTATACTAGAAGTATCTTGTTGGCACACAATCAATGGATCTCGATACAGGATATGAGTCTGATCAATCTAGAGGGATCCCCTTCATTTAACTTTCTCTCTCTCAGGGTGCAGAAACCTGGTTCGAGCTCCCACCCATACTACTTCGGGTGAGACTTTGGCCTGCGTAGCAGGTCATTGCTGAAAGGGCTAGAAGTATAGGAGTTTGCTGGCAAACCTTAAAGTCGAACCTGGGTCAGGACCCCTTAAGCCAACAAATGGTTCCATTGCTGGGACACAACTAGAGTGGAGATTGGTTTGAAAAATAGATTCAGGAATTTTACCTAAAAGAAAATAGGAGTGCAAAGATGTCCATAAAGGAGTGTAAAAATATGTATATTTTTACGAGAGTGCATGAAATATTCTTTGTAACATTCGCACATGAATTGCAAGAGTGGTTAGCTCGGTTAGCAGAATTTTAGACTTGTTGGAAGGACGATCAGGTCACATAGTGTACCCCTGAGTTGATCTGACAATTGGAAAAAACTAATAATAGGATTACCAGGACTATGGATCATTGGGTTGATAGTATATTGGGTGGATTCATGATGGAATTTGTTTTTGATTGGTTTGTGTCATATTCAGAAGCAGAATGGAGGTTATTTAAAGGATTTAGAGGTAAGTTCCTAAAAACCCTGTCATTGTTGATTAAGATGTTGTTGCGAGAAAAAGGTGTCTTGTGTGGCCACACTGAGTGAATAACATCCGACTAGAGTGGAAGCACAACATGAAGTGGTAAAATCTACTAGATTAATCAAGAAGGAGATAGATTGGTATACAGTCCTTTGAGGGAGCCATCTGATCATAACCAAGAAAGGGTTGCACACGAGGGAACTAGTCCCCTGACCACACCTGCATAAAATCCCCACAAGGTTAAAAAATCTCCTATGCCTCCCCTGCCATCAGCAGAGGACGATATGGCTACACATATGAAGCTAAATACTTTCAAGGGTGTAGGGGAAGAGGACATGGATCGATTCTGGTTTGTAGCCAAATCTATGTGGACTGCACAAAACGTGAAAAATGATGCTATCAAATGAGTGCAGCTATCCATAGCTTTCGAAGGAAGGGAACTAGATTGGATCATGGGATACATTGGTTAACATGTGAATGAATCCATCCAGGATATCAAGAAATCCCTAAAGCAACAATTTCAAAAGCCTAAGTCATACGCTCAATGTGTAGTCAAACTAAAGGACTTTAAGAAAGGACCTATAGAGTCCATCTGGGAGGCTGACCAATGATTAAAGAAGGTGATCAGTGATGGGGAATTTATATACAAAGATAAATATCATAAACAATGGTTCATCGCTATGCTGCTACTGTTAGCCACCTATAATAATTTGTCAAAGAAAACAGGTGGCTAAATTTGTCATCAAGCCTTCATGTGATAAATTCCACTGAAGATCTATCATCCTTGAAGTCTTATAGTGTTCCTATCCTGGAGGTTCATCTTCCCTGTTGCTTCCATCTTAAAACCATGTTGATTCACCAAATAAAATGGTTCCAAAGGCCTTTGAAACTACCTGTCCTCACTTATTTCCCCCCGTTTTCATAAAGCCTTATTTTCATCTTTTAACCCTCCATTTAGCCTCAAAGGCCTCAAATCCCCTTCAAGCCTTGTGAAATCCCTTTATAATATTTAAAACCCCTTCTTTACCCCTATCGAAACATCCAAATTCCTCAAAAAGCCCTTTAAAATCCTTGAAAATCTCCATTTTCTCACTAAGGGCTTAAGCCCTTTTTGGCTTAGCCCTTAGCCCCTTTCTCCGCATGTGACTCGGAGCCATAACCAAGTGCTAGGCCTTGTTGCCCCATCCCAATTGGAGCTTTTCCTGTTCCCTTGTCTTCCTTTTATTTTTCCCCCGCCGATGCAATAAGCCCTTTCTCTTTGACCCCCGGTCCCCTTACCTTTCCATGGGACCACACCCCTTCATCGCGTCGTAAAAAACATAAGTATTTTTCCCAAGCAATGGTCCTCTGATGGCTCGATCCGCCAATTTGATCTCAGCCATTGAACCCACAAGAACCAACGGCCGAGATTGTGTTGTGCTCTGCCCATAGCCCCCGTCATCGCAATCGCAAAAAGTTGTTTCCCTTTGTTCTTTTCCTATTCCCCTGATCTGCTGACCATGCGATTTAATCCTAGCCATTGATCTGAGAAGATCTACGACCATTACATCACCTAGTCCCTCAACCTCTGCCTGCTACTTGAAAAACATCACACGTCACCGCATGGCCCACCATGTCTTTCTGCCCTTGCATCTCTGTGCCCATCGCGTGCAACCTGCACTGTCCGATCAACACCCCATGATCCGACGGCTTATCCTCCATATCGCAAAATTTATGTGCCCAAGGTTAAATGTTTCAAAATTTTGTGAAATGGGAATTTTTGAGAATACACATGTCAACCAGTGTATGGAATCACATTCCATCCACCCAAAACCACCTCCCACCATTTTTTTATGCGAAAACCATCCCCATTTTTCCACCATACTACTACCCTCCACAACGTCACTCCATATTTAATCCTAGTCGTCGATCTCTAAGATCGCACCGTCCATATTATATCATAATGCCATTCGCTTGCCTTTCATCTTGCTCCTGAAACGCTTCATCGGAAGATCTCCACAGTAGATCACTTGGACCCAATGGTCCTCATTCCTCATCCCACCCAAACCTCCATTAGACCTGGTTAGCTGCTCTGCCAGGGTTTTCTTCCCATTATTCTATTGTAATTACCATCCGCACTGCTCCTCGCCCTCTAGCTCAACCTATGAAAAGTAGTTTAACCCTAATTCACAGGATTTCTTAACATGTTTGTGCTGTGTTGCAGGTTCAATGGTGTTCACTGTCTATTTTCCCACAGTCACAGACAGGTGATAGAGAAGGTCCAAGGTGACGATCCCGCAGCCTGAAATTAATGCAAAGGGATAAGGGGGGATGAATTACGTGTCTCGGCCCTGTATCATGAGCACTAGCCGAACGAAAAAACCCTCCGACACCAAAGCCACCTATACAGTCAGCAGTGCAGAAGAAACAACAAAGATTATCAACAAAGACTAAAGTTTAATGCATAATACTGAATATTTGACACTCAATCTGAAGAATAAATGCAGAATATCATTAATCAAAGTAACAAAGGAGATCTATCAGTAGAGTGTCCTTTCCCCTAAGGAAGGGAAAGTTCCCTCAGCCTAGTTCATTCTTCATCGAGCCTCAGAACAGTTAATACTCTGACAGAAATCCCTATAATGTTAGTACATTGGTTGCACAGCATGGAAGACCTGAAAGCCAGATTATCTACCTTGTTTGTCATAGAATATTAAATAGAGTACTACAGCCAGAAAATATTTCAAAGGAACATACCCTTGGAGTTATTGTCAAACTAACAAAGACTCCTAATTCATCTAAAGGGTATGCATAGTTAATGTAAACCATTAAGTAGAGTGGGCATCCGAACACTTCTTCCCCCTCTGCCCTAATGAATCATTTAGGTCATATCTACCACTACCACCACTCATTCACCTATAAAAACTCATTGAAAATGCATTGTAAAGGGTTGGAAATTAACTGATTGTAAGATATTTATTGAGTTAGATTTTTGTGAGTAGTTGTTGTAAATAGGCTGGGAGATGATTTCTGGATGATATCAAGCTATTGGAAAAGAATGTATGTGACTGTTTTTTCTCTACTAATATGACAAGCATGTTCATTGGATCGTAATCTAAGTCATTGGTGATGTGTCCCTTCTCTATTATTGTTTTCCTTCCGTGTTACATTATGTTTCATTTTCTCTGATCAGAAACGATAATTTTAGCTTAGGATATACTGTTGCAAGTACCCTAATGCTTCCTGCACATTCTTATCTTTATGTTTTCTGCTATTTGTGTATCGAAGAACAAATTCAATATAATTTAACCAGTCAAATATTTGGTTTTCCCATGCTTACTGATGTATGAATTTAGAGTTTCTTTCTTAGATGTTGATGCAGGCTGACCCTGCAAACCCAGAATCTTCCCAATCACATGCATATAAGAATGCATCTCAAAAAATTGCCCCAAATAAAACTTCAAGTCTGGGCAATTACATACACTATCATTTGCGGAAGCTTAAAAATTTCACACTTCAATGTTAATACATGGTTATGGAATCATGCACAACCAGTGAATTCTCGAATGAAAACCTTTCCCAAAAGCCCCAGGAAAAGACTTTTAAAACCCAATGGTTTTATTTAAACCCTCATCTTTGAATTCAATTTTAAAAGGGCTCACCATTCCCAAATAAACTCTCACCATCTAAAATTTAACAAAAAATATCTATGCTCTATCGCTATGCATCTTACACATCAAAATATATATTGGCACTTTATTAACCAGCAATTATAGCTCTTGTGGCTATTCAACGCATCTTACCATTCACCGGCTAGCGCCTTAAGCCATAGCATCAACTTCACCAATGTTAACACTGCATTGCCCAACACATTAACCAATGTTAATCACTTTCATATATCTGGAACCATTACAACATTCTGCTTTCGACTCAAACTCCCCAGCGCTTACATTCATTTTTCGAACACAAGGTTCCAATATACATATGCGCCTTTCTCCATTCAGCATGCCAAGCTGTCTCACGCATCAACGCAGGTATTTCACTTAACGTTTTAACCAATCAAATGACGTGTAATGTAGTCCCACGCATATTCAACTGCAGGTTATAATTTTCCCAAAGTTCACAAGATACGCATACCTTGTTAATCATCCACGCAACCTCATGATTCTGCCATCAATTCTCTGCATCCTTCATTCAAGTTCGCTTATCAAACAATACGACCTCTGATTGCTTGAAGTCGGATTTCAATCTGCTGCAACAGGCTCATGCTAACGCTACAACTCAACACTTCCCCTATGTTTGAATGCTTATGGTTCCCTTCCTCAAAGCTTTGACTAATATCGCTCCATACACAGTTTCAAATGACCAGGTTCGATTTTTTTTTATTCACACAAATTTCCCAACGCTGCAATTTAACACTCCTGCTCTGCGTTTGATGCAACACCGCTCCCTCTGCGTCCTTAACGCATTTACCTTTTACCAATTCCAACGCATTCAGTTCATTTCAACTGCTCTCTGGCATTTCACAAATCGGCTTTTGAACCTTCACTCTGCACCTCCGGCATTTATCGATTACTATTCCATCGATTCAAAATAGACAGAAAACAAATTCTACGCCCTTTTTGCATTCCATCTTGTTCAATGCTCAGGACCTGTGCCTACAACACTTAAAAATACCATCAGATCCAAAACCCAAACTAACATATAAGTCGATTTCTTCCTTATGAAAAATAGAGTTTTAATCTCTATTAATTAAATCCCAGTTTACTGCATTATATGGGTTTACAATTGATATACCCAGATATCCAACATCCATTTTGAGACTGAAAGTCGATTTCAATACTGACCTTGAAGGCTCACTATTAATTATCGACTAATGTTTGCAAAAAACTCTGTTCCATATAGAACTTGCGCCTTTCAATGATTCCACTTACAATCAGTTCCAGTAGTTGTGCCAACATTTAATTCATTATTACTTCCAGTTCGGTGTTAGAATGCATTCTCAATACAACCCCAATTACACAAATGAAATATACACCTGTTCAATAAATCGATACACACAATTCTGAAAAACACTTTTCACATTAACAAATAGAATACTTACAAACTTTGTCTTTGGCCAGATATTCAAAATTCATGGCCCTTCAATTGCCCAAAGGCTTATAGCATTAGTTGTTCAAACCTGCTTTCAATCACTCTAATCTCACTCTCTATTTGCCTTTGAGGCCTATCAATTTATACAAATTAAAAATGCACTAATTTTAGTTCAATCCCTTTAATATCTCAACAAATCCCCAAATCTCTCAACACCGCTAAAAGATAGATTTTTATCCCTAAAACCTTGAAACTAATTCTAACTTAGGCTCCCTAATTATCTCTTAGATATCTCTCATCTAATTTCTCTCATGTTTTCCAGTTGTTTGGAAACATTTACAAATTATCAATAATAATTAATTAAAAATATAATTAATCACTCAAAAATAATATTAATATTTACATGAATTTAATCATTTATCAAAAACATGAGACCCCTAGGTTTAATAAAAATACAAGGTATTTTTCCAAGCTAATGCTCCTACATCAGACTCCCAAGGTTGAAAATGATAATTATCTCCAGATCATGCGTTTTAAGTCCTTGTCTGCCTGGATCCCACACTTTTTTCTGCAACTTATCATCGATATCTGTTGTTTGCTGATTTTCTCCAGGTCTCCATATCTTATGCTGTCTTGCTCCACTCGTTGCACTTTCACAATCTGTCTCCATCTTCATTTTACTGCTACTGCTTCTTTTCCTTACTGATATCTTCCTCTGAGATAATTCATCATGATCCTTCTGATTAGTTCAATTTCTTGGTCCAATAAATCTTCAAACTGCTGATTTCTGGCTTGTTGAGTTCTTACCGCCACCCAATCATCCATGCCCTCTTGTCTTCTACAACTGAAAACTTCTTTTCTGCCTCCTGCTATCAACAACTTACTAGACTGGTACATTGTGTACTTCTTTCTGCTATCTTCATCTCTCTGCATCTGCAATTCCCAATTCTAAAATTGAGATTCTTCCTGCAATGAATTCTGATCATTCAGCATCCTTTCCAGAAACATAATGTCCTCATCCCATGGATTTGAAATTTCCACAAAATTATCGTCTTCCTTCATTCGACTGCTCAACTGAGTCAAATGTTCTTCAGTACCTGCAAAAATACCTGCATTCACAAAACACTTGTTAAAACAAAAATTATAAGGCATCAGTGCCTTACTTCCCACTGCCAGCACTTCAGTATGCTGATCCTAATCATTCTTGAGACTATCAGTTAGTCTCTCCTCGGCATCATCCTCTCCGAGAATGCCTCTGTGTTCTGGTTCATAAAAATGAACCTCTTTATTTCCATTCATCTCTGTCTTTAGACTCTGAACACTTATCCTCTGTGCTTCTAGTCTCTACTCTAGGACACTTAACTCATGCCATAAACCTGTCATCTCCTTTGAGAAACTTTCTGTGCAATCTTCACTACCTTCACAAGCCAAGCTTTCTGTTGTCACCATCTCTTCATCTGTCATCAGAACATAATTCTGATCCTCAACTTCTGCAATAAACTCAGTTATCTGTCCATCACTCACAGTCCCTGCATTCATACACAAATCTTCAGTTTGAAAATCACAAAGTTCAACAGTCTCAACTACTGGTTCATATACCAGCTCCTCTTCTTCATTCACATGAACTTCCTCCTGTGCTGTAACAGCTTCACAATATTGCACATCCTCCTCAGTAAAACCTGTAATCACATCACAATTGTCAGCTACAAAAATACAAGAGTTCACATTATCCAACTGATCTAGATCTGCCCAATAACTCAAGAAATCATCAATGATCTCCTCCTCTATTTCATCAATGGAAACCTCCACTTTCAACTCAGCTGCTCTGAGTTCTTCACGTCTCAACTGTATACTCATCATCTGCTCGAGCTCCCTCAACTCTTCCGTTAACTATGTGTTTATCTGTCGATCTCTTTTTTGTTGTAGCCTCTGCCACTTCACTCTCTTCATCATGGTACAACCATGTCTCTGGTCTCTCATATTTTCTCGTAACAACTCCATCAATAACCCAAGATGAACCGCGATCTTAGCTTTCTCTTTCTCATACTCTTCATCAGTCAACTGCTGTCTTATGCCATTTGCTTGGGCATCTTTCTTCCTCATTCTACTGTGGCCTCCTTCTAAACCTCTGCTCTCTCCTTTATGAATTTCAGTAGCCATCTCCTCTACCATGAGTTTCTCACTCATGAGTTCCACCAAGCCTCTGCAATAGTAAAATCTTCTGTTGCCACTTACCTCACCAATCCCTTCCTCCGGATCTGGTCTTTTGGTAATCACCAGTCCTCTGTTGGAACCCTTCGAGCATTTCTCCACTACTCCTTCAGGCTTCACTCATCTGCAACTTTATTCAAGATCTGTTGAATCTTCAGGTTCTGCCACTCTCTCTTAGAATCCATGTCTGACTCTTTCATCACTAAACTCCAACGATCTGCTTCTTCTCGCTGAGATTTCTTCACTATGCATGTAAATCAAATTATCCAAGCATAACCTTCAAACCAGAGATAAATAATCATCTGCAAACTCACCTTCAAGATCCTGTTGATCTCGCTTCACTTTGTCAACTGCACTGTATCCCTGTGCTGCAATCTTCATTAGCTTCAAAATCTGACATTTATTTACCACATGCAATTAACTCAATTTAAAAAAACTTGAACCCTCACACAGAGCTAGTCCAGCTCTGGTACCAAAATGATGTAGGTTGACCCTGCAAACCCAGAATCTTCCCAATCACATGCATATAAGAATGCATCTCAAAAAACTGCCCCAAATAAACTTCAAGTCCGGGAAATTACATACACTATCATTTGTGGAAGCTTAAAAATTTCACACTTCAATGTTAATACATGGTTATGGAATCATGCACAACCAATGAATTCTCGAATGAAAACCTTTTCCAAAAGCCCTAGGAAAAGACTTTTAAAACCCAATGGTTTTATTTACACCCTCATCTTTGAATTCAATTTTAAATGGGCTCACCATTCCCAAATAAACTCTCACCATCTAAAAGTTAACAAAAAATATCTATGCTCTATCACTATGCATCTTACACATAAAAATATATATTGGCACTTTATTAACTAGCAACTATAGCTCTTGTGGCTATTCAACGCATCTTACCATTCACTGACTGGCGCCTGAAGACATAGCATCAACTTCACCAATGTTAACACTGCATTGCCCAACGCATTCACCAATGTTAATCACTTTCATATATCTAGAACCATTACAGCATTCTGCATTCGACTCAAACTCCCTAGCGCTTACATTCATTTTTCGAACACAAGGTTCCCATATACATATGCGCCTTTCTCCATTCAGCATACCAAGCTGTCTCACACATCAACGCAGGTATTTCACTTAACATTTTAACCAATCACATGACGTGTAATGCAGTCCCATGCATATTCAACTACAGGTTATAATTTTCCCAAAGTTCACAAGATACACATACCTTGTTAATCATCCACGCAACCTCATGATTCTGCCATCAATTCTCTACGTCCTTCATTCGGGTTCACTTATCAAACAATACGACCTCTGATTGCTTGAAGTCGGATTTCAATCTGCTGTAATAGGCTCATGCTAATGTTGCAACTCAGCACTTCCCCTATGTTTGAATGCTTATGGTTCCCTTCCTCAAATCTTTGACTGATATCGCTCCATACACAGTTTCAAATGACCAGGTTCGATTTTTTTTTATTCACACAAATTTCCCAACGCTGCAATTTAACACTCATGCTCTCCGTTTGCTGCAACACCGCTCCCTCTGTGTCCTTAACGCATTTACCTTTTACCAATTCCAATGCATTTAGTTCATTTTGTTGGGGTTCCCATGTTTTGGCCAGGTTGACAGAGACCAAAAGATGAGACAACATAGAACCACTTTCAGACCTTAGGATCTAGCCCTCCTAGGTCCAGAGAGGGATCTCTCTGTGATTATCAAAGGATATATGTCTGTAAAGTTCTCAATTATGATTTTAGGCTAGTTATGGGCTCAAGGTTGTTTGTTTGATTGTTTGAGTTTGGTTGTTGAGAATCAGGAAGGAAGGTTTCATCATAAGACAAGGATGGGTAAAGAAGGAAGCTAGGCAAAGATAGATAACTCGGGGAACATCAAGGCCATTGGGCAATGGAGTCAAGAAAGGATTTACTTATGTTCAATGTGTAAGCTTCAATTGGGCTAGTCATCTAGAGCATTTGGATCTCAAAGACTGATTGGTGGGATGGAACATTAAGGAATGAGAATGAAGGATGGAGAACCATCTGATTCTGTCTATAGATCAGGCCAGAGGTCATTTAACTCTAGGCCTGCTTGGACAAAACCATAGGCAACACAAGGGATCTTGAAAAGGTTTATATGGAAGGGATAGGTTATGAAGAGGCAGAGACAGGCTTCTAGACCTCCCAATGTTCCTAATCTCTTTCAATTAATCTTAACAAAAACACCTAAATACTGATTTTATTAACTTGCACATCAGAGAGCAAGCAATAATCATCCACTACACTGGTTTATTCAATTAAAAACAATATTCAGACACACATATGAGCAGAAAACATTTAAGACTGAGAGAGCTGGGATATAAGGTACCTAACAAGGGTAAATCTTATATCATGCATTAGGATATGATGGAAAGAACTGTGAAATGGAATGATGAGCAAACTAAGACTGAGAGGTAAGAAAAACATCACCAACTGCTGTAGATCAGGATCCAATGAAAACTGCTTATCATGTTAAACACAACACCAATCAGGTACATCACTGCCCAAAGCTTTACATTCAACCTGAATACATCATATTTCTCAGCCTATCATACAATCATTACACAGGAAACTTGGCTTGGGAAAAAAATGCTTGCAATACACTGATAATACAATAACAACCAACCCTCTCCCAATGTTTCTTGCGGTGCTTTATAGCAAAAGATGATCCTAAGATCGACTGAGGAGGTAGGTGCCGATTAAATGTATCCTTAAACACAGTAATGAATGCAGGGCCGAGGCCCATCCTGCTTGATAATGCCGTAAATTTATTTTCGCTCACCTTCTCAGTAAGGGTACGATTTGCTTTGGATTTGATCTTGACATTTTGGGCCTGCGGTACTCCAGGTGATTCGAACAGAAAATGAAATAAGTTGCAAAGAAGGCCTGCTTCATAAATGCCTGACTGTCTTTGAGCTGTGGTTTGGTGGAAAAAATCCTCAGGGACATTTTTCATAATAAAAACAGTGAGGGTGCCCTGTACTTTGATGGAGAAAAGCACTTTGCTGATGAAAAAACCCAGAAGGTACTTGTTACAGTGTTCAGGATCTTTTTGGGTCGATCTTCAGGGTCTTTAGACGACTTTTCTGCTTCCTAAAATCCTTGAGGGGGCGCGAAAGTCTTCCTTTACTGCCTCGAGCCCTGTGATGTTCTAGTGCTGTCTTTTCCCGCGCATCCTGAGCCTTAATGGCACCGGAGATTTCAGATTTTGAGGCCATCCTTTGAAGGAGAAAACCACTCTGCTGATGTATAACACCTGCCATTCATTAACTCCTTTTCCCCTGTGGGTGACTTAACATCGCCCACTGCTGAAATTGAGCGTCTCATTTACTCTGGAGAGCACAACTATGTGAGGAAGGTTGATGCAAATGCGGCGGACTAGCGGAGCGGAGAGGGTGAGAAACATGGGTGGTGTAAGCGGCGGCGGTAAACAGTGACATTATAGGAAATGACAGCAGAAAATGCGGTAAAGGTGTTTGAGCATACGAGTAATGAGTTGGTGGTGATATCTAGTATGAATATTAGATCATGGTAGACGAAAATCAATGTAGTGAGATCAGTGGCGAAACACAATATGTGGAAGCAGGTGGGCAGCCTACAGAATATAAGCTTTGGTGTAAAGTCTTTAAACTTTAAACCCTGGGCGAAATACATAGAAACGCGAAAAGAATGCAACAAAATGAAATGAGGTGGGACCTAGGGTCTAATCGCAATCGGAGAGAATGGAGTGAAGGCGGAGGGTTAAACAAATGGATCACAAACTTCCCGATGCGATTGGACATAAACCTTTGTATTACGAATAAAACCAGTTTTTGGGCTTAACAAAGGAGATCCCTTTCTTTCATGTATGGGCGGAGAGTATGGTGCAGTGGGCCCGTGGCTAATCGCAATCGGAGAGAATGGAGTGATCGGGGGAGGCTCAGTCGGGACAGCATTGCCGAGACTTGCGATCGAGTAATCGGAGGCGGGCGTGATCGGCAAGAAGGCAATCGGAGAGATGCAATCGAAAAGAATTCAATCGGAAGAATGCAATCGGAAGAAATGCAATCGGAAGAATGCAATCGGAAGAAATGCAATCGGAAGGGCATAAACATGAGACACACATAAACTTTCGATTGCGATCGGCAGGGGAGATCGATTGAGCGCTGGCCGTCGATCTGGGTAGATCAACGGTGCGGAACGCACCGCGGGACTTAACGAAATAAAACAATCGCGTCGGGTTTTTTGAGTATTACAAAGGGAATGCACCCGCCGGTTGTTTCGATTGCCATTGGCCCCCAAGTCTTAAGCGCTTGGTCTTGGGTGACGGGCACATGTGGGGAAGTGGTTAAGGAGCTTGCGGTAAAGGGGCTAAGCCCTATAACATGGTCGAAAAGTGGGTTTTTGGCCCGTTTTAATGTAATTTGAGGGCCGAGAAAGGTAACGATAGAGGAATAGAAGGGGAAAGAGGGAAGAAAAGGGGTAGGGGAGGAATTTAAAGGGGATTTTGGGGGGATTTGAGGGGTAAATGGGGAAATAGAAGGGGAGAAAAAGGGGAATAAAAAGAGGCTAAATGAGGGTAAAATAAAGGGGAAAAGGAGGCTCCTGGGCATTTTTTCTTCATAACAGAGAGGCTTTATGATGGGAGAACAACAAAGGGGATACTATCAAAGGACAAAGACCCATGGAGGCTTCAAGGAGACTGTATTTTCAAAGGAAAGGCATTCCTTGAAGACTCAAAAATAATTTAGCCCCCTATTTTCTTGTAAAGAATTTATAGGGGGGCTAACAGTGGCTCCACATGGGGATGGCTTCTTCTTGAAGGAGTCAAGAATTCAGAAATCGGTCTCTTGGTGTAGGCCAGATGCCTGCTGCTATAAGCCATCTTTCTTCTTTCTTTAGATTAGCTGCCACAATATATTAGATACAAAAATCAGCAGAAACACTTTCCCAACCAATCTACCTACCCAAACTAGAGCTCTAACAATTTTCCCCTAGGTGCATTTGAACTAGCAGACCCTTTACATTTTATTTTGCAAAAATAAAAACAAACCTATTCTAATTCTACCCTTATTGCTCCATGAGGCCAGATTAGACTGTTGGCCTCATATATTTCTCTACCTACACTACTACCTATTGGGATTAAACTGTCCAACAGGTTTCTTCACCTACATTCTAAGACAGGAAATTTAAACACAGCCAAGCCAGGATTAGACAGTCTGACTTGCTGGGCAGAAAATTGAAGAAAACAAAACTATGAAGGCATGGAATTCTGAAACCGTGAAACATCCTTCTTTCTTCCTTGTGACTCAGGTTTTGAGCATGTTAGAGTCACTTCTTTCCTTTACTCCAGCTCTGATTTTGGGCATATCAAAGCTGGATCTTGCGGTCACTGCTGGTCCAGATTTTGAGCTTGCAAGGACCAGCTATTCTTCTTCCCTTTGGCTCAGATTTTGAGTTTATTAGAGCCAATCCTTTTGCCTCAGAGGTCCATGTTTTGAGCATGTCTGAACCTCTCTTCTCATTCTATTTTTTGGGACATTTTCTTCTCTCTTTTTTTTTTTGCTGAAAATGAAGATTTGCAACGGTATATACAATGGAGGTGAAACTGGAAATGGAAAATTAGCAGAAATAGTGTTTGAGCATCCTGCCATTGACAGGACCCCCAAACAGCTCTGTACCATCAAGTTCTTGTAAGAAGAATGCATTAGGACCCACGGTGGCTTGAATGATGAATGGACCTTGCCACAAGCTGTCGAACTTGCCATGTTTGCCTTTATCCTCTCTTCTTGAATCCCACTTCAAGACCTTGTCCCCAACTTGGAAATTTGCTGCTTTGGTTCTTTTGTCAAACTGTCTCTTCATGTTTTCCTGCACTCTGATAGCTCTGTCATAAACTTGCTCCCTTGTTTGCTGGAGATGGATTATTTCATTAATTCTCCTTATCATGTTGTCTTATTTTGATTGGACCTCTTGAATAAGCTTTACTACTGGTATCCCAAGGCTAGTAGGGAAAACTGCTTCTGTCCCATAAACCAGCTGGAAGGGTGATGTGCCAATAGACTTCTTTGTAGTGAGCCTGTCTGCCCACAAGGCATATATCAACCTTTTATGCCAAGACCTTTTATTCTCTTCCAGCAGCTTCTTAATGATTGTAACCAGGCTTTTATTTGATGATTCAGCTAGGCCATTACCCTGGGGGTAATAGGCAGTTGAATGTCCAAGCGCAATTCCGTACCTGTGACAGAAATCAGTCATTCTTTTGGATCCGAAAGCAGCAGCATTGTCGGTGATTATTTTCCTTGGGCAGCCAAACCGAGACAGGATGAAGTCCTCTAGGAACCTAATGATGACAGAATCGGTGGCATTCCTAGTGGGTATGGCTTCAATCCACTTAGTGAAGTAATCAGTAGCAGTCAAGATCCATTTATGTTGCCCAGAGGAAGAGGGGTGGATTTCTCCAATGAAGTCTAAGCCCCGTTGCATGAAAGGACCTTCTATGGTGATAGGTTGCAGAGGGAGGGGGAGGAGCTTTCTTTTGCCCTCAAAAATTTGGCATTTGTGGCAGGTGAGGATCATTTTATGGACATCACTGAAGAGTGTGGGCCAATAGTAACCAACCCTGAGTATCTTATTTGCAGTGGCCTTCCAACTCAGGTGGCCTCCACACTCCCCAGCATGGAATTCTTGTTTGATTTTTTCGGCTTCAGTTTCAGACAAGCATTTCAGTAAAAGGCCATTTGGATTTTTCCAATATAGACTCTCATTCATAATGCAGTAATTTCTAGCTTTGAGTTTTATGAATATGGCCTTTGTTTTGGACAGTTCTGGAGGGGCATTGAGGTGTGTGAGCACGTAAAGGATATCAGTGTACCAAGGAGAGTTCTGAAACTGCTCCTCAACAGTTGGATGGGGCAATCCTTCCTGCTCATCCAGGGCGTTCATCATGTTAATATCAAGGGCCTGTAGATTAGTTTCAGCCATCAATTGGGCCAGGCCTTGACCTTTGATCAGCTTGGTGGGTTTGATTTCAATGTCATATTCTAAAATTGTAGCAATCCATTTGCCCCTTTTCCCATCTGGGTCTTGGGACAGGATATCTTTGACCACTATATTTGGCACATAGGCAATGGTGTGAGAATGCAGAATGTACACCCTAAAATCTTTCAAGGCCTTAATCAGGGCATAGGCCTGCTTTTCCATGATGTTGTACTTTAAGGGTGCATCTCTCAGGGCTTTACTAAAGAAGGCAATAGGCTGTTCCTTACCTTCCGCATTTTTCTGCAGCAAAACTGCTGCTATGGTGTGTGGGGAGGCAAATGAAAAGATCATAAAATCTTTTGAGAAGTTAGGGTTGATAAGGACAGGGGCCTGGGTGAGTGCAAGATTTATTGACTCAAAAGATTTCTTGGCTTCGACAGTCCACTTAATTCCAGCATCTTTCTTCAGCATTTCAGTCATTTTCCTAAGATGCTCAGCAAGGTTGGGGATAAATATTCTAAGAAAATTGATCTTCCCAATGAAGGACTGTAGCTCCTTGATGTTTCTTGAATCTGAAGGTTGGTAACCTCGACTCTGCGGGGGTTATCCTGTAATCCCTTTCTCGAGATGGTGTGGCTTGAGCTTATTCACCAGGCCTTCAAAATAGTCAACTGACAGGTTACAAAGATGAACGTGTCTTCTACATTTTTCAAAAACTTTCCTCAGATGTTTTAAGTGTTCTTCTTCTGTTTTAGAAAAGACAGTTAAGTCATCCAAGTAGATAACTATAAAGTTTCCAATCTCATCTGAGAAAGCAATATCCATTGCTCTCTGGAAGGTAGCTCCAGCATTCATCAATCCAAAAGGCATTTTCACATACATGAAGGTGCCCCATGGAGTGGTAAAAGATGTTTTGAGTTGATCTTCTGGGAGTACCAGAACCTGGTTGTATCCTGAAAAACCATCCAGCAGGGAGATTCTTTTAGAGCCCACTACCTTCTGTAGGATATGCTCCATTCTAGGCAAAGGGTAGTTATCTTTCAGGGAGGCTCTATTGAGGTTTCTGAAGTCTATGCACAGTCTAATCTCCCCTGTTTTCTTCCTTACAGCCACTAAGTTTGACACCCAATCCGAAAACCTTACAGGGACAATAATGCCTGCATCATACATCTTCTTAATTTCTTTTTCTACTGCAGGCAATTGTTTCAGATTAATTCTACGGAGTTTTTGTCTGAAAGGTTTCTGATTTTCCTTCAGTGGTATCTTATGTTGTATAATGTTGGTGTCATAGGCCTTTAAGTCTTCGTAGCTCCATGCAAACACATCAACGAATTCCTTAAACAAGTCAATGTATCTTTTCTTCATGTCTGCAGGTATAGACTTAGCCAGTTTTATCATTTTGGGTTTGTCTTCAGTGCCTATGTTACATTCTTCTACATCTGATTCTGCATGTTCTATTGTGGGCTTCTTTGCAACATCATCGAAATCAAAGAGGTCCTCTAAGGGTGCTAAGCCTCTTAGTATTTTCTTGTCTTTGGCTTGTAGCACCTCCATTTCTTCTCTATATGCGTTTTCTCGTTTTATGGCTGAATCTCCAGTTTCTTCAGAAAAAGAATTTATTTCTATACTACAAGGTGTTTCTAATTCATCTGGGGAATCCTCACTTGGGCAGTTGTCACCAGATTCTGAGTCTAAATGAGAGAATTCAAATCATTTTTGCCCATTAGGAAATCTTCAATCTGTTTGTCTCCTTCAAAGACCTGCCAGTATTTTTCATTGTCTGGCACTGCAGGTCTGAATTTAGTCTGAATGATGATTTGTTGGTCAACCGGGGCCTTAGGATAAGAGCTAGCTAGGCAGGCTAGTCCATTTGCAATAGCGTTTTGACCCCTAGGAATGAATACTAAATCATATTCAATGAACGCTTTCAGCAAATCTAGAGTATCATTTCTATATGCCCTAAGCCTAGGGTGTTTTGCCGAATACTCACCATTCATCTGTTTGATCACTAACTCAGAGTCTCCTCTCACTATTATCCTACGGGCTCCTAATCTTCTCAACAGGTTTAAGCCCAAGAGCAGAGCCTCGTATTCTGCAATGTTATTCGTGCATTTGAAATGTAGATTGACGGCGTGGCTCTCCGCATGATCATTTTCGGTGTTACGCAGCCACACTCCTGCTCCAGCGCTTTGTCTAGTACAGGACCCATCAAAGTTCATCTCCCACAGGGGTTCTTTGTTTACTTCCACTTCACTTCCTTCCTTATAGCTGGGTTCACCATTGGGTTGAGTTGGGAAGTATGTACTAGGTTATAAGCTATCTTGTTGTTCATAGAGGCCACGGATGTCAGGAAGGTGATTACCTTGCTGTTCTTGTTCTGTTTCTGTTTCTCTTGGGGTGAGAGGTCCACCACAAATCCTACAGGCTTCATTGCTGATTTCCTCTTTGTTTTCAGTGTGCTGCCCATGGTTTTCCTGATCATTTTCTTCCAGAGTGGCCATTATGTGGAGGTCCATAGGCTCGGTGTTCTCATTTGTATGCCTATTCTGGGACTCTGGCTCCTCTAAGGATTCATCGTTACAAAAAATGAAGGAGTCCAGATCGGTGTGCACAGAGTATAATGGTGAATTTTCATGTTTCTCGGGGCTACTGACTAGGAATTTCATTTGGGATTCTCTATATAGTCTTCTTGATTGGCCAAATATAGGGATAGTGGCATATGAGCCATCCATCTGCATGGTGCCTTGCAGCTTGGCTCCCCATGATCTTGACAACAGCATGCCATACTTGGGTGGCACGTCTTCCACCACTACATCCATGACCATGCATTTCGCAGGAATTTGAGTTAAGCTTACACATAAGTCTTTAATGAGGCCCAGGCATTTTACTCTACTAGAGTCAAAAGAGTATAAGTCTTTGTAAGGTTTGGTAATTTCTAGGCCTAGCTTCTCCATGACTACTTTAGGCATTAGATTGTGTGATGCACCGGAGTCATGCATGGCATTATGGAGGATCTTGTCATGAACGTTAAGACTGATATAAAAAGGTGGAACTACCCCCTCCTGAAATTTCCCCTCAATCTTGGGACCGAATAAGAGGGCAGGCTGATCATCACTCAGATTTACGGTGTCATTATTTATACTCAGATTTAATGCCTTCAAAATCTGGCCCTTATATACATCCTAAGAGGCCAGCTCAGATAGTGGTACAGAGATTTTGATTTTTGCAATCTCACTTTCTAAACTGAAAGTGGATTGACTCTTGGAAGTATTCAACTCTGCTTTATTTGCAGCCACCTTAGTAGCCGGATCAGTTTGTGTCTTCTCATTATGTACATTTGTAGACACGGTTTTATCAGGAGCACTAACTGAGGTGCTAGTGCTACTGGTTGGTTGACTTTTTTTTTCATTGTTTTGGTTGTCCTTTTCTTTGTTACTTTCAGAACTCTTGGCCGTTAAATTGTTGTTCACAGTGGTTACTTTAGAAGATTTTTCAGGCCTCTTTTTGATGGTTACCTCAGGAGTTTGAGGTTTGGAAGTGTCTTGGTTCTTTTTACTCCTGAGCTCATATTGTTCTCTAACCTGTAACATGGAATTTTCGAATCCCAACCTATAATCCTCAGATTCAAACCATTCCTCTTCCCCATAAGAGGTTGTGGGCTGGTCCTCCTCTGAATCACAGTTTAGGATTGAGTCCTCTGTTTCGAACATGTTTATCACATTCCCTTCAGACTCTTCTATGATTCCCTCATCCTCATCAAGAAAGTTTTGGAACGGGGGAACGACTTGCTGATCTGACTCTTTCTGTCTGTTGGGAGTGTTGTTGTTTCTTCTAAAGTTCTGATTTTGGTTTTGATTTTGGTTCCTGTTCTGAGTGATAGCCATCTTTTCGACCACTTGGCAAAGCTTATCCAGATTCTTAGACAATCTGTCAATATTAGGATCAGAAGTGGAGGCTATAGTGTCATCCTTGTATGTTACTCTCTTCTCAGCTCTCAGTTTGGCCCTTTTTTCAATCAAATTTGCCTCTATGTTGACTGCCCCTTTCTGCATATCCTCCAATGTGGTGTATTCTTTATCTCTAAGCTCATAGGCCATGTCAGCATCAAATCCATCAGGATACTTGGCCAGGGCCATACCTTGTGGAGGTTTCATGTGTGGGGGAAGAGCATTGTAAATGCTATTGAATCTGGTGGTGTAATCGTGAACACTCTCTCCTGCGTTCCTCTTAAGGGACATATATTCTGCTAGGAGCTGGCGAGGGTTTGCTCTAGTTTCCCATTTGTTAATGAAAGTCTGGTATAAAGCTGGGAGATCTTGGATACTACCAGCAGGTAGGTTTTTAAACCACTTTTTAACCTCTCCCCCCAGGCTCTGCGCAAAAATTCTCATTTTTATTGTCTCATCATCAATTTCCATATAGTCGAAAGAGTCCTCCATTTTATCTACATGTTTTTGCGCTGTTGTAGGCTCTTTAGCAGGGAAGTGTGGGATTTTTGACTGATAATCATTTGGTAAGGGCAGTAGAGGCTGAGGCAAAACTAGAGGTGCATACCAGGCTGCCATGATGATGTTCTGCTGAGGTATAGGGTTGGCTTGAGCAGTTGGTAGTCGGATGACAGGGATGGTAGGGCCAGCAGAAGTTTGTTGAGCAGATCTAGGGTGAGAAAGCCCCAAGTTTTGGAGAAAGTGGAGATCAGGTGGTGTGGAAGGAGGGGTGTCACTGTCCCTAGTGTCTGGCTGGTCTGAAACACTGAATGACCTAGTTCTAGGTAATCTGTTTTGGAGGTCTAGGTCGAAGAAAGGGTCTAATAGAGCTGCAAGATCTTCTGGTGCAGAATTGGCTCTATGAATGTTGCTGAAAATAGTTGATCTCCTACTCACAGATGTTCTTTTAAGGATTTTCTCAGGATTATCAACTGTTTCAGGTGGGTTTGGATCAGGGAAATCTCTTGTATGAATGGTTCTGTGAGCCAGAGTGCTGTTTATAAGCCAAGAAGCTTAGCCCTACTTGTTATTTCTACTGTGGTTATTGTTGTCTTGGGAACTGGCCTCCCTGTGGAGTCTTCATTATGATTTGGGACTGGTCTGCCAGTGGAGTCTGATGTGAAACCAAGATAATTAGCAGGCCTACTGATCACCAGTGGAGTCTTTAACGTTTAGGAACAATGGAGTTGCCAGGCGGAGGGTTTAGGATGATTCTAGGGTACACTGTCCACAACAGTGTTCACCATCAAAGGTGCGACTTTCCGTCAACCTAGACAGAGTTCTAAGCTTCTGAGGTTGTTTGAAATGAGGAGCACTCAGAATTCCCCAGTGGAGTCGCCATTATGTTGGGGTTCCCATGTTTTGGCCAGGTTGACAGAGACCAAAAGATGAGACAACATAGAACCACTTTCAGACCTTAGGATCTAGCCCTCCTAGGTCTAGAGAGGGATCTCTCTATGATTATCAAAGGATATGTCTTTTAAGTTCTCAATTATGATTTTAGGCTAGTTATGGGCTCAAGGTTGTTGGTTTGATTGTTTGAGTTTGGTTGTTGAGAATCAAGAAGGAAGGTTTCATCATAAGACAAGGATGGGTAAAGAAGGAAGCTAGGCAAAAATAGATAACTCAGGGAACATCAAGGCCATTGGGCAATGGAGTCAAGAAAGGTTTTACTTATGTTCAAATGGGTAAGCTTCAATTGGGCTAGTCATCTAGAGCATTTGGATCTCAAAAACTGATTGGTGGGATGGAACACTAAGTGATGAGAATGGAGGATGGAAAACCACCTGATTCTATCTATAGATCAGGCCAGAGGTCATTTAACTCCAGGCCTGCTTGGACAAAACCATAGGCAACACAAGGGATCTTGAAAAGGTTTATATGGAAGGGATAGGTTATGAAGAGGCAGAGACAGGCTTCTAGACCTCCCAATGTTCCTAATCTCTTTCAATTAATCTTAACAAAAACACCTGAATACTGATTTTATTAACTTGCACATCAGAGAGCAGGCAATAATCATCCACTACACTGGTTTATTCAATTAAAAACAATATTCAGACACACATATGAGCAGAAAATATTTAAGACTGAGAGAGCTGGGATATAAGGTACCTAACAAGGGTAAATCTTATATCATGCATTCAGATGTCAGTCAGAAGAACATGGAATGGAATGGAAATGAGCACAGAGGTAAGAAAAACATCACCAACTACTGTAGATCAGGATCCAATGAAAACTGCTTATCATGTTAAACACAACACCAATCAGGTACATCACTGCCCAAAGCTTTACATTCAGCCTGAATACATCATATTTCTCAGCCTATCATACAATCATTACACAGGAAACTTGGCTTGGGACAAAAATGCTTGCAATACACTGATAATACAATAACAACCAACCCTCTCCCAATGTTTCTTGCGGTGCTTTATAGCAAAAGATGATCCTAAGATCGACTGAGGAGGTAGGTGCCGATTAAATGTATCCTTAAACACAGTAATGAATGCAGGGCCGAGGCCCATCCTGCTTGATAATGCCGTAAATTTATTTTCTCTCACCTTCTCAGTAAGGGTACGATTTGCTTTGGATTTGATCTTGACATTTTGGGCCTGCGGTACTCCAGGTGATTCGAACAGAAAATGAAATAAGTTGCAAAGAAGGCCTGCTTCATAAATGCCTGACTGTCTTTGAGCTGTGGTTTGGTGGGAAAACTCCTCAGGGACATTTTGCATAATAAAAACAGTGAGGGTGCCCTGTACTTTGATGGAGAAAAGCACTTTGCTGATGAAAAAACCCAGAAGGTACTTGTTACAGTGTTCAGGATCTTTTGGGTCGATCTTCAGGGTCTTTAGACGACTGTTCTGCTTCCTAAAATCCTTGAGGGGGCGCGAAAGTCTTCCTTTACTGCCTCGAGCCCTGTGATGTTCTGGTGCTGTCTTTTCCCGCGCATCCTGAGCCTTAATGGCGCCGGAGATTTCAGATTTTGAGGCCATCCTTTGATGGAGAAAACCACTCTGCTGATGTATAACACCTGCCATTCATTAACTCCTTTTCCCCTGTCAGTGGGAAACTTGCTGTCGCCCCTTTACTGTGAAATTATGGTGGCGTCTCAACCTTTGTACTCTGCGGAGAGCACACAACTGTGTGAGGAAGGTTGATGTAAATGCAGACTAGCGGAGCGGAGGGTGAAACATATGGTGGTGTAGCGGCGGCGGTAAACAATGACATTATGGGAAATGATGGTGAAAATGCAGCGAGGTGCTGAAACATGCGAATAATAGGGTTTGGTGGTGATATGCAGCGCAGACCATTAGATCATGGTCTGGGGACGAAAATCAACGGTGGAGATCAAGTGGCAGAACAATATATGGAAACGGGTGGAATGACTATGGAATATATGACTTTGGTGTAAAGTCTTTAAACTTTAAACCCTGGGCGAAATACATAGAAACGCGAAAAGAATGCAACAAAATGAAATGAGGTGGGACCTAGGGTCTAATCGCAATCGGAGAGAATGGAGTGAAGGCGGAGGGTTAAACAAATGGATCACAAACTTCCCGATGCGATTGGACATAAACCTTTGTATTACGAATAAAACCAGTTTTTGGGCTTAACAAAGGAGATCCCTTTCTTTCATGTATGGGCGGAGAGTATGGTGCAGTGGGCCCGTGGCTAATCGCAATCGGAGAGAATGGAGTGATCGGGGGAGGCTCAGTCGGGACAGCATTGCCGAGACTTGCGATCGAGTAATCGGAGGCGGGCGTGATCGGCAAGAAGGCAATCGGAGAGATGCAATCGAAAAGAATTCAATCGGAAGAATGCAATCGGAAGAAATGCAATCGGAAGAATGAAATCGGAAGAAATGAAATCGGAACGGCACAAACATGAGACACACATAAACTTTCGATTGCGATCGGCAGGGGAGATCGATTGAGCGCTGGCCGTCGATCTGGGTAGATCAACGGTGCGGAACGCACTGCGGGACTTAACGAAATAAAACAATCGCGTCGGGTTTTTTGAGTATTACAAAGGGAATGCACCCGCCGGTTGTTTCGATTGCGATTGGCCCCCAAGGCTTAAGCGCTTGGTCTTGGGTGACGGGCACATGTGGGGAAGTGGTTAAGGAGCTTGCGGTAAAGGGGCTAAGCCCTATAACATGGTCGGAAAGTGGGTTTTTGGCCCGTTTTAATGTAATTTGAGGGCCGAGAAAGGTAACGATAGAGGAATAGAAGGGGAAAGAGGGAAGACAAGGGGTAGGGGAGGAATTTAAAGGGGATTTTGGGGGGATTTGAGGGGTAAATGGGGAAATAGAAGGGGAGAAAAAGGGGAATAAAAAGAGGCTAAATGAGGGTAAAATAAAGGGGAAAAGGAGGCTCCTGGGCATTTTTTCTTCATAACAGAGAGGCTTTGTGATGGGAGAACAGCAGAGGGGATACTATCAAAGGACAAAGACCCATGGAGGCTTCAAGAAGACTGTATTTTCAAAGGAAAGGCATTCCTTGAAGACTCAAAAATAATTTAGCCCCCTATTTGCTTGTAAAGAATTTATAGGGGGGCTAACACATTTCAACTGCTCTCTGGCATTTCACAAATCGACTTTTGAACCTTCACTCTGCACCTCCGGCATTTATCGATTACTATTCCATCGATTCAAAATAGATAGAAAACAAATTCTATGCCCTTTCTGCATTCCATCTTGTTCAATGCTCAGGACCTGTGCCTACAACACTCAACAATACCATCAGATCCAAAACCCAAACTAACATATAAGTCGATTTCATCCTTATGAAAAACAGATTTTTAATCTCTATTAATTAAATCCTAGTTTATTGCATTATATGGGTTTACAATCGATATACCCAGATATCTAGCATCCATTTTGAGACTGAAAGTCAATTTCAATACTGACCTTGAAGGCTCACTATTAATTATCGACTAATGTTTGCAAAAAACTCTGTTCCATATAGAACTTGTGCCTTTCAATGATTCCACTTACAATCAGTTCCAGTATTTGTGCCAACATTTAATTCGTTATTACTTCCAGTTCGGTGTTAGAATGCATTCTCAATACAACCCTAATTATAGAAATGAAATATACACATGTTCAATAAATCGATACACACAATTCTGAAAAACACTTTTCACATTAACGAATAGAATACTTACAAACTTTGTCTTTGGCCAGATATTCAAAATTCATGGCCCTTCAATTGCCCAGAGGCTTATAGCCTTGGTTGTTCAAACCTGCTTTCAATCACTCTAATCTCACTCTCTATTTTCCTTTGAGGCCTATCAATTTATACAAATTAAAAATGCACTAATTTTAGTTCAATCCCTTTAATATCTCAACAAATCCCCAAATCTATCAACACCCCTAAAAGATAGATTTTTATCCCTAAAACCTTGAAACTAATTCTAACTTAGGCTCCCTAATTATCTCTTAGATATCTCTCATCTAATTTCTCTCATGTTTTCCAGTTGTTTGGAAACATTTAAAAATTCTCACAAATAATTAATTAAAAATATAATTAATCACTCAAAAATAATATTAATATTTACATGAATTTAATAATTTCTCAAAAACATGAGACCCCTAGGTTTAATAAAAATACAAGGTATTTTTCCGAGCTAATGCTCCTGCATCCGATGTTCTTGATTATTTTAGCTGAAAGAATAGGAAAGTAGGGAGATTTAGTGATTAGCCCTGTCCCCTAAGTTTCCCTTCCAACAGTTAAATTTTCTAAGATCCCTTTGAGTTGAATGTCAAAAGCAGAGAAGGTTAAAAGTCTTTCTCTGATCTTAGACTTCACTATATGTTTGAACTTAAGTATTTTCTACTATCTGAAAGTAGTCAGGAGGACTGTTGGATTATTTTCTTTGAAGTTAGCCTCATCCGGAGTATTGATCATAGAGGTATAAGTTGTGCCCTGTCCCTTGACTTACTTTGAAGTGGTCACCTTGGAAGGTTTTCCTTGTTATTCCCATCCACCTCCTTAGTGTTTCATCCCATTTAATCATCTTAAGAGATCGTCTGTTTTAGATGACTAGCCCTTTGAAAGCCTTGGATATTTTAATTGCAAGTAAACCCTTTTATGACCCCATTGCCCAATGGACTTGTATTTTCTTTGAATTATCTCCCCATTTCCAAAAAATCCTTCACTACTCATTCCTTTACCTTACAATGAACCCTTCTGTCAATGATTCCCAACCAAACAAACAAAACCAAAAACCTCGTGCTCTATAACTAGCCTAATACCTTAAACTGAACTTTAAAGATACATTATTCGTTACCTTTATAGAGAGATCCCTCTCTAGATCCAGGAGGGCTAGATCCTGAGATCCCAAAGCAATTCTGATGTTGCCTGGTCATTTTGTTTTCTAGTAGACCAAATCACTAGGACCCCAACAACTACCACACTTGCGTGGGCCCATGAGACAACAAAAGATTGACTCTCAAGAGGAAGTGCTGGAAATAGCCATGAAGTTAGAAGTTGTGCCAAGGGATGATACAAAGTTCAAAGCTCTCCAAATCAAAATAAATTAGGGTAAATTCACTTATAAATTTAGAGCTTACGAAAGGACTGTGGTAAGGAAGCTAGACTAGACATTTGGTGCATACACTGTAAGGGACCGGGTCACACCAAGGATCAATTTCCACTATTTTCAGAGTACATGCAGGCTGGGGATCTGAGCCCTCTGCGACCTAGGAAAATGGCTTGCCCTAGCAGTCATATGCTATGGTGTGCTGACTGTCGGGTAGTAGGAATACACAACACAAATCACTTCCCACAATTGGGTGCTTATGTACTAGAATTAAAACAACAGTGGTGCAAGTTTTGCTCATCTGTGGGTCACGATAAGAAAAACTGCTGAACCCTTGAGCTTATGGTAGATAGGGGCAATTTATACAGAGTAAAAGTAGAACCCTCATCGCCATTGTCCCTGTTTGGGTAGGGATGGTCCCCCGCACAAGGAAGAGGATAAGGAAGAGGGGGGAGTGCTAGTCAAGGCCATAGACAGCTTATCTGTTATAACTGTGGAGACGTGGGACATTTCACATGAGATTTCTCAACCCCAGCATGTCAGTCTTTCAAATATTTCTGATAGTTTCATCATGTCATTGAAGACTGCTCGGTGTTAATAGAAAAAATGCAAGAGAAGCAATAGACGCCTATGCAGAATGTGCAAAGAGTTAAGGAAGAACCATGGGACGATGGGCCATGTATCAATGTACTCATGTGAAACAAAATTTCCATGGGAGGAATAGAGGAAAACGTGGAAACTGAATCACTAATCCAGAAGGCTGAGGATAAAACAGGAGGCTTAGACCTGAAAAGGGATAAATAAACCTTCATCGAAGCGCGAAAGGAGGTGACTAAAACCGAAACACGTACCAAAAAAGGAGCAGTAGATCCGAAAGTAGACGAAGCAGTTAAATGTTTTCTCAAGGAATGTATGAAGATGTTGCACAATGAGAAGGATATAGAAAATCTCCAAGCCCTAATAGAAAACTGCGCAAAAATAATTTCTCCACAACCTGAGGTGAAAACTTTGAATAAGATGTACAAAAATAAAAAAAAGGATGGGACGAGAAATGTGAATGACGTCACAGATCGAGGAGTACAAAATGGATCAAGTTATCCTTAACTTGGGCTTGGATGCTAACATCCTACCTAAGCAGACTTGGCAATGCTTTGGAGAACCTAAACTAGAGTGGTCGACTATTCAACTACGAATGGCTAATCAATAGAATATTATCCATTTGGGAAGACTGAAAAAGGTAGTGGTAGATATTATAGGTGTTAAGGTCCTCACATATATTGAAGTAATCCAAACAGTAGACGATGCAAACCCTTACCCTGGGCTCTTGGGTCTATATTGGGCTATTGACATGGGAGTTATCATTAATCTGAAGAGGAGAAGCATGATATTTGAGAATGGAGGCATAAGGGTAATAGTCCCACTGGACCTAGCAGAAGGAGAATGGTATACTGAATCAATATGGGAGGAAGATGCTGATCAAATATACAAACTAACCGCCTAGGATGACAATTAGATCAACCCCATGGCTGATGACATGATATGTTGGGAAAAATATAGTGAGTGCTTATCTGACTCAGTCAAGGAGATCAAAAACTGGCAGAACCAACTGCATGACATATTTTCGCTAAGATGTCTTAAAATCATGAAGAGCTTTCGATGTATTTCCTCAGAGGTAAGAGAACTGCCCCACTTTGATGGCTCTTGTAATGTTGAAACTTTCCTTATGGAAATTGAGGAAAGTGTTCCTAAAGACCAAAGATTTTGGGCCTTAGACTTAGCTATGCACGCAATCCCTGCGTGTTGGTGGGAGACTCATAAAGAAACTTTTGAGGACTGGGGAGAATTTCGCAGGATGTTGACCTGTCGATTCCATATACCAGCTGATCCACTAACATAAATATTCTTGGGGCAAGGAGATGCATGCAGGCACCTTACTAGCTAGCTAGAAGTATGGAATAAGGACACAATGAAGGAATGGGTCCACATATTTGTTCACACATTGGGACCAATCCCCACTTATTGGTACTTGGATGCAGAAATACATCAACGCACGAAGCATTGGAGTACGATGGCTGAAGACTTTGTAAGGACATTTAGACTAACAAGAGGTACCAAGAAACTTGATGAAGCCCTACAGGATATAGACAATCTGGTCTTTAGAGAGGCCTGCCCTGATAAAGAACGTATTGTGCCAGCTTCAGAGGCACAGTCGCAAGATATCATAAACTATAGGAATCTGTCAATAGAAGCAAGAGATGAAGATCCCTGGAATATTATGATTGAAGAAGAAGAAGGGTAACGGGCTTTCTTCAGTCCATTATTACAAAAATTTGATGTCACCAAACCTCTGAAACTAAAAGAAGTCAATATTGGTTCGACAAAATAGCCCAAGATGGTGAAGGTTGGGGATTATTGGGATAATGGCATGGTGGGAAAGGTCATTGAGCAGCTAACTGAATATCAGGACCTATTCTCGAGTAAGTTCTTTGAACTTAAATGAATCATAGGAGATATGGGAGTCATGAGGATTACGTTGAAACCAGATGCGCAGCCAGTTAAACAACAGCCCTATCACCTAAACCTGAAATACAAGTAGAAGGTTAAGGAGGAAATCGAGAAAATGGTGGACGCAGGTATCATTGAACCAGTAGAGCAGTCAGATTGGGTGTCGCCCAGGAGAAGAAGAATAAAGGAGAAATAAGGATCTACGTCAACCTACAGATGTTAAATGATGCTTGTGTCCATGATCGATTCCCCACACCCTTCTCCAATGAAATCATAGATAACGTAGGGCGTCAGGAGGCTTATTCATTTATTGATGGATTCTCATGGTACCATCAAATACGTATTACACCTGAAGATCGCAGAAAGACAACCTTTGTGACAAAGTGGGGCTCTTTTCAGTATATTGGCATGTCCTTTGGATTAAAGAATGCTCCTGCCATCTTTTCACGCGTTGTTCTAGCCATATTCAAGTAATTCATGCACAAGTTCCTGGAAGTCTATTTTGATGACTAGACGGTGTTTGTATTAGTAAAGAACCATGTATCGAATCTGCACATGATGTTGGACGCCTACAGGAAACACCAAATCTCGCTAAACATCAAGAAATGCAGCTTTTGTGTCCCATTCAGAATTCTCTTAGGACACGTGGTATGCTAGAAGGGGCTGATGATTGACCCATCCAAAATCGCAATTATCATCAACTTGGAAATTCCAACCACGAAGAAACAGTTGCGCTCTGTCCTTGGCCACACAAGCTATTATAGGAATTTCATACAAGGATACGCTTTGATCACTGCTCTGATGGAAAAACTATTAAAAAAAGATGTTTCATTCTTCTAGGATGACGAGTGTCAGAAAAGCTTCAAGTTGTTAAAACAAAAGATGGTGACTGCACCTATCCTAATATTCCCTGATTGGGAAAAGATCTTTCATGTCCACATAGATGCATCAGGGATCAGCATGGGAGTTGTCTTGGCACAGCCTGGAGAGGGGGATATAGATCACCGGGTGGCCTTTTCTAGCAAGAAGTTGTCAAGTGTGGAACGTAACTATTCTACCACGGAGCGAGAGGGGTTGGCCATGGTATATGCCCTACAAAAATAAAGGCATTATTGACTCAGAGGGCACTTCAAGATGTTCACAGATCATTCAACCTTAAAAAACCTAGTTAACAAGCTTGTGTTATGGGAGGGAATCTGTCGTTGGTTGTTACTTTTTCAGGAGTATTATTTTGAAATTATTGTGAAGCCATGAAGGTTGAACGCAAGGCCAGATCATTTGTCCAGAATTGAGAATGGGGAGGAACCGACTAACTTGGATGTTGGATTGCTTGATGCACAACTGTTTGCTATCAAGGTGATTGATGAGCACTTTTCCAATATTGTCCACTTCTTGACTACCTGTAAAGCCCTTTATGATTATTTAGTGTCTCAGAAGAAGGAGTTGGTCGCCTGCATAGCCAACTTCACTATCATTGCGGGAAAGCTCTAAAAGTTGGGGGTAGACGAGGTACTGTGGTGATATGTCCTTGAACATGAAAGACCGACCATCCTAGCCAAAGCACACGAAGGAGTTGCGGGGGAACATTATGCAGGTAAAGACACTATGCAGAAGATACTCTGGGCCAGGCGTTGGTGGCCCACACTACACAAGGATGCTCATACTTATTGTTAGGCCTGCGACACATGCCAACAAACTGAGAAACCTTCGCATCGGGATGAGATGCCCCTACAACCACATATGGCCCTGTAGGAATTTGAAAATTGGGCCATCGACTTCGTAGGCTTCATTAAACCCCTTGGTAAGAATACAGACGCTCGATATATCATTATGGCCACATATTATGTTACTGGGTAGGTAGAAGCTAATGCTGTCAAGGACTGCACTACGGACACAGTGGAGCACTTCCTTTTTGAGAATATCTTAACCAGGTTTGGGTGCCCAAGGATATTGATGATTGATAGAGGGACTCATTTCATTAATGAAAAAATTAAAGCTTTTACTAGGGAATTTTAGATCCACCATGCGAAAAGTACCCCGTATCATCCACAGGAAAATGGAACTGGAGAAGCATTCAACACAATTTTGGAACAAGTGCTAATCAAGGTTTGTAATGCACAATGGAGAGATTGGGACATACATATCCCCTCTGTACTCTGGGCCTATAGAACCACATGTGAGAATCTCAAGGGAAAAACAACTTTCTGTATGGTTTATGGAAAGGAATTTATTATGCCTATGGAATACATTATTCCTAGCTTGCGCATCTCGACCTTGACAAATATGGTGGACCCCAACATTGTGGAGGAATGCTTGGTGCAGCTGGTAGCATTGGAAGACTATCGGTTCATCACTCAATTCCACCAACAGGTTTAGAAGGCGTGGGAGAAAGCATGGCATGATCGACATATTCAACAAAGGGACTTCTCGAAGGAAGCAATGGTCCTAATATATGATAGCTAGTTCACGAAACACCCAGGGAAGTTCTGAAAGCACTGGTTAGTTGGTATGTGGTAAAGGAAATTACCAATGGTAGATCGGTTAGATTGGCTACACTACGTGGCAATTCCTTGCCAGGATATGTTAATGGGAGTCGATTAAATCCCTACCAGGATTCCTCGATGTTGATCAAATGACTATATGGCCAAAGTAGATATACCATGGACATTGTGCGCAGGGATGGTGTACAGGAATGGATGCAAAGGGGTGATGCGTGGGATTGGCAGTACTGGTGGGTGCGAGATAGGAACAGGTGTTGCATGTAGTGGACAAAACTAGTCATTGGGACGGAGCAGTCGCATGAAAAACCACGCTTCCTGTTTAATGAAGTAGGTAACTGACGATTAATGTGGCGATTTACGAGGAATTTTTACCGTTCCCGTAATGATGAAAGGAAATTAAGGATCTGATGACCATTTCTCCCTCGCGAAAGCTATAAGATCAAGACATTTTGTTTTACGAGATTCAATTGCTACTCAAGGTTGTCGCACCCCATCCACTTTGGTATATACCCTTGTTTCTATCTACTAGCCACCCGCATGAGTGAGCAATCTCTGTTGTTTGACAGTAGCAATGTTGAGTTCATCTTCCAAGCAAGGATGACTACTAGAAACCAAAATGAACCTCCTCCTAAAACAACATTCGAGGAAATAGGATCTGATGAGGTCCGAGAGGTCACCCCAGCAGCAGAATAAACTGGCTTGACTTCAGCACCGCAGAAGGGAAAGGGAAAGGTAAAAATTATGAAATCGGCTGGTGGGAAGCCTCATACTTCCCCTCGATTTTTGCGCTCCCCCTAGAAGGTGCCTAAGAAGTGCTCGCCTACCGCACCACTGAACCTAATGGCGTTCACAGCAGAAGGCCTGTAGGCGACTCCGTTGACCTGGTTACCCCCTTATATTCAGCCACGAAGAATAGTAGCCCATATACCCAACATGGATGTGGTCTGCTCCTGTCTTTAGATGCCTCTGGTCCCTAAATAAGTGCCCCAGCAGGAATATATATTTAGACAATTTCCCCACATAAATTTCAATGACCATGACCTAGGGGACCTAGATGCTTTCACTTCGTTAGATGCTCAACTATAACAGGATTAGGTTATCAAATATGGTGTGCTCAAGGTCAAGCCCATGGTTTGGATCAAGGGATTAGCTGGTGTAGGTATCTTGAACTTGTTGTGCCTCCCCCATTTTGGTCGCTACAACATAACGAGCCTCGTTGTTCACCAACTACTGGAACTTTTCCATGATAGATGCGTGTGGCTCCAAGGCTGCATACCGATCGATGTTGCCCTCATTCATTGCAATACAGGCTTCCCTATGAATGGGCCCAACCCTAAGGATGGAGCAAGAAAGAAATTTTAGCACCATATTGCTGAAGCTGTCCGAGACAAGTACAATGTCGAATGCAACAATAGGGGCTTCCTAATTGATACCATCAATGACCTTGGGACACGCATGGTCACTTTATGTATTTCCTACAAATTGATTCAGAAATTTCAGGCTGTGAGTGCCCTTGCTCATGTAATTCAAATCATTGGCTAGTGTGAAAAGGGAGTCTCCTATAATTGGTCCCAGTACCTGGTTGAATAATTTCTCGAAAACGTGCTCGAGGCTCAGGAGCAGGGAAAATATTTGTACTACCCATGGCTAATATTGCTAATCATCTTAATTTCCTGGGAGAGCCCAGAAGAATTGATCTTCCCCCTCTTGAGCATGGCATGTGCGAGGGGGGGGGGTGGTTTTCCAACCTGTGCGAATCAAAGGACCCCAAGCGGGTTGAGAAAACAAGTCCTTCTAGATACTCTACGATGGGGCTATCTATGCAGCCATTGATTCCCAACCACACCTATCCCCAACCGTCTATGAAAAGTATAATCCGATTGTAGCATTTCAACTAACCATGCACAATATGCAAATTCAGGCTTGGAAAGATCACACTTGGCATGATTTTCCATACATGACTACTGAGGTTGACATTGAACAGGTAATTGCCACTTGGCCGCCAGAGTGGAAGGGCACATCCCCACCAATTGACCTAGATGTAGCAGGCACATCTAACCCCAAATAAGTATCCAAACCTACCATTATGCTCGGTCCAAAAAAAAAGTCAGTGCTTCCAACATCCATGCCACAGGAGACTCCAAGAAGCACCACCGCATAGCTAGAGCTAGACTCCCCGCCGGATCAAAACATAAAAAATGTTGATGATGTCAGTACGTCCATCTTGCATACTCTAAAGTGGCCCTGCTGATTGTCTCAATGGCCTAGAAAAAATCGTAAGGCCACTAAGACCGACACCAATGCATAAGTTACCCTCATGGAGAATGTTCTCGATTAGATTGCTGACGCTGTCACTACTGCATCTGCTGATTGATGGATTACTTGGGAAGAACAACACAAGGCCATTGTAGATGTTTTCCAAGCAGAGTTGCAGGCCCTCCAGCTCAAATCAGACACACTTCAAGTGAGGCAGAATCAGGCAAGCATGGATCAAGCGAGGAAGACTCATGTGGGCACACTGGCCCCCCTTACAACCCTGGAAATCATCGAAGATAGCCGAATCTGCCCACTCCCCATTGATGCCTTTGTCCTAGAACCCGCTGAATTGTGCACCCAAGTCTAGCTGCGCTCCTCCATCAGCCTCGAGGTTGGTCAACTGGCTGGAGTGCAGCTGTAGTAATTATTGACCGCTCTCACTAGCGAAATCAAGCACTGAGAACTCCGAGTACAACAGCACCTTAGCACAGCCGAACAGACCATTATGACCCAAGCTGCCGAAGTTTCTCAAATCCAGGCTGTGCACATTGCCACCATGTCGCAGCAAGTTGCGTTAGAACAACTAATTAACAGGCTCTGTGAGGACATGCCAGAAGTCATTCCTGCCTCTACCAAACCCCAAGCCAAGGTCGAAGGATTTTTCATGGCCCCGAAGGCATCCCAGACTAAGGTGTAGGTTGTTAAGTTTTAGTTTGAACTTCAACTCACATCTTTACAGGCCAAGCTCCAGCCTAAGACCCTTTCAGAACTATGTGCCCAGCGAGCTGCATTGGTTACAGAAGCCACAACCACTATCACAACGCAAATCATCCAGGGTGTCACTCTTCTTGAGAAGGATATGGAATTATGGTCCTAGTTTTAGCATGGCCCTCTCCTCTGCGAGATCGATCAGAATTTAACTCAGAAGGAACAAGAATTTGAGCGGCTGGAAGCTACGATGTCCACTCTTGTTCTTGCCCAACGCTTAGCCCGTCTTCGAACTAGCCATGCACTTCTCACTGAAATTATGGGTCTGTGTCGCAAGAAAAAAAGTACTCAGTGACCATCTAACACCGTGGTCGGACGACACCCTCATACCATCATAGGAATTAGATGGGGCAGTGAGATAATTGAACCAGACTCTCTATCATGTCACTACTGCTATAGAAGGATGAACCTCGCAGAAATTGATGGACATTGCGTAGACGGCTGCTGCACAGAGCCTTCACATTTTTCCTCCACATACTACTGTGATGGAGCAGCTCAAGGACAGGATGAAGACCCTGCTGGCACTATGACTCGGGACTAGTCACAAGATTGTTTTGTGGGACTGTTGGGATAGGGTTTCCTAGCGACAATTTTGTCGAGTTTCGTAATATTTTGTAATAGTTAGTTTGGGGTGGGTAAAAACCCCTAACGAATTGTAATGGGTCAAAAGGGTAGACCTAGGGTCCGAAAACCATGGTTTGTGGATCATATGATAGCATAGGATAGCATGATATAAATAAGTGGATATGTCAAATCTAGAGGTAAGAAGAAAAGAGATACACAAGCTAGATACGAACTTGTGGATTTTTAGTCAATTGTTTGGGTAAGGTCTCTTGCTGGCTGTGTGTGCGGAGACCTTGAGCCTTGCTGTGTGTGGACCCTCCTGGCTATGTGCACAAGTTAGTAGATAGATTCTATAAGCTGGATCTGAACGGTAATAAATACGACCCTTTTCTGAATACTAAATTTTCTGTGTTGTGATTACTAGCTGCACATTGTGTCATATATATATGTTCACTGTCTACTAAGGATTATTGAAGCGCACATGGATGCGATAATATATATGATGATAATTTCATATATCTGGTTAGATTAGAATTCTTTTGCTCCAGTTGATCTACTATTGCATGATTTAAAAGTTCCACTAGAAGTATCCCATTGGCACGCAGTCAACAGATCTCAGTACAGGATACCAGTCTGATCAATCTAGAGAGACCCCCTTCATTTAAATTTCTCTCTCTCAGGGTGTGGAAAATTGGTTCCAACACCCACCCATACTACTTTGGATGAGACCTTGGCTTGCGCAGTAGGTCATTACTGAAAGGGCGAGTAGTATAGGGGTTTGTTGGAAAATCTTGAAGTCGAACCTATGTTAGGACCCATGAAGCCAACACGGGAGGAAAAGAAAGTAGAGGAATATAGACACATCTTAGAATTAAAGGGGGAGGAAGTGTTGGAGGAAGTGTTACCATCAATTTCAAAGGGGGAGGCTAATGGAAATATTGTCATTGATGGAAAAGGAGAAGAAAGGGGTAGCACAAGAATTATCATTAATGACAAAGGTGAAAATTAGGATCAACTGGAGTATAAAGGAGTAATAAGGCAAATATCAAAAAATTTAAGTGGAGAAGCATAAAATAGATGCAGAGGAGCAGAAAAGAGGCATGGATCGACACTAGAATTATCATTAAGGAAAAGGAGTAGAGAGGAGCAGTAAAAAGGCAAGGGGCAACATTAGAATCTTTATCAAGGAGCAAAGGCAAAAAAGGAGCAAAGGCAGCAAAACTGCAAAGGTAGAAAAGGTAGCAAGATTGAATCAATTCGTGAATGCATGGGTCCAGTAAGACTATTTTGCATTTAGAACAGTGCACAAGGGTGCATGTTGTTCAACGGGTTGAGTCAGGTCGTGTGCATATAATGTGAATACTATGTTGTATGAATATGAATAATGAACGAAGTTCCTATGAACTTCGTTGGAGATCAAGGTATGGAAAAACCAGTTTTATTACAGACTCAATTCTATTAACAGAAATTAGTGTGTGGGTGGTACAAATGGTGAAGATCAAGTTGCAGAAATGATAGCGAGTGATGGATGGACTATATCACAAAAGACGGTTGGTGCACCTCGCAATCGACGACTTTTATATTTTACGAGCTAAGACATCACAAGTTATATTTTTTAAGTTGCGATGCGATGAGGAGCCATGTGTTGGGTGGAGGTCCATGCGCATATCACATATCACATGAGATAATATATAATGGTTAACGATGTAGAGTTAAATGTGCGAAATGCCAATTTACGATGGGTTAAATTCTGTGACGTGCGATAAGGTTTTCCGGTCAACTGACCGATGAGTTAAAATGTCTGATTTGTGATAAGACACAAAAATTGTGAAATGTGAAGTGCGAGAGATGACATGGCAAGATGATGTGGCAGTGATGTGGTGGTGATGTGGATATGACATAGCAGTGACGTGGAGATGACGTGGACCTGGCCCGCATATCACATATCGCAAGCTCAAGAGGATAAGCACTCAAGAATCATGTTAAAATGCCAAAGTGCGAAATGCGATAAGAGTATCAGATGTGATATGCTTCAAAGATAAATTATAGAGGATTTAAAGTCCAGCATGGGACCCATTTGCATACCGCACATCACTATCAGTGATTCTTATATTTATATGTTAAGTCATTATAGGTTAAATGTTTTAAGTTAAGATGCGATAAGAAGTGAGGTTTGCAATGCGATGCGATCACATATCGCATATGATAAGAGGAAAATAGTTATTGGCATGAGATAAATCATGCGAAGTGTGACAAGAGCCCATATGCAATGTAGTTTCAAAGGTGAACCCCAAAGGATTTAAAATCCGGATGTAAAACATTCCCTGTGCTAAATCGCATTGGAGGAAGAAAAGGAGGATTATAATTTAAAACCTATGGAACGCCAAAGTGCGATAATGAAAGGACGTGATGCATTTTCCAAGGTAAATTCTAATATATTCCAAGTCCGAGGTTAGGTGTATTTCCTTAAGAAATCGCATTGGGAGAACGAAATGCGTCTATAACATATAATACACAAGAGAAATAGCTGAAACACCCAAATGCGATAAAGGATGTTGGATGCGATTTTATTCAAAGTTCCATGGTAATATATTTTAGGTCCATGTCTTACGGAGGTTTATAAAGAAAATTCTGAACGTGGTAGGAGACTCGGGTGAAACAACTCGACACTACGTGTAGATATAAACAACGGTTACGCTTTGATAAATAGAGAAAAATTCTGAACCGGGGCACTAGACTCGAGTAAGTGACTCAACATAGAGCAAAAGGAAAAAGATGAATGTTGTTGTAATAATAAGACTTGTACCATGGGTTAATTCAGGCTCAGAAAGACCCCAGGGCAGAGTCGGGTGTTCAGAAAGCAGAAGGCTGAATGCTGCGAGCAAGAGAAGGAAGGTAGCTAGGTTGAGTTGGGCAAAAAGGTCGTTATGTAGCACAGTTAGAATATAATAGCAGAGACATAAAAGAAAAATGGATAGCAATAAGAAGAGGACAAATGCACATCAAAGCTAAGAAGATGAAAGGGCTGAGTTGAAATATTTTGTATGAATGTAAATTTATTGATATATTTTATATTGTTTGTTATGCAAAGGAAAGTCTCCTAAGCAAAGAAAAAATCCATTTGATACTGAAATACATGTATATATTTTTGTAAAATTCTGAATATGTCGAGTGAGGAAGTGAGTGGGTGGAAGGCAAAGAGTCATGCTTGTTCACTTCATATTCCCATATATAATGCAAATAGACATGAAGTTATCTCTACAAATGATTTTATTGCAATTTTCATAGAGGGTGAACAGAGTGGAAGAATGAGAGTGAGAAGATAGAGATGATGTGCACATTCAGAGCTGGTATGAAGCATATATGAAGGCTGAAAAGGCAGCAGTGAAGAAGGAGAAAAATAGAGTTGGCATCCAGGTAAATTAGCATATGATTATATGGTAGTATGAGGGAGTTCGAGCTTCCATATCAAGTTGTATCTTGATATATGTCTACTTGTAGTTGGTTGAGGTAGGAGCCTCTTGTGGGTTGTAGCCTGCGGAAAACAGATGGGAGTTGGAGCTTCCGTGCAAGTTGTAGCTTGCAGAAATTGAGGTCGTAACCTCCTATAGGTTGGAGCCTATAAAAAATCAGTTGTGAGAGGGAGTTGGAGCTTACCTTTGTATCACAACAATAATATATGTGGTTTTATCCATTATGGGTTTCCACTTATATCTGTTGTCTATGTGCATGATGATTATGTGTTGATGTATTGTGTTTAATCTGATTATCACTTTTTGCCTGCATATTAAGTTGCTTATGAAATGGTGTAAATAAGTTTAAAGATTTTTTTTAAAATTTCCATGAATGTACTAAACCGATTCACCCCCCCCCCCCTCTCATTTTAGCCAGGGGTTCATCACCAACATGTCTATTCCAATGAACACCCTATTAACCGAATCACTTCAACTAATGGGAGTATTGAACTATTCCCATACAATGCCTCAAATGGACTCATCCTCAAGGATTCTTGAAACCCATTGTTGTAAGAAAACTTTACCAGTGGATGATACTCTTCCCACTTTCCTTGTTGATGCATCACATACATCCTCAACATTTCCTCTGATATCATGTTTACCCTCTATGGCTATCCATATGGCTATGGGTGATAAGTTGTGTTGAAGGCCAACTCCATGCCCAAACCTATAAAAGACTCGCTCAAAAACTTGGAAGTGAACTATGCACCCCTGTATCACATAATATTCTTTGTAACACCATGCAATTTGACCACATACCTTATAAATACCTGTGCTACATCACTAGCTGAAAATGTAGACTTCATTGGAATGAAATGTGCTACCTTTCTCAACCTATCCACAACAACCAAAATGGAATCATGTTGTCTCATTGTCCTCAGAAAAACAGTGATAAAATCCATGGAAATGACCTCCATTTTCCATTCTGGTCTCACAATCAACTGTAGCAGTCCACCCGGGTGCTTACACTTTGCCTTAACCTACTCAAAATTCAAACACCTAGCCACAAAATTTGCTACATCTCTCTTCAAGTTCGACCAATAATAAAACTTCTTCACGGGTGTATGTGTCTTCTGATATCTTGGGTTACCTGAATATATTTTCGCATGAAACTCTCTCAATATAAACTTCTTGATATCACTGCTATCTGGAACATATATCCTGTCTCTAAACCTGATCAAGCGATCTGTTGTGATATGATAATCCATATCTTGTACTCCTATACCTATACCTGTACCTGTACCACTACTTGTACCTGTACATGTACTTTGTTGCAACTTCTGCACAATATCCATATACCTGTCATCATGTCGACCTACATACAAGACCCTATCATGTAGATCTCTCCCATTGGAGCTCATGGGTTCTATGTGATTCTCCTGTATCTGCCTGCCAAGAGCATATGCAACCTTGTTCTCTTTACATTTGATGTACTAAATCTCAAATTTTACTATGAATAACCACCTAGATTGTGTAATGTTTAGATTTTTCTAGTCAAATAGATATCTAATTCCATTGTGATCACTCATCAATAAAAGTTTTCTACCAAAATATAATGGCTCCACATCTTTAATTCATGTATGATTGCTTCCAACTCAATATCATGCGTTAGATAGTTCTACTCGTTCTCATTTTGTTTTCGTGACTCATAGCATAGAACCTATCCATCCTACAAAAGGAATTAAGCAATTCCTTTCTTTAAATAATATGTACATACTACAAACTCCTTGTTTGGATCTGCGATATTTAACAATGGAGCATGTGTCAACAACTTCTTAAGCTACTCAAAACTGGCCTCACACTCCTCTATCAATTCAAACTTCTTACCATTTCTCTGTTGTGATGTAATAGGATAAGAAACATGGGAGAAGTTCCTGATAATCCTCATATAATAACCTGATAATCCATGAAGGATCTCATGTCATCCATATTCCTAGGATATACCCACTCCATGATGGGCCTTATCATTTATGGATCTACTGTGATGCCCTCCTTGTTAAAAGCATGTCCCAATTAATGTACCTTATTCTGAAAGAAACTCATATTTCTAAGCTTAGCATACAACTGATGTTCTCTTAGCAATCTCAACATTGCTGCTAAATGTTCGACATTCTCTTCCATATTTTTAAAATATACCATTATATAATCAATGAACACAATAATGAACTTGTCCAGATAAGGACACAACACACTATTCATCAATCACATAAATTTAGCTGCAGCATTATTCAAATCAAAAGGAACTACAAAAAACTCATAATGCCTATACCTATTCCGGAATGCAGTCTTGTAGTTGTCCTCTTCTTTGATGCATACGTAATGGTATCCCAATCTCAAGTTAATCTTGGAGAACACTAATTCTCCCTTCAACTGATCAAACAAGTGATCAATCCTTGACAACGAATAATTTTTCTTGGTTTTCACTTTTTTCAACTTCCCGTAGTTAATGCACAATATGAGAGTACCATCCTTCTTCTTCACAAACAATACCGGTGCACCCTGTGGTGACACACTCGGCCTAATCTATCCTTTCTCGAGCATATCTTTCAGCTGCAACATTAAAACTGCCAACTCAGGTCTGCTCATCCGGTAAGGTTCTTGTTAGTGTACCAAAATGCCCTATTTTTACCCTCTTCCTATAACCATTAACCTTTGTTCCATCTTTATAAACCTTGTCATTCCCGCACTAGTCCAAGAAACTATCTATTCTTATATAAACTTCATATTTCATGATTAAGGTTTATTAGGTGCTTTGTTAATAATTTTAAATATATTTCACGCCTTTAAATATTTCTTGTAACCTATATTTACTTTCTTAAAGGTAAGTGACAAGTTAAGTATTAATCATTATGTTAGCATGATCTAAGTGTAGGCAGATTCTTGCATCACCACCAATCAGTGTTCTCATATCTCCGCAATAGTTCGATCACTCCACAAGGGCATTATGGTCCACGTCTTCTAGTTCGGTTGTAGATTAACTAAAGTAAAAAATAGACGGAGTTTAGTCAGGGATGATTCCAAACATAGGGTCTATGGCTAGCGATTTGCTTGTGAATTATCATAGCTGTTGGCCCAATTCAGTAATTTTGGTTGTTAGTCCATTCAGTCGAAAGGCTTGATTTGGGAACGACTCTCTAATTAGTAATCATGACCATAGGCCTAAGTAATATATAAAATATAGATCCTAGATTAAACTACATTAACGAAGTGTCATCGATAGTAGCGTGATTGTAATCTTTTTTTGTAATTTTGTTATTTCCCTCGCTCTGGGGCTAGCCTCAAGCTATAATGTATGTTTGTTGATCGAAGTTAATACAAGGAATTGTGCCAGGATTTTCTCACATTGCGTCTAGTTTTATTGATGTGTTAATTAAAATTAATGAAGAGTTTCATTTCCTAAAAATAGAAAATGAGTTGGTTGGCTAGGGCCCAACCAACCCAACTAGTTTACCCTCGCTCTTTCATTATTTCAAAGGTTTGCATGTTGATTTATTTTTTTATAGTTGCGTGGCTTAAATATTTATTTAATTCTTGCTTTAGAGTTATTATTTAATTTCCTTTAATGGTCAAGGTGTGAATGGATCTGTTGTGTGGAAGTTTAAACTAAATTCATTTATTTTCTGCAATTTATTTTCTGGTTTGCTTCTGCTAGGATCGAGCATGAAGGCTCTTCCTACACCAGGGCATGCAGGATTCTACACTCTAGTTTGTTCATTTATTTCCAGCAAGTTTTCTTTCCCTTTTCTCGCATATGATTTCATTTACTTTTGCAAGAAAGCTTCATCATCAGAAGAAATCATTCCTAATATTAAAAGATAAATTATTGAAGGTTAAGAATGACTTCGTAAAATAAGAAAGAACGATATTGCAACATCCTAATTTATGCTTGTACTTCACGATTTAATGGAAAGAGATTTAAATTAATCTGCAACGTTATAAGTGAACCCATCGAGAGTTAAATTCAATTGCATGCAGATTCCTTTAACTGAACGTCTGCTTTTTCATCATTAAAGATTTTTTTTGCTTTATAAGTTATTCTTATTGCAAGTATAGTTAATCAAAAGAATTCTTTTTCGTTTCTAAAATTATCTCAGAACTCAGCTCACAATTTTAATTCTTTTCTACACATCCTTTGATTCTTTCGAAAGTAAATTGGAAACCTTGGTGAAGGAAGCTCTGTCCATGTGCAAGAGTTGGCGTCTTATCACATGAGTAGAGTGTTCTAAGCCTTAAGGCTTAGAGAACCTATGCAAAGACATAAGTATTCAATATAATAAGTTAAACTATACTTTTAACATAAATTTTGTGCCTGCACTAGTGCAAGAATATTGCAAGAGTACAAGAACAGTCATTTAGTGCAAAAGGAAAATCATTTAGAAAGCATATATTTTCAAGGGACCACTTGTTAAACTGCCACCATCTATATTGAAGATAAACATAGACTTTTATTTCAGCATTTAAGATTGTTTCCAGCTATGTGAAAATCACTTTACTTGACTTCTTCGCAAATGCATTCTTTTACATTCCAGCACTAGAATTTCTTTGGTGTCAATTGCCTTTGAAATTGTTTTATGTTTGATTCTGAAATATTTTGATTAAGAAGAAGGAATAGGAATAGAAAAATTTCATACCACTTCTGGCATTACATGTACTTCGTCTCTACATTTACGAAACTCCCAGGTTGACAATTAAGTGTTGAAGAAGCTTGCTTTTCTCACACCCAACATTTTCGCATGGTTGATGCAGAGGTGATTTGAATTAGTAAGAATTTTCAATTTTTGTAATAGGGGAAAGTATGCTATTATTTTTTCTGCAGTGTGCTTCTATTTTTTGAAGGAATTTATAGGCGTTGAGTTGCTTTTCAATTTGCAACATTTCATTGGAATTTTTTTTTGTCATTTTTTGAAATGAATGCTTAAAAAAGGTAGGGGTCCGAAGCCCACTAAGGGTCGAGGAAATACTAATAAATATGAAATAAAATCTCATATTGGCCCTTCTTTTGTAGGCATAAAGTCCAAACAAACCCATACTCATCACGCAGGAACTGTCCACTTGGATTCTGGCAACAGTAGTCTAGGGGTGACACAACCCACGAAGGTGAGGAAGGAAACTATCAGAACCCATAGTCAGCCTTCCCAACCCGCTGAGAGTAGTTTTATTGGAGGAATAACAATGGAAGATCATGAGGACCATGCGCAGGGATCTGGAAAAAATTAGGTAAATGTGGAACACTCCACTTTTGGATTTCCAATCGTGGATCTAGATGTAACTGTGCAAATGAAAAATATACCACAATAATATCTTCCTCATTTCTATGGTAAGGTACATGAAGACCCAAGCTCTTTCCTATTCAATTTTGATATTTTGTGCAGAAGTTATGACTATTCATATGATGCTCATAAATTAAATTTGTTTCCCGCAACTCTCAAGGATGCAGCTTTACGCTAGTTCACGGGACTAGGGGGGGCCACTATAGATTTTTGGGAACATATGAAGAAAGTGTTCTTGTCAAAATATCAGGAATATTGTAAAACTAGATATATTCAAGATGAAATTTTTACTATTGTGCAAAATGACGATGAGACTCTAGAGGACTACGTAGGGAGATTCTTATACATCCTTCAGAGGTCAAAGCACAAATTTGATCCATTAGAACCTTATTCTTACGTGGGCTTACTAATGAAGCTAGAAATAATATAAATTTTTTAGGACAAGGAGATATTGCTCAGAAATATTTTGATCAAATTTGTGACTTGTGCAGAAAATTATCCAGGAACCAATATAGATCTGGTAAATGAATTAAGAATAGAAATAAGAAAACCGAATCTACTAATTCTACGATCGAAGGATTAGAAAATAAAATGGACAATATGAAAATTTAAATAATGAATACTGTTAGAAAACAAATATACTCCTTGAAATTTCAACAAAAACTTGTAGAAGAGCAGGAATCATTGTCTATTTTTTGTCCAAATTGTAGGAAAAAAGCATCTCTTAAGGGCAAGTCCCCTTGATATAAAAGGAACTAATAAATGTGAAATTTGTGCAAAGAACCATGCCACGGTAAAATTTCCCTCCATTCCTAGGCTGAAATTTGTATTCGATGGAGGACAACCTGAAGTTGAACCATTGCATATTATGGAAGCATGAAGAAACTTGCCTCAGGTAAGTGCAGGTATGGCTCCTGAATTCCCGTCACATTTATTTGGTTATAATTCACATCCATATTCCTATCCTAACAGTAGTCACTCTCAACATTGGCAGAATGGGAACCATTATCATTATGGAAAACCCTCCCAATGTTGGCAACAAGGATAGAAAGGGCCAAACCATTCACACCATTCCTATCATGCACCTATGCAGTCATACTCACCTACATATGCACCTTACCCAATGCCACAACCATCATTACCTCAACTGAGTCAACCAATGCCACCATTTTCTTTACCCCCACCATTTCGACCTCCTCATATGCCTTCCCAACCCTTTCCCAACTCCAATAACAAAGTTGTACAAAGGATCCATTTCATGAACCCACTTTCATCATCGAGATACCAGTCCATGCTAGTTGGAGTCAATGATCTCCAACTGAGATCGGGGAAGACAGCAGCCATAGAAAATAATATACAAACTATGGTAATTATTGAAGAGAAAGGTGAGGAGGAAACTCCTAACCATTCTGGAAATAATGTCACCATTCAACCTATCCCTGTTGTTGGGTTGTTTACTAGGTAAAGAAACACAAGTATTTATTATCAATCCGAGCTTGTAGGGCTTAGAAGCATATCCAAGATATATGAGTTTTAGCTATAGTCGAGTTAGAAGATGAATTATTAATAATAAAGGAAATTCATATTACAAATACAATTTTAAAATAATTAATTTCTAAATTCAATTATGTAATCAGGAGTAGAAGAAGCTCCTAACATAGGAGAACTTGTTTGTCCTTCTCTTACAAAGTACTTTATGAATTAGAAACCAAACCTTCTAATGAGAAATAGAACAGGATGCATGAAAGAATAACTGAAGAGTCTCTTAAATAAAGAGATTCGGGTTGTCCTTCATTACAAATTCATTCATCATTAATATTATTGTTAGAAAACAAGAACTTCAAAAAATCAATTAGACACACGAAAGATGAATTCTATCTCTAGCTCTTGATTAGATAGACGGAATGTTTAAATTAAACATTAGATTTCCCATTCATATGTAGAATATAAATTAGAATTATATTCATGATAAATAATAAAACATCATCATATATCTAATTAACATATTAAGCATAAAACAAAACTACTTCAGAAATTGCAACTTAAAAATAACTAGAAAATGCAGTTAGTTCGGTGTGGGGACCCTCCACCTATGCCTTGCACATTGTAAGTGCTTTTAGCGACTAAAAATTCAGTAAAAAATTCACCATATAATAGCAGCAAATGAAATAGAACATGTATTTGAATTAACTATCCAAAGTTTCAGAAAATATCAAAGTTAAGTTACACAAATTCTACATATGAATGCCTTCAATGTCTCAAGCTTAAATAGATCAAATATGAAAAAAACTCATCTAAAATGTCTCCTATAGCCATGGATATAATTATCCTATCTAATCAGGTCGATCTCATCCATCTAATCCCTCAAAATCTAGAAAATCCCATAAAATAATAAATTTGACCTATTTCCTATGGATCTCCATAAAAACAGGTTTTGTTTGACCGCCTTTGAGAGGGCTTGTTTAATATTAGTTTGACTGAACCAACAGGTTTACATCTAATATTAGTTCCCAATATTTCTAGAAAATTATCCATCTCGAGCCCAATTTTCGTGCAAATATGACATCCATGAAGCCGTTACAGGAATTTTTGGTCTGGTCCAAAAATGCACTTAAAATTCAATCCATCTATGGCTCCTCTTTGAATGATATCCACATATGAAATTCATACCAGGATATTTAGTTTCATCCATTAGGTCGGTCCGAGCCAGAATCCAATTGCAATGAACCTTTAATACATCGACATCACCTAATTTAATGGATTATACGATTTGGGTTTTATAAAAACTTCTAGAAATTGCAAAACTTAATTTAAATACCCGAATATGCATTAATTGGAAAAAATAGAGTGAATATGATGGTGTATAGATGGATATCATGGGAATAAAGTGTATTTTATTGAACACAATTATATAAAAAACGAGGGCCAACATCTCCTCCATGCTGATGTTCAAGCATGTCCTCATGCTTGCTTATTCCTTTTAGACCTCCTGAGTTCTTATGATGATACTGTTCCTAACCTTGAAGCTTCCTGTTGTGCTTCCTGCAAAAGAGAGTCTATACCTTTGTACTATTCCTCTTTGTAGATTGAAGCCTTGACCTTATGCTTTTCATATTTTATTGTACAAGATTTTTTCTATTTGAGCCATCTGAATGCTTGCATGGTAAGAAGATTGTTCTTTGTTTTTAGTTTTCCCACTTCTTCATTTAGTCTCTAATTCTCCTTGATTAGCTTTTCATTATTTTTCTTGTATGTTTCATTTTCTCTCTTCAAGTGCCTCTCCAATATCCTTCTTACCTCCAAATTATCAGTCAATTCTTTGATTTTGCTAAGTTTTTCCTCATTTTCTTCTTCTTTGGTGCCTTTAGCAACTGAAGTGGCCTTAGTATCATCATTGTCAAAATATGAGTCTTCTTCTAATGGGTTTTCATAGACCTCCTTCTACAATATTTCAAGAATTTCATTAGCTTGTTTTGCTAAGGGAGATGTCTCAACAACTTTCACCTCAGGTTCTCTTTCTTTATCGCTTATGTCTGCTGAATTCTTTCTTCTTTGCCTCCTGGGAATGGACAGGAAGGATGTCTCTCTTTCAATCATGATTGTATCTTGTTGCTTTTTAGATCTTGTTCTTGGATAAAGGGGTGAATTCATTGTACTTCTTGTTTCCTGTACTGGTTTGAATTTTTATTCTATGGCTTGTTCTCCAAACTGATTTTGAGTTAGGAATTATCTCCACATCACACCCTTAGTTCTCAACTGATAATCAATAATAATTTTAATGAGCCCTTGATGATGGATTTGTGCCTCTTTAGGTTTGGTTTCACTCTTCACATTTTCTATCATCCTGATCAAATTTCTATAGAAACATTATGGAAAATTTATTCTTATGTCTCCCTTGATGTGTTGAAGCAACCTAATGTGGCAGAGGTGCACTATGTTGTGTCTATTGTCACATGTGAAGAGTTTTTGGATGATCAATACGAACTCTTCCCAAGGCTTATTGAACCATTCTCTGGGAATGCCCTTAGTTTTGTCAAAGGACCCCTTTATGTTTTTTTCTAGGAAGAAGGTTCATCCCTTATCTTTAAAGTGCAACCCTTTGTGATACTCAAATCTAGGGCTTGAGAAATTGACTCTGGAGTTAAGGGAATGACTCAACTTCCCACCATATTTTGCTCTTATTTGTAATTATTTATGAATTACCTTGTAATTTATTCATTATGCCCTTTAAAATTCTAAAGGAAACCTATCATAACTACTTGGTAAAGTTTTTCTACTGTGTATTTACTCCAATGCTCGATTCGAAAGTCTTTAGGTTCTATCCTTGTTGCATGTTTTCTGAAAACCATTTAATATATCCTTCCACAGTCATCATCCTCATTTTGAAAAATAAAAATTCATGCACTAGATCTCTGTTGACATATATATTATAGCAGTGAAGCTTACCTCTTTTTTATGCCCTTGACAGAGAAGTGAAACCAATCCTCCGTTCATATGAAACAAATGAACTCATTACTTCTACAAACACAAATATTTGATGTAGAAAGGATTATAAAAACATAACAAACATGTTTTTATTGATCAATTCTTCTTATTTGATCCTCTATTTCATCAAAAATTTAAAAAATTCCTCAGCCTCTAATTGTAGAATTCTATGTCCTTTGTTTATTGTGTAAAAAAATTAAAACAATTTATACCACAATGTCTTTTTATCCTTCAATTTCACACAAAATTCCTTCTCTTCTAAGGAAAAATCATTTTGCATTCAATTTGAAATGTCCTAAGCTCACTGTGTGTAAGAAAAATCAAATAATGGCTTACTGTTTCTATGTCAACATTCATCAAAAAGTTCATAAAAAATGGGTTCAATGTGTCTTCAAAATTCATAAAACATTTCTCTCTGTATAGAAAAACATTTTGACCATGTTTTTACTGCCTCTTAACCTATAATTCAATCTTTTCCATTGCAAAAATTCCCATAAATATTTTCTCTTGTTTCAAAATTTCTCACTGTGTTTATAAATTAAATGAATTTGTTTACATAAACCATTCAAAAATGCAACAAATGATTCCACTGTGTGATAAAAATCGAACACTCTATTCTCTGTTTGTATTCAAATCAAAACTGAAGACTTTATATGCAACCACACATGAAGAAATTTGCGAATTTACCTGATCTGGCAATTATTATCATGATTTCTCTGAGTTGACTTCAGTTCGTGTGTTTTAGATAGCGCCATTTTAATCAATAATCTCCCTCAATATTGTAAAGGATTCACTCATTAAATCAATGAAAAATACATGTTGATTGGTGGCAGAGTTTATGTGAATGGTGGCAGTGACAAATTGTGTGGCAATGAAAATTTTAAAGAGTGGCGGAAGCACTTCATTTATAACCCATAGTTACGACATACGTTCAAAAAAAAATCCTGATATTTGGTTATATGAATATCCATCTCATTTGACGAGAAAAATCTAGGTTTTTTCTCTTACCTTCGTGCTCCACGAGATCTCTGCACCTTGACAGTGTGCTTGATCGACACAACTACCAAATTTCTTGGCTTAAATCCTAGCCAACTCCACTCTGCTTCTTATCTCTTCGTCTTTATTTTGCTATATATTTTTCTCGTTTCTATATGCTTAATTTCCTCTGTTCTCTCACATCCTTCATTTTCCTCCATCAATTTTTTTTCACAGGGTCTCTCAAATGCGTGCGGATGGTTTGAACAACATTTCACTCCCTCACTGAGCCTGCAAAGGATATGAGGGTGAAGAAAATGTGGATTCTCAGAAGTCTGAGGTTTGAAAATGGTGGAGGCTATTACGAGTTACAGAGTTTGCAACACTATGTTTTTTAAATTTGTTTGAACATTCTTATCCGTCAACCTCTTGACTGATGCCTTTGTCGCTTAAATTTTCTGATTGGCTTTAGTGCTGGCTCCATGGTGTACTCTCACATCATCCACATTCTTGTCTCGATTCATTACACAACCTATCTTTCATTTTGTATTCATGTCATATGCTGACCACCATGTTCGCATTCATCTCTCGCATTAAAATGCATTATGCCTATCGAACATGCATCACTTCTCATCGTATTTCTGTTCAACCCATTGCACATGGATCATTTCTTTTCAAACCATGCATCATATTTCTTTCATTTCGTCGCATAATTTTAACACCTAGGTTATCTCATTGCATTTGCATCTTTGTTTGTATCATTATTGCATCTCCACCCATATACCTTAGCTTTTAATCATATATATCATTGCACTCTCAAGTAATATAGTTTGCTTATTTGTTTTGTTTTGATATTTTCATATTGCGCTCTCACATGATTTTAGCTTAGGTTTTCACCTTTGTTTAATTTAATTAAAAAATGACCAAAGAATGGTCATATTTCAAAATTAAATGTTTACTATGAAGTTAACCTTTTGTTTTATTTTTGTAGGTCCAACAAGGGTTCGATAATTGAGCCTTTTTTTTACGATCTATATGGTTAATAAAAGTAGGGTTAATGTGATATGGATAAGGAATATGAAATAATATATGGTTTATGAATGATAGTTAAATGGTTAGGATAGTGGATATGGATAAGGATATGACGGGTAAAAGAATGGATAGGAATAGGAATGTAATGAGTAGAATATGAAGGTAGTGAAATGTATGTAATGAAATGTAGGTATAATATGCCTAACCAGTACTAAATTAGTCTTAAAAATCTCTAGAATATTTTCTAAAAATTGAAATTTTAAGAGAAAAAATTCACTTACTATACTTGTACTCCCATAAATTGTTTGATGTCCATGATGTCCTTTGGTCAAATGATGTTTGACATTGTGTTTTTTATAACGCTGGCTCTTCCAAGATATGTAGAAATGTAGAGACTTATTTTTGCTTTGGATCTGATTATTGATTCAAGATGATTTCATTAAGGTCCCTTCTACAATTTGAATATTGATGAAGTTTAGGTCCCTTCTGAAACAATTTTCAACGATGCTTTAAGTTTCTTCTGTAATATGATACATGTCCCTTTTGGATAGTATTATCAATGATATCTCAGGTCCCTTCTACATAGTATTTCCAATGATGTATCAAGCCCCTTCTGCACAATATTTTTAGTGATGTATCAGGTCCCTTCTTCATAGTATGTTCAATGATGTATCAAGTCCCTTTGTACTTGTAATTTGGATTCCTTCTTCAATTCAACTACTCAAACTAGTTACATAGTGTTATTACAAGAATCCCCCATGCTAATGTTAAGACTTATTCTCAAGTATTTCATGCCTTGGAGGATAAGTTTGAAAAAATCGTACTAAAGTAAAATCGAAACAAAAAAAAATTCATATTGGCCAAACAGGTTGGTTTTCCGATATGAATTCGAGTTTGTATTGAGCCAGTTTCCTGGATTTTCACAACCAAACTCTTTTATTATTATTATTTTTATTATTTTTATTATTATTACTTTTTTATTGTTATTTTGGAGTTATGGAAGGCATATTGCCATCTATTGAAATTCCTTTCATAAAATACTCTTTATTTATAGCTTTATTGTAAAATTTAAGCCTATGTCCATTAACCACAAATGAAATAGATGCTTCATCAATTGTTTTTATCTTTACAGCTCCATTGTCAAAGATTTCTTCGATCTCATATGGCCCAAGATAGTGAGTTGTAAACTTTGCCTTAAAATCTTTAGACTTGGAGTCGAACAATAATGCCTATTGTCCCTTTTGAAACACTTTATTCTTGATTAATCGATCATGTCATGTAATTATTTGTTCTTGCACAAGAGATGTGTGCTCTACTGCCTGTTGTCGTATCTCATCCAGTTGATTTAATTCCACGACTCTTTGTTTTTGTGCCCCAGATAATTCCATTCCAAACTTTTCTTCTAACTTGAATGTATGTATTTGAAATTCTATGGGTGACAGGACTTCTTTTCCATACACCAACTGATATGGACTAAACCCAATTGTGTTTTTCCATGTTATCGTATATGCCCATAGTGCATCTCTCAATTTCTCTGACCAGTCCTTTCTATTCATTTGTAGAGTCTTTTTCGTGATATTCTCTCGGAATTTGTTTGTTGATTCCACTTGCCTGTTTGCTTGAGGATGGTATAGAGTTGATTTTCTATGTTTGATCTTGTACTTCTTCGTAAGATCTCGAACAAGATTTGATGTGAACTGTGTGCCTTGGTCAGTTACAATCTGTCATGAAACTCCATAGCTTATAAATATGCCTTCAAATAGAAAAGATAAAACTATATCTTCTGTTGCTCGTGCTACTGCCTTTTCCTTTACCCACTTAGTAACATAATATGTACATACAAGGATGTACTTCCTTTTTGTTTGATAGCGGGTTTATTAGTCCCACAAAGTCTAGAGCCCATTGCTCCAATGGTTCTATCAGTACTTGTGGCTTTAATGACATTTCACATGATGCCACTGGTCTTCCAATTCTTTGGCAGTTGTCACATCTCTTTACATAGGCCTTGGAGTCTGTGAAGATGGTCGGCCAGTAGTAGCCAAGTTTCAACACTATGTATGTCATCCGCTTGTCTGCAAAATGACCACCACATGGCGCATCATGACATGCTTTCAAAATATCTATAATTTCATATTTTATAACACATTTTCTTATTATTAGATCAGAGCTAGTATAAAAGAGGTCACCATTGACCCAACTATATGTAGAACTTTCTCTAATTATCTTTATTTTCTATTTATTTGTGTAATGACATGGTAGGGTGCCAGATGACAAATAGTTGGCTATATCTATAAACCATGGAGTTTTGATAGTTATATTAAAAATATGTTCATCTAGAAAATTATCTGAAACTTGATTTGGATCACCACGTGAATGAAATCTTGATAGAAAGTCTGCAACTTGATTATCCTTACCTGGTCAATCTTGTACAGTAATGTTAAATTCTTGAATTAATAACAGCCATCTAGTTCTTCTGCCATTTGTAATTGCTTTGTTCATTAAATATCTTATGGCTGAATGATTCGTGTGGATGAATAATTGATAGCCTGTTATGTAATGTCTAAATTTGTTAACTGCATGTACTACAGCTAACATTTATTTCTCTGTAACAATATAGTTCAATTATGTCGGTGTTATGTTTTTTCTTATGAAATATATGGCATAATTAAATTGATTCTTTTTCTGTCCAAGTGATGCTCCTATAACAATGTCAGATGCATCACTTGATATATGAAATGGAAATGACCAATTAGGTCCTCGAAGAGTGGGTGTAATTGAAAATTTTTCTTTTAATTTTTCAAATGTATTTTGACAATTATTTTTCCATTGGTATTCCACATCTTTCACAAGTAACTTGAATAAAGGCAAAGCTATTTTATTGAATTTTTCAATCATTAGGGGAATTTTGAGGTCTAAAATGGCCCTCCTAAGAAAAATGTATAATCAAAATAGACTTTATAAGAACCAATAAGATTTAGGATGATGATGTCAAGCATGGGGGATGATTCACCATTTTTGGAGTAAAAAATTACAAATATTAAAAAATAATAAAATAATAAAACTACTTTTTCAACTCTTGTTTTCAAATTATCTCCCTAAGGTTTTACTCGAATTTCGAGCGGTATTACTCGATGGATACAAAATTTAATTCCTCATCCAATGAGTACCCATGTTGCATACTTTAGATGAACCCTGCTACATGAAAAATGAGAAATACATGAAAAAAAGTGATTGCAATCACATTTTTCATGTCTTTCTCATTTTTCATCTAGCAAGGTTCATAAAAAGTATGTAACATGTGTACTCCTTGGACAAGGAATCAAATTATGCATCTAACAAGTGTTTCCTCTCGAAATTTTAGTAAACACATAGGGAGATAAGTTGAAAATACGAGTCAAAAAATTAGGTTTTCTTTTTTTCCCTCTAAAATTTGATGATGTAATCTAATCTTATTTTATTTTTTCCACTATTATTTTATAATTTCCTTAGGAGGCCCATTTTAGACCTCAAAATTCCCCTATTGAAATCTCCTATAGTAGATTGCATAACCCAAGAAAATTCTTACTTATTTTTGTGTTGTGGGTGGCATTAAATTCACAATGACTTGAATTTTTACTGGGTCCACCTTAATTCCTGAAGAAGAAATATGGTCTCCCAACACTATTCCCTTAGTTAAAGTCATAAATAATTTTTCATTACTGAGTGATATATTTGTCTCGATGCATCATTTCAAAACTTTTTCAATATTTTGTAAACAATCATCAAATGTTCCACCATACACAGTCAAATCATCCATGTAAACATCTGCACACTCATGGATCAGATCAACAAAAATTGTAAGGATTACTCTTTGAAAAGTAGTAGGTGCATTACATAAAACAAAGGGTAAAAAATTGTACGCATATGTTCCCCATGAGCAAGTAAATTTTGTCTTATCTTGGTCTTCCAATGTTATCTTTATCTGATTGTACCCACTAAATCCATCAAGAAATGAAAATATTTTCTTCCCAACTAATGAATCTAGAACTTGATCAATAAATGGAAAATGAAAATTATATTTCAATGTATCCTTATTGAGTTCTTTGTAATCTACACAAATTTTACACTTTCCATTCTTCTTAGGTACCACAACTAAGGGTGAAACCCATTGACTCTCAGAAATAGGATAGATAAATCCAACTTGTAACAGTTTCTACAATTCTTCTTTCACTATTTCCTTCATCATAGGGTTCATCCTTCTTTGTGGTTGCCTTACAGGTTTGATTTGATCATCAGTGTAATTGTGATGGATACATGTTTTTGCATGAATCCCCTACATGTCTGTGTAATCCCAGGAAAAAGATTTTGAGTATTTCTGTAACAGTGATATTACCTCTTGCTCTTGTGATGATTGTAAGTTATTACTGATATTCAAATTTCTCCTAGTACCAATCTCAATGATTTTACTCTTTGAATTGGTAATTGAGTTAACAGGAAAAATACTTTGAAATGTATTTTGTAGTGATTGTCTAGTACAGTTTTCCTGGAAACACTAATTTAAAAGGTGACTTGCGGCTTCATATTGTGTTATTCTAAGCTGCTTTGAAATGTTTGGTTCTAAGATGAAATGATCTAAGAATTCCTCATTTTATTCCTCCCCTCTAAAATTATAGACTTGATTAATACTAAGAACATATTGAATTTCTTGTTTTTCTTCTCCATCAAGCCATGATAATAAAGAAGGAGATTGAGCTGCAGGATACATTGTAACATGTTTTCTTTCATCTCCATGTGCAATAATCATACTTCCTGACCTAGATCCAATGTAGGCATCTACAATGGCCAACCATGGTCTTCCTAAAATTAATAGATGCCCTCCTAAATTTTTTTTTGGCTGTAAAATCAGGAAGTCTATAAGATACTCCCATGAATCCAGTCAGACAATGACATCTTCCAATATACCTTCTAGTACAACTTTAGATCTGTATACAAGTTATAAGGTTGTAGTAGTAGGTCTAATGTTGTTCAAATTAAAATGCTTCATAGTATCTGTAGTCATAACATTCATAGCTGCTCCCAAGTCTATTAAAGTGTTTGGAACTGAAAATTTGTTGATCAAAATGGTAACCATAGGAATCCCTTGATCAACATATTTTTCAATGGTTGTATTTGTAGGACATGAGACTAGCTAAACTTCCAATTAACTGGATTGTGGGTGGACCTTTTTTTCTTCTACCAGATTTCTTGATGCATAATTCCTTTATTGTTTTTGCATATATTGGAATATCTTTAATTTCCTGCAAGAAAATAATTTTTACATGTGTTCTTCAATTCATCCAGAATATCAAATTCAAGCAGAGGTATTTTTCTTTTTTGTTGTACTAACATCTCCAGATATGGTGGAGTGTGAGTCATAATAGATTTATCCTTATGAATTTGTTTTTCTGGCTGATATTGTTGACTTTGTTCTCCTTGTTGACTTTTTTCTTCTATTATTGGAGGAGAATCTTTACGTAACACCTTCCCAGACATTAAGTGGACATATTGTATGGGAAGAATATAACAGGTAGGATAATTTGTTGCCTCTTACTCATTGTATACTGGTATATCCACTTTGTTACTTGGATTAGATATTGGTTGAGTTGGCAAATGTGTTGGTCTAGGAGGTGGTTGGTTAGCAGGTAGCTGAAGCTACTGAGGTTGAGTTAACATTGATTGATTTTTGGGTGGAAATGGAATTGGCTGATGTTGTTGGAATTGTTGGTATTGAGGGTATGGTTGTTGATATTGATATTTTTGAGGGTACATATACCGAGGTGGTTGGTTTCCATAACCATATCCCCTCCAACCTTGTGCAGGTTGGTTTTGATATTGTTGTGGAGGCCAAGCCTGCCATGGCATTGGTGTGTTCCATGAATTTTGAGGATATTGAAAATTATGGGGGTTTTGTTGAGGGAATTTTTGAGGCATCCTTGGTTGCCAAGGTCTCCTTGGTGTCATATAGTAAAGAGAGTCTAACCCTTACACTTCTTCCATTTGAAACTCTTTTAATTTAGGACAGTTTTCTATTGCATGATTTTCTGTGCAAAGTCCACACACTTGTATACCTTGCAAAGGAAATTCCCTAAGTGGATTTTTTTTCTTACACTTTGGACAGAAGATTGCTAAGATTTCATCTTGTTCTTCCTTCTTCTTTTTGGCTTTTAAAACATCTACTTTTGTTCCCAAAGTGCTTAATAGATATGTTTTGAAATTTTCTAATAAACTTCCTATTTATATTTTTGTTACTGCACTAGCTACAGATTTGGAGGCTCTTGATGTAATATCTATATCTCCGCTCTTTTCTCTAGCCATAGAGTATTTCTGAAAAATTCCAGTAATTTATTCAAATGGTAAATTGGATATATCTCCTTTTCCCATCACGTTAAGGATATCTAAATATTCATCTCTGATACCCTTAAGAAATATTGTCCAGATGGTATCGAGATTTAGAGAATGTTGTTTGGATTTCTGTAAATTGTAAAGAAATATTTCCAAATACTCCTCCAAACTTTCATCTTCTTGTTGTGTCATTCTAAAAATGTCTTCTTTTGAGTATCTAGCCCTGCAGTAAGCTTGATACTTTTTAAGAAAAAATTTCTTTATATCATCCCAAGAAGCTATTGTATGTTCTCCTAAACCCATAAACCATTTCAGTGTTGTTGCTTTTAGAGTAGCAGGAAAGAGTCGAAGCTTGTGTGTATCATTCGTGTATCCATAGGTTCTACATAAGATATGAAACTCGAACATAAATGAATCAAGGTATTATGTTGACATTCCATAAAAGTTAGGCAATATAGAAGGTGGATTTTTTTTCATTTTCACTTCTTCTCCTAATATTTCTCTTGCATCTAATATTAAAAATCCAAAAGTAGCTTCCTGATCATTTTTGTTTTCTTGTTCATTATCATGTAGTATTTTGTTTTGATTTTCTCTTCTTGCATCTTCTTCTATATTTCGTAGTGCTTATGTTATTTTATCTTCCTCTCTGTTTCTTTCTTCCTCAAATTTCCTTTATTCCTCTCTTTTTCTTCTCCATTCTCTTTGTTGTCTATCATATTCAATTCTTTGTTTAGGAGTCATGATTGGCATATTAGACCCTTTTCCTTCTTCAGCCATTTCATGTTCAAAGATTTTTAATGTTTCAATATGAAGTTGATTTGGTGTTTCTTCAACCACTTTGATTTTTTCAAGGACAGGTTCCTCTAATTGTTCAACAACTACTTTTCTTGTTTCCTTTTTTTTCCTAAGGAAGGAGTTTCTTTTGATGATTTCTTTATTTTTACTTCCAAAGCTAACAATATTTGTCTTTCAACTAGATTTAATCTTTGTCCTGATCTTTGTTTTTCCTCTAACTCTGCTATAGTAGGTGTTCTAGCAACTGGTGTTGTTACTCCTGTGGATGGATTAGTTGTTGGGGGTTTTGTTTCATGAATATACCCTTATGATCTCTATCTCTAGGCATAAAGAAACATAACTTAAAATAAAAACTATGTTTTTGTTGTTTTTGATTTTTGATTTTTTATTTTTAGCTGACCACTTCGAGATATGCTTCCCCGGAAATGGCGCCAAAACTGTTGGGTTGTTTACTCGGTAAAAAAACACAATTATTTATTATCAAACTGGGCTTGTAGGACTTATAAGCATCTCCAAGATATATGGGTTTCAGCTATAGTCAAGTTAGAAGGTGAATTATTAATAATAAATGAAATAAATATTACAAATATAAATTTAAACTAATTAATTTCTAAATTAAATTATGTAATCAGTAGCAGCAGAAGCTCCTAGCTTAGGAGAACTTGTTTGTCCTTCTCTTACAAAATTACTTTATGAATTAGAAACCAAACCCACTAATGAGAAATAGATCAGGATGCATGAAATAATAACTGAAGAGGATCTTAACTAAATCGATCATGTTTTTACTTAATTACAGATTCATTCATCATAAATACTATTTTTAGAAAACAAGAACTTCAGAAAATGAATTAAAAATAGGAAAGATGAATTCTAGCTCTAGCTCTTGATCAGATAGAAGGAATGTTTAACTTAAACATTGGATTGCCCCTTCATATGCAGAATATAAATTAGAATTAGATTCATGAGTAATCATAAAAAATCATCATATATATACTTAACAAATTAAGCATAAAACAAAACTAGTTCAGAAATTGCAACTTAAAAATAACTAGAAAGTGCACTTAGCTCGATGTGGGGGTCCTCCATCCTTGCATCGCACACTATAAGTTCTTTCAGCTACTAAGACTTGAGTCAAACATTCACCATATAATAGAAGCAAATGAAATAGAACATTTCTTTCAATTAAGTCTCCAAAGTTTCAGAAAATACCAAAATTAGGTTACACAAATTCTACATATGAATGCCTTCAATGTCGCAAGCTTAAATACATAAAATATGAAACAAAGTCATCTAAAATGTCTCTTAAAACCAAGTCTATCCTTATCCTATATAATCAGGTCAATCTCATCCATATAATCCATCAAAATATCGAAAATCCCATAAAATAATAAATTTGACCTATTTCCTAGGGATCTCCATAAAAACATGTCATGTTTGACTACCTTTGATAGGGCTTGTTCAAGCTCGGTTTGACTGAAACAACAGTTTTACATATAATATTAGTTCCAAATATTTCTATAAATGTATCCTTTTTGATCCCAAGTGTCCTACAAATATGACATCCATGAAGCCATTACGGGAATTCCTGGTCTGGTCCAAAAATGCACTTAAAATTAAATCTTTATAAAAACTTCTAGAAATTGCAAAACTTAATTTAACTATCTGGATATGCATTAATTGGAAAAAATAAAGTGAATATTATGGTGTATAGAAGGATAGCATGGTAATAAAGCATATTTTCTTAAACAAAATTAGATAAAAAACGAGGGCCAACACCCGTACCCTCAGAGCCTTTATCGTCTTCTTTCATCTTTGGGTAATAAATTTGTAGTCATCTAGTCTGGAATAATAGCTACCTTTGTTGCAAATTCATTCTCAAAATTGTAATGCAGTAAAAGGAAAGTATTCCTCAGAAATGAAAGTCATATAGTCCACACAATGAAAAGCACAGATATTTCACTGATATTTTAGCTGTCTCAGAAAAGAGGTTAAAGGTAAATAGGTAATCAATTTTCAAAGCAGGTAGTTTAAGTCTTCATGGATAGCATTGAAACCAGAGTTATTTAAAAGCAAATTTGGGTCTGCATAAAACAGATTGACCAACAAAGAGGGAGACCCGAAGAAGAGAAGCAGATAATTTTTAAAGGAAGCTCACTAGGAGTTAGACTAAGGAATGAAGCGATGGAGAAGAACTGCATGTAGGATGAGCAGACAACCGTGATCTAATCACAGATCTGAAAGGAAAGAAACCGACGGCTGAGATTAAAGCACAGATGGAGCGAATTTTCAAATCACAGTTTTTAAAGTTTACCATTAAGACAATCGCCTAGTATGTTAAGTGATTTTCGATGCGATGAGGCGAAGGGTTAGCAAGGAAGACTGTCAGATCTGGGTGAAGATCAAAGGTGGGGATTAAAGTGCAGATGGAGCGACTTTGTAAATTACAGTTTTTAAATTTTATCGTTGAGGTGATCACATGCTATGTTAAGTGATTTGCGATGTGATGAGGTGAGTGGAACATGTCGGAGCAGCAGACCAATGCGATTTCACAAATTGAGAGTTTACAGTTTAGTCATTGCTAGTGTAGAGTTAAATTTTCGGGCGACCGATTTGCAATTATACAGAAAGTTGCGATGTGCGATTCCTTTCGACTGGTCACTAGTTTGTGGGGCCCTACAACCACAATTCCACATGTATTCATATTGTTTGAGAGAAATTGTGGTTTTGTTTAAAGTTCCTATAAATTGATGGTTGTTGATTGCACACGTATGTATGTTTATAAAATTTTTTATGTGTGATCTGCGATAAGTCCCATTTCTCTGCCATGTCATCTCTGCTCTGATCGCACATCGTACTTCACCATTTTCAACATTTAACTCCCACATTTCATAATAAAAATTTCGATGCAGGATCTGCGATCAGTCCCACTTCTTCGCCACGTCATCACCCCCCTCGCTTATCATTCATTCCGCTCCATGTCTCTATGAATTAAAACTGTTTCAAATGGTTTCTTCGTAATTTCTCATAAAATGAACCTCCATCATTCTATCCACCTCTGTCATTCTATCCAAAATTTTCGGGTTTTCCACCATTACAAAGGGATTTCAACCAAAAAAGGGGAAAGGAATAGTGGAATAACAACAAATCTTCTCTCAAACAGTTTTCTACCACTACTCTCAGTACCAGCACATTTTAACTAGGCACCGAGCAGCATTCAAGGAACAACCACACACCATTTTCACTGTTGTTTTTACATTTTATGGAGTTGGTTGCACCAGAACAGAAGAGGATTCTTCCCATAAAACTGCCACAACATACAAACCACTCCAAATTGTTAGCCTTAAAGTTGTTATTTTCATTATGTCATAGCAATTTGTAATTAATATTAAAGTGTTACTGTGAATTCTAATCACAAGCGTATGAAAAAAACTCACTTTAGCTATGCATAAAAAACAACCCTAACATCAAAGATGGTTGCCAATTTATTTAGATTTGCAGTTCATTGACCAAGAAAAATGCTAAAAAATCTATATCTATGCAGTTAAAGAAATTAAGAAGTAAATAAAAGGAAGAGTTGCTCCATGCATCCAATAGACAAGATAAGAATATTTTAAAAGAATTTTTGTATTTATGACATCTGGGAAGGAAATATAGAAAGATGTTACTCGTCCCCCTCAATGGAATGGGTTCTTTTATATCCTCAATGCTTCAGATCTAAGATATCTCTCTCTTGGTGGTGTAGAAAACCCAAACAAAAAATGGAACTCAAAGGGAGCTCACAAGCGAAAATTAGAAAAATGGGACAATGATGGAGGATCAAAGTCAGACCAAAAGTATAGATCCAGAGTGATCTTTAGGCATAAAAAGGTAGAGAGTGAATGGAAAAACCCTTCTATTTATAACAAAATATTGAGTTAGTCTAGATATTGATGCATAGTTAAAATATTATTAACCAAATCTAGATCCAACTTTTATGGAATATTTTATTGTTTTTGTTGGAGGGAAAAAGAATTTGAATTTGGTCAAATCCCTTTATTTGTAAATAATAAATAAATAAATGATTTATTTATTATTTTAAGAATGTGGTTGAGTAATAATTAAATAAATAGTGATTTATTCAATTATTTATAAACGATTTAGTAAAATTTAACAAGAAATATTATTAAAATAATGTTTTCAATAATTATTCCTAGAAAATAATAAGATAAATAATGATTTATCTAATTAATTTTCCTGTTTTGGGTTAAATATGCCCAGGAATATTAATTAAACAGTTTTTTAATTAATTATTCTTTGAGTAAAATCAAACAAATATGGATTTATTTAATATTTCCTCATGGGCTTTCTTGTTTAGACCATAAAAAACTTAATAAATTATGGATTAGTAAGTTATTTTTCATAGTGAAAGCAATTTTACTTAGGGTAAAATTGGTCTTACATGGTGTACTTTGGTCCATATAATAGTAACAGGTTAGATTCCCAACAATTGGTGTAACATATTGCCCCCCAGCATGCGAGCGTTAGGAGCTAATCATATAACCAAAGTACGTTGTAAGAACTCAATCACTAGACACCGAAGGGGAAGTCAGAGAGAGAGAAATATAAGGTAGAATGAAGCACTAGAGGAAAATACCCTAAGAAGGTGAGACTTACAGGTGTGACAAGTCTCTTTTATGAGTGAGTACCTGGTCTACAATAGGTGGGGGAGGCATACCTATGCCTGCCGAGATAACAAAGTACAAAGAATAATGTGTCCAGAAAACAAGGGACTAAACTATATAGTACATGCTGGCATAAACATGGGCTAGATAAAAACATGATAATGAATCCCACATACATACTGTACCTGGGATAATAGCCAATACTTGTACAATAATATCTGAGTACATGAGATATAAATAAAACCAAAGAGGCCATGTGAAATAGGAGAGGCCTCTGAAAATCTGAATGATACATGAAAACTAAAAGGTGCTACAAGCGGCTGAAGCCGAAACCATGAAATCTGTGGAGCTACATCGAAGATTGTAATAGAGAGGTCATCCAAGCATGTGGGGGGATACATTAAGGGCCACCCCCTCATGAGGTTTGAAACATCTCACACATACCTGGGAATCACCGGTACAATCTAATACATCACTAAAGCATCGAGTATATGGATCTCGTTCATGCTGTAAGGAGCTGGAGCTGAGAAAAAATCAAGTCAAAGGAAAATAAAGAGTCCATTTTCCTAATCCGAGGCATCGAAAAAGAGTGGAAGCTGGAACCAAGGTACAACACCCTCTAAACCTATCTTCTGGAATGAATGAGCTGATGTTGACAGAAGGAGGTTCACCATAGGTGAGGCAATAAGGGGTCCTCAAGTAAGGCATGGGAGGTAATAGTAGAGTGACTGATAGACTAACACCAGGGATGATGGTGGAATGGGGGTACTGAGTAGTGGGCTAACGACTTCCCTTGTTAGAGCATGAAGGGCATGGATGACCTTGCAGCAACTGACACAATATCAAAGGGGATAGGGGACAGTATGACTAAAGGCCAAAGTGTGTGACACAAGAGAGGGACAAAGAAATGAAGGATGGAGGAATATGATGGGATAAAAAGGGACTCGGGATATACTCCATGAATGTGATGATGACTCAACTCGGATGCCCTAAACAACGGCAACTCGATGATGCTGCCACACAGAAAAGGTCTGGTGGGGACCATAAAAACATGAGTATAAGATGGTTAGTCATGACGAAATTTGACAGGAGCATGGATAAGTATGGAGGAAAAGTGGTGCCCCAAATACAAGTTTTGCAAGTGAAGAAATTCAGTTTTGAGGAGTGGTGAAGTAACCCTTCTTGGAAAAGGGTGTCCAGGTGAAGCATAAAATCACAAAATACTAAAGGATATCCATTTGAGAGTTTGGTGAGAGATTTCCAACACTGCTGATGGTTTGTTAAACAGAGCTATGGTTTGGTCACAGTTGGCAAAAGAAAAATCTGGGGTTTCTCTTTTAATAAGGCATTTTCTCTCCAATTTCACTCATTTTCAAGTGTAGCTGTGGTGAATGTAGAGAGGAGAAAAGGCCCTAAATCTTACGGTGATCGTAGAAGACAAAACAACCATTGGAATCCAGATCCATCAGTTGCAGGTAAGAGGCCTAATCATACTCTTTCAATTCAATGGACTAAAGTTTCAGATTAGGCACCCAAAGCTCAGGAACAAGTTAGGTCGCACTTTTTGGGGTTTGTTCTGTGACTTAGGTAGTAGGTACTGGGAAAAAAACTGCGACCTATCCCAGGAAATGACCCAAAAAGTGCAACCTGTCATAGAAAGATGGTTTGAGTGTCTTTTTTGGCTGAGAGCTTGGATTTTTATGGTTCAGGGGCATAGGTGCCCCCTATTAGGGTCCTATAATAATCGAGTTCATAATTTTTGAATTGACTTTGATAAGACTTGTAAATATGTACAAACCTTGCTTTCTGCGAGTTGTTTTCCCATATTTACAAATAATAGAAAATGAAAAGAGGGTAAAATTCCAAAAGGAAAAATCAAAGGACTTGAAAAGAAAAAAATAAAAAATAATAGAAAAAATGGACCCCAAACACAAAAAAGAGATAAGAATAAGACATGAAAGTGATGCAAGTCAAAATGCCACTACTTTATACTTTTACTACAAATAAAATATTATGTGCAGCTTGTTCAAAATTCCATAATCCATGATGAGTTAAATAGTTTAATCTTAACTTTTTCATGCTTTAAATTTTATAATTATAGATAGAGAATAAATATCTTGTCAAACAATTTAAACTTGAAAAATCAATAGATAGTTAGAGAATAAATGAGGAGCTCAATAGTTTAATCTGAGCCCTCGAATGAAATAAGGTTATAATTAGATATTTTCCTGTTTTAAAAAAGAAAAATGGATTTAGGGTTGCAATTTCAAATGCACCCATGAAAATAAAGGAAAAATGGTAGAATAAAAGTTGGGTAGGTAGAAAGTAGTTGCATAAGGCATGAATAAAACATCATCTGGAAAATTACTAATTTCCCTCCTGTCAATGATTTCCAGTATTAAAAACCTTCAGTTATAAAGACTCAGAGCATTTCTCTAACTTTTTTGGGACCGTACCCAAGCCTTAATGACTGATTGAATCTAAGTATTGGAATCCCTTCATAAAAACCTTTTTACTCAACATCACCCTTTTCCTAAGATAAAATCCCTTTTCCTAAGTTAAAACACATTTTTTGCTTAGGAAAAGTAGAAACCCCCTTAAAATAATTTCCATTTCATTCAAAAAACCCACAAAAATACATTATCCTAAATTATAAGTGTGAAATGTTTAAAATGGGGCCACCACTATGCACCCAAACACTTAAATGACACTTTACATAGGGTATTTTGTATTTTCCGCTCATTCATTTCATATATTAACACTAATTTAATATATTAACTCCACTATATACCCTTCCTCCCGTATTCATATTAATTCATTTATATTAATAGTCCAACCCACATTTTTATTGTTTAAACTATGGTTTAATTTCCCCAAGTGAAAATTATTCCTCTCCCCTATAGGTTTAAACATATATTTTATATAAACCCGCGGAAGTTTACATTAGAAATGGATATATTTCAATTTCTGTGTAAAACATTAAATATCCACATATCCTGCCTATCACATCTATCCATTTAAACACTAAACTTATATGTTAAAACTATATTTTGACATATAAAACTTAACCCCACAACATGAAGCACCCTGGGCCCCATGCTCATCTACCCATCAAATTCATCGCTCAATCTAGAAAGTTCGCACTCCCTTCGCCCGATCCAATGACTCACAAGCCATATCGCAAATTTAATAGTGCCATCCTTAATCATTTTCGGATTTACGATATGGGCAGCATTACCTCATTACCTCTCCTCCATGTGTCCATTTAACATTGGATCACATATGTTTCAAAGTTACCACTTACCACCCTCCAACGATACGATAACCGCTTGAAAATATTTAACCTCCATTTGAATTGATTGGCATTGAATGCAAACACTGTTTTAACTAAATGTTCTATAAAACAACATATTTATACATGTTTACACCTTTTCACTACATTTTCTGCTCATTTAACTATTTTCGACTGAAGAAAATACATTGTCACTCTTTGTTCATGCACAAACAACCAAAATTCAGCCCAATTCACTTCCACGACCATTCAGACCTTCCAATTTGCATTTCAAGACTTCAACAAAGCTTCTAAAAGCTCCCAGACTTCTAGAAACCCTTTTTCAAGTCAAATGCATGAAATAATAGGCATTTTTCAAGAAAAATACCCATATTACATTTGGAAAGTGCTATACTCGTGAATTTAAGCCTTCTTGAATCCTGTTGCATAAAGAAATACCCTTATTTCCTTCAAAAAACATATTTGCTTCAAAACCCTGGTACATTCACATTTTCTGAAAGCTCTAAGTTGATTTTATACAGAATCTGATTGTTTTAACCATTGCAGACCTTTAGAAACCCTTTGAAAGATTCAAAAACCTTGTTATAAAATCTTAGAAGCCCTTTATGCATGAATTATACTATTTTAGGGTTGTTTTATCAAAGAAAAGAGCAAGAAACCATTGGTAAGCTTTTCCTGAGTCCATAAAAGATTTAAAGATTAATTTTGGAGCAGAAATTGAAAGTTTGAACTGAAAGAAACCATAATTTACCCATTTTTGTTCAGAAGGGATCTTTTTCATACCAAAAAGACTTTCTGTAAACAGTCTAAGCTTATATAAGTGTATAAAAACCTAAAAAATAGAGCTTTTGAGATCCAGAGGACTAAATTGTCAAAAAACAAATCTAATAATGGCTTCTAAAAGCACAATTGTCATCAATCCACTACAACCTCCTATTGTAGATGTTGAACACACTCCTTTAGCTAATGTTGAATATAAAATCATTGATCCAGTAATTGAATTCAATCTTCTTGATCTCCACTGCTGGAGTCAAGAGAAATCCTTGGATCAAGTTGTTGAAGGACTTGTTTGGGAGTATAATTTACCAAAATATGTAGTTCCCCATACCCATCAATGTCCTTAGGTCATCATATTGTGTCAAGCTCACTATTCCCCTAGCCTAAGAGCTATTTTTAATGCTAAGAAAGAAGTATTATTCACTATCACTGCATAATCCATAATCCAAATGCTTCAATTGCAACTAGATCTTAATGCAGTCCCATTGTCTATATAAGCTCTTGAAAAGCTTTATCTGGAGTTAGAAACTCCTAAAATATTTTAGATATTTCAAATATTCATGCCTTCATATGTTGAAATCCGAAAGATTAACCCTCCATATTCATCCTCCAAATTCCTAGAAGGATCAAGACACATTATCTCAATGTTATCTTTTATCCTTGGTTACATTACTGATGGGCACACTAATGAGTCTATACTTGGTTTTCTATCCACTTTTGTGCTTGGTCAACCCCCTGCAATCATTTATAACTATGATGAGTATATAGTTGATAGTATCCATGATCAACTTGTAAAACTTCCTACTGAAAGTGTTTTCAGATATACCTCTTTCCTCTTTCATATGTTTCTCTACTTCTAGTCAGATAAATTCCCAATAGCCCTTCATAAGTTGGATGTAGAAGGTAATCCACTATCAGTTATTTTCTGGACTTCCTTAATCAGAAAAGAGTTAATAGAGTTCACTTATGTAGATTTCATAGACAGTTTTATTCAGCCATTGATAAATATGCTTAAAAACAGTGTACATCCACGGATAAGTGATGATATTAAGAAATTTTACAGCTATCAGAGCAGAGTAGAAGTGGTGATTGGTACCTATACCAAAACCACACAAATATTAGAGTCTATGGGTCAAACCTCTTTCCCTATAAATTTCCAAAGTATTTTCCAATGAGAGTGTTTGCCTTAGAGTATATAAGACAAATTATAAACCCATGTTCTATAAAAATTTTGGCTGCTAAAAATAAAAGTTAGTTCAAATTGAAAAATCAAGTGGGTCCTTTCATATGCAACAACAGGGAAGCAGGTATAGAGACAACAAAACAATTGATATAATATAAGTTTGATGAACTTGTGGAACTATGATCCTTATGGAATAATCAGTAATATGAGAGTGAAATGCAAACTAACCCCATATATTCATGATAAAAAGCCTGGAATTGAAAATTTTTCCAACCAAGATGAATGGCTAGAAAATACATTGATGGAATCTGTCAAGCAAGGTGATACTAGTCACACTTTGTAGACTCCTATTCAGGAGGATAGAACCATAAAGAGAAATATAGAAGAATGCTCATATACTGTTGAAACAACCACAAAAACTATACAAGACATTGATTTTTATTTAAATTTTGAACATTCTTTATTTAGAACAAATCAAAAAGTGACTTAAATAGTACTATTATAGATCCTGATTTTATTTCATCTCCTAAAATTAAACAAAAACTATTTCAGTAGACTCTGAATCAAATATTTTTGAGGTTTATGATAAGCTTGATGCAATAAATGCTACTATACTTAAGGAAATATATGAATTTATTTTTCAGCATTCAGTTGAATCAAGTGCTTTATCATCTTATACCCCTAAGCCCTTTACCATTCATTTAGATAGTAGCCTTTTAGAATCTCAAGGTTCATCTTTATTTTCCACCACATCCTCCATTATCTCCACCACACTTCATTCCACAGATCCATTTATTCCTAAACAACCATTCTAACATAGAGTATTATTCCCATCCTCCACCACCTCATCTTCATCCACTAGTTCTCCTTCTACTTCCAATACATCATTTTCATTGAAAAATACTTCTTCATATTTCCCAAATTCATTTTTTGGTTTCTCAACCACATTTTCCAGTACATATTCTTACATCCCAATCTCATTTGCAAGTTCTTTAACTACATCAACAAGTACTTCTAGCTCTGCCCCAAGTGCTTCCAACCTACCTCCTAGCCAAGCTAGAATTCAAGCCATGGCTGCTAGATATGCTCCCTTGGTCCTTCCAACTCAGTTACATGACATGCCCCAGGACTATCAAAGAAAAATACCTCGATTTGATGCAACCACTCAATACACTGCCCAACAACATGTAAATAAGATGAAAAACTATTTTTAACTTCATGAAATAGATGAGTCTGATGTCCAAATGAGACTGTTTTCTCATAAATTAACTGGGGAAGTGAAAAAATGGTTTAAAGGTTTAAATGCTAGTAGTATTGTTGATTTAGCAGTTTTTCATAGATTATTTATTAATAGATGGGAAAATAAGAAAAATACATTACAAATTTTATCATAATTTGAGAGCATTAAAAGAGCACCCAATGAGACAATCCAAGATTATTTCACTAGATACAACATCTATAATTCAATTCCTGCTAATCGTAAGCCTCCTCCAGGTTCTTTTCTTCTCAAATTCCCTGATGGATTTGATACAGACATAGCATATCAATTAAGAGAGAGGAATCCTGAAACTTTAGAGCAGATGCAAAGTAATTTTGTTAGTGTAGAAGTAAATATGTTAGCAAAGAAAGCTAGGTTAAGGAATGAAAGAAGAGTAACAATAAAAGAAGAGGCATCTAGTTTAGATTTAAAAATAGATCAATTAGAAAAACAAATTAGAGAGAATGATGGATAGGTTAGATAACATGGAAAGGAAGCCACAATGGGATAACCAACAACAAATTAGGAATCCCAATTTCAGGAAAAACACTAATACTGGAAAAACTAGAGAATCAACACCTGACCAAACAATAAGACCACCTTTCCAAGAGAACTATGCTGAAATTTCTCATTAGAATGAAGATGATGAAGACACCATAAATCTAATGGGTATTAATAATGATAAAACCATCTTTCTTACACAATAATATCAAGATTTATATGATTTACAACAACTGAAATTAGATTTTGGTGAACCATTTGATTACAAACAAGGCTATGAGTTTTCTATCAATGAAGTACATAAGCAATATAACCTTATAAGAAAGAAAAACATAGAGCCTTCTACTAATAAATCTGTTCAAACACAAACAAAGAAAGAATTAGAAGCTCTTGCCACTAAAGTTCTACAAATTCTCCCTAGGGAAAACAAGCAAAACTCTAATTCATCCCAAAACATTTCAAGCCCTAAAATTTCACCTAGTCCTAAAATTGTTGATATAACAGATGATGGTGTCCAAACATCAATAGATTCACAAAAATTTGTTGATGTCAAGACAATTAATTTTGCCAAAACATCAATTTTAGATTCTAAAACACCCACTACTGACCCAAAATTAGCTGATCCAAAAGTTGTCGCTACTAAAACAGCTTCTGAAAATACAAAATCTGTAAAAACATCTACTCCTTCTCAAACTATTCCTGAAAAGAAAACTAAAAATATTAAGATAGTAGAAACACAAATTGAAAAGGAGAAAACAACTATAGAAAAAGGAGATAAACCTACTCAAACTACAGTTACTAAAGAAGAGGTAATTCAACTAGGTAAATCACAAACTCCATTTAATATCCAAGCTGAAATTTCCAAATTAAAAACATCAATTCATTTGACAGAATTGGTAAAACATGATTTGTACAAAAAAAATATCACTAAAACCTTAAACATGAATGATGGACAAGATTAAGTAAATCTAAATGATGATCAACCAGAGTTAATTTTTGGTCCTGATGTTAATGGAAAACAACAAGATGGAGCAGTTCCGCCATTTAACATTATCTTAACTTTTCATGATCAAATATTACACAATGTAATGCTAGATTCAGGGGCTTCACACAATTTAACACCAAAAGCAATAATGGAAACCCTGAATTTAGATATCACTAGGCCTTACAAAGATATACTTTCATTTGATTGTAGCAAAGTGAAATGTTTAGGTTTGGTTAAAGATTTATGTGTCACATTAGTTCAATATCCTGGTAAAATCATACTCATGGACATTGTAGTAGCTGACATCCCTCCCAAGGATGGAATTCTTTTATCTCACTCATGGGGAGCTAAATTACAGGGATCTCTACAAATTGATATGTCATATGCAACAATATCAGTTTTTGACCAACCAAAGAAACTTTATAGAGAAACATCGGTGAAATATATGGTGAGTAGTGTAGAGAGACCAAGAAAATATCCAATTTACTCTACACCTACTGACATGGATTCATTCATTTTATGAAACTATGAAATTGATATTGAAAACAAAACTAAACTAAAAGAGAAAAACAAAGCACTAGACAATGAAAACATCTTTCATGAATAATTATGGCACCTAGATTTTGATGGTTCAGTCAATAAATTAGGAGCAGGAGTAGGAGTTTGGATACTTAATATGGAAAACAATCATCTAGAAGGTCGTTCTTTTAGACTGAATTTTAAATGTACCAACAACATGGCCGAATATGAAGCTCTTATTTTAGGACTTCAAATTGTTAGGAATTTAGGAGGTAAAATAATATCAATTATGGCAGATTCAGAGTTAATTGTGAAACAAATAACTAGAGAATATGTTTTTTATAATCCAAGATTAAGCCGATATAGAGAAACCATTTTAGAATTAATTAAGGAATTGTTAGAATGTGATTTTTCTGCAATACCAAGAAAACAGAACATACAAGCTCACTACTTAGCAGCCTTTTCCAGTACCTGTAATCTACCATTTCAAAAAAATCATAGATATACTACAAAAGTAAAACACAGACTTATAATTCCTGATAATATTAAATATTGGCAAATTTTCTCACAAGATGAACAAATTTATCATTTCATGAACAATGAAGGAGAATTTCAGGGTTGTAATATAGACACAGACTGTACAGTAGATCAGGACTTAGATAGTGAGATTGACTTGAATAATATAGAAGTTAATAATGTAGATTTTTCTAAACCTACTAAATTTAGTCAATTAGAAATAGATAATTTAGAAAAAGCAGAGATTGAAGAGTTAGCAAGTGATGAATCTGATATTTTGAACCTCAGAGATAAATTTTTACGAAAAGGCTTAACCCCTTTAGAAGATCTATTTGACTCTAATGATGTTGCAAGAAAATATAAAATGGAGCCACTAAGATTTGATATTGAGGAGTGTAATATTGGTATAGAGTTAAAACATAATATGATTAAACATTCCAAAGCTTTACATCAGGAAGAAAAATGAAAATACATAGCTCTTTTTAAGGAATTTCAGGATGTTTTTCCTTGGAGTTATGAGGCCTTAAAATCCTATGACACTAGCATAATACAGCATAAAATACCTATAAAATAATACCAAAAACCTTTTAAACAGAGGCTAATAGGGATCAATCCTATTTTTATGCCTTTAATTGAGAAAGAGATAAAAAGAATGTATGATGCCCAAATAATTGCACCAGTCAGATATTCTGATTGGGTTTCTAATCTAGTTCCCACTAGGAAAAAGATAAGAGAAATTAGATTATGTGTTGATTTCATAAATTTGAATAAGGTGTCCTTAAAAGACAATTACCCTCTCCCTAAGATGGATCACATTCTACAGAGGGTGGTTGGTTCTTTCAGAATTTCATTGTTAGATGGATTCTCTCGATACAACCAAATTCTAGTCGAAGCAGAAGATCAAGCCAAAACTGCTTTTACTACTCCCTGGGGCACTTTTATGTATGTAAAAATGCCTTTTAGGCTAATGAATGCAGGAGCCACTTTTCAAAGAGATATGGATATAGCCTTTGCAAAGTAAATTCATGAATTCCTAGTGATTTATTTAGATGACATTACTTTGTTTTCAAAGTGTTGGGTGTGGATCCTGATTATCTTGTTTACTTTGTATCACAGCATTTGACCCCTGTACCTTAAAAGGGGCAGCAACGCCGCTCGTAATTAATCGTTGCCATGGGGGGTCCAGGGGGGGCGGCAACGCTTTTTGGAGCCCCCCCCTGGCGGGGGGTTTCAGGGGCAGCGCCCCCGAAGCTAAAAACAAATGTAAAATTGCCTTGTAAAAGTATAGTAATTTCTAGTCAATCTGGGCCGTTCATAGGCAGATGATCTGATGGTAGAAGCTATGTTTAGTTTACGGTTTTTTGCCCTAGAAGGCAACCCCCTTGTATATATGAGGGTATTGTATTGCAGTTGTGTATTATGTCTGTATTCTCAGAGCAAGAAACAGATAGGGAGACTGTGAGAGAGAACAACGGATATTACAATGGATCTGCTATAGGTTTTGTCTCTTCAATTTTTTGCTAGATAATAGAAAGGAAGGACTGGCTATTCGGGGTGGACGTAGCCCAAACTAGGTGAACCATGTATATCTGTGTCTCTCTAGTTTTATGTATTTTGTGTGCTTGTATTTTTCGCATATTTTATGTGTTGCATTGATCCATAATATATAATTTTCTAACACAAATATTGATTATGAACATTTGGATCATCTTAGACAAGTCTTTCTTAAATGCATGAAATTTGGCATCTCTCTAAATCCTAAGAAGACTTTATTTGGATTGGAATAAGGAAAATTACTAGGACATATTATATCTAAAGAGGAAATTAGGATAGACCCAGCCAGAATAGAGGCAATTGTAAACATTAGCCCTCCTAGAAAAATTAAATAATTACAAGCTTTCCTAGGTAAAATTAACTTCCTTAGAATATTCATCTCAAATATAGCTGAAATAATCACAGAACTTAAAGATATGCTGAAAAAGGACTCAATACTTAAATGGACTGTTCAAGCCAAGAAATCATTTGAATTTATTAAACAAGATTTAACAAAAACACCAGTCCTTATAAGTCCTGACTTTAAGAGGGATTTCATTATTTTCTCCTTTGCTTTAGAACACACTATTGTTGTAGTTTTACTACAGAAAAATGACTAGGGCTATGAGCAGTTGATTTTTTTATTTAGAAAAACAATTAGATATGCCACTTTAAAGTATAACATAATGGAGAAATAGGACATAGCTTTAGTAAAGGTCATTAAATACTTTAGAGTGTACGTTCTTTATTCACACATCATTGCTTATGTTCCAAATGCAGTTCTAAAAGAAATTCTAACACAGAATGGTCCTGATGGTAAAAGAGGTAAGCGGATTGCCACAATTTTGGAATATGACATAGAAATAAAACCCACCAAACTCATAAAAGGTCAAGGTTTAGCCAAACTCATGGCTGAGTCAAATTCTCATGCTTTAGATATTAATTTTATTGCCCAAGTAGATGACCAGGAAGAGATGGTGACTCTAGAGATCAGTGAAGCCTTTTCAGATTCACCATGGTATGCAGATATTGTATTTGTATTACTAAATTTACATGCTCCTCCTGGACTATCAAGAACAAAAGCTATATTTTTAAAATTAAAGGTAGTAAGGTTTTGTATCATAGATAATGTACTCTTTTGGAAATATCATGGTGGAATTTTACTAAATTTTTTGATTAAAGAATAAGATGACAAATTTTTAGAAGAATTTCATGCAGGTGACTGTGGAGGATATCTCTACTATAATACTACTGCAGACAAAATCCTCAGAGCTAGTTTTTACTGGCCTACTTTGTTTGCAAATGTAAAAAAGTACGTGGCCTCCTGTCACAAGTGTCAAATATTTGAAGGAAATAAAAAGCTGTTACCCCTGCCCTTAAAACCCATCTCAACAGAAATTCCTTTACAACAATGGGGTCTTGAATTCATTGGTGAAGTTCACCCTCCATCCTCAACTCAACATAAGTGGATTCTGACAACCACTGACTATTTTACTAAGTGGATAGAAGCCATACCCTCCAGGGAAGCCACTAACACTGTCATACTCTCCTTTTTATAAAAAAACATACTCTCAAGATTTGGATGTCCCCAAAAGATTATCAATAACAATTTAGCTGCATTCAAATCCAAAAATATGATTGATTTCTGCCATAAATACCATATTACCCTTGGCCATTCTACTACATATTACCCTCAAGGTAATGCCCTTGCTGAATCTTCCAATAAAATCCTTGTGAACATCATTAAGAAATTACTAGAAGATAACAAGAAAAATTGGAACAAGAGGTTAGTTAATGCATTATGGGCAGATAGACTTGCCACCAAAAAATCTATTGGTACATCCCCTTACCAAATTGTTTATGGAATGGATGATATTTTTCCATCTTTCTTAGGAGTACCTGTAATGAAAATAATCCAAGAATTAAAATTTGAGACCAATGACATTCAAAGAAGAATTAACCAAACCATTCACTTGCAGAAAACAAGAGAAGAAGTTTATTTTAAGTCTCAAGTTATCCAAGATAATATTAAGAAATTTTTTGACAAAAAGAGTAAAGAAGATGATTTCTATATTGGTGAAAAAGTTCTAAAGTGGGATTCAAGGAGAGAAGAGAAAGGTAAACATTCAGAAATTTGATTTCCTATGGAAAGGACCTTATGTTATTTATGGTTACAAAGGTAAAAATGCTTTCTTTTTAAAAGAGATAGATGGATCAGATCTGCTAGGTGGACCTGTCAATAGAGGAATGTTGAAGCATCACTACTCTTTAGAAATAACCAATAGTTAACTTTGTTTACTTTATCCATTGTACATAACATTACAGATTTTAGATTGAATTGGATGTTTTCCTAACAAAGTTGAAGCCCGAAGAGAAGGCCCTAAGCTTTGAAAGGTAAAATATCATAAGTATGAATAATTACAGAGCTCAAACAACATTTACAAGGTTAGCAAAGTCAGAATTCAAAGGCTACTAGTCTCGAAATTCTTGACATTTCACTAGGAAATGCCATCCCCATGTGGAGCCACTATTAGGGTCCTATAATAATAGGGTTCATAATTTTTGAATTGACTTTGATAAGTCTTGTAAATATGTACATTCCTTTATTTATGCAAGTTCTTTTCCCATATTTAAAAAAAAATTAAAAAATGAAAAAAGGGTAAAAGTCCTAAAAGAAAAATCAAAGGACTTGAAAAGAAAAAAAATAAAAAAGAATAGAAAAAATGGACCCCAAACACAAAAAAGAGATAAGAATAAGACATGAAAATGATGGAAGTCAAAATGCCACTATTTTATACTTTTACTGCAAATAAATGATTATGTGCAGCTTGTTCAAAATGCCATAATCAATGATGAGTTAAATAGTTTAATCTTAACTTTTTCATGCTTTAAATTTCATGTTTATAGGTAGAGAATAAAGATCTTGTCAAATAGTTTACACTTCACAAATAAGTAGATAGTTAGAGAATAAATGAGGAGCTCAACAGTTTGATCTGAGCCCTCAGATGAAATAAGGTTAGAATTAGATAGTTTCCTATTTTAAAAAAGAAAAATGGATTTAGGGTTGCAAGCACAAATGCACCCATGAAAATAAAGGAAAAATGGTAGAATAAAATATGGGTAGGTAGAAAGCAGTTGCACAAGGCATGAATAAAACATCATCTGGAAAATTACTAATTTCCCTCCCCTCAAAGCATTCTAGTATTAAAAAACCTTCAGTTATAAAGACTCAGAGCATTTCACTGACTTTTGTTGGGACCCAACCCAAGGCTCAATGAATGATTGAAACTAAGTACTGTATTCCCTTCATAAAAACCATTTCACTCAATATCACCCTTTTCCTAAGATAAAATCCCTTTTCCTAAGTTAAAACACATTTTTTTCTTAGGAAAAGTACAAAACCCCTTAAAGTAATTTCCTTTTCATTCAAAAAACCCACAAAAATACATTATCCTAAAGTATATGTGTGAAATGTTTAAAATGGGGCCACCACTATGTGCCCAAACACTTAAATTACACTTTACATAGGGTATTCTGCATTTTAAACTCATTCATTTCATATATTGACACTAATTTAATATTAACTCCACTATATACCCTTCCTCACGTATTCATATTAATTCATTTATATTAATAGCCCAACCCACATTTTTATTGTTTAAAATATGGTTTAATTTCCCCATGTGACAATTATTTCTCTCCCCCATAGGTTTAAACATATATTTTATATAAAACCATTGAAATTTACATTACACATGGATATAGCTCATTTGCTGTGTAAAACGTTGAATATCCACATATCCCGCCTATCCCGTCTATCCATTTAAACACTAAAATTATATGTTAAAACTAAATTTTAACATATAAAACTTAACCCTATTGCTTAAATCACCCCAGGCCCCACACTCATCTACCCATCAACTTCATCTCTCAATCTGGACCATTCCTACTCTCTCCGCCCGATCCAATGACTCACAAGCCATATTACAAATTTAATGGTGTGATCCTTAATCATTTTCTGATTTGCGATATGGGCGGTATTGCCTCATTATCTCTCCTCCACACGTCTATTTAACATTGGATTGCATCTGTTTCAAAGTTACCACTTACCACCCTCCAACGCTGCGATAATCGCTTGGCAGTATTTAACCTCCCCACGCCAAACCCCTTGCCATTTGAACTGATTGGCATTGAATGCAAACATTGTTTTAACTAAGTTTTCTATAAAACAACATATTTATATGCGTTTAAACCTTTTCACTACATTTTCTGCTCATTTAACTATTTCTCACTTAAGAAAATACGTTGTCGCTCTCTGTTCATGAACAAAAACCCAGAATTCGGACCAATTCAGTTCTGTGACCATTTAGACCCTCTAATTTGTGTTTAAAGACTTCAACAAAGCTATCGAAAGCTCCCACACTTCTAGAAACCATTTTTCAAGTCAAATACCTAAAATAATAGGTATTTTTAAATAAAAATACCCATCTTACATCTGAAAAGAGCTATACTCCTGAATTTAAGCCTTCTTGAAGCCTATTTCCTAAAGAAATACCATTATTGCCTTCAAAATCATATTTTCTTCAAAACCACTGATAAATTCATAGTTTCTAAAAGCTCTAGGTTGATTTTATACATAATATGATTGTTTTAACCATTGCAGACCTTTAGAAACCATTTGAACAATTCAAAAACCCTTTTATAAAAGCTCAGAAGCCCTTTGACCATGGATTAGACTCTTTTAGGGTTTTTTTCTCAAAGAAAAGAGTAGAAAACCCTTGTTAAGATTTTCTTGAGTCTATAAAAGACTTAAAGATTAATGTTGGAGCAGAAATTGAAAGTTTGAACTAGCAGAAACCGTAATTTAACCCATTAATGTTCAAAAGAGACATTTTTCATACCAAAAAGACTTTCTACAAATAGTCTAAGCTTATAGAAGTATAAAAACCCAAAAAATAGAGTTTTTGAGATCCAGAGGACTAAATTGTCAAAAAATAAATCTAATAATGGCTTCTAAATGCACAATTGTCATCAATCCACTACAACCTCCTGTTGTAGATGTTGAACACACTCCTTTATCTTATGTTGCCTATAAAATCACTAATCCAGTAATTGAATTCAATCTACTTGATCTCCATTGCTGGATTCAAGAGAAATCCTTGGATCGGGTTGATGAAGTACTTGTTTGGAAGTCTAATTTTCCCAAATATGTAGTTCCCCATACCCATCAATGTCTTGAGTTCATCAAATTGTGTCAAGCTCACTATTCCCCTGGCCTAAGAGCTATTTTTAATGTTGAGAAAGAAGTTTTATTCACTATCACTGCAGAATCCATAAACCAAAAGCTTCAGTTGCAACCAGATCCTAATGCAGTCCCATTGTCTATATAAGCTCTTACAAAGCTTTATCTGGAGTTATAATTTCCTAAAATATTTCAGATCTCTCAAATATTCATGCCTTCATATGTTGAAATCCCAAAGATTAACCCTCCATATTCATCGTCCAAATTCCCAGAAGGATCAAGACACATTATCTCAATGTTGTATTTTATCCTTGGTTACTTTACTGATGAGCACGTTGATGAGTCTATACTTGGTTTTCTATCCATTTTTGTTCCTGGTCAGCCCCCTTTAGTCATTTATAACTATGCTAAGTATACAGCTGATAGTATCCATGATCAGCTTGTAAAACTGCCTACTGAAGGTGTTTTCAGATATACCTCTTTCTTCTTTCATATGTTCCTCTACTTCAACTCAGATAAATTCCCAATAGCCCTTTAGAAGTTGGATGTAGAAGGTAATCCACTATCAGTTATTTTCTAGACTTCTTAATCATAAAAGACTCAACAGAGTTTACTTATACAGATTTCATAGAATGTTTTATTCACCCATTGATAAATATGCTTACAAATAGTGTACACCCAAGGATAAGTGACGATATTAAGAACTTTTTATAGCTATCAGAGTAGAGCATAACTGGTGATTGGTACCTATACCAAAACCACACAGAGATTAGAGTCTATGGGTCAAACCTCTTGCCATATAAATTGCCAAAGTATTTGGCAATGAGAGTGTTTTCCTTAGAGTATATAAGACAAATTCTAAACTCAAATTCTATAAAAATTTTGGCTGCTAAAAATAAAAATCAGTTCAAATTGAAAAACAAAATGGCTCCTTTTATATGCAACAATAGGGAAGTAGGTGAAGAGACAAAAAAACAGTTGCTAGAATATAATTTTGATGAAAGTTTCTTATGGAACTATGATTATTATGAAATAATTAGTAAGGTGAGGGTGAAATGAAATTTATCCCCATATATTCATGATAAAAATCCTGAAATTGAAAGGTTTTCCAACCAAGCTGAATGGTTGGAAAATACATTGATAGAATCTGTCAAGCAAGGTGATACTAGTCACACTTTGTAGACTCCTATTCAGGAGGATAGGACCATAAAGAGAAATAGAGAAGAAAGCTCATATACTACTCAAACAACCACAGGAACCATATTTAAGCTCAAGTATAATAAGAAACCAAAAAATAGTCTAGTAGACAAAGAGAAGGAACAAATTGAGGTTTTAGATGAAGAGAATCCAAAGAAAGACATTGTGACTCACATAGTAATTGAAAATGAGCAGGAACCTGCTACTTATAACACTTAGATGATTGAGAAACAACAAATCATGGAAGCATATTCATCACAACAAGTAGAGGATAAACACATAGATATAAAAAAAAAGTATAAATAGATCAAGGCCAAAAATGAGGAGATCAAGAATGATATCTATTCACAATACTTAAAGCAGACTCCGGGGATTCAAAATAGGCTACTTTCAGCCTTTGATTATACAAATAAAAAGTTTCTAATGACAGTGCTACATCCAACAGTGCCTAAACCTAAAACAACATGAGATTACAAGAGAGCTAATATTGAAATTCCAATAGAGGACATTCATCCATTGGATTAGATTGATTTCCACAAGAAAATCTCAGAAATACTTTATTCTACCATTACCACAAAGGAAATGAGTGCCCAAAAGCTTTAGAGTCTTGTGACCAATATGACAGATCAACTTAAAATTGGAAAAGCCTCTTCATATCCCAAGGACACTAGAATCAAGTCTTTAGAAGAATTGGTGATTGAAGTAGGGTATGACCCTTCAAATTTGAAAGTGGCAGAGGAATTAATAAAGAAGAAGAATGTTGATATTGCAGCATTAAGAAAAAATTTGAAACTACCTCCTAGAGAGCATCCCCAGGCTAAGGAGATTATGCCAGAGGCAAATCAAAAAGATGAGATGATGGTTCTCATACTAGAAATGATAACACAGATCAAGGAGATGGAAATTAAGATGGACAAGCTTGTCCAAAAAAAATAAGCTCGAAAGACTCAAAATATTCCTCCTATAGTCATTCCCATGGTAACAACAACAGTTCCTTCAACTCTAGCAGAAGAGTTAGCACCAAAAGTCCCACTCAACACAATAGTGCCAGTCACTTCTTCTACTACTTCAGCCACAGAATCTTATAATTCAGCAGTTCAACAATCAAATGAGGCCAACAACCTCATTAAAGCTATGAAAGACATGTCAATACAGAAAAATGAGATAAATAGATTGAAAGAGAAATTCAAGAACTTGGAAGATGCCAAGAAATTAGCACAGATAAATGCTAAAACATAGGAACAAAAGGCCAAAAGGTTAAGTGAACAACTTAAGAAGGTTGAAATAGAATTAACCTTAAAAGAGCCCATGGCATACATAAAAAATCAGCTATGGTCCAAGATCATTGAGTCAATAAATGATACTCGGTCATCAATTCAAGTGATTTATGAGTAGAAAGACTTGCTTAAAGCAACCAAAGAAGAAATATTGAAGACAAAAGAAGAGCTAGGTGCTAAGCTTGAAGAAGTCCATGAAATAATCAAGTTTCTCAATACTAAAAACAAGCAAGAATTGGATGATATATGGATAACTGACATAACTAAAACAATTCTTGAGGTAATAAAGGTACTTTCTAAGAAAAAATTAATGAAACAGTTGGAAGAGAAGTGTTAAAATATGGACATGGCCATAACTAGATTCATGGTTAAGTTTGACACATCAAGACAAAAAGGCTTTCCAAATATTCTTGTTATCAATGATAAACTGATGAAGCAAGAAGATAAAAACTAGAAGATAAGAGACTTTGTAAAAGAAAAAGTGAGTAAATTAGATTGGAAAGGAGTTCCCGCAGGTAAAGTGTTGCACAAAACTATTGAAAACTTGTTTTATTTACAGCATGAGATAAAACACCTTTTTGTAGTCAAGCCCACATTTGTAAGGTACACTGAAGGAGATGAGAATTTCAGAAAAATTACAAATATTAAGTTACCAGAAGAATATTTTTGGCAGAAGCTCATAGATTTACTTTAAAAAGACATTTTGCAGTGAGAGAAGATGAAAAAACAGAGTGCTGATTTTACACAGTAAAAACATATTTTTAAGCAGTAAAACAGTCAAAACAATAGGTTAAAGAGTATCAGAGGTTAAAGTGTATCAGTTAAAGAGTATCAGGTGAGAGATAAAGCTTCATAACTTATTGAAGATCAGATTTCTAATGTTAAAGACAAATCAACAACTAGCTTCCCCAAATCCAACAAAATTACTATTTAATTTCAATAAATAGGACAGCTTGCAAGTTTGTAATGCAGATGTCATTATCTTTTTGTAATAAGATATTTTATTTTCCAAAAAACATTCCAAGGATTATTCTAGGATATTTTGTATTACTTTTTGTATAAATACTTCATCATTTGAAGTATTAGTGTGGATTAATCGCTGAATATTTCTATAGCTAGAACATTCTGAACCTAAGGGTTTTTGTAATCAAGCTCAAGTTAGAAGACTAGATTTCAAGGAATAAAGCATCATATTACTAGATTCATGTGTTGGGCCACTGAAGTGAAGTACTTTATAATATTATCTGTCTATTTTATTATGTTTTCCATCCATTCATAAATGTGTTCTAAATTTTAATGTGAAATCAGGAATTGTTATATCATAATTTGTTAAAAGCATTCTGTTATTAACTGGTTTTCATTTTAATGTTTTCTGCTAATATCCAGACTAGGGAACCCTTAATTTCTCCCTAGTTTTGATTGAACCCTACCTTTTCAATCCTTATCCAGATCAAATAATTCTTAATTTCTCTTTATCCTGATTAAAACCACTTCACCAATTAGCCTTTGGATATCTTTAGTGACTTTGCTATCTTGCCCTTTAAAAATTTGACTTTAGACCTTGATCCCGATCTTTCTACTTGACACATTGACTCCATCTGCCCAATGGATTACAGATTCACAGCTATCCATCTCATTAAGTGATTTTCCCACCAAAACCATTCAAAACCCCAAAACCAACTTTCCCTATATAACTATCCTAAAATAAAACATAAAAACAAAGTTAAATTTTATAAATATAGCCCTCTCTGAGCCTTAGGAAGGCTAGATCCTAAAACTTAAAAGTAGGTTTGTGGTTACCTCTAGTATTCTTTAAACTATAAAATTAAAATCTCACAAATTTGGGAATTATTAGAGTGATAACACCACCAAGCATGTTATGGTCATGCCAAAATGTATTCAAAAAAGGGGAATCTAAACACATTTTTCTGATGTGGTGCACCATTTGTTTTCGTGATGGTTATGCAATTTGATAAAGGGAATGGAGGATTACCAATCTCTTTTGGTACTTCATATATGAAGCAAATGGACTAAGTTTCTGGGTTGGCATACATGGTGTCACTATCCCAAAGAGTGGATTTGGAGATAATGAATTGGTGCTCTCCTAGAAAACCCACAGGTTGGTCAGCAACAGTTTTTAGGGGACTGGGTTGCTGTTGTAAGAGTAAGAAATGATAAGGGGGATCATCCCTAGAGTGATATGAAGTGATATGGGATGCTACAAGTTCTTCTAAATGGGGAAGAATGATGGTACTAGAGTCGATACAACTAGTTTCACTATGGGGGTTGTGGAGAATTGCTTCTCCTAGACTCTCAAATATGGATGCCCCCTTACCAAAACATTGTGTGTCAATGTAATGACCACAAGGTGTATGTGGTTTGAATGTATGGTTTTGATGTAAGGGGGGATAGATAAGGTCAGGGGTAGTGATTGCTTCCATAATGTCATCATCGTAATAGAAGATGGGGTGACTGGTGGAAGAAAAATCAACTAACATGGCGAAGCTACCGGACTCATCATCATGAGAAGAAAGGTTCACATGTGCATCATCACGGAGGGTGACTGAAGAACAAGTAGATGAAGGATCCACTAATGTTGATCCCAAGGTGATCACTAAAGGGAGGTTAGGTGAAACAGAAGGGGAACTCATAGGGGGTCTTTGACTGTGGATCTCATAGATGATGATAGGCAGTGGACAGTGGTCGAAGACTCCATCATTTCAACTTCAAGAGGGGGAATGTCAGTGGGAGTGGGTAAATCCTCAGGTTGGACCGTAGAATACTACACAAGGACGGGAGAGGAAGACTGGTTCTATTCAATCTCGTACTCTCGAACTACCTCTAAAGAGGCGCGGTAATGCCTGAGGTGGGGACACCGTTGGGTATAATGGCCATGGAGATCACACAAAGCACAAGTTTGGCTAGTGTGAATAGTCTTGGGGTTCTTGGATACATTCGAGGAAGAAATAGAGGCTTCAGGGAATGTAGACTCAGGGAACACGACATTAACCATGAGATTGATACGACACAATTCAGGACAATGATGGGTGGCATGACCTACAACATCACACAAAGCACACGGGGGGGTATGCTTTGCATGCTGAGGAGGAGCAGGGTCTGTTAGGGTAGCCTTGTATTTAGGCGCCTTCTTGCAAGCTTTGCCCCCTTCACTCAAAGATGTCGCAACAGGAGGAGGTTCTTGTTAAGGTGGCTGAGGCATGGTAGCAAAGGGAGGGGTCATGGGGACCAGTTGAACTAGGGTCAAAGAAAGATAAGTTTTGGGCTGACTAGGTGGGATAGTGGCTAGGGGATCGATGTACCAGACTGGGATCCCCTGGGTCATGTTAGGAAGGGATAAGGTAGCCATAAGAGGTACTGAAAATACTCTAGGAGGGGAATATAGAAATGGTATTTGACCGGAGGGGTAATGGCCACGCAGAAAAAATACGAGATGGTTAAGACCAGGAGGAACTATTCCAGGAGAATAGGGAGGCTCATGGATACTAGCTACAGATGAGGGGCCTAGAGGTGTGGGTACTGAAGGCTGAGTCGAGGTGCTAGGAGCAGGTTGCGGAGGGTGGGGCCGCTAACTAGTCGAACCAGTCCGCCTGAGGTCGGATCGAGACGATTGCATCATGCAAACATTCGAAGAGTTGGGATCACAGATAGGAGGAGAAATACTAGGGAATGAACCAATCAAAGATGAATCTTTGTAAACTTCGGGTACAACATTGGTCAAAGGTTTGACTATTTGTTTATTGGCCACCAAAGAGATGATGGACTCAGGGGAGGTCTGAGACTTTGGTTCGTAATATGTCAACTGGTCGATGGTGATGATATTTATAATGTGAGGAAAACACATCTTATGGTGAACCATAGATGGGATAGAAGACATCGCACAGGTGTAGCTACAACCCAATATAATGTTGTAATCTAAGGGGGAATCAATGACTTCTACGTCAACACAAATAGTCTTGCCCAAAAGAGTAATAGGACAATTGCAGAACAGGCCTATGGGCTGGGAAGGGTGGCCATCCCACGCTCAAAGGGTGATAGTGGAAGGGGCCAGCTCGAAAGATCTGAGTTACTTCCAAACCGAAGCAGACATCAGATAGGCAGATGCCCCGTCGTCAATCATACAACGAGAAATGTTGGCATTTCGGATCTTGACAGGGATTTGGAAGATGACAGAAGTAGGAAGGGGGGGATGTTCTGACCAGTCAACATCGAAGATGATAAAATGATCATCTGAAGGATCCACAGTGCCCATGGAAATTATTATAGATTTCCGTTGTGAAGTGCATGATGAGAGTAGTTCTAGCATTGAGATGGTAGTAGGGGATTGCACCAAATCATTTACTATATTATACAAATGGGAAAATTTGCTAGAAGTAATGTTTCGGTGTAATGGTCACTTGGGGATCTTGGGATGAACCTCTGCCTTATGCAGAGGGATCTTTAAAGGATCATTAGTTGTCGAAAGAGGCTTTATGACACCTGAAGATGGGGGCTCAGAAGCAGACGTAGTGGAAGGCTTGTTTTATTGACGGGACCGAGTTTGAAGGTTGAGGTCAATGGTAAAGGGTTGGGGAGAGTTCATCATGAGAATATGGTAATCAGAGGTACCAGATGGAGGATTTTGAGTGGCCACCTGATATTCATAGGATGGGTAGCACGAATCCTTGCTGAGGAAAAGGATTGGTAAACACAAGGGGCTGGATAGGTGCATCATTGGGAGGAACCGAAGGGGAGGCTTGTTATCCTCGTGATGCTGCTTGAGTCTCCCACATATGACACATCTGAGGTAAAAGAGGACAATCATGGGTATAGTGACCATAGACATCACAACAAGAAAAAGGCTTATTCGTGTGAACATGTCTGTCCTACTTGGGCTGAGTTCCCTGTTGCTAGTTAGTAGTGTTAGTTGCATTCCCTTTGGAATTAGGTCATGGATTACCTGGGGCAGATTGATTTTGGGTTCCTTTCCTCTTCTTTTTGGAAGTAGGAGGATTATTCGTGCCCTGCTCTGCATACACCTACCCCTAGGGGGTGGTGGCTGCTGTTGCGGGGGTTGAGAAGGCAAGGGAGGCAGGGGTCCTAATGCTAGAGGAGCTAGAGCACCAGGGTGTGGATACAAATAATAATGAGGGTGGGAAACATTTTGGTAAATAGGTTGGGCAAAAGGAGGAGGCATTTCGTATCCTCGATACATGCTACTGGGAGGGGGAAAAGTGCTAGAGGAGTTGGCCCCTCCCTAAGCTAAACCATAACCCATGAGAAGATGAGTGTACGGATGAGAAAGGGCTCCAACGATACCATTGGAGGCATGGGATGCCCCTGGTGAATTGGCACCACCGGATCTAGGGAGATAAGGTAAGATGATATAAGCATAACCAGACTGTGTGTAGATCAGGTCATATTTCAATGCAATCTGGAGGGCAGCTTCTTCGGTATGAGGGAAATGAGATGCGACATCTTTTCCAATAGCAGGAAAAAGGGATCTAAGAAACCAGTCCATGTAGACACAGTCTTCGAAGGTAGGGGCTCGACATAGGCTCTTTCTTCTTCGTCATTCTTAGACATGATCGGATAGGCAAGTCACAGACGATTGCCAGAAAGAGGTCAAAAGTTCGGTACTAGTGTCATAATGAAGGGGAAGCTGGAAGTAAGATAGAAAAGCCCGGGAAAGAGTCACAAAAGTAGTATAAGAGGAGGAGGCCTGGTCAACATACCACTTATAATCTTCTCCAGTAAGCGTATGCTAGAACAACCGAAGATGGACAGTCATCTGTGATGGAGTTAAATGAAGAGCACATGTGGAAAGATCTAACATGGTTTGTAGGATATTCTCCACCAAGACCTTCAAACTTCGGGATGTCGGAAGGGAGGTTGGTTAGCATAGTAGGCCAACTAGGATCATAGTGTATGGGGTCATTGATCAACTAGTTAAAATCAGGAAGACTGAGGTCTACCTTATAAGGGAGCAAAGGATCAGTCGGGATAGTTCTTGTTGCGGTCCCACTAGTAGTATTCCCAGCATTAGGGTCAGGGCTACCACCAGCGTTGGGAACTAAACCAGACATGGTGAAGGTGACAGGGGGAGAACTAAGGATAGAACCAGAAGTGGAACCCAATGAACCAGAAGCAGAGTTAGAATGGGGACTTGGTGGGGGACTAACTCGTATCCTACGCAGAGTAGTAAGTCTTCCTAACGAAAACTAAGGATGAAGGCCAAGAAGTCTTCGGGATAAATGCCTTAGGGGCGCAATGATGGAAGAAAAAACACAGATAAAAAAAGAACGAGAGACCAACAAGGGCAAGGAGGTGTAGGATCAGATGATTACAATTTTGAAAAAAGGGTAGAGAGGTGCAATCAAATGATTACAATGTTATATTCTTGGCCTAGTGGTGTAAACTAGGCGCTCTTCACTTAGGGTGTGTGTGTTAAGTGTGTTAATTTTAATTTTTAAATGCAGATGTGTGTAGAGAAAAGAAAAAAAGTGTGTTGCATAACTGTAAATAAATCTGCAAATAACAGTAAAGTAAACTGAATATAATATAAAATAAACAGCTAAAGATGCATCAATCAAAACCCAAGGATGCGGGCTTCCCAACAACTAGTCTATGGGTGGGAAAAAATCTAGTCAAAACACACCAAAATAGTCAATGGAGCTAAATTCGAGAGGGACAATGATCTAAAGGTCATATCTGCTGGAAATAGGTGTAGAAAAAAACAAAAATCCAGAGAGAAAAGTGCTACAAATGAGGTGGTGAAAGGCTACAACCTGAACGAAAATGGAGGGAACCCTAGAGGAGGACCAGAAAAAAATAAAAAGAGGTGTTTTGGATGGATGAATAACCAATATGAAATGGATCTGAAGGTAGAGGATTAGATTTCAAAAATGGCTTAACACACTGAAATCTCAGGCGACTTGCTTCAGCTAAACTCCAAGGAAGGTGGAAGCGTACTGAAACCCTAGGGGGCTAGGTTCCTACTTCGATGAGTAAAATAGAGCAAGTACAGGTCCAAAACGGGCAGAGATGGAGGTCAGACAACCCTGAACAATAGCCCAGGAAAACCCAAAAAAATCACAGAAAAATTCCTGCAAAAAGTACACGTCCCAGTTTCTGACCTAATTTCTGCGGAGGTCGCAAGTTTGAGGTTTTTTTCTGCGTCCTAAAGGTTGAGGTCACAGGTTTTGGCCCAAAAAGTGTGACCTACAATTTTTTCACTCTCGAGAGCAGGTTTCAGAAAAAAAGTATCGTCTCAGCTGCCGCTGATTCTTGTCACCTATGCAATAGGTCCAGAAACACACAAAAGTTAGGATTTCTACTGTTTTAGGGTTTTAAAAGGTAAAAGAAACATCAAGAAAAGAAAAGAAGAAAGCTAAAGAAAAACCCTAGGGTTTGATGCAACTGGTCATGTAGGGATCTGAAAAATGACAGTGGTCATAATCATAAACCCTTGTGGAGTCGCCAGTTGTTAGTGTGAATTATAATCGCAAGCGTACAAAAAAAGCTCACTGTAGTTGTGCATAAAAAACAACCCTAACATGAAATATGGCTATCAATTTCTTTAGATCTACAGTTAGTTGACCAAGAGAAATGCTACAAAATCCAGATCTATGCAGTTAAAGAAATTAAGCAGTAAATAAAATTAAGAGTTGCTCCATGCTTCCAATAGACAAGAAAGTAATATTTTTAAAGAATTTACGTATTTATGACACCTAGGAAGGGAACATAGAAAGATGTTACCAATACCCCTCAATGGGATGGGTTCTTGTATGTACTTAGCACTTCAGATCTAAGATCTCTCTCTCTCTTTTGATGATGTAGAAAACCGAGACAAAAAATGGAACTCGAAGGGACCTCACAAGCAAAAAGTAGAAAAATATGACAATGATGGAGAATCAAAGTCAGACCAAAAGTATAGACCCAGAGTGATATTTAGGCAACAAAAGGTAGTGAGTGAATGGAAAAACCCTTCTATTTATAACAAAATATTAAGTTAGTCTAAATATTGGTGCGTAATTAAAATATTAGTAGCGAAATCTAGATCAACTTTTATGGAATATTTTATTATTTTTGTTGGAGGGAAAAAGAATTTGAATTTGGTCAGATCCCTTTATTTATTTTAAGAATGTGGCTGAGTAATAATTAAATAAATAGTGATTTATTCATTTATTTATAAATGATTTAGTCAAATTTAACAAGGAATATAACTTAAATAATGTTTTAAATAATTATTCCTAGAAAATAATAAGATAAATAATGATTTGTCTAATTATTTTCCTGTTTTGGGTTAAATATGACTAGGAATATTAATGAAACTGTTGTTTAATTAATTATTCCTTGAGGAAAATCAAACAAATATGGATTTATTCAATATTTCCTCACAGGGTTTCCTATTTAGACCATAAAAAAATTAATAAATTATGGATTATTAACTCATTTTTCATAGTGAAAGAAATTTTACGTAGGGTAAAATTGGTCTTACATGGTGTACTTTGGTCCATCTAATAGTAACAGGTTAGATGAACAAAAATTGGTGTAACATAAAGGATAAGCCTCATCTCTTGCACGAGATCATAATAAGTTTTGGAAACAGATTCACCTTTTTCCGTGGAAGTTGACAATATCATGTTTTTTATATATATGCCAAACTGATATGAAGTGAGGGTTGGTTGGTTGGTGGTTATATATTTTTGACTTATATGATCTGTAATCTTTTCTCTTAATGAAATGGAATAATACTATTGAGGACTTATTACCAATTTGTTGTGTGTATTGTCTACTCTACTTGTGTTTCCATATCTCCTTTCTTCTAGTTCCAGTTTGCAAATCATCATACTGTTATGTATTTTTATTAGTCTCTTCAGCATGTTATGATTTTTATCAGTTTTTTTTAGTCTCACACAGTGAGAATTCCTGATAAAATATATGTTATAACAGTGAAATAGCATCACTCATGATAGTTATTCTTCATGATATTTTAGTGAGAATCTTGTCAGACTAGAAATAGCTTTCTCTCAATGGAATATTGTCAAACTGCTACTTTTGTGAATTTCTACTAAATTAGTAGAATTATGTTTTACAAACCTATTGATTCTTCTTTCATCTTACAATTTCCTCTCCTCATAGAATACAAACTTGTACCTTGCTACCACATCAAGATACAATACCCTCTTTAGTAGAACTGTGGATTTGACCAAAGTCTCTTTTCAGTAAATCAGAGTTTATACCATCTTCGAATCCCATTAAAAAAAACATTAAAATTTCCATAGAGTTTAAGATGTGTCTGATCAAGTGCTTGCTACAGTCCAAGTTCTCATTCTAGCACCAACATCTTTTGGTGTGTTTGTCGAGAGACTAAGGCCTTGTAACGAAGTATTCTCCCGAGTCTGTTATTATGAATTGTTGATAATCAGTTCTTGATGGTGAACAAGAATTGGTAACTTGAAGAAGACTAAAATTTTTTTTACCTGGAAACTCCACGAAGAGGAAGAGGGGTTTCAAGACCTCCTTCTACAAGGAGGAATCATAGATATCTAACTATGACTCCAATTGCTAACCCAGAGAAAATGATCAAAGATACTAAAGGAAAACAAATATCAGTTGAAGCCACATCTCAATCACTGAAGAAGGTACACAAAAAGTACGTTCCAAAGAAAAAGGCACCTCTATCTACTTTAGAATCTAAGGAAGTTTTAGTTTCAAAATATTCTGTTGAAAAATCTCAGGTTGAAGCTACTCCCAAAGAAAATAAAGTGGATGTTGTTAAGAAGTCAGAAGAATTTTTGTTGAATGAAAGGGAATTAGAACAAGTATTGGCTATTGAACCTTTCCTTGATAGGGATATTTTGACTAAAGAAGACTTCAATACTATTTTAAATTTCCTTCAGATGCATCCTGAATACCAGTCTCTTATTACCCCTCAGCAAGAGTATTTTTCTTTTTCTCCAAATCTAGTTGTTGGGACATCTTCCTCTCATCATTTTGAAGAGTCTATACCTGAAGGTCTTACTTTTAACTTATCTGATTTCCTTGCTCATCAAAATAAATCTGAATTAACTCCATCCCCTCAAGAGACAACTTTAGATTTTGATTCTTCTACTAAAGGAGAATTCAAGACATCCTCTTTTCATATTTTTGAAAAACCACTCTTTTCAGTTCCAAAGCCTGAAAAATTAGCTCAATACCCCCAATTTTCTACTATCCTAAATCAGAATCAGAATTCACCAATTGTAATTCCTATTTCCCAAAGAAATACATCATTTGTACATCAACAAAATATTTCTTAGCCTTCCCTTACCATGATGTAATAGATAGTGGCTACAAGATATGGTCCACTTGTTCTCCCTCAACCCTTGCATCCACTTCCTAAAGGAGATTACTTAAAATATCTTCCAAAATACATTGGCGAGGGAGAAGGAGTTTTTGCTGAGGAACATTTAGTGAATTTCTATAGTTATGCTGACAATTAGAATATTGAACATGAAGATGTCTGGTCAAGACTCTTTGTTCAAAGCTTGGATGGTCAAGCTCGAAAATTGTTTAGAAGTTTGGCTCCAAATTCAATAACAGGAATTGATGAATTAGAAGAGATATTTTTGAAGCATTGGGGTGATAGGAAAGACTATGTCTATTATCTTACATAATTTGGAACTCTGAATAAGAAAGCAGATGAGTCATTAGCTGATTTTACTAAGAGGATTAATAATATTTATCAGAAAATTCCTAAAGAAATTAAACCTAGTGAAACCAAAACTATGATAAATTTTGTGAATGATTTAGATTATAAGTTTTCCTTATGGTTGAGGGCTAGAAAAGAATAGACACTATAAACTATGCAAGAGGCTACAATTGGAGTGCAGTCTAATATCATGGCTTCAAATAAATAAAAAATGGAGGAAGAAAAGGAAGCAAAATATAAAAATAAGATGAAAGAAGAAAATCCTTCTTCTTCCAAGTCTCTTTGAGCAGAATAAAATATCGATCAAATGTCCAATTTGATCAAGCAACTTGCCTCTAACATGTCAAAATTAGAGGTATAAAATAAACCACCTACTAGAGCCAATCAAAACAAAGCTAATAGAAATCACGTTCCCTTCAGGAGGCCTTTTCATCCTCAACAAATCCTACAACGCCCAAGGAGGAATGTTGATGATCAAAATGTTCAACCTCCTTTGAATAATTTTTCTTAAGAAAAACAATGAGGAAATGAGCAATAAAATGAAGAAATAAACCATGTGGGAGAAACTTCACAGTCAACATGTTAGATATTATAGTAATATGTAGATAGATCAAGAATTTGTTTGTTTTCTGATGATATGAATGCTCAAATTTATGCACAAAATGATCAGAAACAACAAGAAGTTTAGAACGGAAACTACCCTTTGAGGTCCAAAGATCCTATTCAGTAGCCTCAACAAAAATTAGATTCAGATAAACAAGCCGCTAAACAGAAGACCAAGGTAAATGTGGTTCCTCCACCTCAACAATTTTCTCCAATTGCTAAAATTACTGCAGAAAATAAAAAATTAGTTCCAATTTATTTCAGTTTCAAATTTGAAATGAATAAAACCAAAATTCTAGTTCCACTCCTAGAATTATTGAAAAATCTAGCATATAAAGAGTCTTATAAGAGTCTGTTGCAACCTCCTCTCACTCCTGATTTAGTCAACCTTAAGGATGAGCATCCCACTATTTATCTAGCCTGTCATCTCCAAGACCAAAATGTTGATAACTCACCGCCTTTTTACCTGTCACTCAATGTACATGACAAATTGATGCATAATTGTTTGTTGGATTCTAGAGCTTCCCACAATCTCATGCCAAATAAACTGATGGATGAATTGGGATTAGAGATCACCGAGCAATACCATGACCTTTACACCTTTGACTCCAACAAAGTCAAGTGTCTAGGAGTGATTAAGGATTTGGTTGTTTCCCATACCCAGCTGCCCATGAAGAGCTTAGTGATGGACATTGTGGTTGTCGAAATTCCTTCTAGATTTGGGATGTTACTTTCCAGATCTTGGTCCAAGAAATTGGGAGGTACCCTTCAGATTTCCATGTCATATGCTACCATCCCAGTATTTGGAGGGAAATTCAGAATGCTGTATAGGGAAACTAAAATGGCCTACATCATTAGTGATCTGCACAATCCATGAAATCATCCCATATATGCCGAAGAAAAGGAATTGGGGTCATCAATTCTGCACCTTGCTACTGATGTCAATGATTTACAGCCTGAATTAAGTGAAAAAAACACTTTCAAGGTGCAAATGAGCAGCATTCAGAAGGAGGACAGATCTGGAAATTGTACTTTGATGGAGCCTCTTCAAGAGAATGACCAGGAGCCGGTGTAGTCCTCATTTCTCCTACTCAGCAGGAGGTGACCATATCATACAAACTGCAATTTTCTACCACTAACAACATTTTTGAGTATGAAGAACTTGTGCTTGATTTGAAGGAAATGAATTTTTTTGGAAAAGAACAGATAATTACCTTTGGTGATTTAGAGTTGGTGATTAAGCAGGTGAGAAACAATTACCAAGTGAAAAATTCCAAATTGAATAATTATAGGAATGAAGTATGGGATTTGATTGAGCATTACTTTTCATCATTTAATATAAATTTTGTCACTAGAGAAGAAAATCAAGTTGCTGATTCACTAGCTATATCTGCTACTAATTTCAAAGTTCCTCTATATGTCAAGGCAGTTTATGATGTTCAAATAAAAAACAGACCTTTAATTCCTGATAACATCAAGCACTGTCAAGTATTTGAGGATGACAGGGAGATTCAGAAATTTTTAGAGTATGTAGAAGAGTTTGTAGACATATAGATTGATAATGGGCAGGAAATTGTTGAAAACCAAAATAGTAGCCCTTTTAAGAAAACTATTGCTGGGAAAAACATTATATATCTGAAAACTAACTTTATTCCTAAGGGTTTAGTTCCTTTAGAAAAACTGTTTGATAATAATGATATTTTTCTGAAGCCCAAAGTAAGGTTGATGGAGAGAGTACAATAGAATGTAGCATTGGTATAGAAGACCAACCAAGATTATTCAAAGTTTCCAAATTCCTTCCTCTAGAAACCAGAACAAAATATATAAAACTGCTGAAGGAATTTGCTGATATTTTTGCATGGTCCTATAGTGATTTGAAAACTTATGATAATAGCATAATGGAGCACAAGATCCATTTGAAACCAGATGCAAAGCCTGTAGCACAAAAATTTAGACATATCAATCCCATGCTGCTCCTAATCATTGAGAAAGAAATCAAAGAATTATGGGAAGAAAAGATAATTCTGCCTTTGAGATTTTCTAATTGGGTAGCTAATATAGTCTCGGTCAAGAAAAAGAATGGAGAGATAAGTATTTTTGTCGATTTTCACAACCTAAACCGGTGCTCCTTGAAATATAACTATCCACTGCCCAAGATCGACTATATCTTACAAAAGATTGTAAGATCCAAAATATTGTCAATGATTGATGGATTTTCAGGCTATAAACATATTTCAGTTGACAGGAAAGAGAGAGAAAATACAACATTTACCACACCCTGGGGCACATTCATGTACAAAAAAATTCCTTTTTGTTTGATGAATGCACGTGCAACCTTTAAAAGGTCAATGGATTTTTCCTTTGTGGGAGAAATTGATAGATTTGTGGTCATCTATTTGTATGACGTCACAGTTTATTCAAAATCTGATGAAGACCACTTGAAACATTTGAAGCAAGTTTTTGACAAATGCAGAAATTTTGGTTTGTCCTTAAACCAAAAAAAAATCATCTTTTGTTGTCCAAGAAGGTAAGTTATAGGGACATATTGTAAAAGTAAATGGCATCTGTATTGATCCAGAAAGAGTAGAATCTATTCTAAAGTTTGTTTTGCCAAGAAATAAAAAGGAATTGCAGTAATTTTTAGGGAAAATCAAATTTCTGAGGCATTTGGTTCCTAAGTTTGGAGAGCTGATCAAACATATAAATGTATTGCTAAAAAAAGATGCAAAATATAAGTGGAGAGATGAAGCAAAGGATTCTTTTTCAATAATTAAATCTGCCTTGACTGAAGCACCAATTTTGATTATTCCTAATTTTGAAAAGGATTTTCTGATTTTTTCATATGCTTAAGAAACAATTGTAGTTGCCTTACTATAGAAGAACAAGGAGAGTTTGGAGCAGCCAATTTCATTTTTTAGTCATGCTTTAAGGGATGCTAAATTAAAGTACTGCTTAACTGAAAAACAAGCATATGCACTAGTTAAGGCTTTGAATTCTTTTTGAGTTTATGTGCTGCATTAAAAAATAATTACTTTCGTGCCCGATATCACTGTTAAAGATGTGTTGTTGCAGGTAGATACAGATAGAAGGAGGGGACGATGGCTGACCAAGGTTTTGGAATTTGATGTTGAAATCAAACCAGCAAAATTGATAAAGGGTCAGGGCTTGGCTCGCTTGATGGCTGAGTCTAACTACAAGGCTTTAAATCTGAATGTAGAGGCAGCTGAAGGAGAAGATGGAGAAGGTATTGCTAATTATCCTGAAATATTTAATTCATATTGGTACAAGGATATAATTTGCCTGTTGTTAAATTTCAAATGTCCACCTAAAATGGAGAAATCTAAAATGAGAACTTTTAAATTGAGAGTTATGAAGTATTGCATTTTGGAAGACCGTATTTACTGGAAAGATCCTGTTGAATTCTTGTTAATATGTGTAGATGAAGCAGGAATCCCAAGAGATTATGACAGAGATACATGTAGGAGTGTGTGGATGGAATTTATATTGGAGAGCCACTACAAACAAAATATTAAGAGCTGGCTATTATTGGCCACCTCGTTTCTATCATGATGTCTTTTTCGAAGTTAGGAGTTGTGTCGAATGTTAGAAATTTGCTGGTAAATAGAAATTGATGCCATTACCTCTCATTCCTATTTCAGCAGATGTTCCTTTCTAGCAGTGGGGACTATATTTCATCGGTGAAATTCATCCACCTTCATCAGGACAACATAGATGGATTTTCACAGCTACACACTATTTCACTAAATGGATTGAAGATGTACCAACCAAAAATGGTACTAACACGGTAATTATCAAATTTATATTGGAAAATATTATGTTAAGATTTGGTTGTCTAGAGAAATGATTCACTGATAATGCAATGGCCTTTAAGTTTGCTAAGAAGTACAAATTTTGTCAGCAGGGATTAAATTGACACATTCCACGCCTTATTACCCTCAAGGTAATGGATTGGATGATTCATCATGTTACTCTCCTGTATTCTACATTATCACTAGATGACTGTGCATTTTCTACAGTCTGTTGAAAATAATATTCCCTGACTTCATTTATTTTCAGAAATCTCACTGCCTTCATTATTTTCATTTAAACCTATTCATTATCTCTCATTGTTTCCTTCTCTAATTTCTTTCATGCTCTGAAATCCCTTATCTACCCCTAATCCCCTCATTCCTAGCCTTTTCCCCTTCTTAAAACCCCCTTCCCATTCCCTGAAAATGCCCCTTCCCCTTCTAAAACTCCATTCCCCATTTTCAAACAAACCTTTCCCCTCTATTCTTTCCCATCCTACCATTGAAAAAAAAATGTGAAAACCATTTTTATAAGGTTTCTAAACAAATATTGACCGAGGATCCCACTTTGATAAACTTCATTTGTTAAAATACCTAACCCCGTCATATCGAAAGACTGACTCGGCTTTATATTTTACCCCCCTGTTTTAATATACCCCGGGCTCCATATTATAAAAGCCCCGTGCTATATTTAAACCTACCATCACATTAAAAGTCCCATAACCACCTTTTGAAACCTACCCATGATCAAGTCAGTCGACTGCCGTCTGATTCCCCCACGCCTAATCCGACGGCCCCAGCCTCATATCGCAAACCCAAATGCATAATGGTTAAAAACTTGAAGGGCTTGTGAAATAGGCAGATTTTGCACCCCTTCCTTCTTCCACATGTCATCCCAATGTCTTATCGCATCCCTCCATCTGATACCACCTAACCACCTATGTACCATGCGAAAATCACAAAACCGCTCCTACGCCATAATATGAAACCGCTAACCCATTTGAGTATTTTGAAGCCATGTCCTACTGTGATAAGACCTGAATCTCTATGATGATCCCCTCAGACATTCCTAAAGGACCCGAAAGGTCACAAATAAATGCAAAAAACAAAAGCCACCATTGTCCTGACTCTGTCCACAAACCTCCTGAAATACTCGAAGCCATATTGCCTCCCTGCAAGATCCCTTTTTTATTAATAATTGTTTTTAATTTTGCAGGTGATTGATGTATCAGAAAATCCAATAATCATATTGTGTTTCTAGATTCTAAAGATAACTGAAATCGAGTTCTCTAGGTGATGATCTAGAAGCCTTATTCATCAAAGGATTAGGAGCGCAAGAATAATATGAAGCAGCAATGGATCATGATCAATAAGGATCATTCAATTCCTCCAAAGAAAATGAGGTTTATTACATGTAAATGACAGAGTAAGGAAAAAGAGGGCTTACTGTGATAGTGATAGGTAAAATAAATACAACAGAGCAGTCACGCGTTAAAAGATACAAGGAAGAGTTAAAGATCAATGATAAAATAGTCAAAGGATAGAGGTAAAAGAGAAAGCAGATAAAATGGCAAGGTAAAGAAAGAAATGATAGTGACAGTAAAGGCAATAAAGAGAAATATCAGAGTGAGAAAACATAATTAAGGAAAAGGAAAATCGGAGTTTTAAGACAAATTAGAGTTAAGGACAAATCAGAAACAAATCAACGAAGCAAGACAGAGCCAAATGACAAGGCCACTTAGCATTTAACTCTTCCAAATCACATTGGTCACCGACAACCTAATTTTTCTTTAAATGAAGGTAGCTACAGTTAATACTGTATTCAGAGATATTTTGGTAGCAATCTAGAAGTTTTTGTAAAAGTTAATGCTTCAAGGCAAATTATTCAAAGATATTTTAAAGCTAGCTCAATAGTAAATTAGAAAGTTATTGCTACAGTAGGCCAGTCAGAGATATTTTGGCATTGGGCCTTGCATGGTCTCAATTGTCAAACATCATTTACTCTATAGTAAATAAAAATTTGTCACCCTAGACTAGGGAAACCTCCTCAAATGTAGTTAAATACTGCATGTATTGTTCATTATTATTGTTGGTTGGTTGGTTGCTAAGCGGGAATTTGATTAGACTCTGAGTTGGAAAGATTATTGCACTGGAGCATTGTAACTATTTTTGAGTTGGACATCATTAATACAAGCATTTTCACAGGATTCTTGAGCTATGTTAATGGTGATGTTATCCCTCTTTGTTACTTTTTCTCCTTTGTTTTCCATATTGTACATCGATTTCTTTGAAAATAGAATAGAAATTTTAGATTGAGATATGATGTTTGGGCACCTTAACTCTGTCTGTTATTATTATCTTTATGTTTTCATCTACAAAGTATAGCTAAAGAACTAAGAGGTGTTCTTCTCTTTAGTTTCTCATAAAATTTTTATGTTAAAGACCTTCTTTGAAGTTTAGTTAAATAATTCAGAGATGTTCCGCTCTTTAATTTCGCTGAACTGTTATCTTGCATGTTTTCTCTATCTGAAAGTATTTCTAAAGAATTCTTAATTGCTCTTTAGTATTACTAGATTTTTGTCTTAAGGTTTTCTTAGCGAAGTTTAACTAAAGAATTCAGAGGTGTTCTACTCTTTAGTTTCTCCTAAACTATTTATCTTAAAGGATTTTCTTGTTGAGGTATAGTTAAAGGATTCTTAATTTCCCTTTAGTTTTACTGAATTGAAAAACTTCTTGTCATTTCATATTCATCTTACCTACGAAGATCCATTTGAGATAAATAGCTTGCTCTATGAAAACCCTTGAAGAGTTGATGTACAATTTAAACCTGTTATGACTCCATAGCCTAATGGATTAAGCTTCTCACACTCTATCTGTCCAGCCTACAATCAATCAGTCAAACAAAACAAAAAATCCCAAACTTCATAACTAGCCTAAAATCAGAAGAGTATAAGCATAAAGATAAAACCGTTAATCATAAACATAGAGAGAGTCCTCTATGAGCCTGGGAAGGCTAGGTCCCATGACTACAAAGTAGTTTGATGTGGTTCCCTGCTACTTGTTCTTGCCAATCTTGAAAATTAGAGGGAGCCAACATAATGGCGACCATACTGGGGAGCTTGAGTTATTAAAAAAATTTAAAAAAATTAATATTTCCTCAAGAACTTAGAAACCCCACTCAAATTTAGATGATTCAAATATTAGCCAAGACTGGTATCTGGTTGCTGATGGTGGAAAACAGCCAGCCTCAAGAAAGTTTAAATCATCCACCTGGTGACTCCACTAGTTTTTAGTAGGCCTACAGACTCCATTCGGAAATTATTGAGAAAAAACTTGAGATTATTAAAACTCAAAGAAACCTAGTCAAAATTCTTTATGCCTTGGGTCTAAGTTCTGGCTTCTAGAAGAATTTGTACCATATCCAATCCTAACCCAAACCGTCCTGCAATAGTTGACCATCCTGAGCACATCCTAAGGAAAACTCCTATGTCTAAGAATTCAACTGTTAGAAGACCTATTCACAAGGCCAGTTCCTTGCCTGAAAACCTTAAAAACTTGCAGTATAGCCTATCTGACTCACGCGTGGAACAAAGCTTTTTCAAGACCAAATCCCAGAGTTGGATAACCCAGATATTTTTAGACCCATCTATATTAGAATAGAGCCCTGTTGTAGAAGCCTTAACCACAATTCATACACCCACTACTCACCTTCCCCCATTCAACCCTCCACCTCCTTTTTTCAACCCTCCACTTGTTAACCCCCATTTGTTTCCCCAACCACCAACCATGGCAACCTGGTATGCCCCATTAGTCCTAACATTTCCTCTAGTGCCTCTACCACAAGACTATCAGTCTAAAATCTCCCTATTTGATGCAAGCAGTTCTACGATTGCTCAACAATATCTGGATAAAATGGATGACTCTTTTGATATACAAGAGATAGATGATGAATTTGTTAAGATCAACATGTTTTCCAAAGTATTAGGGGGAGAAGCAAGAAAATGGTTTAAAGGCCTAACCCCTAATAGTATACATGACCTCGCTTCTTTTCATCAACTATTCCTAAATAAATGGGAATTCAAGAAAAAACCTCTCCAAATCTTGTCAGAATATGAAAACATTAAGAGAAACATAGGGGAGAGTGTCCAAGATTACTGCACTAGGTTCAACAGTGTATATAATGCCCTCCCTCCTCACATAAAACCCCCACAAGGTCTAGCCCTAATGAAATTTCTAGAAGGTTTTGACTCAAAGATGGCTTCTCAACTAAGAGAAAGAGACCCTCTCACATTAGAAGACATGCAGAGAGGTGCAGTAAATGTAGAAGCAAACCTGATTGCCAAGAGGGATAGAATGAAAAATGAAAAAAGAGTTACATAGAGGGAAGAAACTGTAGCCTCCACATCTGATACTAAGATTGATAAACTTATTAGAACCATGGAAATTTTGATGGAGAGAATAGACATAAATCAGAGATATTTCCCTAAAAAAAACCAGGCAGCTCCTCAGAATAAAAACCAGAACCAAAACTTTAGGAGAAATCCCACTCAAATAAGACAGAGAGAATAGAGGGAACATGACCAGCAAATCAGGCCTCCTTTCCAAGAAAAATATGTTGATGAGGATGAGGGGGTGATTGAAGAACCAAAACAAATTCAAATGATTCTAATGGGATTAAATAATGAGGATATTGTTTTCCTCACTGAGGAAGAGTAAGGCATGTTCACCCCAATTCAAATTGAAGAAGAATGCCAATAATATGAGGATCATAAAAAAGGATTTGAAAATTCTATTTTGGAAGTACATAGGAAATATGACCTCAGAAGCAAGAAATCCTAAGACATTCCCAAAAGAAATAGCTCTGAAAAATCTGCTAGGAAGATCCTTGAAAATGATCTTAGAAAGGCAGCAAAAACTTCAAACATAATGGTTAAAAGTTATGATAAAAATAAAAACAAAAATAGTCCAGAAAGTGGCACTAGTAAATCAACTAGTAGCCCTAACAAAACTGATTTAGCTTAGATCCCCAATACAAATTAGGAAGCTGAAATTACTTCAAAAAAAATGTCTGATAAAACTTATTTAAATCTGCCAAAGACACAAACACCATTTAGTATTGAGAATTAAATTGCCAAGATAAAATTTTCCATACCTCTCACAGAATTAGTTGGCCAAGATGTATATAGATCCCATGTTTTGAAATATTTAAACATAGGAGAAAATGTTCATTCTGTAAATTTAAATGATGACAAACCTGAACTTTTGTTTGGATGTAATATCCCAAAATGGGAATGCAGCAATGAAAGAACATAAGAGTAGTGTAAATCATCTCATAAGGTGTGAAAGGAACACCTAGCCATCACATGAATGTTCAGCAGCAATAATATGTCCCATTAACTCATTCGAAAGTGAGGAAATGCAACAATATAGGGCATAAAAACGTTATTTACAAAGAATTACACTATAACTATGAGAAATGGGACTTGGATCAATTATTTCATACTATATACATCTCACATGTAGAATGGGAGCAAAAAAAAATCTCTCTAACCATGCTAAACAAGTCTCCCCAAGTCAATACAACTCAAAAATGCCCAAACCCCATGAATTATGCCAACAGAATTCCTGGAGCATGTGAAAACGTTATTTTAGTGATTTTTTATGTAGAACATTACAAGAAATAATAGATCTGGAGATTACAATCATCCAATGGCTGAGAAAAATGGAGATCTCTTCCTTTTTATACAATATAAGAATGACCCGGCAAGGGCTCCATGAAAGTACAAGTATAAAATACCAGATCTGAAGATATATATCTGAAGAAACGTACTTATACTGTAGCTCTATAAATAGATAGATGAATAATACATGAAATAAGAAGAATATTCTTATTTCAATCCTTCCAGGAGAAGGGTTGTCCCTTTCCCCAAAGAACAAACTCAAGATCAAGGGTCTTGACCCTACTACTGCAACACAAAGAGAAATGAAGCAATTTATACAAAGGATTGTGATCTATAAGATGGAAAGTACATTGCCCACATGCCAATATCTGAAAATTAGCTCAAAGACTTCCTCATTGATCTCCCAGAGAAGGAAAGGCTTTCTCCTTTGAAATACAAACTCCAGAAGTGGTGTTATGGACCTTCCACTACAACACCCTGCAACACAAAATTATACTCTACAGAAATAACATTGTAGTTGAAGGAGGATGCTTGGCCATAAGCCTAAATGTGGAAAACTGAAGTACAATACTCCTCCAAGAGGCCTCTGAAGGTAGGAGAAGGAATTCCTAAGCAAGAATACCTTGTGCTAAACAGAACTGCAGCTCCGATAAACAGGAAGAGAATGTACAATAGTCACGTAGACCATAAAATCAATAATCATCAAGCTAACCTAAAATGGTTGCCCTCCTTTTCCTTATAAACTATGTGATCCTCCTCACCTTGGGTCCCACCCAATAGGGATTCCACCCTCATATGATCAATCTCCCTCCAAAACTGCATTGTATCTCCATCAAGTCCACTCATCCATAATCACACTATTTGATTTGGTCAAAGTTGAACTCTTCAACCTGCTTCACCCATTTTCACACCCAAATGTCTTCAAGCTAGCTCTCATATATTTTTTTAAACTAATCATTTTTCACATTGAGCTATTTGCATTGATGATCCACTCTTCTTCATGAATGTTGTTGACTTGGTCAAACTTGACTTTGTCCACATCCAATTGCCCTTGTTCACACATGATGGTGTCAGATCCAGCTACTAGAATTACCCCCTTCCATACCAAGAGAGTTTTTAAGCTAGTTCAAGTTAAGTATGGGTCTCCTTCCCCATTTATTGAACTACTATGTGCAAAAATAAAAAGTCAATATTCCTATTAGCTGCATGCTAATGTAGGAATATTTCAGTCCTCCCCTCCCAAATGTTGCTTGTCCTCAAGAAACTGCAAGGATAGAATTGAAGAGTTTCCTCTCCTCCTCTTGTAGCATCCTCATATGATGAATTCCTCCAAGGAATATGATGTTGTCTCATCAATGAATCTCCATAGTGCCCCTCCCAAGCATGCAAGCTAGAATTTGGTGAGCATCTCAAATAGCCATCATCATGAAAATGTGAAATAATCAAGGACGCAACTATGTGCTGTCTAGAGGTCCTCTCAAGGCATGGAGTTTGAAATGTGTTGGGAACTATCATTCCCATGTAAATCCTCCATCCCCAAGCTATCATCCATACAAGATGAGTCACCCTCCAACATGGAAACTCATGAAAGATCTCCTCCACCTTTGGCTCCTACAATGTAGGTGGGCTAAATAACTAAACATGGTAGAAAAAATGGCCTACCCCACGCTGTCTCCCTCTCCACTTATGATAATTGTAGAGCATATTCTGATCTTGGGCTGTAAGTTGGTTGCCCTCAAGTGGCAAGAAGAAGATTAGATCTCCAAATATCCTTTCTCCCATGTCATGAATCATGCTGGCCCAAATCATCCCATTCAAAAGGAATGGCAGACCATCACCATTTATGTGTAAGTTTGGATGGTACCAGTGGTTTATCAAGTGGATGCAGGGCAGTCTTCCCAATTGTTGCTTTAGATCATCATGTGGCAAGTGGTATTTCAACAAAATGATAGTTGTGCATGTTTTCACATCTACCATGATGTGGTAAATAACATTATATATCAGCTGAGTGCAATGAGAATGACAGCACACTTGTCCAAATTCATGTAGAGAAGGGTTATCTCCATCATAGAGGTTGGTTCTAGCATGACCATAAATCCCATAAATAATCTTGCCCTCTTGTGGAGCAACGCACTGTATATACATGGTGAGAAAGTGTACATACCTAATGAAATAATCAATAAGTACATAAATATATTCCTTACCATGCATAATGAGTAGGCTAAAAGTGAGGTCCATGGATGAGTCCTCCCATGAGAATCTTCTCATAAAAATCTACAACAAGAGAGGATGCATGCTCCGCTTGGAACACTCCATCAATAGAAACACACTCCCAATTGATAGCGTTGTTGGCCCTAGTGATACGGCTCTTGTCACTCCATGATCCCCTTCCTTGACATTCCACATATCAAATTCATCCACTATCATGCTACTATGTGGGGAAATATTCTTCCTATATGGAAGCCCCTCCTTATCCTTCAATGTTGAAGGGTACCCTCTTTGCACCTTGAATGTGCCATACATCCCTCCTAGAATATCATGATGAGTATGGAGAAATTTCTACCCAAACTCTCCCAATAATAACCATAGCAACAAGGACTCTTGTTGCCTTCTTGCATTATCATGATGCAAATCATGGAGCAACAATACAGTAATGGACTTGTGAGATGTCTCATCAACATAGTACAAACAAGCTCCCTTAGGCCACATCATGTGGGAGTTATCCTCCCTCCCAAACCAAGGTACATACATGAGATACATCTCAAATAGTAATATATGTAAATACATGAGACATACCTCAAACAAGAGTAAACACATGGACATAAGATTTAACATGTGATGTCCAAATTCTCTTCTTAACAACCGAATCAACCATGCCTTATTTTTATGCATTCTATCATTGAGACATAAGGCATGAGATAAGAAAATATGAATCTTTGGGTAGTAACCATACTCACCCAAAAGCAACCAGTGTAGCCATGCTTCTTGTTGGTCTATATCATAGATTTGTAAGTGGTTTGGAAACCCCTTGCTCCATACTATCATCCACTCATCCCAATGTGGGTGATGGATCTCTTTCTGCAAATAATTGGTATCCTCCCATTGTAGGACACCAACCTCCTCAAACATTTCAAGAATTTTTCATTTCATGAAATGTTGAAGTGAACCTCCAATGGGATTTCTTAATGAGACCTTCTTCTCATGCATGGCCTTCCAAAACCAATGGGGTCTTGGTTCTACTGCAAGTAGAAGTATCTCTTTGAGCTGTGGCATGCTCACTGAGAAAGTGTCATCTAGAAAGGAGAAAATGTTTCTCATCTCAAGATGTCTACCCTTTGTCATTTCTTCCTCCATTGATTCCTGAATGAAGCTACCATTTGAATGCTCCCATGAGGAATGGGTCCTCTTTACTTCACTACTTCTCTTCGACAGCGCATTGCAACTCTGTTGCTCTACACTAGCAGTAAGTGTTGATCCTGGGTCATGAAAAAGAAGATTTCCACAATCCTATAAAATATTTGCTGAAATAATAGAAAGTGAAAATTAAATCATACCTTGATGGGATTTTGGGACACCTTGTATGGTTGCAAGGGTTCCTTCTTCCACTTTGTTGGCTCCCTCAACTATTGATGTTGAAGGCTGCTCCCCCAAGGTTGAAACATCGCTGATACAAGTCTCCTCAAGTGGTGGTAAGGGATCCTCTCTCTCTGATTTTTCTTCATCAAATCTCTTGATCACCCTCTAAGTGAAATCTACAAAAGTAGATACTCTTGCATGACTTATGTGATTGAACCACCAAGTGTTTGCCTTACCCTCCATGTGAAGCACTACAATCTCTACTACCTCTCTCTCTACCACTGGATGTAGTAGGAAGAATGCCTCAAGTATTCTTTCCCAAGCCCTTGATGAAGATGTCCCATCAAAAATGGACAATAGAAACTTATTACCCTTGATTTCCCTTTTGCTGCGGGGCCTCCTTTCTTCCTCCAGTTGAATGAACTATGGGAAGGCTAGAGTCTCCTTGAAGGCTCTAGGTTGAGATTTGTACTCAACAAGGTATTCAATTAGAATCTGAAGATCCAAGTGTCCTACACACTTCTTGTATTTTTCCCTATGAGAATAGGAAGTGCATGGTCCTTCCTCTTCTTGAAACCCTCTAGGAGTTTCACTACACCTCCTCTTTGTTATCTGATTAGCCTCCTTGGAGAGGTTCTTCCTAGATCTTAAAAGTGATGAGATAAGGCTCATCCTCTCCATCATTCTAATCTTGCTCCTTCTCTTTGTCTTCTTATTCTTCTGATAGCATAATAGCTGTAACTCATAGGCTGAGACAAGACTATGCTCTTATACCACTGTAATATCCAAAAATGGGAATGAAGCAATGAAATAACACAATAGCAGTATAAATCAGCTCATAAGGTGTGAAAGGAACACCTAGCCATCACATGAATGTTTAGCAGCAACAATATGTCCCATTAACTCATTCCAAAGTGAGGAAATGAAGCAATATAGGGCATAAAAACGTTATTTTATAGAGAATTACGCTATAATTGTGAGAAATGGAACTTGAATCCCTTAGTTAATACTATATAAATCTCACATGCATAATGGGAGCAAAAAAAAATCTCTCTAGCCATGCTAAACAGGTCTCCCCAAGTCAATACAACTCAAAAATACCCAAACCCCATGACCTATGCCAACAGAATTCCTGGAGCATGTGAAAACATTATTTTAATGAGGTTTTATGTAGAAAATTACAATAAATAATAGATATTTTGATTAAATTCATCCAATGGCAGAGAAAAATGGAGATATCTTCCTTTTTATACAATATAAGAATGACCCAACAAAGGCTCCATGAAAGTACAAGTATAAAATACCAGATCTGCAGATCTAGATCTGAAGCAACATAGTTATACTGTAGCTTTGTAAATAGATGGCTGAATAATACACGAAAATAGGAGAAGATTCTTATTTCAATCCTTCCGGGAGAAGGGTTGGACCTTTCCCCAAGGAACAAACTCAAGATCAAGGGTCTTGACCCTGATACTACAACATAGAAAGAAATGACATTTTTCCTGCAAATTAATGCACTGTAGAAGATGGAAAGTACATGGGTCACATGCCAAGATCTGAAAATCATCTCAAAGGCTTCCTCATTGATCTCCCAGAGAAGGAAAGGCTTCCTCCTTTGAAATAAAAACTCTGTAAGTGGTGTTGTGGACCTTCCACTACAACACCCTCCAACACAACATTATACTATGTAGAAATAATTTTTTAGCTGAAGGAGGATGCTTGGCCTTAAGCCTGAATGTGGAAAATTAAAGTACAATACTCCTTCAAGAGTCCTCTCAAGGTAGGAGAAGGAATTCCTAAGCAGGAATACCTTGTGCTAAACAGCACTGCATCTCTGCTAAACAACAAGAGAATGCACAATAGTCATGCAGAACATAAAATAAATAATCATCAAGCTAACCTCAAATGGCTGCCCTCCTATTCCTTATAAACTATGTGAGCCTCCTCACCTTGGGTCCCACCCATTAGGGTTTCCACCCTCATATGATCAATCTCCCTCCAAAAATATGTTGTATCTCCATCAAGGCCACTCCTCCATGATCACGCTGTTTGATTTGGTCAAATTTGACCTCTTCAACATGTTTCACCCCTTTTCATACCCAAGTGTCTTCAAGCTAGCTCTCATATATTTGTTTAAATTTATCCTTGTTCATATTGAGCTATTTGCATTGATGATCCACTCTTCTTCATGAATGCTATTGACTTGGTCAAACTTGACTTTGTCCACATCCAATTTCCCTTGTTCACACATGATGGTGTCAAATCCAGCTAATAGAATGATCACCTTTCATACCAAGAGAGTTTTTATGCTAGTTCAAGTTAGGATGGGTCTCCTTCCCGATTTATTGAACTACTATGTGCAAAAATCAAAACTCAATATTCTTATTAGCTGCATGCTAATGTAGGAATATTACATTGGACCTGAAGTAGAAGGTAAATTTCAAGAGGGAGGTGTGCCTCCATTTTATGCTAGTTTGAATATTCATGATAAAATAAGTCGCAATGCCATGTTATATTTAGGGGCTTCTCATAACCTCATGCCAAAGGTAGTTATGGAGAGACTTGGCCTTCAGATAACTAGACCATACAAGGACTTGTACTCCTTTGACTCCAGTAGAGTCAAATGTCTAGGCCTGATCAAACATCTCTGTGTTAATCTAGCACAAATACTAGTGAAAATCCTAGTAATGGATATTGTAGTGGCTGACACTCCGCCTAAGTATGTCATGCTCCTATCATGCTCATGGGGAGCCAAAGTTCAAGGCACCCTCCAAATGGATATGACCTATGAGACCATACCATTCTATAGTCAACCAAGGAGACTATATAGGGAGACTCATATGAAATACATGGTCGGCAGTCAAGAGAAGCCTAATAACTCCCCTCTTTATTATGTCCACACAGAACTTGATTCATTTATCCTATAAAATGATGAAAACTTTAGTGAAAAATTAGCAATAAATGAAAAAACAGTTTAAAAAGACGAAGAAAAAGAAGAACAGTCAGACCAAATAGAAAATGAACAACATAAGTCTGAACATGAACACCTCTGGAGCATGAGATTTAATGGTTCTTGTGGAAAAAATAGCTCTGGGGCAGGTGTTTAGGTACACAACACCAATAACAATCACGCAGAGGGTCACTCCGACAAGTTGAACTTTCAATGTACAAATAATATAGCAGAATATGAGGCGCTCGTTCTAGGATTACAACTTCTAAAAGAATTAGAGGCCAAAAATATCTATGTCCATGGGGATTTAGAACTAGTCATTAGGAAAGTTAAGGGAGAATATTCAGATAAGCATCCTTGATTAAGAGCCTATAGGAATTCTGCCCTTGACCTCCTAAAAAAATTCAAAGAATATGACCTTGCTTCTGTTCCAAGAAATCAAAATATCCTTGCCAATGGACTAGCATTTGCAGCCAACACCTATCAACTACCTCATGTTAAAATCAATACACAGTAAAGGTTAAATACAAACCAGCAGCCCTTGATAATATAATATATTGGAAATTTTTTCTAGGTGACAAACAGATTGAAGACTTCCTGCAGTCCAAAGATGAGTTTGAAATGCCAGATTCAGACTTAGATCATGATCAGGACTTTCCTACTGAGGAACAAACATGAAAGGAGGAGTCCACTCATAATTTTGATATAAACCTATTAGAAAAATAAGACCCACATGGGGTAGAAATGTGTAAAGATCTATAAAAAGAAGAGCTTGAAGTGTCACAGTTCATAGATAATACCCTACCAAGAGGACTGGTACCTCTAGAGGCGATTTTTTATTTTTATGATGTTGCTAAAAATGCAAAGATGGCATCCAACGAAACAAATGTAGAAAAATGCAATATAGGCAGTGAGCAAGAGCCCAAAATGGTGAAACTATCAAAGACACTACCAGCTCCTATAAAATAGAAATATATTGAGCTATTCAAATAATTCAGTGATGTGTTTTCCTAGAGCTATGAAGACTTAAATTCTTATGATACTAATATCATCCACCACAAGATTCCACTCAAAGAAATCCAGAAGCCCTTTAAACAAAAGCTACTCAGAATCAATCTTGTCCAAATGCCACTAGTTGAGAAGGAGATAAAGAAAATGTGTGATGCTAGGATAATACTCCCACTCATGTACTTAGAATGGGTTTCAAATCTTATATATGTAAGGAAGAAGACAGGATAAATTAGGCTCTACATAGACTTCAACAATTTGAATAAAGCATCCCTCAAGGACAACTACCGTTTACCAAAAATGGACCACATCTGGTAAAGGATAGTAGGCTCTAAAAGGATATCTCTGGTTGATGGCTTTTCAGGATACAATTAGGTGCTGGTACATCGAGATGATCAACACGGAATAGCTTTCACAACACCTTGGGGCACCCTCATGTATGTAAAAATGCCTTTTGGGTTAATGAATGCTAGAGCTACTCTCCAAAGAGAAATGGATATTTATTTCTCATAAGAAATAGGTTACTTCATTGTAATATATCTTGATGACATCACAGTCTATTCAAAATTGATCAAGAACATCTAACTTACTTAAGAAAGGTCTTTGAGAAATGCAGAAAGTATGGGTTGTCTTTGAACCCCAAGAAATCCTTATTTTTCCTCCAAAAAGGAAAGCTTCTAGGCCACATCATATCTGAACAAGGGATCAAGATTGACCCAAATAGGATTGAGGGAATATTGCAAATCAGTCACCCAAGAAATATCAAAGAGATGCAATATTTCATTGGAAAGATACATTTCTTAGGAAGGTTCATACCAAACCTTGTGGAACTCCTGAGGAACATCACTAACATGCTCAAAAGAGAATCAGGAGTAAAATGGGCCATGGAAGCAAAAACATCTTTTGACATGGTGAAGCAAGTTGTTACACAAACACCAGTTCTGATCAGCTTTGATTTCACCAAGGATTTCTTTATATTTTCCTTTCCATCAGAACACACAATTTTTGTTCTATTACTGCAGAAAAATATGAAAGGACAGGAGCAACCCATAGCATTCTTCAACCAAGCTCTAAGAGCTGCACCTTTGAAATACAACATCATCGAAAAGCAGGATTTTTCCATAGTCAAAGCACTAAAGGATTTCAGAGTCTACATTATGAATTCACACAACATTGCATTTGTCCCTCATACAGTGGTTAAAGACATCTTGACACAAGATCCTGATGGAAAAAGAGGTAAGTGGATTGCTGTCATTTTAGAATATGATCTAGAAATAAAGCCCGCCAATCTAATCAAAGGACAAGGACTGGCTAAAATGATGGCTAAAACAAATTTTCATGCACTAGGCATCAATATGATTTAGCCATTGGATGAACAAGAGGAGCTGGCGACTCCACCTGTTGAGGAAGCATTCCTGAACTCTCCATGGTACGGATATATACTGCATGTTATTTTTAATCTAAATGTTCCTCCCGGTTTGTCCAAAACAAAGGCCAAATTCTTGAAGTTAAAAGCTGTAATTTTTTTCATTTTGGATAAAGCCTTATATTGGAAAAATTTTGGTGGTGTATTGCTTAAATTTTTACCTAAGGAAGATGCAGATAGGATTATGCATGAATTTCATGAAGGAGAATGTGGAGGTCACCTCTATTGGAAAAACACTGTTAATAAGATCCTTAGGGTTGGTTTCTATTGGCCTACCCTCTCCCAAGACATCCATAAAATGGTAGTTGCCTGTCATAAATTTCAAAATTTTTAGGGTAAAACAAAGCTGTTGCCTTCACCATTAAAACCAATTTCTGTTGAAGCTCCTTTTCAAGAATGGGGTCTAGATTTCATTGGAGAAATCCACCCTTCCTCCTCTGCCCAGCATAAACGGATCCTTACTGCAATTGACTATTTTACTAAGTGGATAGAATCCATTCCTTCCAGAACTCCCACAAACTAAGTAATTAGCATATTTATGGAAAAAAAACATTCTATCTAGGTTTGGGTGTCCTAGGAAAATCATTAATAATAATGTTGTTGCCTTTAAATCCAAGAAAATGGTGGATTTTTGCCACAGATATCACATTACTTTGGGACATTCTACAACTTATTACCCTCAAGGTAATGGGTTGGTTGAATCCTCAAATAAGAGTTTGGTGAACATCATTAACAAGTTGTTGGAAGAAAACAAGAAATCATGGCACATCAAATTGGTACATGCACTATGGGCAGACATGCTAACAAATAAGAAGTCAATTGATATGTCACCCTATCAGCTAGTGTATGGAATGGATGCAGTTTTCCTGACAGCCTTAGGAGTCCCATTAATGAAGCTCATTCAAGAATTTCATTTTGACGAGAATGATATACAAAGAAGAATAAACCAAACAATTCAGTTGTGGAAAACCAGACAAGGAGTGTATAACTGAACACAGTTGTTACAAGACACATCAAGAAACCCTTTGAAAAAAGGACCAAGGAAAAGTATTTTAACATTGGAGACAAAGTGTTGAAGTGGGATTCAAGAAGAGAGGACAAAGGAAAGCATGGAAAGTTGATAACCTTTGGAAAGTCCCATACACTATTCATTCTACAAGAGGTAATAATGCATTTTTCTTACAAGAAATGGATGGAATAGAATTGTTTGGAGGTCCTATCAATGGTAGGATCTTGAAACATTATATCAGTTTAAGTTTTCTTCATTGTATATAACATTTCCTAAAACAAATTTCAGAAAAAATTGATACAAAAAGAAAGAAAGAAAAGAAGAAAAGAAGGTAAATAAAAAGAAAAAGTTAAGCCCCATACCAAAAAATGAATATTTCTAAAAATGTGCAAGTCAAAATGCCACTAATTTTTGAAAAGGTATTGTTTAATCATACAACCTAAACATGATTTTACAAATTTTGAATTTTGTTGATAAGTTAGAAAATGAAGTTTTTCCAAACTGTTTAAACTTGGCTTATCAGTAGATAGGTAGAAAAAAAACTTTGGTTCCAAAGCCTAAAATCTAAAACCAATAAGATAAGCGAGGGATAGGTGATAAAGGAAAGATTCAAGATCAAGGCCCTTAGTTTAGTTTAGTTTTTGAAAAATAATATTGTGTGCAGCTTGTTCAAAAATGCCACAATTCATGATGACCAAACTACTCAATCTTGATTCATTCATGCTTTAAATTTCCTGTTGATAGTTAGTGAATAAAAATATTTCAAACTGTTTAATCTTGGCAGATAAGTAGTTAGGTAGAGAATAAAATAGCTCATCAATCTAATCTGAACCTTTGGAAGTTATAAGGTTAGAAATTAATATTTTTCTTTCAAAATAAAAAATGATGTCAGGTTTTGCAAGTCTAAATGCACCCAGAAGATGAAGAAAAAAATATTAGAGTAGAATGATGGGTAGGCAGAATTAATTTGCAAAAAGCATGGTTCTAAATTTTTGAAGGTCACAGTAAAAAAAAGTTGCAGCAAATCAACAATTACAGAATGAAAATCAACCAAATACAAACATGATACTGATCTACAAATGTTCTTGATACCTCCTAAAAAGGAGTTGCCCTCCACAGCTAGAGCCATTGTTAGTCTCCTGTATTCTATAGTATCACTAGATCACTATGTATTTTCTACAGTTTGTTGAAAATAATATTCCATGACTATTATTTATTTTCAGAAATCTCAATTCCTTCATTATTTTATTTTAAACCTATTCATTATCTCTCATTTTTTCCTTTTTTGATTTCTCTCATGCTCTGAAATCCCTTTTCTAATCCTAAACACCTCATTCCTAGCTCTTTCCCCTTCTTAAGACCCCCTTCCCATTCCCTAAAAATGCCCCTTCCCCTTCTAAAACTCCATTCCCCATTTTCAAACAAACCTTTCCCATCTATTCTTTCCCATTTTTCCATTGAAAAACAAATGCAAAACCCATTTTTGTAAGGTTTCTAAATAAATATTTACTGTGGGTCCCACTTTGATAAACTTCATTTGTTAAAATACCCGGTCCCGTTATATCGAAATACTCGAATCACCTTTTGATTATACTCCCCCTACTTTAATATACCTCGGGCCCTGCTTTATAAAAGCCTCACGCTATATTTAAACCCACCATCACATTCAAAGTCCCAGACCCACCTTCCAAAACCTACCCACTATCAAGTCACCCGACCACCGTCTGATTCCCCCACGCCTAATCCGATGGCCCCAACCTCATATCACAAACCCAAATGCACGATGGTTGAAACCTTGAAGGTCTTGCAAAATAGGTGATTTTCGCACCCCTCCCTTCTGCCATGCATCATCCCAATGTCTTATCACATCACTCCATCCGATCTCACCTAATTGCCTATGCATCGTGCAAAAACAACAAAACCGCTCTCGCGTCATAATATGAAACCGCTGAACCATTTGAATATTTTGAAGTCGTGTCCTGTCAGGATAAGCCCCAAATCTTTGCAATAAACCCCTGTGACATTACTAAACGACTTGGAAGGTCACAACTAAATGCAGAAAACAAAAGCCACCATTGTCCGGACTTTGTCCATAGACCTCCCGAGATACTCAAAGCCATATTTCCTCGCTGTGGGATCCCATTTTTATTAATAATTGTATTTAATTTTGTAGGTGACCGATGTATTAGAAAATCTAATAATCATATTGCGTTTCTAGATTTTAAAGATAATTGAAACTGGGTTCTATGGGTGACGATCTAGAAGCCTTATTCATCAAAGGATTAGGAGCACAAGAATAATATGAAGCAACAATGGATCACTATTAATAAGGATCATTTAATTCCTCTAAAGACAACGAGGATTATTACAAGTAAATGACAAAGTAAGGAAAAAGAGGGTTGATTGTGATAGTGATAGGTAAAAGAAATACAACAGAGTAGTCCCGAGTTAAAAGGTAAAAGTCAGAGTTAAAGATCAAAGATAAAACAGTCAAAGGACATTGTAAAAGAGAAAGTAGATAAAACAACAAGGTAAAGAAAGAAATGACAGTGACAGTAAAGGAATTAAAGAGAAAAGAACAGAGTGAGAAAATAGAATTAAGGAAAAGACAAATCGGAGTTTAAAGAAAAATCAAAGTTTAAAGACAAATTAGAAACAAATCAATGAAGCAAGACATATCCAATTGACAAGGCCACTCAGCATTTAACTCTTCCCAATCACATTGGTCGCGTACAACCTAATTTTTCTTTAAATAAAGGAAGCTACAATTAATACTGTAATTAGAGATATTTTAGCAGCAGCCTAGAAGTTATTGTAAAAGTTAATGTTTCAAGGAAAATTAGTCAAAGTTATTTTAAAGTTAGCTCAACAATAAATTAGAAAGTTATTACTATAGTAGGTCAATCAGAGATATTTTTGCATTGGGCCTTGCATGGTCTCAATTGTCAAACATCATTTACTCTATAGTAAATACAAATCTGTCACCCTAGACTAGGGAAACCTCCTCATCTACAATTAAATATTGATGTATTGTTCATTATTATTGTTGGTTGGTTGGTTGCTAAGCTGGATTTTGATCAGACTCTGAGTGGCAAATATTATTGCACTAGAGCATTGTAACTATTTTTGAGTTGGAAATCACTAATACAAGCACGTTCAAAAGATTCTTGAGCTATGTTAATCGTGATGTTATCCCTCTTTGTTAATGTTTCTCCTATGTTTTCTATATTGTACATCAATTTCTCTGATAATATAACATAAATTTTAGATTGATATATGATGTTTGGGCACCATAACTCTGTTTTTTATTATTATCTTTATGTTTTCATCTACAAAGTATAGCTATAGAATTCAGAGATGTTCTGCTCTTTGGCTTTACCTAGCTATTGTCTTAAGGTTTTCTTAGTGAAGTTTAACTAAAGAATTTAGAGGTCTTCTACTCTTTAATTTATCCTAAACTATTTGTCTTAAAGACCTTATTTGAAGTTTAGTTAAAGAATTCAAAGGTGTTCTGCTCTTTAATTTCATTGAACTATTACCTTGCATGTTTTCTCTGTCTGAAAGTATTCCTAAAGAATTCTTAACTTCTCTTTAGTATTACTGGATTGTTGTCTTAAGTTTTTCTTCGCAAAGTTTAACTAAAGAATTCGGAGGTATTCTGCTCTTTAGTTTCTTCTCAACCATTTATCCTAAAGGCTTTTCTTCTTGAGGTATCGTTAAAGGATTCTTAATTTCCCTTTAGTTTTATTGAATTCACAAACTTGCTATCATTTCATATTCATCTTACCTAAGAAGATCCATTTGATATAGTTAGCTTTCCCTATGAAAACCCTTGAACAGTTGATGTACAATTTAAACCTTTTATGACTCCATATCCCAATGGATGAAGATTCTCACACTCTATCTGTCCAACCTACAATCAATCAATCAAACTAAACAAACAACCCCAAACTTCATAACTAGCCTAAAATTAGAATAATATAAGCATAAATATAAAACAATTAATCATAAACATAGAGAGAGCCCTTTGTGATCCCCGGAAGGCTAGGTCCTTGGAATCCAAATCAGTTTAATGTGGTTCCCTGCTACTTGTTCTTGCCAATATTGCAAGTTATAGGGATACAACACATCTAATAAAAGTTTGGTGAGGATTATTAAGAAAATGCTACCTCAAAATAAGAGGAATTCGGACACTCAGCTGATACATGCTCTATGGGAAGATAGAGTAAGTGGTAAAAAATCAATTGGAATGTCTCCACTTTAGCTTGTATATGGTACGGATGATGTAATTCCTTTTCAATTAGATCTTCCTATGATGAATGATCTGGATTTATGCAGGAACGCAACAGAATAAACATATAACCATAAATACAAAGATGCAACGGAGATAACACTTTGTTTCATTAATATCAAAGAACTGAAATTCGCTTACAGGCAGAATGGGAATAAACTAGCTAGGGTGCTGGTAGCTTATCTCTGAGAAGAGATGTGGCAGCTAAAGGCATTTGAACTAGGTTACAATGAGGCTCTAGGGCCTATTTATTATTTAGAAATAATGGAAAACCCAAAACATCCAAAATCCTAACCCTCGGACATGAAGCACCAAAACTATGGGCCCCGTTTGGGTAAATTGGTGTTTCAACTTCCCGGGGACGTAAATTTGACATACGATCTCTATTTGACATGAACCATAACGATCCGGATTTATGCAAGAATGAAACAGAATAAACATATAAACATAAATACAGAGATGCAGCGGAAATAACACTTCATTTCATTAATATCAAAGAACTGAAATTTGCTTACAGACAGAATGGAAATAAAACTAGCTAGGGCGCTGGTAGCTATCTCTGAGAAGAGATGGGGTGGCTACAGGCCTCTGAACTGAGTTACAATGAGGCTCGAGGGCCTATTTATCATTTAGAAACAATGGGAAATCCTAAATAGCCAAAACCCTAACCCTAGGAGATGAAGCGCCAAAACTATGGGCCCCGTTTGGGTAAATTGGTGTTTCAACTTCCCAGGGGCGTAACTTTGGCATACGATCTCTGTTTGACGTGTACCATACCTCGTTAGAAAGATCTATCCGAGGACTACAAATTTGGAATGAGCAACATCGGTCCATGGACCGATGTTGCTCTCCGTTTTCCCAAAAAACGTCGTTTAGGGCCTCAAAACGGCTCCGGAAGTTTAGGACCCGAAAAACTGCTAAAAATAGTAAACTGTGCCGAAACTGAAAAACTGAAATAAACAATGGTGGAGCCCCAAGTGGAATAGGCGGGTGACCACCAATATCCACCTGGATCATTCCTCCCCCCTTAGGAAGCAATGGTCCCCATTGCGTTAGGTTCCTCCATGAGATGAGGAAATTTCTGCTGAACTTGGTCCCTGGTGAACCACTTTCCTTGGTGCAGGAGTTGGCCAGCTTTGACAACCCGATATAGTTGGATCTTCTGCTGGCGAGTGTTCTTGATTTGCATGTCCATGATGCAATTTTTGGTGGCCTGTTCCATGCAGTCTGGATTTAACTCAGTTGGTGTGAGTTGTTCTGCAATGTCCGAGGTGTCCAGTAGAGGTGGGAAGTAAGGACAAAGGCGATCCACATTGAAGACTGGGTGCAGACCAAGGAATGGTGGAATACTAAGCTCGAATGCATTGTTCCCTACAGCCTTGGTGATGGTGTACGGCCCGTATCGGAGCGGGCGAAGCTTGCGGTGGGGTCCAGTGAGGCGCTCCTTCTGCAAATGTAGCCATACTTTGTCACCCACCTGGAAGTTGTGTGGCACCGGGTGTTGATCATGGCGTTGCTTGTACTTGGCATTGGCTCTGTCCAATATATCATGAACCTGTTGGCGGATGTGTTGAATGCGCTCGATGAAGCTACTAGCTTTGTTAACTTCAGACTGGACATGAGCTGAATTGGCCTGAGCAGCTGCAAATGGCATGGCTACGTCAATGGGACATAGTGGCTGGAATCCCAAGCCCACCTGAAAGGGGCTATGGCCGATTGAACTGTGGAGAGCCCAATTATAACTATGTTGTACATAAGGGAGACTCTCGTCCCATGTGCGTGGATGCTTTGAATTGTACATGCGCAGAATGTGTACAATCATTCTGTTGACGACCTCTGTCTGGCCATCTGTTTGGGGATGGAAAGCTGTGGACTTGGTGAGCTTGGTATCCAACATCGACTAGAGGCTGGACCAAAATGTGCCGAGGAACCTGCTATCCCGATCTGATATGATAGACTGTGGGATCCCAAAGTGCACCCACACTCGTTCAAAGAAGAGTTTAGCAGTGGCTTCTGCTGTGATATTCTTCTTGCAGGCCGCCATAATGGCCATCTTCGAGAATTTGTCGACGACCACAAAAACACAGTCATTTCCCTGCTTAGTAGAAGGCAGGCCCGACATGTAATCCATGGATATGGATTCCCAAGGTCGACTAGGGGTAGGTAGAGGAGTATATAGGCCTTGCTTCTTGATGGTCGGTTTGGCAATGGCACAAGTAGTGCAGGATTTGATGTGCTTCTCGACATCCTTTCGAAGGTTCGGCCAATAGAAATACTTCTGTAGGATTGCTACTGTTTTCTCGACCCCGAAATGCCTAGCGACTCAACTGTAGTGTGCTTCCCATATCATCTTGGCACGCTCGCTTGAAGGAACACAAAGGTGTCCCATGTGACATAAAAGTGCATCTTGGAGGTGAAAATTTGGAACTTGCGTACCCCCCAAGAGTGCCTTGTAAGTGTGGCCGAATTCTGGGTCACTCTCATAGAGAAGCGGCCAATCAGAAGTCTCGTGCCCACAAGAGTTGAGCACAATGGTGAGCGCCACGATCGGTGGTCGGCTGAGGCAGTCTGCAACATGATTGGTGCTACCCTTCTTGTACTTGATGTTCAAATGAAACTGTTGCAGATATGTGGACCACTTCTGATGGCGATCATTCTGCAACTTCCCTTGTGTCTGTATGAACTGCAGGGGTCTATGGTCCGTGTGGATGATTGTTTCCTTCCCCAAAATGTAATGCTTCCATTGTCGACAAGCTTGCACAATGGAGTACATTTCTTTGTCATATGTGGGGTACTTGCGAACTGTGTCAGACAATGTCTCACTGTGAAATGCCACTGGATGTCCCTGTTCAGTAAGAACTGCCCAATAGCATAGTCAGAGGCATCTGTCTCGATCTCAAATGGCTGTTGCAAGTCTGGTAAAGTGAGAACTGGGGTAGAACAGAGGCGGTTTTTCAGTTCTGTGAACGCCTTCTGTTGAGGTTCCGACCAAAATTTTTTTGCTCTCGCTCCTCCCTTGGTAACTTGACTCAAGGGCCAAGTGATATGAGAGAATCCCAACACGAACCTCCGATAGAAATTAGCAAGACCCAGAAAGCTGCGAAGCTCTGTTATAGTGGTCGGGGCTGGCCAATCCCGAATGACTTGGATCTTGGCCGGATCCACATGCACCCCCCTTTCATCAATAATGTATCCCAGATATTGAACCTCGGTCATGCCAAAAGTGCACTTCTCCAAATTGGCACACAACTTGTGTTGCCGCAGTGTTTGGAGGACTTGTCGGATGTGGTGAAGGTGCTCTTCCCAAGTCTGGCTGAAGATCAGAATATCATCCAAGCACACCACTACAAATGAGTTGGTGAATGGCCGCAAGATGTCATCCATCATCCTCATGAAGGTGGCGGGAGCATTCGTCAACCCGAAAGGCATGACCAGCCATTTGAAAAGGCCTTCCTTGGCTTTGAAGGCAGTCTTCCACACATCAGAGGGTTCAATTGGTACTTGGTGATACCCAGACTTCAGGTCGATCTTGCTGAAATATTTTGCACCTTTGAGTTGGTCCAGAAGGTCATCAATCCGTGGGATTGGGTACCTATTCTGGATAGTGATCTTGTTCAGCGCCCGATAGTCAATACAGAGTCTCCACGTCCCATCCTTCTTCTGTACCAACACGATCGGGCTCCCACAGGGTGATGAACTTGGTCTGAAGTGACCTTTCTGCAACAGCTCCTGAATCTGCCTCTTGATTTCATCATTCTCCGGAACAGAGCGCCGATAGATCAGTCCATTAGGTAGCGGCGCACCGGGGGTCAGATCAATCGGGTGCTTGACCTGACAGTGCAGAGGAACCCCTGTGGGTGAGGTGAATATGTCCCCGTACTCCTCCACAACCTTATCCATTTGTTGTTGTTGTGCAAAGGAGCCCTGTCTGGAGGTCATGGCCACAGTCTTCTTCTTGCCCTGGGGGCGGATCATCAGGAAAACGAATTTCCTGGTTTGGGAAATGAGCTTACTGCATTGTTTTGCAGTAACCAAAGAGATAGCGGCAGAAGGTGGTACCTCTGGTATCCTGTACAACTTATTTCCCAAAGTAACAATAACAACACGAGGCCGAGACTCATACACAGCATGACGCTTCCACAAGTATGGTTGTCCTAATAATACATCAGAAACATCAATAGGAGCAACGTCACATAATACCTCATCCGTGAAGGGCTTGATGCTATAGGGAAGGCGACACTGCCGGCTGACGCGGAGATCTCGTCCTTGGTGAAGCCACCCGATGGTGTATGGATGTGGGTGAGCCGTGGTCGGCAAGCCCAACCGCTTCACGGCGTCTGCTGAAATGAGGTTCTTTTGGCTCCCATTGTCGACAATGAACTATACCGGGGAGCCCTTTACCCACATCTGGGAGTGGAAGAGACGTTCCTCCTCCTCTAGATCTTCCGGTTCCTCCTTTTGGATCTTTGCAGTGGCAATAGTGGCGTTGGGCTCCGCATCAATAATATGTTTCCCTTTTTCATTCGCCTTTTCAGGTTCTGATTCGGAGTCAGAGCATGCATCTGACTCAGAAGTCCTCATCTCGGCCACTAGCGACTGCTTGGCCCGACACTCACTTGTGTTGTGAGTGGAGCTCTTATGGAACTCACACCACTTTCCCGTGTCCTTCTTTGGCTTTGCGGTGCTGTTCTTTTCTTGTGGCTTCGATGAGTTGTATTTAGCCACCATGCCTTGGCTCGGTCCTTTGTTCTGCGGTTTGGAAGCACCTTTCCCTTGCTTTTGATTCGCAGATCCAAAGTCTCGCTTCTTCTGCTTGAATTTCTGCTCAATCTTGGCATCATACCGGTATGCCGTACCAAGCGAGGAGATGTCAAGGAACTCCATTTCCTCCCGAATGTATTTGTGTAGACAGCTGCGATACTTTAGCACCAGATGTTTCTCTGAATCTTTGATACCCAACTTTGTGCGCAGGGTATGGAACAGATTCGTCAGCTCATGCACATCTCGATCCCTTTGTTGTCGCAGCGTGGTCCATTGTATGTACTTGTCCTCATAGCTCCCCACAGGATAGTACTGTTCCTTGACGGCGTCTTGGAAAGAATTCCAAGTTGGTACGGCCGAGAACAGAGAGGGTTCTGTCTGGTCCTTGTTCTCACAGTAGGTTTCCCACCAGTCCTTAACATGGGGGGTAGCTTTGAGGAGTGCAAAAATAATCTTCTCCCGGTCTGAAAAGTCATGAACCGAGAAATATCCTTCTAACAGATTCAACCATCTATCTACGGCATCCGCGTCTATTTGACCCTCAAATATGGGAATGTCAAAATTTACTTGTACCTTAAAAGGAGTCGCGCCTCCAGAGTGGCTGCTGGATGCAGATGCGCCGCCGGTGGGTAGCCGTTGAAGGATCTGAGCAAAGTTATCCATCATCACGTTCCTTCGTCTTTCGAGGGCCTCCTCGAGCAATATTTTGATAGGATCTCCTGCTCCCTCATCTTTCTTTTCGTCCCCCATGGGCGTCCGTCGAGGTTTGCGAGGCTGATCTTGCAAAGGTTCCACCAGATCGAGCCCTAGCTCCTTATACCCCGACCTCGTTGGGGACATGCAAAGAAGGATCGAGAAAAAAGCAGACCGCTCTGATACCACTGATCTGGATTTATGCAGGAACGCAACAGAATAAACATATAACCATAAATACAGAGATGCAGCGGAAATAACACTTCATTTCATTAATATCAAAGAACTGAAATTTGCTTACAGACAGAATGGAAATAAAACTAGCTAGGCGCTGGTAGCTATCTCTGAGAAGAGATGTGGCGGCTACAGGCCTCTGAACTGAGTTACAATGAGGCTCGAGGGCCTATTTATTATTTAGAAACAATGGGAAATCCCAAACAGCCAAAACCCTAACCCTAGGAGATGAAGCGCCAAAACTATGGGCCCCGTTTGGGTAAATTGGTGTTTCAACTTCCCAGGGGCGTAACTTTGGCATACGATCTCCGTTTGACGCGTACCATACCTTGTTAGAAAGATCTATCCGAGGACTACAAATTTGGAATGAACAACATCGGTCCATGGACCCATGTTGCTCTCCGTTTTCCCAAAAAACGTCGTTTAGGGCCTCAAAACGGCTCCGGAAGTTTAGGACCTGAAAAACTGCTAAAAATAGTAAACTGTGCCGAAACTGAAAAACTGAAATAGACAATGGTGGAGCCCCAAGTGGAATAGGTGGGTGACCACCAATATCCACCTGGATCACATAACTCGTTATAAAGATCTATCCAATAGAATGATGTTGTTCTCGGTTTTCCCAAAAATCATCCTTTAGGGCCTCAAAATGGCTTTAGAAGTTCAGGACCCGAAACACTGCTAAAAATAGTAAGTTGTGCTGAAACTGAAAAAACTGGAAGAGCCAATGGTGGGCCCCAAGTGGAATATGCGGGTGGCCACCAATATCCACCTGGATCATTCCTCCCCCCTTAGGAAGTAATGGTCCCCATTTCATTGAGTTCCTCCATGAGATGAGGAAACTTCTGCTGAACTTGGTCCCCGGTGAACCGCTTGCCTTGGTGCAGGAGTTGGCTAGCTTTGACAACCTAATAGAGTTGGATCTTCTTTTGGCGAGTGTTCTTGATTTTCATGTACATGATAAAATCTGTGGTGGCCTATCCCATGCAGTCTAGGTTTAACTCTTTTGGTGTGAGTTCTTCTGCAATGTTAGAGGTGTCTAGTAGAGGTGGGAAGTAGGGACGAAGGCAGTCTACATTGAATACAGGGTGCAGAACAATGAATGGTGGAATACTGAGCTCGAAGGCATTGTTCCCTATAGCCTTGGTGATGGTTTACGACCCATATCGAAGTGGGAGAAGCTTTCAGTGGGGTCCAGTCAGACGCTTCTTCAGCAAATGTAGCCACACTTTGTGAGTTGTGTGGCATCCGATGTTGATCATGTCCTTGCTTGTACTTAACATTGGCTCTATCCAGTATGTCATGAACCTATTGGCGGATGTAATAAATGCGCTCGATGAAGTTTTTCACTTTTTCAGCTTCAGACTGGACATGAGCTGAATCAGCCTAAGTAGTCACAAATGGCATGGATACGTCAATGGGACATAATGGCTGGAATCCCAAGCCCACCTAAAAGGGGCTGTGGCCAGTTGAGCTATGGAAAACCAGATTATAACTGTGTTGTACATAGGGGAGACTCTCATCCCATGTCCATGGATGCTATGAATTGTACATGTATAGAATGTGTACAATCATCCTGTTGATGACCTGTGTCTGACCATCAGTTTGGGGATAGGAAGTTGTGGACATGGTGAGCTTGGTGTCCAAAATTGACCAGAGGCTAGACCAAAATGTGCTGAGGAACCTGCTATCTCAATCTAATATGATAGGCTATGGGATCCCAAATTTCACCCACACTCATTCAAATAAGAGTTTAGCAGTGGCTTCTTCTGTCATATTCTTCTTGCAGGCTGCCATAATGGCCATCTTTGAGAATCTGTCGACGGCCACAAAAACACAGTCATTTTCATGCTTAGTAGAAGGAAGGCCCGACATGTAATCCATGGAGATGGATTTTGAAGGTCGACTAGGGGTAGGTAGCAGAGTATAGAGGCCTTGCTTCTTGATGGTCAGTTTGGCAATGACACAAGCAGTGTAGGATATGATGTACTTGCTGACATCCTGTCAAAGGTTCGGTAAATAGAAACACTTCTGCAGTACTACCACTATTTTCTCGACCCAAAAATTCCCAGTGACTCGACTGTAGTGCGCTTCCCATATCATCTTGGCACGCTCGCTTGAAGGAACAAAAATGTGTCCCAGGTGAAATAACAATGCATATTGGAGGTGAAAATTTTGAACTTACGTACACCCTGTTGGGGTTCCCATGTTTTGGAAAGTTTGGAAATACCAAAATATGAGACAACATTAGAACCACTTTCAGACCTTGGGATCTAGCCCTCCTAGGTCCAGAGAGCGATCTCTCTATATAGGAAAGGTTATATGTCTTTGAAGCTTGGTTTTGAAGATATTAGGCTAGTTACAGGGCACGAAGTTTGTTTTGTTTTGTTTGTTTGTTTGGTTGTTGGGAAACTGGAAGGAAGGTTTCAATATAAGACAAGGATGAGCAAAGAGGATTTTAGGCAAAGGAGAGATAATTCAGAGAGCACTCGAGAACATTGGGCAGTGGATTCAGGAAAGGGTTTACTTGATATTCAATACGCAGGTTTTCAGTTGGGCTAGTCATCTAAAGCATTGAATCTTAAAGATGACAGTGTGATATGAAATGGTGGAAAAGAAGGTGAAAGGCAAGGAAACCTCCAAGATGACCACCTAGGAATCAGGTCCAGAGAAAGGGCATGCCATTAGACACCTGTGATCTAACTCCTAAAGGGTAAACTCTTTAGACAAAGGGAACACTTAAAGATACAGACACAAAGGTGAAGGCCTAAGATCAGAGAGAGACTTTGAACCCTCAATGCTTTGGCATCCAACTTAAGGGAACTTAGAAAAGTTCAATTGATTGAAAAGGACCCTAGTGAGACAGAGAAAATTTTCTAAACTCCCAGTATCCCGATTCATTCAATTAAAGCCTAACAAGAACATCTAAGAATAGATTCATTAATTCATACATCAGCTAGCAGTAAATATATCCACTACACTGGTTAAATTAACTTGAATCAATACTCAGATAACACACTCAGAAGAAAACATCGAAGGTAGGAAGAGCAGAAACTTAGGGTACCATGCGAGGGTAAATCCTAAACCATATTTCTGATGCGTACCAGAGAAACGAAATGTGATGAATTACAAAGGAAAACAAAGACGAAGTAAGAAAAACATCACCGCTACTTTAAATCAGGATCCAAAGAAATGTGCTTGTCATATTAAAGAGAAACACCAATCATGTACAACATTGCTAACAACTTTATATTCAGTCTGAAAGCATCTTCCTCAGCCTATCTTACAAATTTACACAGAGAAATATATCTTAAGAGAAACAACTTGCAGTTTCACAGATATCCGATCAACAACCCTTACAATGAGCTTCTTCATGAGTTTTATAGCTGAAAGAGAGGCAGAGGAGGTAGATGAAACTCTAAATGAAACATTAAAAACAGAGTAGAAGAAGTGGGTTGAAATCCATTCTGTTTTAATATCTGAGCATTAATATTCAGTACTCTTTGGATGAAAGAGTGGTCTTTGACAGGTTGCAATTTACTCCAGGTATGCTCTTGATATTATTTCGTTGTAGTACTTGCAGTACTCTGGTGAATAAACAAGAGGTAGATAAATGACTTCAAAGTCTTCCATACCGCATAAAAAATGCTCTAGTAGCATTAGGACTGTTGTTAGGGTGGAAACCTTCTCATGGACACAATGTAGACTAAAACAGTATGAGTACTATGTCCTTTCTCGGGAGGAGACTTCTACTGATGTGAAACCTTGATGATATTGTTTTTTGTGCATTGGGCCTTATTAGGCCTTCCGTGTGAGTCATGAGGTCTTCAATCTTGTATTTTTCCTTTAAAACACTGAATTAAGGCTTAACATCTTCAATAATGTGCATTAGAACTCCTTAACTCTGTATTGATACTCTTTGTCGCTTCATGACTGTCTCTGTCTATGATATCTGAGCCTTGATGACGTTGGGAAGGTTTCGCATAGTTAAACCCTATAATTTTACTGAAAATTATGCTCTAACACCCTCCCAAGCTCTTCCCTATACTTTCAGGCTCTGAAAAAACCTCATCTGCGATTTGCGCCACTATAACAGTGATTGTGAGAAATGACGGTTCTCACCGCCTCTACACCTACAAAACACACAATTCTATTAAGAAATCCATGCATGGGGAAGGGTGGCTACAGTGGAATGCTTTGACGATGGCAACGCAATAGGAGAAAATGCTATGGATGCAATGGAAAGCGGTGTGAACATGTAGTGAAACAGTGGGAAAATGCATGTGGAAGTTGGGCGAAATGAAAAAAATTTAATGTAAAAACATTAAAATCTTAATGCCAGGTGGGGTGGTACGATGTTTAATGTAAAACCCAAGGTTTGGGCCTTTGAAAGAAATACATAGACAATGTGCGGAAAACATATGAAATGGGTAGATATGGTGGGAATGGTCATGGGTGGAGGGCGATTCAATAAGGACCGTCGGATCTCAGGAGGAGATCGACGGCTGCGATCTAACCGGAGGGGAGCGATGGGAGGGTAAACACTCTGATGAGTGATGGTGCAATTGGCTTATGACCATTGGATCTTATGTGAGATCAACGGATGAGATCGTGTTGGAGGATCAAAATTTCAAGGAACGGAAGGTAGCTCCATTTTAAATTTGCGATTTCGATCGGAACAAGGATGAGAGGGCCATCGGATTAAAAGTGAGTCGATGCTGGGTGTGCAATCGACGGGGTGACGAAAGGGAGATGCAGGCTCGACGAAGCTTGCGATGACCATTGGATTAAAGGGGAATCGATGGTGGAGATTACAATCAGGGGATCGCAATCAGGGAGTCCAGTGGGCAGCACAGTTTAAAATTTGTGATTGCGATCGGTGCTGGCCGTTAGATTAAAAGTGAATCGACGGTCGAGATCGTGGCACGGGTTTATAAAACAAACCCCAATCGCATCAGTAATTTTTCATATAACATAGAAATGCCCTTGTCGAAAGTCGCGATTGCTATTAGCACCCAGGCCTTAGCGCTTGGTCTTAGTGCTCGGGGCATATGGGGAAGTGGTTAAGGGGCTGGCCATAAAAGGGGCTAAGCCAGCATAAATAAAAATGGGTTTTTTAGCCTTAGAGACAGTGTTTTAGGCTAAAAAGGGGGCTTTCGGTAGAGGTAAAAGAGGGATTTAAAATCAAATGAAGGGTTTTTACTTGGTTCTAAGGATGAAATGGGTGGTTTAGGAGATTTTGGGAGGGGATTTTTTGGGCTAAAGGGGGAACTTTGAATATGGGAAAAGGGTTAAAATAGGGAATTTTGTAGGGATACAAGGGGAAAATGAAGGCCTTTCTGAGCACAATTTTTTACAGCTAGTGAGGCTTTTTGGATGGAAACAACAGTGAGGATATTTTTACAGGCAATGGACACATAGAGGCTTCAAGGATGAGAGATTTTCATAAAAAATGTATCTCTTGAAGGTTGAAAACAATTTAGCCACCTATTTTCTTGACAAAAAATTCATAGGTGGCTAACAGTGGCTCCACATGGGGATGGCATCTTCTTGAAGGTGTCAAGAATTCATAAAATAACATTTGAAGTAGGCTAGATGCCTGATCCTTGAACCATCTTCTCTTCTTTGATTTCAGTTGTTGCAAACATGATGGATATTAATTAGCAAAAAACATTCCCCAAACAATCTACCTACCCGTCCTACAGTCCTAAATTTTTTTCTTCAAGGTGCATTTGAATTTGCAGACCTTCTTCATCATTTTTTATTGAAAACAGAAAACACACTAATCTAATTCTACCCTTATCACTCCATGAGACCAGATTAAACTATTGGCCTCACATGTTTCTCTACCTAATCTAATATCTGCTGTGATTAAAATGTCCAACAGATTTCTTCTTTACATTCTACAACAGAAATTTAAAAACAGTCAAACTAGGGTTAGACAGTCTAGTTTGCTGCGTATCCAAGGCATAAAGATAGTTTCACATGGAATGAAATTGGAGAAAACTGAAAACAAAATCTTGAAGGCTTGAAATATGAAACTTTGAAGCATCCTTATTTTCTTTGTGACTCAACTTTTTAGCTTGTTAGAGTCACTTTCTTATTCATTTCAGCTCTGGTTTTGGGCTTGTTAGAGCTGATTCTTCTTTCTTCTTTGCTGGTTCAGATTTTGGGCATGTTATAACTAGCTTTATTCACTTCTTTGGCTTAGGTTTTGATCATGTTAGAGCCAATATTTGCACTTCATAGGTTCTTGTTTTGAGCATGTCTGAACCTTTCTTTCTCTCTGTTTTTTGAAACATTTTCTCTTTTTCTTGAAAATATAAACACAACAATGGTATTTACAATGGGAATGAAAACTAGAAATTGGAAATCAGCAGTAGTAGTGTTTGAGAATCCTTCCATTGACAGGACCCACAAATAGCTCTATACCATATAGCTCTTTTAGAAAAAAGGCATTTGGACCAACAATGGCCTGGATGATGTAAGGACCTACCAAAAACTGTCAAATTTTCCATGCTTTCCTTTTTCTTCTCTCCTAGAGTCCCACTTCAGGACTTTATCTCCAATTTTGAAGTTAGAATCTTTGGTTCTCTTATCAAACAACTTCTTCATATTTTCATGAAATTTCAGAGCTCTGTTATAGACCTCTTCCCTTATTTGTTGGAGATTAATTGTTTGGTTTATCCTCCTCACCATGCTGTCTTCTTCTGTCTGAATATCTTGGACAAGTTTAATCATTGGTACCCCGAGGCTGGTATGAAACACTGCCTCTATTCGATAAACAAGCTGATATGGTGACATGCCAATGGATTTCTTTGTTGTAAGCTTGTCCGCCCACAAAGCGTGCACTAACTTGTTATGCAATGGCTTCTTGCTTTCTTCAAGCAGCTTCTTGATAATGGTCAACAATCTCTTGTTTGATGATTCAGCTAACCCATTACCTTGGGGGTAATAAGAAGTTGAATGACTGAGTGTTATCTGATACTTGTGATAAAAATCAATCATTTTCTTGGATCCAAATGCAGCAGCATTATCAGTGATTATTTTTCTTGGGCAGCCAAACCGAGAGAGGATGTGGTCTTCTAGGAACCTAATGATGATAGAATCTGTGGCATTCCTAGAAGGTATGGCCTCTATCCACTTTGTGAAGTAGTCTATGGCTGTAAGGATCCACTTGTGTTGTGCAGAAGAAGCATGGTGTATTTCTCTAATGAAATCTAGGCCCCATTGCAAAAAGGGACCCTCAACAGAAATGGGTTGTAATGGTAATGGAAGGAGCTTTCTTTTGCCCTCGAAAATCTAGCATTTATGGCAAGCCATTATCATTTTATGGATGTCATTGAAAAGTGAGGCCAATAATAGCTGACTCTGAGTATTTTTTTAGCAATGGCTTTCCAGTTCAAGTGGCCTCCACACTCTCCTGCATGGAACTCCTGTTTAATCCTCTTTGCTTCAGTTTCAGGCAAACATTTGAGCAATATGCCATTTGTATTTTTCCAGTATAAACATTCATTTAGTATGCAATAGTTTCTAGCTTTTAGCTTTAGGAATCTAGCCTTAGTTTTTGATAGTTCAGGAGGGGCATTGAGGTTTGTGAGCACATACAGGATATCAAAATACCAAGGAGAGTTTTGAAATTGTTCCTCAATAGTAGGATCGGGAAACCCTTCCTGTTCCTCCAAAGCATCTACCATGTTTATGTCAAGGGCTTGTAAATTTGATTCAGCCATTAATTGAGCTAAGCCCTAACCTCTGATCAGTTTTTTGGGTTTTATTTCCAGGTCATACTCCAATATTACAGCAATCCATTTGCCCCTTTTTCCATCAGGATCTTGGGACAAAATGTCTTTAACCACTATTTTAGGCATGTAGGCTATGGTGTGAGAATGCAGTATATACACTCGAAAGTCTTTCAAGGCCTTTACCAAGGCATATGACTGTTTTTCCATTATGTTATATTTAAGGGTGCATATGTTAGAGCTTTACTGAAGAAAGCAATGTGTTATTCCCTTCCCTCTAGATTTTTCTACAACAGAACTGCAACCACTGTATGCTCGGAGGCAAATGAAAATATCAGGAAATCCTTTGAGAAATCTGGGCTAATTAGGACAGGAGCCCAGGTGAGTGCAAGTTTAACTGATTCAAAATATTTTTTAGCCTCTACAGTCCACTTAACTCCTACATCCCTTTTCAGCATGTTAGTCATATTCTTGAGGTGCTCAGCTAAGTTGGGAATAAACCTCCTTAGGAAGTTAATTTTCCCAATAAAGGACTGTAACTCTTTAATGTTTCTCGGATTTGAAATCTGTAGTATTCCCTCAACTCTCTGCGGGTCTATCTTAATTCCCTTCTCTGATATAATATGGCCGAGGAGCTTACCTTCCTGCAGCTCGAATACAGTCTTCTTGGGATTTAATGACAGGCCAAACCTTCTACATTTTTCAAAAACTCTCCTCAGATGTTTTAGGTGCTCCTCATCAGTCTTGCAGTAGACTGTTATGTCATCCTGGTAGATGAAAATGAAGTTCCCTATCTCTTTCGAAAAGGCTATGTCCATTGCTCGTTGGAAGGCCGCACCAGCGTTCATCAGTCCGAAAGGAATTTTTACGTACATAAAAGTGCCCCATGGAGTGGTGAAAGCAGTCTTGAGTTGGTCTTATGGGAGTACTAAAACTTGGTTATAGCCGGAAAAACCGTCTAACAGGGAGATCCTTTTTGACCCCACTACCTTCTGAAGAATATGTTCCATCTTTGGCAAAGGGTAATTGTCTTTGAGTGAGAATCTCTTAAGGTTCCTGAAATCGATGCACAACCTTATCTCACCTATTTTATTTCTCATAGCTACAAGGTTTGAGACCCAATCAGAGAACCTCACAGGAACTATTATTCCTACTTCGTACACCTTTTTAATCTCCTTTTCAACTGTGGGCAGTTGTTTCGGGTTAATTCTGTGAAGTTTATGTATGAAGGGTTTTTGATTCTCTTTCAAAGGTATTTTGTGCTGTATAATGTTCGTGTCATAGGCCTTTAAGTCCTCGTAGCTCGAGGAAAACACATCGATGAATTCTTTGAGTAAGTCGATCTATTTCTTTTTCATGTCTGCGGGTAAGGACTTAGCCAATTGTATCATCTTAGGCTTGTCCTCAGTGCCTATATTGCATTCCTCAACATCAGAGTCTGAGTGTTCTATGATGGGATTTTTTGCTACATCATCGAGATCAAAGAGATCCTCTAAAGGTGCCAGACCTCGGGGTATGTTCTTATCTTTTGCCTGCAGCACCTCTATTTCTTCTTTATCAACATTTTTATATTCTTCGGTTGGATTTCAAATTTATTTGGTTAGCACATTTATTTCAATGTTACGGGGTGATTTTTCTTCGTCGGGGGGCTCTTCACTCAGGCAGCTATCATCGGATTTAGAGTCTGAATTGGAAAATTCAAACTTGTCCCTGCCTATCAGGAAATCCTCAATCTGCTTATCGCCCTCGAATACCTACCAATATTTCTCATTATCGGGAATTTCAGGTCTGTATTTGGTTTGAATGATGATTTGTTTGTCGTTGGGAGTCTTATGATAGGAAATAGCTACGCAGGCTAGTCCATTCTCAATTATGTTCTGGCTTCTAGGAACAAACACCAGTTCATACTCTACGAAGGTTTTCAATAAATCCATAGCATCATTCCTATATGCTCTCAACCTGGGGTGTTTAGCTATATATTCACCATTTACTTGTTTCAAAATTAACTCAGAGTCTCCATGCACAGCTATCCTATGGGCTTCTATTTTTTTCAACAGATTCAAGCCTAGGATGAGAGCCTCATACTCTGTGATATTTTTTGTACATTTGAAGTTTAGATTGAAATCATGACTTCAGCATAGTCGCTCTCTATGTTATGTAACCACACTCCTGCCCCTGCAGTTTTTCTAGTACAGGACCCATCGAAATTCATTTCCCATAAAGGTTCTTTCTCGGGTTTATCATTGGTTTCTTTCCTAGTGTTAGTTTCATTGTTATGCTATAGTGGGGGGCCTTTGTTATGGTGTGAAGGGTTTCATTCTTCGTGTGGTGTGTTAGACACGGTCCTGTCAGTCCTTCATCAGAGTCAAATTCACCAAAGTTCATTTCTTGTCATTTGCAGTAATTAATGCTATTTTGGTCAAAAATAGTCATTTTCAGAGTCAAGGTCTAGTGGTTGGTCTTCAAACATGTCGAATAATACCTACAGGCTGGAGGAAGGTTCAGTAAGTTTTTATTTCAGGAATTTCATCATCAATAATGCAAGATTGATTCTTCTTCAAAACCTTGTTTTGAAGAAGAAATCATCAAATGTGTTTTTGTAATAAATATGTAATTTGTCAAAGTGTTTCAAGTTGTACAGTTCTTCAATGGCAGCAGCGTTAGCAGCTCCTATCCCTGCAAAATCACAAAAAGAAAGAACATCATCAGCACAAAGAGACAAAGCGAAATCAAACAAAACACAGTTTGCATTCAAATGCCAGAATGCCAAAATTATACAACTTGGTTTGCCGAATCAGAAAAAATCAAAGCCATGTCTTTGTGAAAACGTTTCTATGTGTATCAATGTCAGTTTGGCATTCAAAGGGTCGATTGAAGTCGAGGTTTAGTGAAGAGAAGGAAAAGCTTGCAAATTTTCAAGCTGTGACTGTGTGAAATCCTGGCGCAGCGCATTGGAGAGCAGCGCGGCGCATAGGTGCGACATGGCGCATTGGGCGCTCCTCCACAGTGCATTTTTGCACCGGCGCAACGCACTCACCAGGCGCGGCGCACTGGGAGTGCGCGCGGCGCACAGAACCTCTAAACCCAAAATTCACTAAATCTTCATTGAATTTTCTATTTTGTTTGCTCCAAATGGTATGCAGGTTCGATGTTACTCAGAGTAGGCCAACATCGTGGTTTTGACAGTCAAGCAAATGATATCCATTTGTGATTTCATAATATTTGTCAAACATACGAAGAGTTCCTTGGTTTGGACAGTGGGGCAGTTGCTGAACTGAAACTACTACTTTCTTTTGCAAATGAATATGGTTATGCTGATTGGCTTTAGTTTGATGCATCAGTTGTTCGTGGCCTTGCTTATTACATAGGGACTGTCTTTGAGGGTTTTGAAAAAGATCGGAAAATTCGAGCAATATGTGGAGGTGGACGTTGATATAATGGCTAATGCTGCAAAGATATGCAGAGTAAAATTTGCAAGTGTGTCATCATCACCGATATCAGCTTTTGAAGAGGACAATGATGGAGACAGCTATGAATCTTCTTGGAGATGGATTGCGAGCCTGTCTTCTTCTTCAAGGCCATAAGACTATCTATCTATTGAATTTCCAGAAATGCGGTTCAGATTCACTTCTCCCCATCCTAAGGACTTCCTGATGACGTGTTGTTCCTGATGAAAGATCGATGGAACATCTGTAAAAGCATTCATTTACCAGCGCAGAGTGGGAGTACAGCTGCTCTTGAAAAGATGCGACTACGTTATACACGAGAAACCTATCTGGATATTGTAAAAAGAATATTATTCCTGATGTTGGCTAAATTCCCCGACATTAAAGAAGAATTTGAATTATGTTTCCTTTATTAAAGGCGAAAATTTAGTTTAAGAGCTATTTTTATTTAAAAATTTTGGTTTTTTCAAACGGTAAGGGGAAGCAAATAGTCTGAGGCCTAAAATTAAACGAAGATATCAACCATAAGCAGAGAAATAGGATTGGAGGCCTATTTTTATCTTCAGTTGCGATTCAAAGGAGTTACACCTACATATTTCACTTTTTCATTGGTCATCGACAGATTCAAGGGGAGCGCTGTTTTGTCTTCAGAAAAGCTGATTGGCTTTTTAGTCTTGTTTGTTTAATGATGATAAAACAAATCCCTTATTTTTGGTCGATTTTTTTTCTCATAGAGGAGTTTATTTATTGTAGTGTAAATCATTTTGTAAGGGGAGAGAGTTATGGGAAACGTGTAGAGGAATAACAGAGAGCTTCACTGTACAGTTTTGACAGAGATTTAATGAAAAGATACAGCTCTGGTTCATGAGATTCCTGTGGTATGATGTTTGGCATATGTTTCTTCTTTGTTTTCATATGTATCTTGTTATGTTTACAGTTCATCCATAATCATTTCCAAATGAATTATTTTAAGTAGAAAGGTAGAATCCAGATAACTGCTCTGCCTTGGGAAAGCTTTTCATGTTTCTGTGTAATTTCTTCTGTTTGATAAGGATTCATCTATTATGCCCTTGTCAACCTCTTAGCAGTCTTTCCACTCCATATAATTTCAAATTGGAATGCTAAACCTATTGCCTATCTTGCCTCATGAAACAATATGTGTCCTTAATTTAATTCTCTGCTCATGTTGTTCCTTGGTCCCATATAGCCCAGAAAATTCATCCATTCATTAAATTATTTCTTTCCATATTTATTTACTAGCCTAAAATCATTATCAGTTTTGCATTTAGGTCATCTTAGGTCCTATTTGACATCTTTTAAGGAGATAGACCTGGAGAGAGCCCTCTCCTGTCCTCGTAGGGCTAGCTATGAGGCTAAGCTTGGTTTGATGTAGCCTTGAGTTTTACCTTATTTCAGCCTAAGGTAGATTCAAGCGCTAACATAGTGGCGACCATACTGGGGAAGATGGTTTGTTGTTGATGTGACACTCGACTTGTATATTGTCTTGCCCCAGTACCTGTAATCAAGTTTAGATCTGATCATTGATGGTGAACAACGATCAGACACTGCAAGGTTGAAATCATTCACCTGGCGACTTCATTCACTGAAAGATCCAGACAATCAATGCTTCATGGTGACTTCAATGCAGGGAGATCAGTGGCTTTAATATTGTCAAGATGGACCAAATTGCAAGAAGATACGCTCCCATGAGACGAGATCACATTCCAGGCTTTCCAAATAAAATTCCGAAGGTAGATTGGTCAAGGAATCTGCGTACGTTTAACGATGATGGTAAGAAGGATGCTGCTTTACATCTGGTTAGATTTCACATGCATATTCGCAAGTTTAAGGTGGATTTTCCTAAAGATTCCTCGATGAAGATATTCCTGGCCACTCTCGAAGGTGAAGCCCAATCTTGGTATGAAAATTTGCCGCCAGCCTGTATTTACTGTTTAAAGGATTTTCATGCCTTGTTCATTGAAAGATATCAAGCATCTTATCCATCATTAAATTTAGTTCATGACTGTTGCAAACACGCATCTAATTTTATTGAAATCCTTGAGAAATATTATGAAGATGATAATTTCATGGATGATGAGATCATGGAAGCATTGTACGAGAATCCATTTCAGCAACATGAAGAGAACCTAGAGGATACCCATCAAGATGCTCAGGAAATTTTTCAGAAGAATCAAGATCTTAGTACGGTGGAAAATGAAGCAATTTTGCATCTTGACATTCAACAGGAACTACATGAAATGGATCAGCAGTATGAGGAAAATCTGTATACTTCTTCACTTGAAATCAATGAAGACAATCACTGTTTGAGCAAAAGAAAACAAAAGGTATTATCTCCTCTATCTGAAGACAAGATAGATCAACTCTTGAACGGTCACGTTCCAGCTCAAGTTAATGCAGATCTGCAGTGTACACATGGGCAAGAAGGTGATGGTGGAACTTCTTCCTCTTCTGAAAAGGATGACAGTCTTGTAAGCAGCTTTATAGATCAGCAGGTTGAAGATTTCCATATGGATGAAAATGATGAAAGAGAAGAGCTTGTTTCAGATCTTCCCACAGAAGAAGACAACATGCAGGGAAGTCAAGCTTCAATTTCAGAATGTGATGCAGTCAAGTCAGCTACTTCAGATTCAGATTCAGATCGTGATGACCAAGAATACCTTGTGCTAAATCCCATCAAGGAGAATTCTGCTGTTGAAATCATCTGGGATGCAGAAGACACAGTTATGGATCCAAATGTTCTCAGTTCATTAGAACACAGACTTCATGAGGAGGTAATCCAGTCAGTTCATGAAAAAGTTCAAGTAAGTGATAAATCTTCTTTCAATAACTCAGTGATAAATGATAATTTGATTGCCATGTCATATGAGGACAATTACTGTGTGAGTAAAAAAGCATTATCTCCTTTATCTGAAGACGAGATAGATCAACTCTTGAACGGTCATGTTCCAGCTCAAGTTACCGTAGATCTGCGGTGTACACATGGTTAAGAAGGTGATGGAGGAACTTCTTCCTTTCCTGAAAAGGATGACAATCCTGTAAGCAGCTTTATAGATCAGCAGGTTGAAGATGTCTATATGGCTGAAAGTGATGAAAGAGAAAGTGTTGTTTCAGATCTATCAATAGAAGAAGATAGCATGCAAGTAAGTCCAATTCTAATTTCAGAATGTGATAATGTCAGGACAGCTATTTCAGTTCCAGATTCAGATTGTGATGACCAAGAATACCTTGTGTTGAACTCTGCTGTTGAGATCACTTGGAATGCAGAAGACACAGTTATGGATTCAACTGTTCTCATATCATCAGAACAAAGCCTTCATAAAGAGGTAATTCATTCAATTCATGAACGACAAGATGAGATCTTTGTTCAAGTAAGTGAAACAGTTCCTTTGGATGAATTTAGGGTAGATGATAGAAATGTCATGTTTGAGCATCAAGAATCAGTTGAAGTTTCTTTCCTTATGATAGATGAATGTAATGAGAATCTGGCTATCATATCATATGAAGATGACCCACAAAATATTCAGAATACAGAAGATCAGACCATTTAGGATTTCCATTCAGATTCTTCTTCATATGTTTCATGTGTTGAAATGTTTTTATAAGACTCTTCATGACACTCAACTCTGTTTTTTTAGCCACTACTTTAGTGGCAGAAGCAGTGTGATGATTCTCACTATGTACAATTTTTGTGACCGTTTTATCAGGAGCACTAACTGTAGTGCTAGTGATGTTGGTTGGCTGATTTTGTTTATCAGCATTTTGGCTATCTTTTTCTTTTTTCTTCCTAGAACTCTCAGCTGTTGATTTGCTACTTCCAGCAATTACTTTAGAAGTTTTCTCAGGCCTTTTCTTAATGGTAATCTCAGAAGCTTTTGGTTTGGAATTGTCTGAGCCCTTTTTTCTTCTAAGCTCATATTGTTCTCTGACCTGCATGATGGAATTTTCAAAACCTAGCATGTAATCCTTAGATTCTAATATTTCCTCATCCCAATATGAGGGTGAGGGCTGATCTTCTTCTGTGGAACAGTCTTGGATTGAGTTTTCTATTTCAAACATGTTTATTGTGGTTCCCTCAAACTCTTCTATGATTCCCTCATATTCATCAAGAAATTTCTCTTGAAATGGGGGAATAACTTGCTGATCTGAGTCTCTTTGTCTATTGGGAGTGGTATTGTTTCTCCTAAAGTTCTGGTTATGATTTTGATTTATGTTTTGATTACTAACTGAGACAACCATTTTTTCCATCATTTTTTGCATCTTTTCCATGTTTTTGGCTAGATGGTCATACTTAGGATCAGATGTGGAAGCTGTAGCATCATCCCTATATGTTACCCTTTTCTTAACCCTCATTCTGTATTTCTTCTCAATCAGGTTGGCCTCCACACTCACTGCTCATTTTTTCATGTCCTCCAGTGTGTTGTAATCTCTCTCCCTAAGCTGCTAGGCCATATCAGCATCAAAGCCTTCAGGGTATTTCACTAAAGCCACACGTTGGGGAGGTTTCATATGTGGAGGAAGGGCATTATAAACGCTGTTAAACCTTGTATAATAGTCATGGACACTCTCCCCTACGTTTCTTTTAAGGTTTTTGTATTCTGCTAGGATTTGGAGAGGGTTGGTCTTGACTTCCCATTTGTTTATGAAGGACTGATATAAAGAGGGAAGAACATGGATACTGTTTGGAGGTAGGCCTTTAAACCATTTCTTCACATCACCTCCTAAAATTTGGGCAAAGATTCTCATCTTGACCATCTCATCATCTATCTCCATATAGTCAAATGAATCTTCCATCGTATCTACATGGTGCTGAGCTGTGGTAGACTCTTTTGCAGTGAAGTGTGGGATTTTTTATTGGTAATCATTAGGTAAGGGCCTAAGGGTTTTGGTAACACCAGAGGTGAATACCAGGTTGCCATAATGGTATTTTGAGGAGGTAAAGGATTAGCTTGAGCAACTGATATGTGGATGACAGGGATACTAGGACTAGTATAAGATTGTTGAGCTGATTTAGGATGGCAGAGCCCCAAGTTTTGAATGAAATGAATATCCAGAGGTGTATATGGGGGAGTCTCTCTATCCCTAATGTGATGACCACTGTGAGAGGGTGAATCAGGAAGCTTGTTGGGTGAAAATATGTTTGTTTAATTCTGTTGTAGTACTTGCCAAACTATTTAATTTGTCAATCCGAGGTTCGTAGACTTACGAGGCACATGCACTATATATGCAGGACTGAAGTGGAACTAATCTAATCTAAATTACTGAAATCAAATTAATCTAGGAATGCATTGAAACACTAACTAGGAGAGCAGTAAATTGCATAAGGGAAAAGCAATACAACATGTGAAGAGTTGAATGAAAAACAACATATGTGAGCTCACAACAATAAAGATATATCAAATTACATTACAAGAATCAAATGAAAAATCATGAAAGCGTAACAATAAAAGAATATGAATCAAAGCTAGGATTCCCCTTCTCCTAATTACAAGACTATCTCTCCAAACTCAAAACTTATGAACTTCTAAACTTCTAAAAACTTATGAAATGAAGAGAGAGCACTCTCTTATATACATGAAGAAGATAGCCATCTCATAATGACATATCCACTATTCTCTCAAGCACTCTCAACTACTTTCCCATTATGACAAAATATGATCCCTTTGAATCCTCCACACATCTCTCACATATCTTGGATAAGATATGCCAACCAAATCCTCCATGATCTTCTCCTTAGGAATAGGCTTGCATAATTATCTCCTTAATATGGTGGAGGAGATATTTGAGAAGTCTCTTGGAATTAATCCTTCACATATTTCCTACACATTACAAAGCTCACATATTCTTGAGATATATATAAAAACATGTATATTTTCCAATATTTAATCATAATTTCACTTATAATACAAAAATGAATAAAGTGGAAAATAAGAAGGTGAAACCCAAATGTATTTATGAAAATGATATGATGAAAGGTTAATGGGATGATGAAATGTAAGGAATAGTGAAGGGAAAGGTGGATGAAAATATGACATTTCTGAGTCCCAACATCCTCCCCAACTGAACTTGTTGCATGTCCTCATGCAACCATGCATGGGTCTCTTTAAGAACATTTGGCATCTTGAACTTTGGCTTTAAATGATGATGTATTTTAATAATGAATGTTTCCATGATATGTGAAAGACGTGAGTAACAACTTACATTTTCTTATGGTTGGTTCTTGTGTGACAACCATGAATACAAAGAATGTTGTTTTTTCTGTTCTCTTTTCTTATGGTTGGTTCTCATGAATACAAAGAATGTTGGTTCTTGTGTTAGCAACATTCATTTCATTTTTTGTTCTCTTGCTGCAATAATAATGTAAACACTCACTGGAAATCATAAGCTATCAATGTGCATAAGGAAGCCATTTTGTAATATTCATGAAGTATGCCAATATGTATATTGATGCGTATGAAGAAAAGTGCAACAAAGTATCATTGGAAAAGAAATGTTGGTGAATGGTAAATGAGATAAAAAAATGAAGTGATAGTGGTGGAGAAATGGAATCATGGTAGCGAATATGTAGTGAATATAGTTTCCCCCCCCCCCAACTGAATTGGTTGCATGTCCTCATGCAACTTGATATGGCTCATGAAAGGAAATGTAGCATGGTGAGGGAATTTTCCAAAATATTCAAGTTAGCATATAAGGAATTGCATGATTAAAGATTAGAAAACAACATACCTTTACTTACCCAATAATGATGAACTATGCAATAGGAATGTAGCTGCTACTGCTGCTGGATCAGGAAAATGTGACTGATGTTGTTGTAACTGGATCCTGGAAAATGAAGGAATCTGAACTGCTAATGCTGAATCATGGAAAAGATAAATGCTGAAAGTGGAACTGTGGTACTCTCATAGATCATAATTCATGCTGCTGTAACTGCCGAGGGAGTCATGAAAAAGTGTATAGTCTTCACCTGCTACAAAACTTCTTGGTACAAGTCTAATCATGCGAAAGAATGTGTTGATGTCGAGCATGAAGAGAAATCATTGGATTACCGGCCATTGATGAATGTCGTTAACCAATGCGAGGCAAAATCACCATTGATGTCAATGAGTGCCAAGGTACCCGGGTACATATTGCGAAATGCGAATAGAGGGGTTGACATCGAGCCATTTGCAAGATCTGACGATCAAGGGAAATTGATGTATTCACATGATTGTCAGTGAGAGAACTTTCCATTGAGGCATGCAAGTCTCAAGGTACCCAAAAGGAACTCTAGTCTATTTCCCAGATAAGGTGCTGAGTTCGATGGGGCAAGACTTGTTGAAAGGTGGACCTTAAGGAATCCCACATCAGTCAACGCGAGTTTGTACAAAGAGATTTGGTAGGACTATAAATGGAAAGAACTCATGGGCAAGCAGTGTGGATCATCATGGTGAGGAAAACAAGGCAATGTAATCATGGAAAGGGAATGAGTTTTATTCAGAAGGAAAACTAGAAGGCAAAAATAAACTGAAAAGGATAAAGGAATGTATATGATTCAGAAAAATAGGCGTGCATGAATTGGTGAAAGATAAGGTAATGGAAGATGGGCTGCAACATAGGAATGATTTAGGCGCTTGGAAAGAAAAAGGTGAGTAATCATGATGCAAAAGGATTTTGTGTAGTGAAAAATGTCATGATATGTGCAGTGAAGAATTAGTTCCTTCAAGCGTCCAATGATGCATGTTTCATTGTGATTTCGAAAAATCACTTTTGCATTAGATTGTCTTCAACTCTGAAAAACTTAGCACCATTCCTGCATAAAAATTGTCACCTTTGTGTGCCATCTCCATCGATCATTCCTGTATGAAGTGACTCAAAAACAAATTAGCTCATTTTCAAGAATTTATGAAATGTCCATTTTTTTTAATTATTTTTCGAAGTTACACTAATTGTGGATGAAAAGGGTGTCGCATCATAATGTTGAGCTTTCTGCATAAGCTTCTTGTTGACCTACACATAACACCAATCTCATTTCACTTGTTAGTATATGCATCCTAACTCTTTCCCACAAATTCACTTTTATATAAATGACAATTCTAAAAACCCAACATACTTTTATTTCCCCCAACTAGAATTATTGCATGTCCTCATGCAATGTAATCATTGATTGTGTAATAATTTTTCAAAATGTTTTTATTGGTTTGCAGGAAAATTGATTTAAAACATTTGAAAAGGATTTTGTAATTTTTATTTTTATTTTTTTGGAAAGAAGTAGTTGGTGTTATGAATTTTGATGTAAATGAATGAGGGCAATTTTTATTTTTTTTTAATTTATTATTTATGTTGATTTTTTTAAACCAACAAATAAATCAAAACAAATTTATTATTTTTATTTTTTATTTAAACTAATGTAAAACTAAAATTGTAACTAACCTTTACCATTCGAAATAATAAAACTAAAAGTCGAACTAACCTTCACCATGACAAGAGATTAACATTTTATTGTCCAAGACTTTGAACGCATCATTGAACACATATTTTTCTATCCATGGGCACTGCTTTGAATGCATCAAACTCATATAATATTCCTTCAAAATAGGTCGATTATCCTTCTCTCCAGGTCTCCACGTGAACCAGATTCCTGTAACTTGCATCTGCGGAATAAATTCTGTGATCATGCCAGGGTCTAATAGTACATCAAAACTTTTATGGAACATCGAATGCGATGACAACCTAGATATAAATCTGCAATGAGATCATCATAAAGATTTTGAGTAATTGATGTCGAAATATTAATGTGCATAAATAGATATAAGTGGTAAATTGTCACGGAAACTTCTCAATATTATTGCTCTGGAGCAGGACTCCTCTTGGATCTGTGCACTGTACTGACATTTTCTCGGATCTGACACTAAAATGTGCATTAAAACGAAGTTCTTTAATGTCTTCAGCAACTGCTTCATTATTTCTTTTATGACCGTGTGCATCTGGGACCTGGAGAATATCCAGAATAAATCTATCAACTTGTAAAATTTTGACGCACGCATATCATTGGACCAATCTCAAACGACATGAATGTGAATGGATGCTTTGTGGCTTTTTCAATTCCTTCACCAAAACATGATGGGTTAAACTCGTTTGCATCATATCCCCACAACAATGGATCATTGTGGATTGCAAGGATCTGAAGCAGAAGACCAATGCGTGCAGCAATTGAGAGGCTTCCAAGATTCATTGATTTGTATATCTGTCATTTCATAAACCCTGTTGATGGAGATTTAGAATGATTCCCACCGCATTGAACTTAAATCGACGCCAGTCTCAATATTGAATACACAAACGTTTAATCTCTCCGTGCATCGCTGGCTATCCGACGACAACTAAAGTGGTGACTGATTCCCTGCATCTTCTGCGTTAATGGTAAAGGGAGTCTAGATGCCACTGTGAGGTCCATCTGTCCATTTAATCACTCCAAATGTGCATTTCAAAATGGTTGACCAAAAGCATCCCTCTGCCTTCTATGCCCAGATCATGCTTTTAATAGAAAAAATTAGGTATCAAATCTGTGCATGCATAGAAATCGGGAGTTAGTTCCTGAAATCTGGCTAAACTGCCTCCTCCATTCTTGGATTAATAACTGCAAAATCAAATTGTTATCTCCTCCTCATTTTGTGTATCTTGGTGTGATCTCTTCCTCATAAAAAGTTCGGATTGTCAAGATTTTGTTCCCTTCTGCTCACAATGTGCATTTTTCTTCTCCTGACAATCGTAACAAAAAAAACGTTTTTATTAATAACTACGCCAGCTCCGCTTCTTTTTATTTATGATAGGGTTTATGCAGTCTGTCTCGTGGCAGTAGTTACAATCCAGAAAACGCGGAATGATCTACAGCTGGGATGCCTTTTTGCTCAAGAAATAGGAGCTCATAAGAAGAGAGCTTAACTGTAAATCGACTTCCGTTACCATTGAGTCGCGGATGCTCATCATGCCGTGGATTAGCAGGTATTCGAATGAGGGAGGCCACGAGGCCTGGTGTTGGTATAAAATTTCCGAACTCCTGCAAATATCAGGCAATGTCGGGTGCACTTATCTCTGGCTTGAGGATGTTTTGTTCAAATATGTCAAGATTCCTCGATGAGAAACCTACAACAGACTTGTAATTCGAGACTGTTGGTTGGCTCTTTTATTTATTTATTTATTTTTATTTTTTATTTGGGTTTGTTTTATTCGATTGTTTTATTGTTAATTGTTTTTATTTTGTTGTTTAAAATTTTTTATATGATTTGTTTTATTGTTGGTCGTGAAATTTATTTATTTTTTATTTTTTATATTTTATTTTTTTATTTTTTATTAAAAGTCTAAAAAAAAAGAGGAAATTAACCCTATCTTTACAAAAACAAAAATGGTTAGTTTTTAATTTTTAATTTTTTTTTTTAATCAATGAAAAACTAAAATTTAGAAAGAAACTAAACTTTCTCTAGACTTAATTTTTTTAACAAATGGACACAATGATTTGCATATTGAAAGATGTTTTTGATGAAGCATATTGCAAAACATGAATTTATTTATTCCTGAAATTAGTCTAAATCATTCCTATTTTCTGATCCTCGCGATCGCACTAAGCGCGGAGGAGAGCATACTTATTCTAGGTAAAAGAAAAACTGAAAATGAAAGCAAAAACTAAAAATGAAAGCCTACCTACTCTATACTAATTAGAAAAAATTAGTTACGTGTAATTAAACTTCCAATGAAGCCATTCACGTAGAAGTAACAACAATATATCCAGTAGCAATTTTTTAAATGATGGATGAAAATATTCAAGAGTGAATGAGTCTAGTTGTTGTAACTGCAAATCAACTAAAAAATAAAAAGATGAATCTAATCTAGTACTTACCTAGAACCATTGTTCGATAAAGCTTCGATAGGCAAAATTTCTCTCACTTAGATCATGTTGTAACTCCTGTTGTTCTTCCTCGATCTCTTGTTCGAATTATTGTTCGCCATCAGATATCCAGGATTCTTCAGATGTTGAATCTTTGTTTGTTTCTTTGGGAGTAGTTGAACCTTTAATTCTTGTCAAGATCTCCTCTTCCAAGGAAGAAGAGATCCCGATTTCTGCTAGGATCTGAGTGAGTAGTTCCAAGCTGAAACTCATTGTTAAACCATGTTGAAAAAGGAATTCTTACATACTAAAAACAGAGTGCTAATAATTGTCTGAGCTTTCAATCCTTTTACAAGGTTTTAGTTCACAAAAACTCTTTCAAATCAGCACACTAAAAATTGAATTTATTAAAAACAAAGACCACAGAGATAATCTTGAATTCAATACTCAATTAAACCCTCATACAAGGACTTCTCATTAATTTAGTAATTGAATTCTTCAATTACAACCATGAACCATGAATTCATAAACACAACTTAATCAAACTCTCTTCACAGTTGCGAAAATCAAACACACTTGCAGAAATTGAAATTCACACTTGCATAAATGTAAACACACCCTACATGCCCTGATCCATAAGAGGTCAAGCCCGTTATGGTATCTCGAATGCGATGCATAGGTTTTTTCCCATGTCTTACCGCCTTAACACCTCGGAGTTAGGAACATGTCTAAACACACTTGTATGAAAAATCAAACTAAACTTCAATCCATCGTGCCTCCCCGGCAACGGCGCCAAAGTGTTGGGTGAAGATATGTTCGTTTAATTCTGTTGTAGTACTTTCCCAACTATTTAATTTGTCAATCCGAGGTTCGTAGGCTTATGAGGCACATGCACTATATATGCAGGACCGAAGTGGAACTAATCTAATCTAAATTACTGAAATCAAATTAATCTAGGAAGGCATTGAAACACTAACTAGGAGAGCAGGAAATTGCATAAGGGAAAAGCAATACAACATGTGAAGAGTTGAATGAAAAAAAACATATGTGAGCTCACAACAATAAAGCTATCTCAAATTAAATTACAAGAATCAAATGACAAATCATGAAAGCGTAACAATAAAAGAATATGAATCAAAGCTAAGAATCCCCTTCTCCTAATTACAAGACTATCTCTCCAAACTCAAAAATTATGAACTTCTAAACTTCTAAAAACTTATGAAATGAAGAGAGAGCACTCTCTTATATACATGAAGAAGATAGCCATCTCATAATGACATATCCACTATTCTCTCAAGCACTTTCAACTACTTTCCCATTATTACAAAATATGATCCCTTTGAATCCTCCACACATCTCTCACATATCTTGGATAAGATATGCCAACCAAATCCTCCATGATCTTCTCCTTAGGAATAGGCTTGCATAATTATCTTCTTAATATGGTGGAGGAGATATTTGATAAGTCTCTTGGATTTAATCCTTCACATATTTCCTACACATTACAAAGCTCACATATTCTTGAGATATATATAAAAACATGTATATTTTCTAATATTTAATCATAAATTCACTTATAATACAAAAATGAATAAAGTGGAAAATAAGAAGGTGAAACCCAAATGTATTTATAAAAATGAGATGATGAAAGGTTAATGGGATGATGAAATGTAAGGAATAGTGAAGGGAAAGGTGGATGAAAATATGACATTTCTGAGTCCCAACAAAGCTCAAGGCCTGGCTGGTCTATAGCACCGAATGACCTAGTTCTAGGTAATCTGCTTGGAGAGTCTAGGTAAAAAAGAGGGTCTGATAGAGCTGTAAAATATTTTGGCATAGAGTTAGCTCTATGGATGTGTCTCGAAATAGTTGGCCTTCTAGGTGTAGGAGATTTCCTAAGAATTTTATCAGGGTTTTCAACTATTTCACGTGGGTTTGGTTTGGGATAAGCTCTTGTGTGAATGGTTCTTGAAGCCAGAATGTTGCCTTCGAACAAAGAAGCTTAACCCTACTTGTCACTTCTAATATGGCTAATTTTGTTATGGAGGCTAGTCTCCCAGTGGAGTCTTATGCGAAAACCAAGATAATCAGTAGGCCTACTGATCACCAGTGGAGTCCTTTAATATTTAAGGATTTATGGAGTCGCCAGGTGGAAGGTTTAGAATAATTCAAGAGGTTATACGGTCCACCACAGTGATTACTGAAGTGATTACTGCCAGACTAACCTGATATTCTAGGTTTCTGAGGTTCTAAGGAGGTATAAGATGAAAAACACTCAGATTATCCCCAGTGGAGTCACCATTATGTTGGGGTTCCCATGCTTTGGAAAGTTTGGCAATACCAAAATATGAGACAACATCAGAACCACTTTCAGACCTCAGGATCTATCCCTCCTGGGTCCAGAGAGGGATCTCTCTATATAGGAAAGGTTATATGTCTTTGAAGCTCGGTTTTGAAGATATTAGGCTAGTTACAAGGCACGAAGTTTGTTTTGTTTTGTTTGTTTGTTTAGTTGTTGGGAAAATGGAAGGAAGGTTTCAATACAAGACAAGGATGAGAAAAGAGGATTTTAGGAAAAGGAGAGATAATTTAGAGAACTCTCGAGACCATTGGGTAATGAAGTCAGGAAAGGGTTTACTTGCTATTCAATACGCAGGTTTTCAGTTGGGCTAGTCATCTAAAGCATTGGATCTTAAATATGATAGTGTGATATGAAATGGTGGAAAAGAAGGTGAAAGGCAAGGAAACCTCCAAGATGACCACTTAGGAATCAGGTCCAGGGACAGGGCATGCCATTAGACACCTGTGATCTAACTCCTAAAGGGTAAACGCTTCAGACAAAGGGAACACTTAAAGATACAGACACAAAGGTGAAGGCCTGAGATCAGAGAGAGACTTTGAACCCTCAATGCTTTGGCATCCAACTTAAGGGAACTTAGAAAATTTCAATTGATTGAAAAGGACCCTAGTGAGACAGAGACAATGTTCTAAACTCCCAGTATCTCGATTCATTCAATTAAATCCTAACAAGAACATCTAAGAATAGATTCATTAATTCATACATCAGCTAGTAGTAAATATAGCCACTACACTGGTTAAATTAACTTGAATCAATACTCAGATAACACACTCAGTAGAAAAAATCGAAGTTAGGGAGAGTAGAAACTTGGGGTACCATGCGAGGGTAAATCCTAAGCCAGATTTTTGATGCGTACTAGAGTAACAAAATGTGATGAATTACAAAGGAAAACAAAGACGAAGTAGAAAAACATCACCACTGATTAAATCAGGATCCAAAGAAATGTGCTTGTCATATTAAAGAGAAACACCAGTCATGTACAACATTGCCAATAGCTTGATATTTAGTCTGAAAGAATCTTCCTTAGCCTATCTTACAACTTTACACAGAGAACTATATCTCAAGAGAAACAGTTTGCAGTTTCACAGATATCTAATCAACAACCCTTACCATGATTTTCTTCATGAGTTTTATAGTTGAAAGAGAGGTAGAGGAGGTAGATGAAACACTAAATGAAACATTAAAAACAAAGTAGAAGAAGTGGGTTGAAACCCATTCTATTTTAATATCTGAGCATTAATCTTCAGTACCGTTTGGATGAAAGAGTGGTCTTCAACAGGTTGCAATTTACTCTAGGTATGCTCTTGATATGATTTCGTTGCAGTACTCACAGTACTCTAGTGAATAAAGAAAAGGTATATAAATGACTTCAAAGTCTACCATACCGCGCAACAAATGCTTTGGTGGCATTAGGACTGTTGTCAGGGTGGAAACCTTCTCATGGATATAATGTAGACTAAAATAGTATGAGTATTGTGTCCTTTCTCGGGAGGAGACTTCTGCTGATGTGAAACCTTGATGATATTTTTTTCTGCACATTGGGCCTTATAAGGCCTTACGTGTGAGTCATGAGGTCTTCAATCTGGTATTTTTCCTTTAAAACACTGAATTAAGGCTTAACATCTTCAATAATGTGCATTAGAACTCCTTAACTCTGTACTGATACTCTTTGCCACTTCATGACTGTCTCTGTCTATGAGATCTGAGCCTTGATGGCATTGGGAAGGTTTTTCACAGTTAAACCCCTATAATTTTAATAAAAATTATGCTCTAACACCCTCCCAGGCTCTTCTCTGTACTTTCAAGCTCCGAAAAAAAACCTCATATGCGATCTGCGCCACTATAACAGTGATTGTGAGAAATGACGGTTCTCAACGCATGTACAGCTGCAAAACACACAAGTATGGTGAGAAATCCATTCATGGGGAAGGGTGGCTGCGGTGGAATGCTTTGACGATGGCAGCACAACAGGAGCGTATGGTATGGATGCAATGGAAAGCGGTGGGAACATGTAGTGAAACAGTGGGAAAATGCATGTGGAAGTTGGGCGAAATGAAAAAAATTTAATGTAAGAACATTAAAATCTTAATGCCGGGTGGGATGGTACGATGTTTAATGTAAAACCCAAGGTTTGGACCTATGAACGAAATACATAGAAAATACGCAGAAAACATATGAAATGGGTTGATATGGTGGGACCCTGTCATGGGTGGAGGGCGATTCTATCAAGACTGTCGGATCTCAAGAGGAGATCGATGGCTGCGATCTAACCGGAGGGGAGCGATGGGAGGGTCAACACTCTGATGAGCGATGGTGCGATTGGCTTATGACCGTTGGAACTTATGTGAGATCAATGGTCGGGATCGTATCGGATGATCACAATCGGGAGGAACAGAAGGTGGCTCCTTTGAAATTTGCAATTACGATTGGAGCGGGGATACCGTCAGATTAAAAGTGAATCGACAATGGGTGTGCAATCGGCGGGGTGATGAAAGGGATATGCAGGCGCGATGGAGCTTGCGATGATCATTGGATTAAAGGAGAATCGATGGCAGAGATTACAATCGGGGGATCGCAATTGGGGAGTGTAGTGGGCGGCACAATTTAAAATTTGAAAATGTGATCGGTGCTGGCCGTCAGATTAAAAGTGAATCAACGGCTGAGATTGCGGCGCGGGTTTACAGACCAAACCCCAATCGCATCGGGAATTTTTCATATAACATAGAAATGCACTTACTGAAAGTCACGATTGCAATTAGCGCCCAGGCCTTAGCGCTTGGCCTTAGCACTTGGGTCATATGGGGAAGTGGTTAAGGGGCTGGTCATAAAAGGGGCTGGTCATAAAATGGGTTTTTTAGCATAAGAGATAGAGTTTTAGGTTAAAAAGGAGGCTTTCGGTAGAGGTAAAAGAGGGATTTAAAATCAAAGGAAGGGTTTTTACTTGGTTCTAAGGATGAAATGGGTGGTTTAGGAGATTTTGGAAGGGATTTTTTGGGGTTAAAGGGGGAACTTTGAATATGGGAAAAGGGTTAAAGTAGGGAATTTTTCCAGGATACAAGTGGAAAATGAAGTCCTTTCTGAGCATAGTTTTTTACAGTCGGTGAGTCTTTTTGGATGGAAACAGTAGTGAGGATATTTTTAAAGGAAATGGACACATAGAGGCTTCAAGGATAAGAAATTTTCATAGAAAATGTATCTCTTGAAGGCTCAAAATAATTTAGCCACCTATTTGCTTGACAACAAATTCATAGGTGGCTAACACCCCCCAAGAGTGCCTTGTATGTGTGGCTGAATTTTGGATCGCTCTTGTAGAGAAGCAGCCAATCATAAGTCTCATTCCCACAAGAGTTGAGAACGGTGGTTATGGCCATGATCGGTGGTCGGCTGAGGCAGTCTACAACATTATTGGTGCTACCCTTCTTATACTTAATGTTCAAATGAAATTGTTGCAGATATGTGGACCACTTCTGATGGTGACCATTCTGAAACTTCCCTTATGTCTGTATGAACTATAGGGGTTAGTGGTCTATGTGGATGATTGTCTCCTTCCCCAAAATGTAATGCTTCCATTGTCGACAAGCCTGCACAATGGAATAAATTTGTTTGTCGTAAGTGGGATACTTGCGAATTGTGTCGAACAATGTCTCACTGTGATACGCCACTGGGTGCCCCTGTTGAGTAGGAACTGCCCCAATAGCATAGTTAGAGGCATCTGTCTCGATCTCAAATGGTTGTTGCAAGTCTGCTAATGTGAGCACTAGGGCAGAACATAGGCGATTTTTCAATTCTATGAATGCCATTAGCTGAGATTCTGACCGAAATAATTTTTCTTTCGATCCTCCCTTGGTGACTTGACTCAAGGGCCAAGTGATATCAGAAAATCCCAACATGAACCTACGGTAGAAATTAGCAAGACCTAGAAAGTTGTGAAGCTCTATTAGAGTGGTTGGGGCTGGCCAATCCCGAATGACTTGGATCTTGGCTAGATCCACATGCACCCCCCATTCATCAATAATGTATCCCAGATATTGAAACTAGGTCATGCCAAAAGTGCACTTCTCCAAATTGGCAAACAACTTGTGTTGCTGTAGTGTTTGGAGGACTTCTCGTATGTGGTGGAGGTGCTCTTCCCACGTTTGGCTGAATATCAGAATATCATTTAAGTACACCACTACAAATGAGTTGGTGAATGGATGCAAGATGTCATCCATCAACCTTATGAAGGTTGTGGGAGCATTCATCAACCCAAAAGGAATTACGAGCCATTTGAAAAGGCCCTCCTTGGATTTGAAGGTAGTCTTCCACACATCCGAGGGTTCGATTGGTACCTGGTGATACCCAAACTTCAAGTCAGTCTTCCTGAAATATTTTACCCCTTTGAGTTGGTTCATAAGGTCATAAATCCATGGGATTGGGTGCCTATTCTGGACAGTGATCTTGTTCATCGCCCGATAGGCAATACAGAGTCTCCAAGTCCCATCCGTCTTTTGTAGCAACACGATCGGGCTTCCCACAGGGCGATGAACTTGGCCAGATGTGACCTTTCTACAGTAGCTCCTGAATCTGCCTCTTGATTTCATTATTCTCCAGAACAGAGTGCCTATAGATCGGTCCATTGGGTAGCAGCGCACCTAGGGTTAGGTCAATGGGGTACTTGACCTGACAGTGCAGAGGCACCCTTGTGGGTGAGGTGAAGATTTCCATGTACTCCTCCACAACCTTTTCCATTTGTTGTTGACGTGTAGAGGAGCCATGTATGGAGGTTGTGGCCATAGTCTTATTCTTGCCTTAGGGGTGGATCATTAGGAAAACAAATTTCTTGGTTTTGGAAATGAGCTTACTGCATTTTTTTGCACTAACCAGAGAGATAGTCGGAGGCGGTGGTACCTTAGGTATCCTGTACAAATTATTTTCCAAAGTAACAATAACAGCCCAAGGTTGGGACTCATACACAACATGTCGCTTCCACAAGTATGGTTGGCCTAATAATACATTAGAAACATCAATAGGAGGAATGTCACACAATACCTCATCTGTGAAGGGCTTGATGCTATAGGAAAGGTGACACTGCTGGCTGACGCGGAGATCCCGTCCTTGGTGAAGCCACCCGATGGTGTATGGTTGTGGGTGCATTATGGTCGGCAAGCCCAACCACTTTACGAAATATACTAAAATGACATTCTTTTGGCTCCCATTTTTTATAATGAACTGTAGCGAGGAACCCTTTACCCACGTCTAGGAGTGGAAGAGAAGCTCTACCTCCTCTAGATCTTCTGGTTCCTCCTTATGGATCTTTGTAGTGGCAAGAGTGGCGTTGCGCTCCGCATCAATAATATGCTTCCATTTTTCATTCTCCTTCTAAGGTTCTGATTCAGAGTCGGAGCATGCATATGATTCAGAAGCCCTCATCTCGACCACCAGTGACAGCTTGGCCCGACACTCACTTGTGTTGTGAGTGGAGCTCTTATGGAGCTCACACCACTTTCCCGTGTCCTTATTTGGCTTTGCGGTGTTGTGCTTTACTTGTGACTTTGGTAGGTTGTCTTGGGCTGCCATGCCTTGGATTTATCCTTTGTTCTATAGTTTTGGGGCACCTTTCCCTTGCTTTTGATTTGTAAATCCAAAGTATCACTTCTTCTGTTTGAATTTCTGCTCAATCTTGGCAGCATACCAGTATGCTGTACCAAGCAAGGAGATGTTGAGGAACTCCATTTCCTCCTGAATATATATGTGCCAACAAATTCGATACTTTAGCACCAAATTTTTCTCTAAATCTTTGATACCCAACTTTGCGCGCAGGGTATGGAACATATTCATCATCTCATGCACATCTTGATCCCTTTGTTCCTGCAGCGTGGCCCATTAAATGTACTTGTACTCATAGCTCCCCACAGGATAGTATTGTTCCTTGATGGCATCTCGGAAATAATTCCAAGTGGGTATGGTTGAGAACAGAGAGGGTTCTGTTTCTTCCTTTTTTTCACAGTAGGTTTCCCACTAGTCCTTGACATGGGGTGTAGCTTTGAGGAGTGAAAAATTAATCTTCTCCCAGTCGAAAAAGTCATAAACTAATAAATATCCTTCTAATAGATTCAACCATATATCTACGGCATCTGCATCTATCTAACCCTTAAATATGGGAATGTCAAAGTTTACTTGTACCTTAAAGGGAGTCATGCCTCCAGGGTGGCTGTTGGATGCAGATGCGCCTTCGGTGGGCAGTTGTTGAAGGATCTGGGAAAAATTATCCATCATCGCATTCCTTTTTTGTTCGAGGGCCTCCTCGAGCAATATTTTGATAGGATCTCCTGCTCCCTCATCTTTCTTTTCATTCCCCATGGGCGTCCATTGGGGTTTGTGAGGCTGATCTTGCAAAGGTTCCACCAGATCAAGCCCTAACTCCTTATACCTCAGCCTCGTTGGGGACATGCAAAGAAGGATCGAGAAAAAGAAGACCGCTCTGATACCACTAATCTGGATTTATGCGGGAATGCAATAGAATACACATATAACCATAAATACAAAGATGCAGCAGAAATAACACTTCATTTCATTAATATCAAATAACTGAAATTTTCTTATAGACAGAATGGAAATAAAATAGCTATGGCGCTAGTAGCTTATCTATGAGAAGAGATGTGGCGGCTACAAGCCTCTAAACTAAGTTACAATGAAGCTCGAGGGCCTATTTATTATTTAGAAACAATGGAAAACCATAAACATTCAAACCCCTAACCCTAGAAGATGAAGTGCCAAAACTATGGGCGTCGTTTGGGTAAATTGGTGTTTCAATTTCCCGAGGACGTAACTTTGGCATACGATCTCCGTTTGACACAAACCATACCTGGTTAGAAATATCTATCCGAGGACTACAAATTTTGAGTGAGAAACATTAGTCCATGGACCCATGTTTCTCCCGGGTTTCCCAAAAAATGTCGTTTAGGGCCTCAAAATGGCTCGGGAAGTTTAGGACACAAAAAAATTCTAAAAATAGTAAGTTGTATTGAAACTAAAAAAATTAAAAGAGAAAATGGTGGGGCCCCAAGTGGAATAGGCAGGTGGCCACCAATATCCACCTAGATCAATGAAGTTCCTACAAGATGAAGTTGATCATGAAAACCTAGTTCAAAAGAGAATGCTACAGTTGATAGAGGCACGCCAAATCAGAGAATCGTTACTGGAAAAAAGTTCAGAAGTATCACACTAAAGTCAATTATGTTTTTGATAAAAGGGGAAATTTACAGTTGTTTCCGATGAATGATTTGGTGCTATGCTGGGATGCTAGAAGAGAATACCATGGAAAGCATGGTAAGTTTGACAATCTATGGTTTGGTCCATTTAGAATTGCTGAAGTTTTAGAGAATAATAATTTTCTGCTCAAACATTTGGATGATGATCAGCTGACTGGAGGCCCAGTTAATGGTCATTTTCTTAGAAATTTCTTTATTTAGTAAGTCAATTGAGTCACTCCATTGTAAATATCCGGTGTGATGTATCAATAAACTCCATGCTCAATGGAACTTATGTTTGTATATATGGTCAGTCTTGAATCCAGTCAGCCAATGGTTAGTCCTAGTCTTTATTTTCAAGAAATATTCTGAGTTTCAAGAGTTTTTGAGGCACTGAGTCTATAGTACTTGAAGCCTCATAGGCATGACTTCATCCCCAATAGGATCCACTATTAGCACTAAAAATGTTAATGGTGTAATCACCATTGTATCAATGTTTTCAAATTTTATTTTTTCCCAGTACATGTACAAAGTTTGAGTTGTGTCAAATAAAAGTTAAAAAGAGTCCCAAAATCAAGGGATTTTTAAGTGATTATATGTCATAGTGTTTCATAGTCCTTAAATAAGTTAAAATATATATTTTGACTTATGTTAGTGTTTAAGGTTAGTCGAGGTTTGGGTAATAAATTTTTAGTCATCTGGTCTAGAATAATAACTACCTTTGTTGCAAATTCATTGTCAAAACAATAATGCAGTAAAAGGAAACTATTCCTTAGAAATGAAAGTCATATAGTCCACACAGTGAAAAGTGCAACTATTTCACTAAGATTTTATTTATCTCATAAAAGAGGCTACAGGTAAACAGGTAATTAATTTCAAAGTAGGAAGTTTAAGGTTTCGTGGAAAACATTTCAACCATAGTTATCTAAAAGCAAAGTGTGGCCTACAGAAAAAATATTGACTAACAGAGAGGGAGACCCGAAGAAGAGTAGCAGAGAATATTTAAAGGAATCTCTCTAGGAATTAGACTAAGGAATGAAGTGACGAAGAAGAACTGCATGCAGGATGAGCAGACAGCCATGATCCAATAACAGATCTGAAAGGGAAGAAACTGAAACTTGAGATTAAAGCGCATATGGAGCGATTTCGCAAATCGCAGTTTTTAAAGTTTACCATTAAGACAATCACATGGTATGTTATGTGATTTGTGATGCGATGAGGTGTAGGGCGAGCAAAGAACACTGTCAAATCTAGGTGCAGATCAATGGTGGGGATTAAAGCCCAGATGGAGCGACTTCAAAAATCGTAGTTTTTAAATTTTATCGTTAAGGTGATCGCATGGTATGTTAAGTGATTTGTGATGCAATGAGGCGAAGGTAACCTATTGGCATAGTGTACTAGTGCCATTTCGAAAATATGAGAGTTTACAGTTTAGTCGTTGTCAGTGTAGAGTTAAATTTGCGGGCGACCAATTTGCGATAATATGGAAAGTTGGGATGTGCGATACCTTTCGATTGGTCATCAGGTTTTGGGGCCCTAGAACCACAATTCCGCGTGTATGCATATTGTTTGGGAGAAATTGTGGTTTTTTTTAAAGTTTCTATAAAGTGATCATTGTTTATTTCACATGTATGCATTTTTATAAAACTTTTTATGCATGATATATGATCGGTCCCATTTATCTACTACGTCACCTCTTCTCTCATCGCACTTCACACTTCACCATTTTCAACATTTAACTACTGCATTTCATAATAAAAATTCCGTTGCATGATCTGCAATCGGTCCCACTTCTTCACCACGTCATCACCCCCCTCACTTATCATTCATTCCACTCCATGTCGCCTCTATCAATTAAAAATGTTTCAAAGGTTTTCTTTGTAGTTTCTCATAAAATGAACCTCTGTCATTCTATCCACATTCATCATTCTATCCAAAATTTTTGGGTTTTCCACCATTACAAAGGGTTTTCAACCGAAAAAGGGGAAAGGAACAGCAGAACAACAGTAGAGTTTCTCTCAAACAATTTTCTACCACTACTCTCAGTACTAGCACATTTTTACCAGGCACCGAGCAACATTCAAGGAAGAGTCACACACCATTTTAACTATTGTTTGAACTTTTCATGGAGTTGGTTGCACCAAAATGGAAGAGGAGTCTTCCCATAAAACTGCCACATCATAATAACCACTTGAAGTTGTTATCCTTAATGTTGTTATTTTCATTATGTCATAGCACTTTTTAATTAATATTAAAGGATAAGCCTCATCTCTTGCATGAGATCGTAATAAATTTTGTAAACAGATTCACCTTTTTTGTGGAAGATGATAATATCATGTTTTGTATATATATGCCAAACTGATATGAAGTCAGCATTGGTTGGTTGGTAGTTATATATTTTTGAATTATATGATCTGTAACCTTTTTTGTGAATGAAATGGAATAATATTATTAAGGACTTATTATCAATTTGGTGTGTGTATTGTCTACTCGTGTTTCCATATCTCCTTTCTTCCAGTTCCAGTTTCCAAATCATCATACTATTATCTGTTTTTATTATTCTCTTAAGCATGTTATGAGTTTTATCTGTTTTTTTTAGTCTCACATAGTGAGCATTCTTGATAAAATATATGTTATAACAGTGGAAGAGCATCACTCACGATAATTATTCTTCATGATATTTTAGTGAGAATCTTTTCAGACTAGAAATAGCTTTCTCTCAATGGAATACTTTCAAACTACTATTTTTGTGAATTTCTACTAAATCAATAGATTTATGTTTTATAGAACTACTGATTCTTCTCTCATCTTACAATTTCCTCTCCTCATAGACTACAAATTTGCACCTTGCTACCACATCAAGTTACAATACCCTCTTTAGTAGAACATTGGATTTGACCGAAATCTCTTTTCAATAAATTATATTTTATACCATTTTCCAATCCCATAAAACAAAACATTAAAATTTCCATAGATTTTAAGATGTGTTCAGGCGCTTGCTGCAGTCCAAGTGTTTACTCCAGCTCCAACAGACACTATGCGCAATTTTGAGTCATTGAGTCAAATTGTTAGTCTAGATTTTCAGGAAAGTCACAACTCTCTACCTCCCTCACCACCATATTTAGTAACACCTCTATTTACTCTTGATCCTGATACTACTCTTGTTGAGATTTGTCCAGGAAAATATTTTCATATCAGTTCAAACTTAGACTGATCTTAGTAAGAGCAGCTTCTAAATTTGTTGTGAAACCATCTTGATGCCTTTGCATGGGTTTATGAATATATGAAAGGCATCCCTCCTGAAACTTGTAGTCACCATATCTATATTCAGGATGGATCCTAACCTGTCTGACAACCCCAAAGGCATATGAACCCAGCTCTAAGAGATGTTGTAAAATAAGAATTGCAAAAACTCTTGGATGTTTATTTTATCTATCCTATTTCTGATAGCCAGTGTGTCTCTCCATTGGTATTAGTCCCGAAGAACGATGGGAGATGGTGTATTTGAATTGAATATAGAGAATTGAAAAAATCCACTCTTAAGAATTACTTCCCCCCTCCTTTTATTCATCAGGTACTCAATACCCTTGCTGGTAAGAAGTACTTTTCTTTTTTAGATGGATTTAGTGGTTATTACCAGATACATATTGCACCTGAGGATAAAGACAAGACCACTTTTACATTTCGATGGGGTACATTTTCCTACCAAGTGGTTCCCTTTTGGGTTGTTTAATGCCCCAACTACCTTTCAAAGGGTAGTGTTGGATATTTTTGCTGACCTTGAGTATGTGGAAATATATATGGATAAATTTTCTATGTTTGGTGATTCATTTCATGGATCACTCAAAAATATAGAAAAATTTCTTCTTCGTTGCCAAGAAGCTCATATTGCCTTAAGAGACAAAAAGTGTAGATTGATGCGCAAGGCAAGGGTGGTTCTTGGCCATCTTATTTCAGATAAAGGTATCTAGGTCGACCCTGCAAAAATAGAAATTATTTTGAGTCTTCCTATACCAAAAACTCAAAGGGGAGTGAGAGGCTTTCTAGGAAATGTGGTCTACTATAGGAGATTCATTGAGAATTTCTCTAAGATAGCTACTTTAATTTTTCGACTTTTGGCTAAGAATAGCGATTTTTCTTGGTCTACCTCTTTCCAGCAGTCCTTTGAGACATTGAAGGTAAAACTATTTCAGGCACCAGTTTTGAGGGGACCAAACTGGTCCTTGCCATTTCATATTTCCTCTGATGCCTCATATACTTCTATTGGCACGACCTTAGCACAAGAATAAGATAAATAATCCTATGCCATTTACGCTATGAGTAAAAACTTATTTCCTTCTAAATCGAATTACATAGTTATTGAGAAAGAATTTTTAGCTGTAATATTTTCTATTAATAAATTTAGACACTACATTACATGATATGAAGTCTTTGTGCATACTGATCACTCTGTGATAAAATATTTTATGAATAAACCATTAACTAGTGGTAGAATGACTAGGTGGTTATTATTGTTGTAGGAATTTAACATTACTATTGTTGATAGACCAGGAAAATCTAATGTGGTAGCATCTTGATACATGTATACATCTGACCCGAGGTATTATTTGTAAATATTGAATGCGATTGGATGATGGGACCAATAAGGCGGTGGACGGACGAACCTCCGGCGTAAAATTCTCGGCAACCTTTGATATTTTTCACTATGACATCTTTCTAATGTTGTGACAGATAATTGAGGTGAATTCACACAAATATGGCACCCATAAGGAATGAACCACCATATTTGAGAGAGATAGAGTAGACCGTATAATATCTCAGCAGTCTTGCGCTACTGCAAGAATCGAAATTTCTCCCATTCTTGTGGAAATTTGATGGGTTTGATGTGGTCGTGGCTCAGGAGTTTACAAAGAAATTTGAGGGAGGCCGAGTTAAAGTTGGTTCACTGGAATTCAAAGTAAAAAAGGAATATATAGCATGAGCTATAGGCTTGTCAACCATAGGTGAATAGTGGTTTAAAAAGGATAGGATTGAAAAGAAAAGATGGTGACAGTTCATTTTTGATCGAAAGCTCAAGTTTGATTGGAAGAAGGGACTTCCACGCAGTGCCTTGCTTGGTAAATGGAAAGACCTCCTCTTCATATGGCAGAAGTTCTTGACCTGTGAAGGGTGTTATTATTTAACATTCATGTACCACATTTGGTTATTTCTACACTTCAAATTAGGGAAACATCTCAATTTCCCCTATTACCTACTCCAAAGTTTAGAAAAGATGGCTCAAGGCATTCATAAAGGAAATGAAAGCCATATTGCATGTAAGATATATCATAACGGGCTCATTACATTCTTGGTCAAGAAAGGTCTGGAAGAAAAAGGAGTGACCTAGGAGGCATTCCTGAAAGAATTTCGGGTGAGAAGTGCAAAGAAGTCAGCCAACACGAGTGCAAGAAAGAAAAGGAAGGCAACAAATTCCTCTCTTGCCATGAAGAAGAGAAAAAGTAAGAAGGTGCAAGCAAAGGGTATGTCTGTCAAAGACGCTGCACCCTCAACGAAAAAAAAGAGACCAGGACCCCGACCAAGAAAAGGACTATCCCTTCGAGGAAAAATCAACACCGGTCGATCTCCTCGATTGTGATCTTCGAATCACCCTAGTTTTCACCAGGAGATAATAACTTTTCAATTCTTTTAGACTAAACAACCCACACCATGGTGAATGAAGAGAATGTAGAGAAGGAGGACAACATATCTCTGTTGGCCTTCATCCACAAATTAAAGAAACAAAAAATGACACCGAGTGAAAGAGAAGATTCAGCATAGGATAATATACCTAGAACAACAAGTCCATGACTTGGAGGCTTTGAACGAAGTCATGAAGGAGAAAAACTGGCAAAAGCAAGGCCAGGTAGGGTCGTTTGCAGAGGTCAAAGAACATAAATGGAAAGTGAGAGTATGGAATTTTTAGGCTTCTAAATGCAACAAGCACCTCAAGAAGGAGACCAAACAATTGAAGAAAGCCCGAGGTAAAAATACAAATCTAGTGAAAGTAGGAATCAACATTAAAGTATAGGATTGAAAGATGGCCCCCATTATTTAAGATTTTTTGCAGCAGGTAAAATGTTGTGTGAGGACACACAACAACTTCAGGATGGGAGGATGTTGGTGTGCCAAAATGCCCTATTTTTACCCTCTTCCTATAACCATTAACCTCTATTTCATCTTTATAAACCTTTTCATTCCTGCATTGGTCCAAGAAAATATCTATTCCTACATAAACTTTATATTTCATGATTAAGGTTTATTAGGTGCTTTATTAATCATATTTTAAATAGATTTCATGCCTTTAAATATTTCTTGTAACTTATGTTTACTTTCTTAAATGTATTTGGTAAGTTCAGTATTAATCATTATGTTAGCATGATCTAAGTGCAGGTAGATTCCTCCACCGCCAGCAATCAATGATTCATGATCTCCACAACATTTCGATCACTCTAGGAAGGCATTATGGTCCATGTCTTCTAGTTCAGTTGCGGATTAATTTAATTCAAACACAGGTAGAGTTTAGTCAGGGATGATGCCAAAGATAGGGTCTATGATCATCGATTAGCTTTTGACTTATCATAGTTGCTAGCCCAATTTTGTAATTTTGGTTGTTGGTACGTTCAGCTGAAAGGCTTGATTTGGGAACAACTCTATAATTAACAATCATAGCCATAGGCCTAAGTATTGTATAAAATATAGATCCTAGATAGAACTAGGTTAGTGAAGTGGCATCGATAGTACCTTGACTATAATCTTGTTTTGTAATTTCATTATCACCCTCGCTTTGGGGTTGGAATGAAGCTATAATGTATGTTTGCTGATCAAAGTTAATTCAAGGAATTGTGCCATGATTTTCTCACATTGCATATAATTTTATTGATGTTTTCATTAAAATTTTTGAAGAGTTTTGTTTCCTAAAAATGGGAAACGAGCTGCTTGGCTAGGGCCCAGTGAACCCAGCTCATTTACCATCGTGCTTTTTTTATTTCAAAGGTTTGCGTGTTGATTTATTTATTTTCAGTTGCATGGCTTAAATATTTATTTCATTATTTCTTCATAGTTCTGATTTAGTTTCATTTAATATTCAAGGTGTGAATGAATCCGTTGTGTGGAAGTTTAAATTAAATTCATTTATTTCCTACAATTTCTTTTTTGGTTTGCTTTCACTTGGATCGTGTAGGAAGGCTCTTCCTACACCAGTGCATGTAGAATTCTACACTCCAGTTTTCTCATTTATTTCAAACACGTGTTCTTTCCCATTTCTCGCATCTGATTTCATTTACTTCTGTAAGAAAGCATCATCATCAGAAGAAATCATTCCTAATATTAAAAGCTAAATTCTTGAGGGTTAAGAATTACTTCATAAAATAAGAAAGAACACTATTGCAACATCCTAGTTTATGTTTGTACTTCACGATTTAAGGGAAAGAGATTGAAAGTAATTTGCAATGTTATAAGTGAACCCGTTGAGAGTTAAATTCGATTGCATGCAAATTCCTTTGATTGAAAGTCTGTTTTTTCATCATTGAAGAATTTTTTTTCTTTATAAGTTATTCTTATTGCAATTACAGTTAATTAGAAGCATTACTTTACGTGTTTAAAATTATCTTAGAATTGCGCTCTCAATTTCAATTCTTTTCAGCACATCCTTTGATTCTTTCGAAAGTAAATTGGAAATCTTGGTGAAGGAAGCTATGTCCTTGTGCAAGAGCTGACAAAGACATAAGTCTTCAGTATAAGAAGGTAAAATATACTTTTTACATAATTTTTGTACTTGCACTAGTGCAAGCATATTGCAAGAGAACAGGAGCAATCATTTAGTGCAAAAGGAAAATCATTTAAAAAGAAGATATTTTCAAGGGCCTATTTGTTAAATTGCTACCATCTATACTGAATATAAACATAGAGTTTTATTTCATCATTTAAGATTTTTTCCAGATGTCTGAAAATTCCTTTACTTGACTTCTTCGCAAATGTATTCTTTTACATTCCAACACTAGAATTTCTTTGGTGTCAATTTCCTTTGAAATTGTTTTTTGTTTGATTCTACAATATTTTGATTAAGAAGAAGTAATAGGAATAGGAAAATTTAATACCACATCTAGAATTACCTGTGCTTCGTCTTTACTCAAAAAACCCCTAAGTTGATAATCAAGTGTTGAAGGAGCTTTCTTAAGTGCAATTCCTGCACCCAACAGTTCTTTTGATGTTGAAGTTTCCCCTAGTACCACCTCAATAGAAATGTCTACTTCCATGTGAGCAGGAAAATATGAAATGTTTGCAGGAAATACATCCTGAAATTGTTGTAGAACTGGTTACCTACTTAAAAGATATGCATCCTCGACTTCCTTACCTTTTTCACTAGAAATATGCACCGAAAAAAACACACACCCTTTCCTGTGACTGTACTTGGTCTAAATATTTTTCACCATTCCTACCAATGTTTCTTTCTTCTTACCTTGTAAGACACTCGGTTCCCCATTTTCATCCAAGAATTCAATCGCCTTATTAAAAAAATATACCTTGGTCTTGTGAAGGTATAGACAATCCATGCCCAATAGCATATTGTATGATCCCAATGGTAATATGTTCAAGTGTGTTATTGTAGACATACCATTCATATCAAATGCACAAGATCTCACATAGTGACGAGATATTTTCTTTGTACCTGTAGCCAATTGCACTAACCAAGACTCTGGATGCACTTCTCTTTTTAAAGAACGCTTATCCACCAGGTCAGGACTAACATAACTATAATTAGATACAGGGTCAATCAAAATAGAAACAACTTGATCACAAAGCTTACTTTCCATCTCAATGATAGATGCCTGATGGTTTTCCTGCCTATTGCATACCACTGTGTAGATACTGGGAATACTATATCCAACATCTCCCACTATTTGTGCCTCATGCGAATGGTAAATCTTCATCCTACCACCCTAATGAAGTGGACAATCTCACTTACGATGATCTCCTCCACAAGTACAACACTGCATGGGCTCCCTATTATCAGTCTTATTTTTCTCCTAAAATAGAAGTCCTTGTCCTCTGCTAGATGTGTTTCACTTCTTAGGCCAAAATTATCTTTGTTACCTTCCTGAGGTCTTTCTCGCTTCTTGTTCCATTTTTCTGTGTTATTATCATTACCTTTCCAATGTGTCTTTGCCTAAGATCCGTGCTTCAATTTCTCATAACAATGCTTAATTTTTTGGATGGCCTCCTCCAATCATCTAGTCTCATCAAACCAAATCCTATCTCTCAAATCTACCATAAAACCACTAATAAATCTCTGAATGTTGGCTGTTCTCCTCCTTGAGGTAAGGAACATATCTCAGCAACTCCAAGAACCTGCTAGTATAATCATCATCTATCTTTGAACCCATCTTCATCTTCATCGTAGTATATCTATGATAGATACTTCTTCTGGAATAGCCTCTCAAAATCACTCCAAGTAAATTCCTCCTCATAAATATCTCTACTATTCTTCTCATATTCCCACTAAATATCTTCTCTACCTCTAAGGTTGAATGTAGATATTTTGACTTTCATGTTTTCTAAATAATCATGAAACCTAGAAAAATTATTCATACCAAGAAACCATGTCTCTGCATCCTGTGGTATCTTCATATCTCCATCAAAGGTATGTGATTTTTCCTTCTTAAACTCATCTAGTAAATATCCCCTGTCACTCCTCTTATAAGGATGATAATGATGATGATAATTCTGTCTGCCAAAATCAGAACTACAATGGTACCTATGTCTATAACCTCTTCTATCTTGGAGTGTCCAAGACTTGCCATCTCTAATCGTGTCATCTCTATCTTACCTGTGACCACAAAGGGACGTACTACCATATGCTCCATTAGTTTCATCCCCCTATCCATAGATGATCTAAAGTGGCGACTATTTCTGTAATTATAACGAACTTTTAAGGATGACGACATTAACTTGTGCTTTCTTTTCATATACCTGTATGAGTATGTCATTATCTAGCTTGCAACTCCTTATTTCTTCCCTTAAACCTTCTCAGTGTGTCCACCAAGTCAGAAAACTACCCAACACAATGTCTCTCATCTAATTCATATGGACAATGTTTGTAGTCTACTATCTTTATGTGCATATTTGATTCCTTTCCTACAATGTATACTATGTCATCTAAAAAAATTCACAATAAACCAAAGTACCTTATCATAATTCAAGGATGATACCTCATCTGCAAGATAAAATAATTAGTGTAATACATGCATAGATGTAATAATATCAACATATATAAATATAACACATATTTGTACCAACATATAAACATCATTCTAGATATATTCCAATCATCAATGCATGACCACATCACTACACATACCATGACCACATCCATGAAAACATCCACCATAACAATGCACATGGAAAATACCCAAGCATAGACATGGAAAACTCAGAAGCATAAACAAATACAATGCACAAGCATAAACATCATGCAATCAAGCATAAAATTACAATACCCATGACAATATGTAACCACATGTAACCAAAAATACATGGGAAATACATGTGACAACATACAACGACAAGTGCAAATAACACATAACTGGTCATGCACTCATGACAACACAATCCATAACAAAAATATCTTATTCCACATGGTGGAATCACCACAATCATGATCAAAACCATGCATATACAACAAGCATACAGACTCCAAGGATGATTAGCACACAAGAAATCAACATGACTACATGACCAACACACACCGCCCATCTAGTCCAAGGGGTGAACCATGCTCTAATACCACTATGTGGTATCAGATATGAACCAAAGAGAATGAGAATTAGACATCACCCAAAGAGAACAGAAACTAGACATAGCCCAAGGAGAGAGAAAGCATGCTCTCATACCACTTTGTAACACCCTCCTCCCACATCTACCCAAGTAACCAGCCAACCGTGGTAAACATGTGATGAAGACTTACTATGATCAGATTCAACCTCCTAGGTGACCTTAAGGGAGTGGAACTGATAGGGACATACCAAACAGACCTTCCACATCAACAACGGAACTCCGAGGAGTCATCCTGACCACTCAGGTTAGTAGTCCTTGGGTCCCATTGAGTTTTTAACCCAATTAATCCATGGATGATCCCAAAAGCTTGCATTCCTATGTTTGGGAGGCTCTAGACACACGCACAAGCATGCATGCCTAGGTATGGAGACTAAATTGGCTAGACCTATGCTTGTTTCCATGATATTTAAGGGACCTTTTTAGGCCCAGATCCCATGCCATTTCCCAACACTCAATAACAAGCTCATAAATGAAATAAAACAATGAAACAATGATGTATTTATGAAAACCATGATAAGACATAGACTGGACCCCAACTAGCCATGACAAAAATTTCTTCAAACATATAAAAATATATGTAATCTACGAGTGTAAACAACAAATATGAGCACAAGGGTCTCATACTTATCTAAGAATCACTAATAAGCATAGTTTCTACATCACAATAACTACATTATAGTTTATTTCGGTAAAGATAAATTTTTCATTAAATTACGAATCAAAACATGATGATATTCATACTTCATCGCCATCATAAAACTTAGTCATAACCAACATATAATAATTATAAATGAAAAAAAAATAACAACCATATAAACCATAAAAAAATAAATAAATTTACCCATCAATACAAGGGAAAAAGTAGCTTTTATTTCCATAAAAAAATGCAACCAATTATTAGACTTCCACGTTCCACCAGTCCATAGACATGGCTGAGCCAAATCTCTTTCAGAAAGTCAACCTCATGGCATATTCCAAGCATGAATGTGGGATCTCATAAACCATATCCATCAAAACCAAACTAGGGCTTCCATAGGCCAAACCACCTCAACACTTAAACAATGATTCCACCTCACGGTCGGACATCAAAACCATCACTATATTGGTTTCTACCCAAGTTTTCCAGGTCTATAGAGCATTTTCTCTAACCAAGGCTCAAGGACTAGTAACTCAAGAACAATTTTTTCCCAACTCCAGAGTGTTTGTCCAACCATGGCTCCAGAACTAGTAACTCAACCCATCTAGGGCTCCAGATCGTTTGTCCAACCAATGCTCGAGAACTAGTAAAGCAACACAAAAACTTTCCATCAACCTCCAGAGTGTTGGATGTGTGTTATATTCTCTCCATGATTAGAAAAATCACCAACCGGGGGATGGCTTCCCCCCTATGCTTCTGTCAGGCATAGCAGGGGGGCCGACAGCCCCCCCTGTCGAGGTCTGGGGCAGTGCCCCAAGAAATTATTTTTTTACCCTATATTGGGTGGGTGGACCCACCTATGGTTTTGTGCATTAGTTTACACATGGTTTTGGACATGATGGTTTTATGCTCATGGTATTTTATAGATGTGGTAAAGGGAACTACAGTTATGTTATAATCCAGGGTTAATGAATTGGGGCTTATAAATGCTTCGACATGTATATATGTGTTGTAAAACTAAAAGGAATATAATGAAAAATGAAGCTGGTAGTCCCAGTTTAGGATCCAAGGCAAAAGATCTCTGTATATATGTTTTATGTTTTATGCTCTCGCTATTGTTTGTTTTCTATTTTTAAGAATTCACTTGCAGAGAATTTCTATACAGGGTTAACAACTACATTTGGTATCATAGTTTTTTCATCTTCAAGGGGACGCCTTTATTGTTGAGGGGTTTCTTGTTCAGGTCTGTGGTAGAACTTGTTTAATGGAAGATCTGCAAGATCGATTCTTGTGGTGAAATAAGATTGCGAGGAGTGGCAAGATAGAGATCGAGAAATTTAATGGTCAGATTTTTGAGTTGTGGAAGCTCAAGATGGAGGATATACTTGTGGATAAATATGATTGGATCTTGCTAGATCTGGGTACTAAATAAACAAAAATTTCAGATGAAGACTGGGTGAAGTTGGATTGGAAGGAAAAGAGCACAATATGGTTGTTTATCTTAGATTTAGGATTTTTGAATGTATCTAGGGAAGATACGATGAAGAATTTGTGGGTCAACTTAGGGATTTTTTACCAATCCAAGTCTCTCGTGAATAAATTGTTCCCACTGAAAATATGTATAAATTGAGAATGCAGTATGGATACTTGGTGATAGAGCATCTGAACGCCTTCAATACTGTGGTAAGTCAGTTGTCATTTGTTGATATTAAAATCTCAAATGAAGATAAGTGCATCGATTTGATGTGTTCTCTACCAGATTTGTGGGATATTCTGGTTATTGCGATAGGTAGCAATACAACTACCTTGAATTTTGATGAAGTTGTCTCAGCCTTTTTTTCGAATGAAATGAGACAGAAAAATGTGGAGGGCCAGAATTGAGATGCCTTATCTGTATGAGGAATGTACCAAAACAAAAACAAAAATAAATTTTCGAGTGGGAGATATAAATCTAGAGGAAGATCTAAATCTCTAGGAAAGCCTGTAAAGGTGTGCTAGAAATGCGGAATGGAAGCGAACTTCAAAAATTATTGTATATCTAAGGGTCCTAATAAAGGAAATGGATCTGATGATGCTCCTTATGCAGAGAAAAAAACCACCTTAGATGAAGGTGGGGATGTGTATTTGGATTCTTATTCAAATACACATGTAGATCATGAGGCATGGTTGATTGAATCAGGTGCATCCTCTCACTTCACTCCCCATAGGGAGTGGTTTTGTGATTATGCAAAATATTATGGTGGTGATGTCTTCCTAGGGGATGCTAGGAAGGCCAGAATAGTCGCACGTGAAAAATTCAAGTTGAATTTTCAAGGTGGAAGGATTAGAACACTTCCTAGTGCTTTGCATATTCCCATGTTGGCCAGAAATATGATTTTTGTAAGCAAGATGGATGATGAAGGTGTAAAAACAATGTTAGAGAAAGATACCTGCAAGATGGTTTGGGGAGCACTAGTACTGATGCAGGGATTTTGGATTGGAAATTTGTACAAGCTGTTGGGTAGCACTGTTATTAATGGGTGAAACAATATTGTGGTTTGTGAAGGTGGAGCAGAAATCCTAGTGGTCTTTGGAGAAAAGACCATGCTATGGAATCAGAGGCTTGGACATATTAGAGAGAAGGGCCTTCATATACTGCATGGTAATGGTGTGATAGAATTTATGTATAATTTCTCTCTGGATTCCAATTTCTATGAACATTGTGTATATGGGAACTAGAATCACGTGATTTTTCCTTCTGGTGCTAAGAGGGTGAACAAGATATTAGAGCTTGTGCACAACGATGTGTTTGGACTTGTGTCATTTCCATCACTAGGTAAGTCTATGTACTATTTTTTGTTTATAGTTAACTTCTCAAGGAATACATGGATATATTTCCTAAGGAAGAAATCTGAAGTACTTGATAGATTTAAATAATTTAAGGCTCTGGTGGAAAACCAGATAGAGAAGAAGATAAAAGTGTTGAGGATAGATAATGGAGGAGAATTCTGCAACAAGTAAATTGAAAAGTTTTGTAAGAAGTGTGGTATAGCATGGATTACTACTCCATACACACCTAAACAAAACAAAGTTTCAAAAATAATGAATAGGACGCTGATGGAAATAGAAAGAAGTATGCTCAATGGTACCGGGTTAAGAGAGGAATTCTGGGTAGAGGCAATGGAGACTACATGTTACCTAGTTAACAAAATATCTTCATCAACGTTGGAGGATAAGACTCCACATGAGGTATGGATTGGTAATAAACCCTCTCTTTCACATCTGACGGTATTTGTATGTGATATATATGTACATGTTCCAAATGAGAAAAGGACCAAGTTGGATAATAAATCTGAAAGGTGCATCTTTATTGGGTATAAGGATGGTTTAAAAGGTTACAAGGTTTGGAATCCAGAAACAAGGAAGTTTGTGTACAACTAAGATATGGTGTTTAGAGAGATGAAATGGGTTGCTAAACGTGATTTACTACCAAAGGAACCTGAGAAGATAGATTTTGAGTGTAATATCCCAAAATGGGATTACAGCAATACATGAACATAAAAATGTAAAACTCTACAAATATGAATATTAAATAAGAGGGATCAATGTACAGCCATAATTTTACTAATATATCAGAAGAAATATACAAAAATATCATGAGGGACAAGCCACTCAAGCAATGGGAACATGTCTCCAATGAACAAAACAATCATCACATGAGCTATTCCAACTGTATAGAATGACGGAGAGCACTGACAGAACTGTCTATAATAGTGTAGCTACTGCTGAATACATATATAAATGGAATGTGGCTGATATAAAGAAAATAAATTCCCAGCAATGAAGATTTGGGCTCTAATACAAGATTTCTAGCCAACCCGGAAAGGATTGCTAGAAATATCAAGAAATATACAATGTGAAAAATGACCCTGGGGTTAATGTGCCACTACAAACTAGATCTAATATGAAATGAGGCTATGAATAATATTAAATAATTATGTCCTCCAATGGTATTTCCAACTACAAGGTTGATCCCTCTACCGAGAAATAGACCCTCCTAATGAGCTCAATGAACCCTCCCAGCAAATGCCTCCAAAAATAACGTAGTTTAGGATGGTGAATACGCTATGATGGATAGAAGATGGTTGGCTTGATACCAGATGTGAAAATATGCTTGGGTTTCCTCCTTGCTGATCCTCCAATGAATATACAACCTCTCCACTGAAAAACAAACCCAGAAATGACTTTAAGAGATCCTCCTTTGCTGCACCCTGCAACACAACCCAACTCTAAACAGAAACTACGTTGTAGTTGAAGGAGGTATCTTGGAAAAAATTATGGAATGAGGAAATGTAGCCCAAATAATATATCCTTCCCTGAGGATGAGGTAGGGATTCCCGACCAGGAACACGCTTGTGCTAAAAAGCACCGCAACCCTGCTAAACAACAAGAGGAAGCAAAGTCTAAAAGGACCAATAGTAAATAATAATAAAAAAATGAATAACAATGGTTGGGATCCCCTCCATATATATAATGAGAGCCTCAATGCTTTGAGTCCCATCCATACTTTCCAACAATCTCATGCAAGTTGTCCTCCACCAAAATTGCGTTGTCTCATCATAAAGGCCACTCCTCCATGACAACGTTGTTGATTTGATCAAAGTTAACTAAATCAACATGATCCAATCCCTGTTCACACCCAAAGGTTCTTAATCTAGCTGCTTATTCTGCCTCCTTTCACATTAGGAGTGCTATTATTCCTTCTAAAGGGGAGTCTCCCCACCCATTTATTCATCTACCTAGTGATAAAACAACTATAATATTCCATTTAGATGAAGTCTAAATTTTTGGAATATTACACTCCTCCGCTCAAAAATGTTTCTTGTCCTCAAGAAACTGTAAAGGTGGAGAAAAATTCCTCCCTTCCTCTTCTTATGGTCTCCCCATCAATAGTTCCCACCATAGCTCAACATAATCTGCAATAAATATATCCTCTAATGGTTTCTCACAAGTATGCAAAACCAAATGGTGTACATCATGAGAAAATGGAAGGTGTGAGTGGAAACCTTCTTGTTGTCCCATGGCCTCCTCAAGGTAGGAGGGATGATAAAAATAGGTAATATAATCCCCATTGAGATTCTCCCATACCCATGCTATCATCTAAATGAAATGATCCATTCTAGGTAGCTTATCAAAGAAATAATCAACCCCCAGTTTATGCAATGTGTTAGGGCTGCATGGAGAGTTTATATTTTCCCATCCAAGTTGTTTTTCTCTCCATTTATGGTAAGTATGGGATTTTTTTTATTATCTTGGGCTGAAATGACATGGCCTCCAAGAATGGCCCAAGTTACCCCACCAAACAATTCAGCCATGAAGTGCCTCCTCCAAGAACTCAAGTTCTCCAAATGGCTCCTCCCACTTGAAGAAAAGAGATGTAGTATGGCAATCATGGTTTTCCCATTGTTTCTCCTAAAACATACAACATGCAAAGTAGGGAAAATAATACCCCCAGTGGGAAATTTGAACCTTTGTCCCACTCTCCAAACAAAGCTCCCCATGAATATAAAAATATCATCAAAATATGGAAGCAAAAACCAATCAAAACAAGCTGCCATATGACAAACAGAAAGTGGGTCATAGTTCTACACATGGAACCAGCACAGTTCATCCCTTTCCTGACTCAAATCAAAGAATAAAAACTTCTTTTCCAACCACTTGTTTGCTGCCACAATCATCCTACAAGATAGGATCATGAAAGTAAGATGTGGTGCCAATGGTGCAAACCAACATTCATGTGGCTTCCCCTACAAACCATGAAAAGGATAACCAATCTAAATGCTAAATTTTGCCTTAAGAACATCATAATATAATGTATATGAAGGAATGACCCTCCTTAATACAACATGCTGCTCATAAAAAGTAAATACGTACAAATCATAATGCAAAATTGTACCTTCTCCACCATGTACTTTGGTCCTTGAGCTGAAATGGATCAAATCGAAATTCCCCCTCACTCCCAATGAGTAGGGAAGTGGTTGTTCCAACCTATCCATCAGCATCCAGGCTATGCATCTCTCCATATGCTGAAATATATCATTTTGGATGCCCTCCCAAGTAAACTCCTCCATCAAAGAATGATATGCATCAAAGTGCATAGAAAGGAAGTCCTCATATGTTGCATGTAGAAGCTTCTCCTTGAGCTCAGAAGTTTTATTCAATAAGACTCTGCCATAAGAATAGATGACCACTTCATCCACCACATATCTATCATCTCCATCTGGGTCATAAAGAATCATTCAAGCGCCAAGATCCTTGGAGTACTCTACCAAAATTTGAGACCTTCAATCTGGATCAATCCTCCAAAGAGACAGCACTGAAGATTTGAAATGTGAAGCTCCCCACATGTTTTTGTCTTCTCCTTTCACATCCCTCATGCCAAATTCATCCTCCAAATTGATGCCATGCCCATCATGTAGCTGCTCATGCTCAAATAGAAGTGGTGACCTTTGGAGGTTGGCCTCCCAAGTCTTCACCCCTCTAGAATCTAAGAGTGGTGAACCAAATGGAAAAATGCCTCCCACCAACTCTAGATCTGGTGGCCTCCCAAGTGGAATGCCCCCATGTAGTGACACATCAATATCTGAAGTGGATTGTACATATGAGTGGAATGATTTGTCCCTCTCTTCACTATGCAATACAGTCTCCTTCTCTTGTGCAGAAACATCCCAGAATAGATAAGGGTGAATGCTCATCATCCCTTGATGCTCATCCTTCTTTTATTCTCCTTTCATTTTCCAAGATTCACAATCCACAACAACTGATGTATGTTGCTCCCAAATTGTGCTTTGGTTCCCACATGTTAAATCATTGGGAACTCCTTGCAAAGACACAAGGGCTCCTCTAATGGAAGTAATGGATCCCTTCCCATATCCATGTGGTGATGGATATCCTCCTGATGTTACAACGTTGTTAGCTCTTATTTTCTCATCCTCTTCATCAATATTTGAGAATTCGTCATCATCAATGAGAGACCCTTGATCTTGGTATTATCTTGAAGGAGGAGCCTCCATGTCTTCATCTGTAGAAGAGGGCTCTTCAAGAAGTGGGGATCTTGCCCTTGGCAAGGCATCATACATGTTCTTATCCCCCTCAATAGAAATATGGAGTGGATTTGGTAAGATAGGTCTCTCCAACTCATGAAAAGTTTTTGAGTCTTTGGGTTCAACAAATGATCTTCTACAATGTTTAATATCAAATCTTTTCACTAATTTCTTAGTGAACCCAACGTAAGTGTTTAAATTTGCATGTTTAAATGAAGTAGAACTACAAAATCACCAATCATGGGCCATACCTTTGAGATGCAGCGCTGCTACTCTGATGTCCTCCTTTTCTGAAACTTGGTGTAGCTAGAAATAGGAATGTAGCTCCTTCACCCAAGCTTTGGTTGTGCACTTTGTTGATCCATCAAAGTTAGATAGAAATATTATACCTATCTTGCTTCTAATACTGGATCTTCTGTCTTCCTTGAGTTGGAAAAACCCTTGGAAGTCCAAGTGCTCTTTGAATCTCTATGATTGAGACTCATACTCCTGAAGAAAGTCACTCAAGGTCTCCTCCCTTGGTGCATCTTCTTCCTCCATCCTTCTGTTAGCCACCCATAAAATTCTGTCATACCAGATGGTGGCTAAATAATGTTGGATAGCCTTCAAGAAACAATTTCATGATTAAAATTGCTGATACTTGAAGACTTTTTGATAATGTCCTATCCTTGGTTAATATTCACTACTGTTTCCATTCAGAAATCAGAACTCCTGCTGATTTCTAGAAGCCAAAGTACTTCTGCAAAGGAACCTTTTCCATTTTTCTTCTTTCCACCACTAACCTCATTTTCTATTCTCCATTTCCTGTGAAAACCCCACAATTTCATGTTTCTCCCTTTTTCATTTCATTAAAATCCCTTTTATAAGGTTAAAACCCACTATTTTGACCTTACCGAAAGCCTTTATCTCCTTAAAAAACCATTAAAAACCATAGAAAACACACTTTTTCTATGAGTTGGACTTAAGCCCCTCAGGCTAAGCCCCGCGCCTTTTTCTCTCCATGTGACCCGACACCGTCACTGAAGCGTTTCCCCTGCGGGGGCTTTGCTCTATCCGTAGGGTCAAACCTTGGTGCCCCCGTAGTTGACTCCTCGGGATGGGTGAAGACTTAATCTAACGGATGCCTTTCACTACGGGGGGTTGCTCCAAAAGTCTCGTGTCCGTACACCTTGGCCCCCCGCGGTTCATCTCCACCGTCCGATCAAAAACCAATCGACGGAGCGGAAATTTTTCCCGTGGTGGTCCCTGCGCCCGCGTTCATTGTGTGAAAACCGATGGTTTCATTCCGCACCACCCATCCATAGCCGATGGTATTTCCCATGGACCCAGCGATTCCACACGCCTCTTGACATGTGTCCTTTGTACCATTCCAAAACTGCAGCATAAAGCCATTTCCCCGCGCATTATCCATCGGACGAAGGCCGCCCAGCGGAATCAACGATAGCCGTTAGATCGAGACCTCCGCATCCAACGGCTGTCCTTCGCTGAAGTCACCCACCCTTTAACCAAGTTGCATGCATTTTAGCTAGGCCCTGGTGCAACTGAAAACGCATATCTGTCGTCGATCTCTGCAGATCGACGGCTTACATTCAAATACCTGATTCTGTAGCCCAGTCAAGCTCCCTCCACTGCTGACTTTCCTGATTGCTCCCTACCGTTGATCATAGTGCAATCGACGGCTCAGATTGCCCCGCTCCTCCGCACACCCTCTGATGCAGATCTACCCATATAAACGCAGGATTTCCTCATTTTGTTTGTTTTGTGCAGGTTTAAGCTTTTTTCCGATTTTAATGGAGAAATTTCGTGGGAAGAGGATGACAATCCTCTGCCTGTCGAGTACCTTAGGGAAATTATTCACAGGGTGCAATACTTTATTGTCAATGATGTTTCATGAGACTTTGCTGCTATACGCCCCTGTTAAACCTGGAAAACAACCAAGAAATTGCAGAGAAAGTGTATCAGTCGCAGGAAAGGATCCGAGCGGGAGTTTAATGGATAGATTGGAAGGGATTACGGCTAAGACGACTATCAGAAGCCTAATCCCCAGCCTAAAACACAGTTTAAAAGGAAAACCTAAAAGTGTTTATCAGACAGAATGCCTCCACTGTCATATCTGAGGCAAATTGATTCCTTAACCACCACAGCGCCACCTGTGCCTCAAAGGATTCAATCAGGAGCTGAATTTATTGATCAGGATCAGATTTTTGCCTCGACACAGCCAAAGAAGTCACTTCTGCCAGGGCCTTCAATGCAAAGAATATCTGCAGAGTTACTTCGGACTACCTGTGGCTAAAAGGTCAACAAATACTCCTACCCAACTTAAATCATAAGTGTGAATCAATTAATACGGTGAACACCTCTTCTGTTTCTTCATTGAGCATCCCAAGGGCCAATGGGCCATTTAAATCCTGTATTAATTGTAATTGAGATCTTTTTCAGATCTCACCTCCTCATCTTTCTATATATACCACACCAGAAGATGAGTGAGTGTTGGTTGGTTGTTGGTTGTTTTTTTATCACAAGTTGTAACATTGAAACTCTCGAAAATAAATATACAAGTGTGTTGAAGTTGAAAAGAAAATTGAAGTCTTGGATGTCTTGATGATGTTGTTGCATCCCTGTTCCTGAGAAGGCTCTATCATTGGATTCATGAGCTTGGTTGTTGGTGAAGTATTCTAACTATTTAATGTTTTCTCCTATTTTCATTATGTTTCATAATCTCTTACTACAGTAGGCTGAAATTTTTAGGCTAAGAAATGACTCCTGGAAGCACCTTAGACCTGTTCACCCTTCACTGTTTTATGTTTTCTTCTGCTGAAGTATTTTAGAGGCTTTAAACCTTCCCTTTAGTCTTCATGCTTGTTTATTTCCTTTATAGCTCAAATAGTTGGTTTCAGCATGATTTATGGTTCTCCCTGCTTGTCTGCCATCACTTGAAAGTTGTTATTGAAGTCTCCCTTTGAAGTACCATTGTCTTAAGTTAATCAAAGAGGTCGGTTTTGATCTTACCCTTTGCCCCTGCTTGAACAGTTTTTTTGAAGGTCTTTATAGTTGCAAGCATAGATGTTATTTAGGTGTTCCCTCTTCTATGAATGCAGCTATCAGTGAATCTTTTATGTTTTCTAAGTCCTTTAAAATAAAATCTTTGAGGAAATAGGGAGTTCCCCGAATCTTATATTTCATTTTAAAATTTGTCTTGAAGTCATTATTTGCTTAAAGAATGTTTGTGGAATTTATGGTTAGCCCTATCTATCAAATATCTCTTTATTGTTAAGTTATGTTTTCAAGTTCCCTTTGTTGAGAATTAAGCTTCTCTTTCCAAAACATTAATGTCCATCTCATTCCAAAACAAAGGATCCTGTGGCCAAGTTAGATTTTCCCTTTGATATCCCATATCCCTTGAAGAGTTTATCATGACCTTATTTTGACTCCATTGCCCAATGAACCAGATATTTCCTCTTTCTGTCTATCTTTCCTAGACCTTTCATATTCTGCTGTATCAACTCAACCCAACCAAACAAACATCTGCACTTAATAACTAGTCTAAAATCCATAACCAAATCAAACAAGATAAACCTTTGCAAACAAATATTTGAGAGATCCCTCTCTGAGAACTGGAGGACTAGATCTTGGAACTCTAAAGATTGGTTCTGATGTTGCCTTGTCTTTTGATTTGCCAAACTGTCAAAACACGAGATACCAACATAATGGCGATCACGGTGGGACCCTACTAAGAATTAGAGGTTTCAAAACCTCTCTTAAAACCTTTAGGTCCTGTATAACATAAGTAACTTTCTTCAAGCACTGCCTAACATAATGGCAATCATGATAGGACTTGATTGAATCAGTGACAAACTAAGTAACCCTTACGATTCCTTTTAATCCTTGTCAAACCTTGAAGGAACCAGTTACCAAGCCATAAGAGAAACTCTGTTTGTTTGAACACCTTAGATAAGTACAAAATCAGACTTAGAACACTCTCTTAACCTATAAAACCAAAATAAACTCAGAAAAACCCAAAAATATTTCAAGTTTGGCTTCATAATAAACATGGTAGTGGACCATAGAACCTTTTACCTCCTCACAAGCTAAAAACTTCCACTTTGTAGTGAAACACTCATTCCCACATATCACTTACCTTTGATGTGTTTTACCTTGTACTCTTAGACAGAGTCTGGAAAGGGCCAGATAGCCTCTAGATCTCATCCTCTTTTAGAGGTGATATATCTGGTGAATGCGCTCCCAGTCAATCTCTGGTTAGAGTTTGTTGTGTTTCGGGATATCCTTGAAAAGGGATGTTTCACAAGCACTATGGTGGACAATGTACCTCTTTGAAAACACTCTAAAATTTCCACCTGGCGACTCCACAATCCTAAGTAGACCTTAAGACTCCACTGGAAAGAACCCTTACCATTATAACATTTTCCAAATCTAGTTAGAGGACTGTAGGATCAAAATTTGTGTAAACAGATCAGTTAACCTCTCAAATATTGTCATACTTGGTTGAACTTTTCTTGTTATTTTGGGTCTAAAAACACACCATAGTGGCTTCTACAAATATCTACACTAGAGCCCATCCTGACCCCAACCCACCTAAAATAGTTGATGACCCAGAAAGTATCCTCTGGAAGTCTCCTAAGATTAAATTTTCAACTGTTTTCAGATCACCCCCAAGAGCTAAATCAGTTCCTGAAAAACCTTCAGCTATACAACACTCACAAGCTGACTTGGTTAATCCATTTAGGACTAGGTCATTTAGTGAGTTAGAACAACTAGATTCTGAGTCTTCACTATCATCTTCTGAAACAAGTGAACATCTTGGTAGCAGAGAAACAACACCTCCTAATTTACATTTTCTTCACATCCTAGGTGTCTCTCATCCAAGATTAGCTCAGCAATCTACTCCTGGTCCATCCACTTCTACTCATCCTACATCCACTGTTCGAACCACCACACCTCAGCCCACTTTCCCTCTTGTCAATCCACCACTTGTTAATCCACCCCCACCACATATCATGGCAGCATGGTATGCTCCCTTAGCCCTTACTGTACCACTAGTCAATCTTCCCCAGGACTATCAGTCCAAAATTTTGTTATATGATGCTAATGATGCTACAACTGCATCACAACATGTGGATAAGATGAATGAATATTTTGACCGAAATGAAATTGATGATGATTCTTTCAAACTTAGATTATTTTCTCAGAGCTTAGGGGGAGAAGTAAGAAAATGGTTTAAAGGTTTAGCCCCCTGTAGTATTAATGATCTTTAGGCCTTTCATCAAACTTTCCTAAACAAATGGGAAGTAAATAATAATCCTCTCCAAGTTCTTGATGATTACAAAAATCTTCGTAGGAACCCTGGGGAAAGTGTACAAGCATATTGTACTAGATTTAACAGTGTATATAATGCGCTTTCCCTAGAACTGAAACCTCCACAAGGCTCAGCCTTAAACAAGTTTCCTGAAGGATTTGACTCTGACATGACTTATTCACTAAGAGAAAGAGATTTTGCAACTCTTGAAGATATGAAAAGGGGTGCTCTTTCTGTGGAAGTAAACTTAATAGAAAAGAGAGCAAGAATGAAAACTGAAAAGAGAGTATCTTTCAGAGAGGAATCCCCTCCCTCTACTTCAAGCTCAAAAATGGAGAGAATTTTGGAAGAAATGATGAAAGAGATGAACATAATTAAGAAAGCACAAGCAAATAAAAACAGAAATAGAAATCAGAATTATAGAAGAGATAACAATCAAGATAAGCAAAAGGAAAGTGACCAACAAATTAGACCTCCCTTTCAACATAACTATGTAGATCAATATGAGGAAGACAAGGAGCTGGAAAGGTTGGAAGAGTCACATGTAAACTTGATTGGATCAGACAGTGGGGATGATGTTTTCCTCACTGAGGAAGAACAAGGTTTCTTCTCTAATGATCAAAATACAAACACCTATGAACATTCTGATGACTATAGATTGGGTTTTGAAAATGCAATCATGGAGGTACACAAACAGTATGATCTTAGGAGCAAGGGAAGTATAGAGAATTTAAAAGATAAGAATACTAGCACTGCTGTCAAGAAAAATGAAGAAAACCAGCCCAAGAGGACAGTAGAAAAAACCAACATTTCGGCCAAAAAACCAGATTTAAATAAAGACAAGGGAATCCAGCCAAATTTTTAACAAAGCACCCCTAACACTTCAGCTAGTGGTCCTAGTAAAACTATTCCTATCACTAGTTCAAGCAAGGTTCAGCAAATCAAAGCTGTTGAAAAGAATCCAATTGAAAAAACAGATGTAAATATTAACAAGTCAATTATTCCTTTCAGCCTTGAGGGAGAGATTTCTAAGATAAAAATTACCATCCCCCTAGCTGAACTAGTAACCCAAGAAGTGTACAAAAACCAAGTTTTGAAAGCCTTAAACTTAGGAAGTGATACTGACACCTTAAACTTGACAGATGACAAACCTGAGCTGTTGTTTGGCCCTGAGGTTGAAGGAAAATATCAAGAAGGACCAGTCCCTCCCTTCTATGTTAGCTTGAACATACACGATAAAATTCTACACAATGCCATGTTAGATTCTGGAGCTTCACACAACTTAATGCCCAAAGTAGTAATGGAAAGCTTAGGCTTAGAAATTACTAAACCATATAAAGATTTGTATTCTTTTGACTCAAGCAGAGTCAAATGTTTGGATTTAATCAAAGATTTATGTGTTAACCTAGCTCAGATCCCTGCCAAAAATCTAGTGATGGACATAGTTGTAGCTGATACTCCCCCTAAGTATGGCATCCTCTTATCAAGATCATGGGGAGCCAAAATTCAGGGAAGCCTTCAAATGGATATGTCTTATGCCACCATCCCTGTTTTTAACCAAAACAGAAGACTATACAGAGAATCCCACATGAAGTACATGGGGAGTAACATGGACAAACCAAACAACACTCCAATCTATTCTATTCAATCAAGTTTAGACTCCTTTATCTTGTGTAACGAAGATGAAATTACCCAACAAGGTAAAGAAAACATGGACCCAATCAATTCACCAGAACAATCCAATCTTACCTCGAATCAACTTCAAAATATTGACAATCAACAACAACAAGAAAGTGAAAATGAGTCAAACATACTCTGGACAGTAAATTTCGATGGATCCTGCAATAAAACTAGTGCAGGGGCAGGTGTCTGGATTCAGAACAAAAATCAGAGTTTTTCATACAAATTAGATTTCCCGTGCATGAACAACATCGCTGAGTATGAAGCCCTCCTCCTAGGTTTACAATTTCTCAAACAGTTAAAAGCCCAAAGGATATCTATCTTAGGATATTCTGAACTTATCATCAAACAAATCAAAGGAGAATACTCAGCCAAGAATCCAAGGCTTGGGGAATATCGAAATGCTGCCCTAGACCTACTAAAAACTTTCGAAAAATATGAACTCATTTTCATTCCTAGAGCACTGAATCATCTAGCAAATGAACTTGCCTTCATGGCCAGTAATTGCCAAGTACCTGAAATAAATGAACAACTCAGTATAAAGGTGAAACACAGACCTGCTGTGCCTGATAACGAAGATCACTGGCAGGTGTTTGAATATGAAAAACACATAGATGATTTCTTGAAATCAGAAAATGATTTTAGCATACCAACACCAGAAACTAGCCATGAACAAAATTGTTTGTATATTGAACAAATCCCAGAGGCTAAAATGATGTATCCTGCTAATATAAATCATTGTGAAAATCCTTTTGAAGCAGAGGTAGTGAACAATGAAGACCAAGAATACTTGGAAGTCTTACAATGCAAAAATGATAAGATCCCAAGAGGTCTCACACCTTTAGAACACCTGTTTGATCTCAACGATGTAGCTAAAGAACCCAGAATGGAGCCTGTGGAAACAAATGTAGAAGAACATAACATAGGCGATCTAGCAGAACCCAAGATGATTAAGCTATCCAGCACCCTCCCAACCCACATAAAATTGCAGTACATAGAGCTTTTCAAAGAGTTTAAAGATGTGTTTGCTTGGGAATACAAAGACTTGAAATCATATGATACCAGCATCATCCAGCATAAAAGTCCCTTGAAGGAAAATCAAAAGCCTTTCAAGCAAAAACTAAGGAGAATAAATCCTCTTTTACTACCTTTGGTTAAGGCAGAAATTGAGAAAATGTATAATGTTGGGATCATAGTACCCATTAGATTTTCAGAATGGGTATCAAACTTAGTTTTTGTTAGAAAGAAAACCGGGGAAATCAGGCTCTGTATTGACTTCAGAAATTTAAACAGAGCCTCTCTAAAGGACAACTACCCCTTGCCCAAAATGGACCATATACTTCAAAGAGTAGTTGGGTTAAGAAGAATATCCCTTTTATATGGTTTCTCGGGTTACAATTAGGTGTTAGTGTTCCCAAGTGATCAAATCAAAACTGCTTTTACCACACCTTGGGGCACCTTTATGTATGTCAAAATGCCTTTCGGATTAATGAACGCAGGGGCCACATTCCAAAGGGCCATGGACATAGTCTTCTCTGAATATATTGGCTATTTTATAATTATTTACCTTGATGACATAACTGTTTTCTCGAAAACTGATGAAGAACATTTGATTCACCTAAGAAAGGTTTTTGAGAAGTGTAGGAAATTTGGCTTATCACTGAATCCCAAGAAGACCCTCTTTGGTCTCCAAGAAGGGAAACTTCTTGGTCATATAATTTCAGAAGAAGGAATCAAAATAGACCCCACAAGGATAGATGGCATATTGCAAATTAGCCATCCGAGAAGCCTCAAAGAATTGCAATCCTTCATTGGAAAGATAAATTTTTTGAGAAGGTTTATTCCCAACCTTGTTGAGCTATTAAAAAAAATTACAAACATGCTTAAGAAAAATGTGGGTGTGAAATGGACTTTACCAGCTAAACAATCATTCGAACTGGCCAAACAAGCTCTTACTCAAACACCAGTCCTGATTAGTCCATATTTTACCAAAGATTTTTACATCTTTTCTTTTGCATCTGAGCATACAATAGCTGCAGTTCTACTTCAAAAGAATGATTTGGGGCAGGAACAACCAATATCCTTCTTTATTAGGGCCTTAAGAGACGCTCCTCTCAATTATAATATCATGGAGAAACAAGCCTTAGCATTAGTGAAAGCATTAAAGGACTTTAGGGTCTATATTTTACACTCTCACATAATTGCTTTTGTCCCACATAATGTTGTCAAGGACATTCTGAGTCAAGACCCTGATGGTAAAAGGGGAAAATGGATTGCAACTATTCTTGAATATGACTTAGAAATCAGGCCCACCAAACTAGTTAAAGGGCAACGATTAGCAAAACTTATGGCTGAGCCTAACTTCCAAGCACTAGACATGAATATGGTAGATGTGTTGGAAGAAATAGAAGATTCTGATGCTCCTTTTATTGAAGAAACATTACTAAACTCTCCTTGGTATGCTGATATTGTTTATGTGCTTTTATATTTAAATACCCCTCCTTCTTTATCTAAAACTAAGGCTAGATTCTTGAAACAAAAAGCTTTGAGTTTTTTCATATTAGATGGAGTATTATATTGGAAAAATGTTGTTGGAATTTTGCCTAAATGTTTACTTGAAGATGATGCAGGAAAAAACATGCATGAATTGCACGATGGTGAATGTGGAGGACACCTCTACTGGAAGGCCACATCAAACAAAATTCTCAGATCAGGTTACTATTGGCCTACCCTTTTCCCAGACACTCAGAAGCTGGTCATGTCTTGCCATAAGTGTCAAATATTTGATGGCAAGAGAAAGCTCCTTCCCTTACCCCTACATCCTATCAGAGTTGAGGCACCTTTTCAACAATGGGGGCTGGACTTCATTGGAGAAATTCACCCATCTTCCTCAGCTCAACATAAGTGGATCCTCATAGCCACTGACTTCTTCACCAAATGGATAGAAGCTATACCTACCAGGAATGCTAATGACTCTGTCATTATCAATTTTCTTGAAACCCATATCCTATCCAGATTTGGTTGTCCCAGAAAAATCATAACAGACAATGCTGCTGCTTTCAAATCTAAAAAGATGGTTGATTTCTGTCACAAATACCATATAACCTTGGGCCATTCCACTGCTTACTATCCCCAAGGGAATGGATTAGTTGAATCCTCCAAGAAGAGTCTCATTAATATCATGAAAAAGATGTTGGAAGAAAATAGAAAATCATGGCACAGTAAGCTGGTTCATGCCTTATGGGCTGATCGACTAACCAAAAAGAAATCAATAAATATGTCCCCCTATCAGTTAGTTTATGGCATGGATGCAATATTTCCTACCTCATTAGGAGTTCTAGTCATGAATCTCCTTCAAGAAGTACAGGTTGAAGAAAATGATATGCAGAGGAGGATCAACCAAACAATTCATTTGCAGCAGACCCGAGAAGAAGTTTATGAAAGAACACAGTTAGTCCAAGAAAATATGAAGAAGCAATTTGATAAAAGGACTAAGGCAAACAACGTCCAGATTGGAAGTGTTGTTCTTAAATGGGATTCAAGGAGAGAAGAGAAGGGGAAACATGGCAAGTTTGAGAACTTGTGGAAAGGGCCATATATTATTCATGCTGAGAGAGGTCATAATACATTTTTCTTGAAAGAAATGAATGGAGAAGACCTATATGGAGGTCCTGTCAATGGCAGGATGCTCAAGCATTACTTCTGCCAAGAATCCTAAGTTTTAAAGCATTTTTGTTTTTGTAAATATCATAGTCTAACCATTGCATTCAAAGTTATAAAAAATCAAAAACACAAAAACAAAGAAAAGAAAAGAGGGCAGTTTGCTAAAAACAAGAAAGGTAAAACCCAATGCCAAAAAGAGAAAAAAATCTGAAAGTGTGCAAGCTTAAATGCCACTCCTGATAACCACACTTCTAGTTAGTCAAATAACCTAATCTTGACTAATTAGTTTTAAATTTTCTGCTGATAGGGTACTGAATTTGGTTTGCCAAACTATTTAATCTTGGCTTATCAGTAGATAGATTAGGATAGAAATTAAAGGTTCAAACAAATTCAAAATCTGAACCAAAGTCTCCAAAGAGAGATGACTCAAAACTTTTTTATTTCCCGAGTCGTAAAAGAGAAGAACTAGTTCTAATCTGCCCAAAATCTGAATCAGATTATCAAGGAAGAGACAGCTCAAACAAAAGCAAAAACAGAGCTATGAAGAAAAGAGAAGGCCATGATTAGAAACTTTTAGATCTTAAACCTTCCATTTTGATTTTAATTTTCTACAAATAATAATCTATGTGCAGCTTGTTTTTATGCCATAGATCACAGCAAGTTAAAAAGCTTAATCTTGACTTGACTGTTTTTGAATTTATGTTATAGAATTTAGAGAATGGAAGTCTGTTGGACAGCTTAATCCCAACAGACAGTAGATTAGGTAGAGAATCATATGGATCCAACTGTTTAATCTAGATCCATGAAGAAATAAGGAGTAGAGTTAGATTAGTTTTTATGCTTTCAAAAGAATAAAATTTTGTAAGAGATTTTTCCAATCCAAGTGCACTCTGATGAAGAGAAAATGTCAGATCAGTAGGATTGGGTAGGTAGAAATTTTGTTGATAAGAGTTCCATTGTTTTCCAAAGATTGAAAATTGGTTTCCAGAGCAAAGAAAGATCTTTCAAAGTAGAAGAAACAGCCCAATGGATGAGGCAACTGATCAGCCTCCCAGAGAATACAAGTCCGCAGTTCTTGATGCCTTCAAAAGGACACCATCCCCAAGTGGAGCCACTGTTAGCCACCCATAAAATTCTGTCATATCAGATGGTGGCTAAATAATGTTGGATAGCCTTCAAGAAACAATTTCATGATTAAAATTGCTAATACTTGAAGACTTTTTGATAATTTCCTATCCTTGGTTAATATTCACTACTGTTTCCATTCAGAACTCAGAAATCCTGCTGATTTCTAAAACCCAAAGCACTTCTGCAAAGGACCCTTTTCCCTTTTTCTTCTTTCCACCATTAACCTCATTTTCTATTCTCCATTTCCCATGAAAACCCCACAATTTCATGTTTCTCCCTTTTTCATTTCATTAAAATCCCTTTTATAAGGTTAAAACCCACTATTTTGACCTTACCAAAAGCCTTTATCTCCTTAAAAAACCATTAAAAACCATAGAAAACACATTTTTTCTATGTGTTGGACTTAAGCCCCTCAGGCTAAGCCCCTACCGCCTTTTTCTCTCCATGTGACCCGACACCGTGACCGAAGCGTTTCCCCTATGGGGGCTTTACTCTATCCGTAGGGTCAAACCTTGGTGCCCCCGTAGTTGACTCCTCGAGATGGGTGAAGACTTAATCTAATGGCTGCCATTCACTACGGGGGGTTGCTCCAAAAGTCTCGTGTCCATACACCTTGGCCCCCCGCAGTTCATCTCCGTCGTCTGATCAAAAACCAATCGACGGAGCGGAACTGTTTCTCGTGGTGGTCCCCGCGCCCGCGTTCATTGCGTGAAAACCGGTGGTTTTATTCCGCACCACCCATCCATAGCTGGCGGTATTTCCCGCAGACCCAGCAATTCCATACGCTGGGTGACGCGTGTCCTCCGCCCTGTTTCAAAACCACCGCATAAATTCAATCCCCCGCGCGTTATCCATCAGACCATAACTGCCCAGTGGAATCGATGATAGCCGTCTGATCTGGGCCCACTGATCGAATGGTTGATGATCGCCCAAGATGCCCGACCTTTAACCAAAGCGCCCGCTCGATAACCAAGCCGTCGCACGGTGGGAAATAAATCTTCCCCGTCGATCTCTGCAGATCGACTGTCCCCATTCAATTTCCCGATTCCATTCCTTAGTCAACTATTCTCCGCCGCTGACCTTCCTAGTCGCTCCCGATCGTTGATCACAGCGCGATCAACGGCTCAGATTTCCCCACTCCTCCGCACGCCCTCCAATGCAAATTGACCCATATAATCGCAAGATTTCCTCATTTTGTTTGTTTTATGCAGGTTTAAGGTTTTTTCTTGATTAAATGGAAAAATTTCATGGGGCAAGGATGACGATCCTCTGCCTTTAAAATTCATCAGAGAGATTATCCGCAGGGTGTAAATTATACTGTCAACGAGGTTCCATGAGCCTTTGCTGCCACGCGCCCCTGTAAAACCTGGAAACAGCAAAGAAGTCACAGAAAAAGAGTATCAGATCGTAGGAAATCAGAAAACTAACCAGAAGCCGAGGATTAATGGACAAATGAGTGGGGATTACGGCTAAGACAGTTATCAAAAGCCTAATCCCCAACTCAAACACAGTTTAAAAGGTAAACCTAAAAAGTGTTTATCAGACAGGTTGCCTCCACCGCCATATCTGAGGCAAATTGATTCCTCAACCACCACAGCGCCACCTGTGCCTCAAAGGATTCAATCAGGAGCTGAATTTATTGATCAAGATCAGATTTTTGCCTCGACACAGCCAAAGAAGTCACTTCTTCCAGGGCCTTCAATGGAAAGAATATCTGTAGAGTTACTTCGGACTACCTGTGCCTCAAAGGTCAACAAATACTCCTACCCAGCTTAAATCATAAGTGTGAAACAATTAATACGGTGAACATCTCTTTTGTTTCTTCATTGAGCATCCCAAGGGCCAATGGGCCATTTAAATCCTATATTAATTGTAATTGAGATCTTTTTCAGATCTCACCTCCTCATCTTTCTATATATACCACAGCAGAGATGAGTGAGTGTTGGTTGGTTGTTGGTTGTTGTTTGATCACAAGTTGTAACATTGAAACTCTCTGAAATAAATATACAAGTCTGTTGAAGTTGAAAATAAATTGAAGTCTTGGATGTCTTGATGATGTTGTTGCATGCCCGTTCCTGAGAAGGCTCTATCATTGGATTCATGAGCTTGGTTGTTGGTGAAGTATTCTAACTGTTTAATTTTTTCTCCTGTTTTCATTATGTTTCATAATCTCTTACTACAGTAGGCTGAAAGTTTTAGGCTAAGAAATGACTCCTGGAAGCACCTTAGACCTGTTCACCCTTCATTGTTTTATGTTTTCTTCTGCTGAAGTATTTTAGAGGCTTTAAACCTTCTCTTTAGTCTTCATGCTTGTTTATTTCCTTGATAGCTCAAATAGTTGGTTTCAGCATGATTTATGGTTCTCCCTGCTTGTCTGCCATCACTTGAAAGCTGTTATTGAAGTCTCCCTTTATAGTACCATTGTCTTAAGTTAATCAAAGAGGTCGGTTTTGATCTTACCCTTTGCCCCTGCTTGAACAGTTGTTTTCAAGGTCTTTATAGTTGCAAGCATAGATGTTATTTAGGTGTTCCCTCTTCTATGAATGCAGCTATCAGTGAATCTTTTATGTTTTCTAAGTCCTTTAAAATAAAATCTTTGAGGAAATAGGGAGTTCCCCGAATCTTAGATTTCATTTTAAAAGTTGTCTTGAATTCATTATTTGCTTAAAGAATGTTTGTGGAATTTATGGCTAGCCCTCTCTATCAAATATCTCTTTATTTTTAAGTTATGTTTTCAAGTTCCCTTTGTTGATAATTAAGCTTCTCTTTCCAAAACATTAATGTCCATCTCATTCCAAAAGAAAGGATCCTGTGGCCAAGTTAGATTTTCCCTTTGATATCCCATATCCCTTGAAGAGTTTGTCATGACCTTATTTTGACTCCATTGCCCAATGAACCAGATATTTCCTCTTTCTGTCTATCTTTCCTAGACCTTTCATATTCTGCTGTATCAACTCAACCCAACCAAACAAACATCTGCACTTAATAACTAGTCTAAAATCCATAACCAAAGAAAACAAGATAAACCTTTGCAAACAAATATTTGAGAGATCCATCTCTGAGGACAGGAGGACTAGATCCTGGAACTCTAAATATTGGTTCTGATGTTGCCTTGTCCTTTGATTTGCCAAACTGTCAAAACACGGGATACCAACACCTTCTTGCAGTGAATGTGGGAAAATAACTGCGCTATGGATCTGCATGTGTGGCTGAATGCTCACACCCATCATATGAATAAATAGGGCTTGCTTCTCCTTCAAACCCTCTTGGAATATTTCTACACTCCTCCCCTTTCATCTCCTTGAGATCTTCTTTGATAATTTTCATAGTTTGGAAAAGAAGCAGGGAGATCATCTGTTCCTTAATTTCTCCAAATAATGGAGTCTTGCCTTTGTTTCTTATGTGCGACTTCTCTTTTCTGTGAGAATAATATTCTCCTTCTAATGGCATAATGTCTTGAATGCACAGGCTGAGCCAAGATTATGCTCTGATACCACTGTAACATCCCAAAATGGGATTGCAACAATACATGAACATAACAATGTTAAAATCTGAAAATCTAAATATGAAATAAGAGGGATCAATGAAAAGCCATGATTTTATTAAGATATCAGCAGAAATATACAACAATATCATGAGGGACAAGCCACTCAAACAATGGGAACAAGTCTCCAATGAACAAAACAAAGAGCACATGAGTTGTTGCAACTGTATAGAATGTTGGAGAGCAGTGACAATGCTGTCTATAATAGTGTAGCTACTACTAAATACATATATAAATGTAATGTGGATGATAGAAACAAAAGAAATGCCCAGCAATGAAGATGTGGGCTCTAATACAATATTTCTAGCCAACCTGGAAAGGATTGTTAGAAATATCAAGAAATATACAATGTGACAAATAACCCTAGGTTTAATGTGCCACTGCAAACTAGATCTGATATGAAATGAGGCTATGACAGATCTGAAATAATGATGTCCTCCTCCAATGTTATTTCTAATTAGAAGGTTGATCCCTCTACTCAGAAATAGACCCTCCTAAAGAGTTCAATGAACCCTTCTAGCAAATGCCTCCAAAAATAATGAGTCCAAGATGGTGACTGCACTGTGAGGGATAGAATATGGTTGGCCTGATGCCAAAGATGTCAAAATATTCTCGGGATTCCTCCTTGCTGATCCTCCAATGAATAGACAACCTCTCCACTGAAAAGCAAGCCCAGAAATGACTGTAAGAGATCCTCCTTTGCTGCACCCTACAACACAACTTAGCTCTAAACAGAAACTGCAATGTAGCAAAAGGAGGTAGCTTGGAAAAAATGCCAAAATGAGGAAATGTAGCCCAAAGAACCTCTCCTTCCCTGAGGATGAGGTATGGATTCCTGAACAGGAACACCCTTGTGCTAAACAGCACTGCAACCCTGCTAAACAGCAAGAGGAAGAAAATTAAAAAAAAACCAATAGAAAATGATAATAAAAACATGAATAACAATGGTTGCTATCCCTTCCATATATAGAATTAGAGCCTTAACACATTGGGTCCCATCCATACTTTCCACCAAGCTCATGCAAGTTGTCCTCCACCAAAACTGCGTTGTCATATCATATAGGCCACTCCTCCATGACAACGTTGTTGATTGGGTCAAAGTTAACTGAATCAACATGATCCAATCCCTATTCACACCTAAAGGCGCTTAATCCAGATGCTTATTCTTCCTCCTTTCACATTAGGAGTGTTATTATTCCTTATAAAGGGTTTTTATGAGTCTCCCCACCCATTTATTCATCTACCTAGTGATAAAACAACTATAATATTCCATTTAGATGAAGTCTAAATTTTTGTAATATTACATTGAGCTAAAGGAGGAAGAATCATACCCTACAAAAAAATAAGATTCAGAAGAGGAAGAACCAAAAACTCCAGCTGTGAGAAGATAAGTTTGAGAAATAAGGCAACTAGAAAGATATACTACATCTTCTTTCTATTCAATTTTTTCTTTAACTATCACTCATGGTGATCCAAAAACTGTAAGAGAGGAAGTGGATTTAGAGGATGGAAAACTCTAGAAGGAGGCCATGGTTAATGAAATGGCATCCTTGCACAAAAATGAGGCATGAAATCTAGTGGAGTTGCACGTTGGAAGGAAGACCATTGGGATAAAATGGGTGTTTAAGAAGAAGATGAATGCAAAAGGAAAGGTGGATAAATACAAAGATCTGTTGGTAGAAAAATGTTATTCCTAGGTGTCAGGAATTTATTTTTGTGATAGTGTTTCTCCTGTTGCCAAGGTTACTTCTATTAGATTACTTTTATCTCTTACTGCTGCATTTTATTTTTAGGTAGAATAGATGAATGTGAAGACAAAATTTCCTCATGGGGATCCATAAGAGGAGATATACATGAAGCAACCTAAAGGTTTTGGGGTGAAGGGTAAGAAAGAACTAGTATGCAGGTTAAAAAAGTCTATGTATGGGTTAAAACACTCCCCAAGGATGTGGTATCAGAAATTTGATACCTATATATAGGGACTTGGCTTCACTAGAAGAAAACAGGATCACTGTGTGTATTTTAAAATTAATTGGTGAGCGTGTTATTTATTTGGTATTCTATGTGGATGATATGTTTATCGTTGCAAATGAAAAAGAAATTGTCCAGGATTTGAAGACTGAATTTTTGTCCAAATTGGAGATGAGGGATCTTGGTATTGTAAAATATATTTTTGGCATGGAAATCAAACAAGATTGGGAAAAGAGGAAGCTCCAGTTAAACTAGAGGAAGTATGTCAAGACAATATTGTAGAGGTTCAATATGTAGGATAGTAAACCAGTGAATGTTCATATTCCTGTAGGTGTAAAGGTATCTGCTGAATAGTGTCCCAAGACATAATAAGAACAAGAGGACATGTCCTGTGTTCCATATGCAAGTGTAGTGGGTAGCTTGACGTATGCAATGTTCATACCAAACTAGCCATTGCACATGCAGTGGGAGTATTGAGTAGATTTATGTCAAAACTAGGGAATGACCATTGGATAGTAGTAAAGAATTTTTTTAGATATTTGTGTGGCACTAATGATTATGGTTTGTGCTACCAGGGAAGAACAGAATTGGACATATTTTTGGACATCCATGGTTTTGTTGATGCAGATTGGGTTAGATATCTAGACCAAAGAAAACATGGAAGTGGGTATGTGTTCAACATATTTCGATGTGTAGTCAGTTGGATGAGTATAATATAGTCTATAGTGGATTTTTCAACTACAGAGCCATAATACATGGTAGCCACTCATGGAAGAAAGGAAGCAGTTTGGTTGCAGAGATTGTTTTCAAGGATGGGGTTGGTGCAATGAGCTATAAGGATAGACTATGCTAGCCAGAGTAAAATTTTCTTGGCTAAGAACCCTAATTATTATTCAAATACAAAGCATGTTGATGTTTAGTATCACTTTGTGAGAGATATGGTTGAGGATAAAAAGGTGTGACTGGTAAAGGTGGACACTTTAAAAATTTTTGGAGATGCATTGATGAAGTCTGTGAGCACTGAGAATTTCTCTTGGTGTAAGGAAAAAAATGGGTTTTGCAGGGCTAGACCAATGACTAAGCTCTCATGTGGCCCCCTACAGAAAGAAAACAATAAGTGGGATAATGTTGGTTGTGTGTTATATTCTTTCCACGATTAGAACCAGGTGTGAAGCAGGGGTTAAGAGGGGAGAGGTAGCCCCCCTACGTTTTCACCAGGTGCAACAGGGGGGTCACGTGGCATTAGCAGCCCCACCTATTAGGGTCTGGGGCAGTGCCTCGATAATTTTTTTTTGAACCCTATGTTAGGTGGGTGTACCCGCCTATGCTTTTGTGCATGGGTTTGCACATGGTTTTGGGCATGATGGTTTTCTTCTCATGGTATTTTGTAGATCCGGTCAAGGGAACTATGGTTATGTTCTAATATAGGGTTAATAGATTTTGGTTTATGAATGCTTCGGCATGTATGTATATGCATTGTAACACTAAAAGGAATATAATGAAAAATCAAGCTGGTAGTCCCAGTTTGGGATCCACGGGAAAAGTTTTGTGTATATCTATTTTATGTTTTATGCTCTTGCTATTGTTTATTTTATATTTTTAAGAATTAAATTGCATATAATTTCTACGCAGGGTTAAAACCTACACAGAGCATTTGTCCAACCAAGGCTCCAAGAACTAATAACTCAACCCACAGCTAGAGGAATCATGAGAACCAACCAAAAAAAAAAAAAAAAAAATGAAACCAAAACACCATGGCTATCCAGGAAATGGAAATGCTAGGAAAATCCACTGTCAATCCAGGAAATCTTCCATGCCAATGAAATATCATGAACAAGAAACCACATGCATATACCATGCATGTCAACACTAGTGAGGAAAGCATACATTCAACTTGGTACCTGAAAACATAATCCGCTGTAGATTTTCATCCCGATGTCCTCTTATGCTCTCCTACTCTTCCTTTTCCTTCTTGCTACAAATATCCAAGTATGCCATACTATAAAATATTTTTCCAAGAAAACTCTAAGTATCCAAGAGTATCATAGAGAGAGAGAGAGAGAGAGAATAATGAGAGCTACAAAACTGCACTGAAAAAAGCCATGAAATTATCTCGTGAATCCTTTTTTATTAATGAGGCCACTCTTTTCTTCATTTTCCATTATTTTACTTCATTTTCCTCCTCACATGCAACCTCTGACCTTTCACCTCCCTTCTGTCTTATTTTCCAATATTTTCATAAGTAAATGCCAATAAATACCACTTTTCCTTTGCCAATTTCCATAGCCATAATAGACCATATCAACACCTGCACTAGGATGTTTTTCACAACATTCATCTTGGAATACGTGTACCATGAAATTGGTTATTATTTTTCCTTTATTAAATTTGATTACATGGAATTTTCACCAGGGTTATTACAGAGACCTCAAGAATTCAGGGCCATGACCATAAATTTCCAAAGAAAGATGAAATATAGTGTGCCACTAATAGAAACCAAGAGACCAGGAGCACCCCATAGTCCTTACAAACAAAATACCCATGCGAGCGAATAGAAAATCAAAGAACACATACATTGGAATATAAAAAACAAGACAATATTCAAACAAATATGAAATAACACTAATGACATCTAGGGAATACACCTTCCAAACCAACCTATTCAATGTGGATCCCTTCTTACAGGAAGCCCGAAGATAAGTATGACAAGCCATGACAAAGAAATATATGATAGGATTGAAAACATACCTGAAACATATGACTTGTACCCACTGTAAATGAACAATATCCCCATGAAATACCTCCACATAGTCCTTCCACAAGCTTCCGAGCTGCTAAACCCAACCTTATTCCAAAACAAATGGCAGATAGAGGACTTACCATGTTTACCAACCAAAAGGTCGAGATCTTGCCTCATAATAGTGATGTTGCCACCTTCCTTAATGGAATTCATTGCGATCATGTGAGAAACCACCACTCCATGTGCCTCATGCATGTGGAGGGCCACAGAGGGTCACCATGGGATCTAAACAACATCCATCAAATAGTGGTATGACTAAAAATTTTCTGCTCGCACCCTGATCAGGGATATGGGTCTATCTCTTGGTTATATTGCTAACTTTCCTTATTGTCCTACTCCATGAGTGCATTTAAGGGCTACAAATCAACCTCGAGGGGTGGGGGTGGTCAAACCATCTCAATGGATTTTCCCACATGAGAACAACCCCAATTCACTAGAAAATTCACATATTTTTTTCCTTCTATCCACACATGGGAAGTAAGAATATAACTAAATTTAGGAAGGAGTGTTCCATCTATGGCTGAATTTTTTCCCATATTTCTTGTTCGTTCAACTTTTTGATGATTTCTATCACCTATTTTGACTCTGTTTCAATCACTAGCTTCTTATATCAAATTATAATAGATTTTAAGAGGCCTTGATTGAAATAATTAATTTTTTCCCCAATATTGGTTGCCAAACCACAATCTTCTGCATAAATCAGTATCGTCCTCTTAAGTGAGTCCCAAAATAGAAATCCAAAACTAGCTATCCCTAGATGGCTTTTAGATGCATCATCAAAGCTTAATTTAATAAAATATTCTGGAGGAGCAGAGAAGTGTTGAGAAGACATGACAGGGGAAACTAGAAGTTTCCACAAGCTTGGAGCAATCATAGAAAGGGACACATTTAGAATAGTTAAAATTCTAGCTTCATGAGGAATAACCTGCCAATCATCCAGATGTCATTTCTCTATTTCATTCCTTCCAAATAACCCAAAGGAGGAATCCCAGAGCTAGAGCCCAAGCATGATTGAGCATCGGGCTTGGAAATATACTTGTATGCCATAGGAGTAGGGTTTTATTTGATGCTTTGGTGATCTCGATATAGGTGGTCGAAAATGGTGCCTAGATGTCTCCATTAATGAGCTGCAAAAGAACAAGATTTCAAGACGTTCTCCAAGTCCTCCTTTTTTTGACCACATAAAACAAATAATGATGGGAAATGAATTCCATGTTTTTGAATTTGATCCCAAGTGCAGATTCTCCCTTTAGAGACCAACCATAAGAATTAAGCGATTTTCATCCATAACCTGCCAGACCATATCTTCTTCCATATATGGTTTTTCTTATTATGATGATCCTCCAATCAAAGTTTATATGCTTCCTTAATGCTAAGAATGCCCCAGGTAGAGTAACCCCATCTGAGAATGTCTGATCCATCCAGTATTGTGATTTTTCGTGATTGTAATTTTTTTTCCAAATTTTTCCATTGTTCTCAAATGGGTGGATTGGGCCAATCCTAGTGTGCCTTCCATTTCCTCCACCATGAGGGAACTAAAGAGGGTTTCCAGAATTGATCGACTATATGATAGTTCTAACTGGTTGTATAAATAAATAGCTTTCCTAGGTCTTTCCGATTGAACAACTTCTCTCTCTGCTCCCATGAATCTTACCAGAAGAGTGTTTTTTTTCCATATATGATTTTCAAGAAAATGTGTTGGGTTATTAGGTATTTGTTTCCTCCTTCCAGGTTCCATAATGAGGAATCCTTGGGAGGATCCTAGTATCGAAGAATGTCCTCTATCTATAACAGCATACCATATTTTCTGGCCCATATGTTTCTCCATAGTTATTGACCTTCCTTAATCCATAACCACCATAATTTAGCACACATGACTTTATTAAGGATGAACGAGTCCCTAAGGCTTAAACCCCCAACCATATTGGACTTTGTTAAATTGGTCCACGAAAACAGTGCCCATTTATTAAATTATTGCACTCCACCCCATAAGAACTTTCTAAATATGCATACCATAACATTGCAAGAAGTTTTAGGAGTGATCATCCTGGAGAGTTGGTATACAGGGATCGACTAAAGGAATAATTATAGGAGCACAATATTACATGCTATATTGAGCACTTTGAAAGCCCAACTTGTAAGTTTCGTTTGAATATTTTAGAGAAATCCTTACCAACAAGAAGCCTTTAAGGAGTTAGACACCAGAGCCATACCCAAATATTTGATAGGTAATGAACTGATCCCAAATCCAAGCACCCTAGAAAGGAATGTTTGGATATTCATAGGGTTATTGAAGAAAAAGATACTATATTTTTCATTATTTATTTGAGTGGCTGCAGCTATCATAAAATACTACAACATATATTTGATCCTTCTCACTTTGCACAACGACACTTCAAAAAGTAACATAATGTCATCCACAAATTGTTGGTAGGTAATGGGACAGTCATTACTCTAGGGACGCAGGCCCTTGATTTGAGATGATTGTACCGTCGATCACAAATATCTACCTAGACCTTCAACTGCTATAATGAAGAGAATAGGAGAAATCGGGTCTCCTTGGCTCAAAAAATAGGAAGGGTTTAAGGTTTTATATGGAGAACCATTTAGAAAAATAGAAAAAATAGGGGGCGAGATAAGGAACAAGATCCAATTCATCCAACGTTGATAAAAAACAAAATATTTAAGAATATTGATAAGGTAGGTCCAACTTAGCTATTCATAGGATTTAGATGGGTCCAGCTTGATCATCAATTCATGAATTTTATGTTGCTTAAATGAATGGAAAATTTCTTGGGAGGTAATGATACCTTCTAGGATTAGATGACCTTCCACAAAATTAGTTTTTTCAGTAGAGATAAAACTAGAGAGAGGAGGCTTGAGAAATCTAATAATAATCGTGGATATGATCTTTTAAATGAAATTAAAAAAGGAAATAGGTCTGAAGGCCTGATAGTATTAATATTTTGAATTTTTAGGAATTAAAGCAATGAATGTGGAGTTGAGGCTAGGACTTACCTTCTAATTTTGAGGGGATTCCCCCACCACCTCTAGTAGATATTTTTTGATGAATCTCCAAGCAACCTAGTAGAATTCTACAATGAATCTATCTCCCCCCAGTGCTTTTGTTTTAGCCATCCCTTTGACAAAATCCTATATCTCCTCCAAGGTAACCACTCGCATGAGGGCCAAATTTTGGTCGTGGGAGATGAGTTGTGGAGTATGTCGAGTTATTCTTCGAATAACTTCCGATCTATCCCGAGGGGGATTTTGATAGAAGAGAATGGAAGTGGTTCACCACCAGGTTTTCCATCTCTTCGTGATGAACTAACTTGTTCCCTAAACCATCCTTAAGGGAGAATATTCTGTTGTATTGTCGATGTTGGATTATAACTTTGTTGAAAAACTCAATATTTCTCTCATGTTGGAACAGGGTCCTCCAAAGGCTGCGAATTGGGAAAGTTTTGAGTAATTTTGTATATTTTTGGCATATTTTAGTCTAGCACAGGGGTTTGGGGGTTGGTCAAAGCCCCGAAAACATTGTAATGGGTAAAATGGTAGACCTAGAGTCCGCAAACCACAGTTTGCAGATCACAGGAAAGATTAGGCTAGATCATTATAAATAGAAGGAAATTTTGAGTCAATAGGAAGGGATGAATCAAGATTAGTGTGAATTACAAATTAGTATATCTATTTGAATTATTGGGGGAAAGGAATCCTATTATATGTGTGCTCGGAGATCCTCAGTCCTACTGTGTGCGGACCCTGTTGCTGTGTGTGCAGGTTGGGCTTTGGGTATTGTAAAAGGATTTGAAGGATTAATGAAAGCGGAAGGTTGTTGGAATATTTGAATTTGTTAATACGAATCTATGATATCTGCTATTTTATGCATGGGTTTTTGTTAAGCTACAAAAGTAACTGTGTGATTTTCTTATGCTATGTTGACATCTGACCTAGATCTACTTGTTATACTTTATGCAAGAATATCTGTGATACTTGCGTTATTGTTCTGTGAATTTATGATCTGTTGATTACTGTGATTATAATTGGTATTGCGCATGTGGATGTGAAGGGATCAATAGATCTAGGTTCTGTGATATACAATCTGGTAATTGTGAAGTCGAATGCAGCTCTGCTTGACTTACCTACCCTCTCCTATGGTGGGGAAACCTGGTTCCAACACCCTCCCATACTTCTTCGGGTGAGACTTTGGCCTGCCCGAGCAGGTCATTGCCAAAAGGGCCAGTAGTATAGGGGTTTGTTGGAAAACCTTAACCTCCAAACCTGGGTCAGGACCCCTCGAGCCAACAAATGGTTCTATTTCCAGGACCTGGAGCATTTTGAGAGAGAGATCGGGTAATGCCAAGGCCGTATTGGAAACTTGAAAGAAAATAAATTGATGAATGGTTTGAACATCAAGTTCAAGAATTTGCAGTAAAATAAAACCACAATAAGAGGTTGACCACTGAAGAGTGGAAGAATAATTATATTTTCACGCAGATCTATGAGATCTTCTTCGTAACAGTTGCGATCAAGCTCCGGGAGTGGCTCGCAAGGTTGGTCAAATTTCAAAAGTGTTGGAAGGACGAGTGGGTCACACAATGGACCCCAGAATTGATCCAGCAGTTAGAGAAGACTGATAACACCATCACTCGCTTTGTGGACCACTGGGTGGATAGCGTGCTAGGAGGGTTTGTGACAGAATTTGCCATCGATTAGTTCGTCTCCTAATCTGAAGAAGAGAGAACATTCTTCAAGGGTTTCCAGGGTAAATTTCTAAAGACCTTACCATTCCTGATTAAGATATTATTGTGTGAAAAGAGTATTCTGTGTAGCCACACTAAATGAATGACCTTTGATCTGGATGGGAGTACAACACGAAGTGGTAAATACTATCAGACCAACCAAGAAGGAGATAGATCTGTCTACAGTCCGGTAAGAGAAGAAGTTGTGCAGAGTCCTCCAGCCACACCACTTTCAAACCAGCATAGGGGTAATAATTCACCTACACCTCTGCCACCACCGGAAGACGACATGGCTGCGCACATGAAGTTGTCTACCTTTAAGGGTGTGGGAGATGAAGACATGGATCAATTCTGGTTTGTCACAAAATCGGTATGGACTGCGCAGAACGTAGCTAGTGATGCGATGAAGAAGGCACAATTTTCCCTTGCCTTCAAAGGAATATCTTTTGACTAGTACATGGGATACATCGGCTAGCATGCGAATGAAAACATTGAAGAGATTAAGAACGCCTTGAAGCAACAATTTAAGAAGCCTAAGTCCTACTCTCAAATAGTGGTTGATCTAAAGGATTTAAAGCAAGGGCCTTGTGAGACAGTGTGGGAGGCCGAACAACGACTCAAGAAGGTGATCAAAGAAGGAGGATTTTAGTATGATGATAGAAAACACATAGAATGGTTCATTGTTATGCTACTGCCTCAGCTGTGTGTACCTATGGGTCACCAAAATTTCGAATCATAGGAAAAAGCCTTGGAGGTCACTATGAAGTTAGAAGCTGCACCCAGAGATGATACCCAACTGGGCATCCAACAGATCCAAGGACAACTAGAGGCGATGCACATGGATATCCAGAATCTGCCAAAGGAGCCAGGAGTAGAGGCTAGCCTTGAAAGATGGTGCATACGATGCAGGATGAATGGTCACACCAAGGATAACTGCCCTCTGTTAGAAGACTATATGGAGGCCAGGGGACCTAGTCCATTGTGCCCTAGGGAAGTTGCAGGATCAAGTGGGTCAACACTATGGTGCGATGATTGTCATGTTACGGGACTGCACAACACAAACCACTATCCCCGCCTTGATGTGTATGTCTCAGAAGTAAAGCAGCAATGGTGCAGGTTCTGAAAGTCGATAGGACACGAGGAATCAAAATTCCAAATGTATGATTTGATGATCGATTGAGTGAACCTCTATAGGGTACAGTCGGATCCATCCTCACCAAGATCCCTCTCGATCACAGGTGGCTCTTGAGCGAAGGTCAGGGGAGGTGGAAGAGGTGGAAGCACAAGTCGGGGACGAGGGAAACTAATTTGTTATAATTTTGGAGAAGTAGGAACTAATCTATTATAATTGTGGAGAATTAGGAAAATTTTCCAAGGACTGTCCAAACCCTACAAGGCAGTCCTACTGGTATTGAAGACAACTACACCATGTGATTGAAGACTGTCCAATCTTGATAGAAAATATGCAGGAGAAGCATTCGACACATATGAAAAATGTGCAGAGGGTTAAGGCTGAACTGCGAGACCAAGATCCAAGTGTGAATGTCATAACACGCAGTGGGATGGCCACTGGGGGGCCTGGGGAGAAGACTGTGACTGAACGTCTGATCTGATAAGCAGTTATCAAGAAGGAAGGTTTGGATCTAAAATGAGGAGGTCAAACCCTTTTTATAGGCATGTATGAAGTTGTTGCGCAACCCAAAGGCTATGGAAAATATTTAGGCATTAATAGATAGCTGTGAAACACAACCTAGCCTCCCTCTATAAATCAAGGATGTACACAAACTATATAGATATAAGAAACACACTGGTAGGGAGATGCAGTTGACAACGCAGATCAGTGATTACGAGATGGATCAGGTTATTTTGGACCTAGGGTCAGATGTGAATGTATTACCTAAGCAGACTTGGAAACGAATGGGGGAACCTAAGTTGGAATGGTTCATTATCCAGCTGCATATGGCCAATCAATAGAAGATCATACCCTTAGGGAGACTATCGAAGATCATGGTAGATATCACAGGGGTCAAGGTCCAGGCTGATTTTCAAGTAATTCAGATTGTAGAAGATGCAACCCCTACCCTGTACTCCTAGGCTTGGATTGGGCCATCGATATGGGAGGCATCATTAACCTAAAGAAGAGAAGCATAGTATTTGAAAATACTGGTACAAGGTTGATAGTACCATTAGATCCTGCGGAAGGCAAACGATACACAAAGCTGGTGCAGGACGAAGAGGATGTGGATCACATCTATAAGTTGACTGTGCGGGATGAAGATTGGATCAACCCCACGGCGGATGGAGTACTCTATTTGGAAAAGGATACTGAATGCTTCTCCAACTCCGATGGGGATATAGAGAATTGGCAAAACCGGTTACATGATGTCTCTGTGTTGTGATGTCTTCAGGTCACAAAGGACTTCTGGTACGTTTCCTCAGAGGTAAGAGACCTACCTTATTTTTATGGTTCTGGTAATATTAAGGAATTTTTATGGGCATTTGAAGCTGATGTTCCAAGGGAACGAAGGCTATGGGCCCTTAAGCTAGCAATGCGTGGAACACCTGTGCGATAGTGGGAGATGAATGAGGAGGCATTCCAGGATTGGGAGGAGTGTCAAGATATGATGATCCTACAATTTGAGGCCCCAGCTAACATACAAGTCAAGACGTTCCTTGGGAAAAAATACCCACGCGAATATTTGTTCGCTTGGATAGAACAGTGGTGTGACAAGACTACCAAAGAGTGGATTTGTTTGTTTATTCATGCCTTGGGACCACTTCCCACTACATGGTACTTAGATGTGGAGCTACATCAGCGCACCCACCACTGGGAGACTTTGAAGGATGACTTTTTGCGAACATTTAGGTTAGTAGGCAGGACAAAGGTGCTTGACCCAGTTGTGCAGGACATTAACACTGTAGCATGGGGTGAATCACACATGTATGTCACACCTGAAGTGCCCACATGGGAAACACAGGTACCAAGCATGGTCAACTACCAAAGCCTAGCCCAAAAAGAAGGTAAGGATTATTCCCAAGTTGTTTCTGACTCAGAATTGGATGGGATGCACACAGTTACCAGACTGCTCAGGCTGCGAACTGGTAGCATTGAGACACACCCCACGTTGGCTAAGATTGGGGATGTGGATATAAGAGGCAGAGTTATCATATATCCGAAAAATCCTACAACAAGGGAACAACTGCGTTCAATTCTCGGCCATGCAGGTTATTACAGAAATTTCGTTCAGGGGTATGCACTGATCACAACACCTCTGAAATACTTGCTTACGAAGGAGGCCGAGTTATGTTGGGATGAAATATGTCAAGAAAACATGTCTTTTGTTTTGAAGTACCTAGAGATCAAGCCTGTGTTGGGGAAGAATGCACAGGAGGCGCAGGTGTTTAACCCAAGCATAGCAGGTATACCAAGTGCACAGGAGGTGCGAAAACTAGCCGTTGGCACAATAACATCTGGTAAAAGGCAAAAGTTACCATTAAAAGTAGCGGCCCTCTGGCATTTAATGGGGTGATTTTGGGGATATTTTACCATTTACCTGATGGTATGTTTCAGGTGAACTTTACCCTACCATTGGACGACCGTCAGCACTATAAAAAGGGTAGGATAGCTCAGACAAGGGTTTCGTCTCACTTGCATAGCTTGTACTTATCGTCTTTGTCTCGAACGAACTTTAGCTATAGTATTTTTCGGGTCTGCACTCTCCCTTCATGCTTGATAAACCTCCTCCTTCTAACAGTACCCACTCAGAGTTGGGATTCATTTTCTGCGCTAGGATGACGGCCACTGACCTTGTTGAACCCTCGGCACCTACAAACCTATAAATTGAGGAAGTAATGGAGGTTGGGTCTGAGGATGAAGAAGTGATCTCGACGCTAGTCACAAGGAAGGGAAAAGAGAAAGCGCAGGGCTCAGGGAAGCACTCGAAAGCTGCGAAATGGGTTGTGGGGAAGCCTACGACTTCCCCAAGGCATGCTAAGTCCCTGCAAGCAATGCCTCTGACTCAGGTTGCATAGGAGGAAGCCCAGCCCGCCAATCCGATCAACTGGTTACCTCCCTTCATCCGACCGCGCAGGCCCTCAACGCACACACCAAATAACCTCGACGGCCTAATTACCTACCTATAGATGCCACTAACCCTGGGAGAGGTCCCTATCGTTAGTGACCCTTACGGAAGGATCCATGAGGTCAAATTCGAAGATCACGACTTGGCGAGTTATGAAGCCTTCGCTGAGCTAGCCCGTGCATTGTACTTTGACACGATTTATGTGAATGATGGGTTCACAGTCATTCCTCAATGCTGGGTATGTGGACTGGCCGGATTCGGGCTCTTGAACCTGCTACGGATGCCCCACTTTGGCCACTACAACATCACGGATCGGCTGGCCTGATAGTTGCTCACCTTAATTCACGATGGCTGCTTATGGATTCGAGACGGAGTCCCCATTCATGCTACGTTGGTTCACAAAATTACGATCCATCCCATGAATGGGTCGCACCCTCTGGAGCATGTGGGCAAGAAATATGAGGGGGAAACTGTTGAATATGTGCATCAGACCTACCATGTGGAAATCAATACACGGGGCTTTGTCATCAAATCTATCAGTGACCCTGATATGTAGATGGGTACCATGTTATTAGCATGCAAGCTAATGCAAAAGTGTCAGTTCGCAACTGTCCCAGCTTATTTCATTCGGTTAGCAGGTCAGTGTGTGAAGGGGGTCTGCCTCAATTGGGCCCAATACTTATGCGATGAGTTCTTGACCAACGTCCGCGAATCTCAGGAGCAGGGAAAAGCCTTTTTCTATGCTTGGCTAATTTTCCTTATAGCCCTAGTTTCCTGGAAGGCCCCTACAGAGTCGGTCATCCCCGAGCTTAGCCCAGAAATGTGCGAATGGGCTCATTATGCCCATTTGTGGGATATCAAGGATGTGCAGCGCATAGAGGATAACCAAGTCTTATGGGTCCTCTTCCAGAGTAGCGTGGAAATAGCCATCAATTCTCGACCTTGGTTGTCCCCAATAGTACATGACATATATGAAAGTATTGTTGCATTCCAGGTTACATGCACAACATTCAGATCTGCAGCCACAAGGATAAAACATGGACGTCGCTTCCTTATATGGTAGCAGACGAGGAAATTGATAGTATGATTGGGCTATGGCCTCCTGCCTAGAGGATAGGCTTCAAAACCAGCACAAGGGGCACCACAGGTATTAACATGATGCTAGTGCACCCACCTGTTATGATCAAGGATACTGGAGGCCCGAGCAAGAGTATAGGGAAGGACTCAAGCGCAGCCGCGAAAAAGGACACACAACAAAAGAAGACCACAAAGAAGGACATCAAGGTTGAAACCTAAGTCGATTTGCAGCCAGATCTGGGCACAGAGGAAGTAAACATCAGAGGTACCACCTCCCCCCAGGGTACAAAGCGAACAGGCAAGCCTATCAAGGGGCCCCGAAAGAAGCAGCGTGCCCAGCGGAAGGAACGAGATCAGACGGTTACGTTGAATGAGGGAGATCTCGAAACAATTGCAGATGTAGTCACACTAGCCATAGAAGAAAAATGGGTAGCATTAAAGGAACAATAGAAGGCTGCGATCAACACCATCCAAGCTGAGCTTCGCACCCTGAAGTTAAATACAGACATGCTACAAACCAGCGTGGTTTAGGAATGAGCTGCCTTGACATCTAGCAGTACAACACTAGTTACAGAGGAAATTCGTCTCTATTCCTTACTTAGCGCCGCTCTTGTGATCATTCTGCCTGAACAGGGAATACAACTCCAAACAGGTGCAGGTGTGGAGTTGAACCTAGCCAAGCTTCCCCACAAAGCATTGTAGGGTCTCCACACCGTCGTGTTTCAGGAGATTCACCATCGGGACCAGCAAATACACCAACAAATCGGTGTGGCCAAGCAGACCATCAAACAACAGAACGCGAAAGTTCTCCTCGCTATTGCGCAACAAGCGGAGCTTGAAACCTTGATCCACTAGCTCTAGACGGAGGTTACAGAAGAGATCCTGGCTGCAGCCATCCCTGGGGCTAAAGTTGAAGGATTGGTCGCAGCATCCAAGGCTTCCAGGATAGAAATGTAGGTCATTAAGACGCAGTTGGAGCAACAAATCACTGACCTACAGGCCAACTTACAACCCGAAACACCTCCAAAGGTACGAGCCCAGTGCGCTGCACTCATGACCATGGCTACAAACACCATTACAGGGAAGATTTCTTAGGGCGCCCAGTTACTAGAGAAAACCATGAGGTTATGGACCAAGGTCTAGCACAATCTGATCCTCCGAGAAATAAATCAATACTTGCAGCAGAAGGAGGAAGCTTTCGAGCAGATCGAGGCTACATTACCCACCTTAGTTCTTGCACAGCATTTGGCACGATTGAGGACCAGCAACACCCTCCAAGATGATATTGAGGAGCTCTGGCATAAGAAGCACATCATCAGAGAACGCTTGAAGCCTTGGGTTGCCACAACCCTCCAACTCTCATAGGATGTTGATGTTGCTGTTAAGCGACTAAATCAGACACTCGAGAGTGTCACCGTTGTGACAGAAGGACCAACATCATTGAAGCAAGTGGATATTGCGTAGAGCGCTGCTGCTTAGAGTCAGGAAGTGTTGGCCCCACTAGTCGCAGCCGTCAATGAACTACGTGAACAGGTGGAGACCCCACCACCATAGTGACTCAAGACGAGTTAGAAGATTGTGTTGGGGGGTTGTTGGAACAAGGTCCTCCAAAGGCTACAAATTGGGACAATTTTTAGTATTTTTGTATATTTTTGGCATATTTTGGTCTAGTTCAGGGGTTTTGGGGTGGGTCAAAGTCCCGAAAGCATTGTAATGGGTCAAAGGGTAGATCTAGAGTCCACAAACGACGATTTGTAGACCACATGAAAGATTAGTCTAGATCATTATAAATAGAAGGACATTTTGAGTCAATAGGAAGGGATGAATCAAGATTGGTGTGAGTTACGAATTAGTAGATCTATTTGGGTTATTGGTGGAAAGGACTCCAACTAGTTGTGTGTGTGGAGATCCTCAGTCCTGCTGTGTGCATACCCTGTTGCTGTGTGCGTAGGTTTGGTTTTGGGTATTTTAAAAGGATCTAAATGATTAATGAAATCGGAAGGTTGTTGGAATATCTAAATTTGTTAATATGAATCTATGATATCTGTTATGTTATGCATGGTTATGTGTTAAGCTACAAAAGTAACTGTGTTATTTTCTTATGATGTGTTGACATCTGATCTGGATTTGTCTGTTATACTTTATGCAAGAATATCTGTGATAGTTACATTATTTTTCTGTGAATTTATGATCTGTTGATTACTATGATTATAATTTGTATTGTGCACGTGGATGAGAAGGGATCTATAGATCTGGGTTCTGTGATATACGATCTTGTAATTGTGAATTCAAACGTAGCTTTGCTTGACTTACCTACCCTCTCCGAGGGTACGGAAACTTGGTTCCAGTGCCCTCCCATACTACTTTGGGTGAAACTTTGGCCTGCATAAGCAGGTCACTGCCGAAAGGGCCAATATTATAGGGGTTTGTTGGCAAACCTTAACCTCACAACCTAGGTCAAGACCCCTCGAGCCAACATCTTAGCTTACCTAAGACATTGTATCCTAGATTTATGCTTCCACATAATTTCTTCTTGTTTTTTTCTCTCATCAAATTGGTTTACAAGTCGTCCTTCTTCCACCATAGTTCTCTCAGATCCGCTTTCATTAATTATTATTTTTTGTATTTCTTGCATTCTTTTTTGAAGTTGTTGTTGATCTTTCATAATGTTACCAAACTCTTCCTAGTTCCACCACTTGATCTGAGTTTTAAGATATTTTAATTCTACTTTAAAAGTGTGCACGTGGTTCCTACCTTGGACTGAGCTCCCTTTCCACCATATTTCCACTTTTTTCATTAACGAAGTGTCCCTTAGCCAGAAAAATTCAAATCGAAAAGGTCAGTTTTTGGGGGCCGTTTTCAGATCAATCTTCATCTCGAGCGACCAATGGTCTGATCCCATGAAGGGGAGAATGAAGGCTTCAAGAAATATATCCCTACTAATTACATGTTTAGACACTAGGAATCTATCAAGGCGCGAACCTACCTGATATGGGATTCTGTGCATGTTGTTCCAGGTATAAAACCTGTTGTTTGTTGGAAGATCCACTAAATGCAACTCCTCGATTATATCTCAGAATGCTTCCATTTCTGCATCTATGTGGCACAAGCCACCCTTATTTTATTCCGGTGACATGACTAAATTAAAATTGCCACTTAAAATCCAAATATCCTCTCAGTTTACTATTATGAGTTTTCCGATATTAAAATAGTTACCGATCAAACGAGAAAATTACCTGGTATCCATTTTTTGAGGTAGCAAAAAAATCACCCGATTTTGAAAAGTGGTGATGCAGAATCACCTTTTTTTTTGGAGCATAATTTTGGCACATTTAAATTTTCTTATGTTTTTTTGTTTTTTGCTTCTTTGTTTTTTTTAAATGTTGCGATTTTCATGTAAATTTTGATAAGTGGTGATGTAGAATAACCTGCTTTTGTTTTGGACCATATTTTTGGAACTTTAAATTTTCTTTGATTTTTTTTTAAATATCATGTCGATTTAGCAAAATGGTCATTTTCTTAGCACTTTAAATTTTTTTATTTATCATGTATGAGCATTTGTTTCAAAATGTTAATGATTTTCATGCTAATTTTGAAAAGCTTTGATGGAACATCAATCATTTTTCTTTAGAGTGGTTATTTTCATCTTGGTGATAAGACATACAAATAAAATACAAAAACATGAAAAAAAAATTGAAATATAACAAAATATAAAAAAGATATGAAAAAAACCAATAAAAATGTAAAAATAAAATAACTTGTAAAAATAAAACATTCAAACAAAAAAATTTAAAAATAAATATTTTTTTTTTTTAAAATAAATTAAAAAAAAGGAAACCCTTTCCCTTGCGTTGACAGCCCTCAAACCAAACATCCCATCAAAACCCCAACCTTCGGTTATATCTTTTCTATTTAAAAAAAATGAAACATCATAACTAAGGAAAATGAGAAAAATAAAAATAAATAAATAAATATATATATATATATATATATAGAGAGAGAGAGAGAGAGAGAGATAATTCAAATAATCAAAATACCAAAATTAAAAATAATAAAATTTGGAAATTTAAATTAGAAAAAGAGGTTAAATTTAAAAACAACATTCAAATAAAAATGTTAAAACAATAAAAAATTATATTAAAAAAAAGAAAATTAAAAATTAAAAGAAAAACACACACACATATATAGATATATATATTCAAATATTTTTTTTTTCAAATTAAAAGAATATAATATTTCTCAACATTATGATGATGATGATGATGGTTAACATCCACTGAGACCAATCTTTGGTCTATCGGACCTAAAAAAAAGAGTTATTTAATTTGATTTAAGATTTTATTCCTATGCTCAAAAATCTTGGAGAGAAGCCTCCCGAGCTCAATATAATTTTGACATCTTAAAAGGCTAGGAAGGTCAATATTGCAACAAAGATTATGAAATTGAGCTCTAATGTGGTTGTACACGTGACACTCTAAGAGGAAGTTATTTTCATCCTCGATGTTCATATTCTCACAGAGATGGAAGATCCTTTCTAGCCATGGTGTTTTAGGAACTGTCCAACGACCTGTTTCACTATCGAGTTCATGAGAATTCATTCTAATATTGGCTATATTAATTTTCTTCTTTGAGCTAGTTAAAACAGAGAGATACTTTTGATATTCTAAGGTGGGGTTGATGACCTCCTTATAATACCTTAATTTTATTTTAGCTGCTAGAACTTTCTCACACCACATTTTTTCTTTGAACTTAGAAGTAGGAATTTTTTTAATGTTATTGATGTTTTGCAATGCAACATTCTCGTTGATCTCCCAATGGTTTAACTAGGCCGTGGTGTCTTTATACCAACTTCGTTTAAGCCTTAAGTGGTTTTGGATGGAATTAAAGCTAGCTGAGGAAGTCTATCGTCTCCTATGCTATTGAGCTTGTGCTTGTACAATAGAAGCCTAGTCATAGCTAGGCTCTCAATATGGGAAAGACCCACTTCTATAAGGAGATTAGGATAGGGTGTATTGCTTTTAATTTTAAGGTTATATGTTATAAAATGCTTGTATATTTGCTCAATATTTCTCCAGGATTCTTTAGAGATGTTGCAACCCCAAACCTCACATCCATATAAGATAATAGGAGTGACTAAAGTTTCAAAGAGGAACTTCTTTCTATCCCACATTACGAGGTTTTCTGTTTTAGAATTATTTTCAAGACCAAAATAAACTTTCCACCCCCCATTAATCCTTTTCTGAATGCTATAGTTCCAGTTGAGCTTGTGATGAATATCAATTCCTAGGTACTTGTAAGAAGACATTTCCTCCAAGTTACTATTGTCATACATAAAATTAGCATAAGTGTCCTTCTTGAATTTGATAATCATAACTTTTGTTTTGTCAGTGTTAACAGACATACCCATGGTAGAGCAGAAATCCTTAAGAAGTCTAAGTTGCTTATCTAGATCAAATGGGAACCTTGCGAGAAGAACAATGTCATCAACATAGAGAAGAAGGATGATGACTATTCCAGCTAAGATCATGCCATCACATCCTGCTTCTTCTAAACAACCTTCTAGCTTGTCGACGTAAATGCCAAATAGGGTAAGGGAGAGGGGGAAACCTTGTTTACCTCCAATATTACACTTAATATATTTTGACCACCCTCTCATTTCTCTTTAACATGGAAATTACATTCTCGTAAAACCTTATAGCGGCCACTCTTAGCTCGAAAGGAACATTTAGCTCTTCTAATCTATTCCATAGGTTATTTCTAGGAACCATATTGAAAGCCTTTCTAAAGTCCACAAAGCAACATAAGAGATTGGATTTATCATTGCAGCATTCCTTCACAATGATCCTAAGTGTAATGAGGTGGTCCGTTGTTGAGTGCTGCCTTTTAAAACCCACTTGGCCTTTAGCCTTCTTACCTTCACTTTCAAGCCAAATGCTCAACTTCTTTTCCAAAATAATACCATATAACTTGGCTAAGAGAGGGCTGATCATAATTGTTCGATAATTACAGGGGTTATTTGTATCTTCACTTTTAAAAATAGGGATAATGAGCCTCTGAGTCCAAGGTTTAGGGAACCCTTGCTTGACCGCTTGCTTGAAAAGCTTGTTGATGTGGGGGATGAGGACAAGACCTCCAATTTTTAAGATTTCTGCCTGGTAACGTTCAATGTCTTTAGCTTTCCCAGTTTCCAGGCGTTTAAACCCAAAATAAATGTCTTCTAATGAGAAAATTTCTTTTGTTGCGAGCAGGGTTTCAAAATCCCTGGAATTTGGAGATTAATAAATCTTTTTAAGATAGGAATTCCAGTCGTGTAAAGCAATTTTATTATTATCTTTAGTTTTCCTAGTTAGAATCTACCTCAAGAATTTCGTAGGAGCCACCTTAGAGAGGTGTAAGAGATTCTCTTTTCTTTTACGAATATATTGCCTTTTTTTCCTTTTAGTTAGGGCTTGTAGATTTTTATCTTGTTAATTTTGCGAGATTCATCAACAACTTCCTTAATTGCTCTCCTCGCACTTTGACAATCTTTGTCATACCATGGGTTGGTTTTGCTATTTCTTTTATTACTTGAGACTTCAATTGAGAACTTGTTAATAGAATATGAGAGGGTTGTAGTAAAATTATGATAGTAAAATTACACACACACACACACACACACACACACACACACATATATGTAATTTTTTTTTTTTTTTAATTAAAAAAATTAAAAACTGAATTAAAAAAATTAATAATAAAAATAAATAAATTAATTAATTAATAAAACAAATAAAACAAATAATTAAATAACAACATTTTACTTTAAAAAATAATTAAAAAAATAAAAAATTTAAAAACTAAAAGATAGAAAAAAAGAAAGATAAATATAAATAAATAAATAAATAAATTTAATTAAATTTTTGCGGCCCACCGCACCCCCGCCGTCCCCGTGGTCACAGGGCTCGACCGATGGGCGGCGGAGAGCTGGCAATCAACCCCCACCGCCGTGGGGAGCTGACAGGTGGCGTAGAGCTGCCAGTTCTCTGTCGCCCGTCGGCCGAGCCCTATGTGTCACGCCCCCATCCTTCGTTCCCTTGTTGGAAGGCCGTGCCGCACTGACTAAATGAATACCTTTTCTTTTCATCATTTTCCGAACTACGCCTTTCAAGTTTTCCAAGTGTTAAAGTTCACTTATTAAATATGTTTCATGTGGAATATAAAAAATTTTCAATAATTAGAAATGTGCACATAACCATTTTATAAGACACAATTATATATATATATATATATGAGAAAATTGTCTCGTTGTTTTTAGGCAGGTTGAGCACATGTTTTACATAAAAATCAGATGTCGCATGACACGACCCATCGCACATTCAGCTGCGCTGCCGGGGAGTCACACAACTCGACCCGCGCCTTGAACGCTTTCAGCCTTCGTCGCATTTGCTATAGAGTCCGATCACCCGACCCGCTCCCGCGGTCGTGACCACGACTGTCAAAATCTGAACGTTGTTGTGACCCGTGACCCACGCCCTACCCTCCACACTTGTCCGCTGAAACGAATCTATCGTCGTTGCACCTCTTGTGACCCACGCCTTGCACTTGTCACTCGCTGCCCGAGCTGACCCGAAACACATTAAGACTTCTCTTCGCCCGACTTGCCGACTCATCCTTTTCCAATCTTCACAAGTCAAATGCTGCGGTAGAATGTGTAGTGGATGATCCGTTCCGTTCATTGATAGTTGAATTGTCCGTTCCGTCATGTTATATATACCATGACTTCCATCGATGTAATGTTCCCAATTTTTAGCCTCAAGCTAAATGGAACATTATAGTTGCACATTTTATTTTTGTTTAATAAAATGGGTAAGGAGACACCTTAACCCTCTTTTAATAAAGATATAACACTCCCTATGTGGAAAGGAGATGAATAAAATAACTGATATAAACACCTAAGGGTGTGAATTGAACCCGCGTCATTTGAATTGGTCCTCTTTGACCAAAGTCAACAGCGCTGCCTAAAGAGGAGAAGCTTCCTAGAGAAGCCACGCAGTTTTGGAGGGAGTTCATCCTCATGAGGGTGGAAACCCTAATTGGTGGGACAATGATGGAGAAAGAGTTCCCTTTCATTATATGGAGGAGATGGCAGCCATTTTCATTATCTTTGGAGTTAGAATTTCGAATTGGAGCTGCAAGAGCTTGCATCCCCAAGCTGTTTAGCAGGGTGGTGGTGCCTTCAGGCACCGGGGTATTCCCGGGCAGGAATCCCTACCTCTTCCTCAAGGAAGGAGGAGGATTGAGCTGAATTTCCTCATTCTGGCATTGGCCACAGCTACATTCATCTCCTACAGCGTTAGCTCTGCAGCAGAGAGGACGTTGTGTTGCTGGGTGGAGCAAAAGAGGAACTCATGGAGTCATCTTAGCTTGTTTTCTTCAGTGGTGGAGGGGTCTATTGATTAGAGGAGCTACAAGGAGGATTCCCGAGCTTAATTTCAGATCTTTGGCATGAGGCTAAGCATTCTTCATCTCCCACTGTGCAATCCATAGTAGAAACTGCGTTATTTTATGGAGGCAGTGTGAGGAGGGTTCAATGTGCTCATTAGGAGTGTGTTTTTGAGGCAAAGGGATCAGCCCTTTGTGCTTGAAGACATTATCAGAGGAGGGCAATTAGATTTCAGATCAGCCAGAGCCTCATTCTTATTTTGGTTCAGTTGCAGTGACAAGTTTCTTGTCACATTTTGTATTCTCCGGCATTTCTAGCAATCTCTCCTAGATTGGCTAGAAATCCCATATTTCAGCCCATTTCTCTATTATTGGGCTATTTCCTTGTATCCTACAGCCACATTTGTATTTCATGTATATTCAGCAGCTGCTACCTTCATATACACAGCGCAGTCACTACTCTCCAGCATTTTCTGGAGTTGCAACAACTCATGTATTTCATTACTGAAACATTCGAGGTTGGTTCCTAAGGCTTCAGTGGCTTGTCTCTCAACTATTTTTGGTATATCATTGCTGATATAATGATATAATTTTGGCTGCATACATTTCCCTCTTATGGTGTATTCAGATTTGCAGAGTTTAATGGTTATGTTCATATATTGCTATAAGCTCTTTCATTGAGCATTGTTTTAGAGACCTAGATTGGGGAGATCTGTATAACCCATCTAGCATTATTTCTTTAAGCTCATTTTTCTGCATAGGAGTTTTATGATGCATATACTAGGGCACCTTAGCAGTGGTTTGTCTTATTTTCATAGCAGCTTCCTTATACAACATCCTCAACGACCATGTAGCAGAAATCCCCCAAGTGGAATATTTCATATCCATAGGTAGAGTCTATGAAGGGCCAACTAGCCTCAGGATCTCTCCCTTATTTGGAAGGAGACATATCCTTTAAATGCCCCAACATTCAATCTCTGAAATGGACTTGTGATACCTCACTGAAGAAGGAATTGGAATATATTAAGATATTCCCAATGGAGCAGAAAATCCCTCATTTGGGATATTACAGTGGTATCAAAGCATCAATATTGGCTCAGCCTGTGCATCCAAGATAATGCCATCAGCAAGAGGAGCTTCTCTCTGAGGAGAGGATATTTACAGAGGAAACAAGGAAAGAGGAATGATGGAAGAGGAGGTTTCCCTTCTTCTTTTCCTGACCATGGAGGGCATCATTGCAAAATCTTGATGAAAAGGGAAAAAGAGGAATATTTTCTGAGAGGGTTTTTTGATGAGAGAAATCCTATCTATTTTCATGATGGGTGTGAGAATTTCAGCAACACGTGCAGATCCACAGCGCAGTACATTGCCCATAGCTACTAGAAGAAGGATGGAGGAAAAAGCTAAGGCCTTTGGAGGAGCAGCGCTGCAACTCAAAGGTATGATTCATGATGATTGGTTTCAGAATTCTATTTCATGTTCTCATGCAAATGAGAGATCATATGTTGAAGTCACAAAGAGTTTTACAAAGGGGATTGATAAAAACCAATGTGAAGCATGGTGTGACAAAACTTCAAACACTTTGCATGCATGGAAGGGACCTTGAAACAAATATCATTCCATCTTTCTAGAGGGGGAGGAAATCAAGAGGATGGCTTGCAAGAGGCAAGACCCCCATTGTATGAAGGGTACTCTTCCATTTATGAGGGTGTGGAGATCTTTTTCTCAAGGAAGGCCAAGATCCAAGGCCTCTCATTAAAGAGAAGATACACTCACATGTTGGTGGAGGGGAGGTGCGTGGAAGAACCTACAGCGCCGCACCATTGGAAGAAGAATAAGAGTAGAGAGATCAGCATGGAGGGATGATGAGAATTCACCCTTACCTATTTCAGATATTTTCTTCACATAGGAGACTGACTGCATTGCACAGTTGAGAGAGGGACCATTCATTCCTCTCATATATACAATCCACTTCCTATCTTGATGTCTCACTTTTGGGGGGTGGCATCATGTCACTTGGTTCACCACTCTTGGATTCCAAAGGGGTGGAGACATTGGAGGAATCCCACACAGCGTAGAGGGTTTGGGAGAAGCACAAGGAGGAGGGATACACTCTCTCATTTTTAGGATCACCCATTCTCATCAGTTTCACTGTGCTGATAGAGTTTGTTGGATGGATGGGAGATAGCATCTTCATGATGTAGGATGACTGCTCCATAGATTTGGTGAGAGAGAGGATGCTTTCTTTTAGGAAGGACTCTTTTATGCATTAGAGTAGATGGAGGCCACTCATGCTTACACTGGCCAGGATCGGGAGATTATTTGGAGGTGATAGACTCTCATGGGAGGCTCATTTTCAGAGATCATCATTTCTATTTGAGCATGAGCAGCTGCATGATGGGCATGGAAACAACTTGGAGGATGACTTTGGTATGGGGGATGTCAAAGTAGTAGGCAGCAGCCTCAGGGGAGCACCATAATGCAGATCATCTGCACTGTCTATGAGGAGGATAGGTCCTTTTGGGGAGAGTAATCCAAGGGTCTAGTTGCATGCATGATCTTGGATAGCTGGATGGAGATGAAAATTACATAGAGAATGATATGGTCATATATCATTATGGAATACTCTTCTTGACTAGGGCTTCTAGTCTCAAGAAGAAACTATTGTATGCAGCACATGAGGACTTCCTAGCTATACACTTGGTTGCATACTTTTCCTTGCTAGAGGAGTTCACTTGGGAGGGAATTCATCATAATCTTCATCAGCATATGGACATATGCATATCCCAGATGATTTTGAGAGGTTGGCACAACCATTCCCTTACTCATTGGAGGAGAGGGAGAGCATTCAGATGAGCCATTTCAGCACAAGGTCTCAAGTACATGGTAGAGGAGGTATAATTTCCCATTATATTTTGTACCTCTTTACTTCATATGAGCAGATTATTGTCACAAGGAGGATCATCCCTTCTTGCACTTGATATGATGTACTTGCAGCTACTTCTAGCCTTGATTTTGGCTATTTTTATGATGGTTTGTAGGGGAAGCCACATGCTTCTTGGTGTGCACCATTGGCACCAATTTGTATTTTCATGTTTCTATATTTTTTAGATGTTTGTGGCAGCAAACAAGTGGCTGGAAAAGCACTTGTTCATTTATGTTTTGATACAGGAATAAGGTTCACTGCATTGGTCCCATGAATGGAGCAGTCACCCACTGTCTAGTTGTCTTATGGCAGCTTGTTTCCATTGTATTATGCTTCCTTGAATTGCTGATGTTTGCACATTCACAGGGAACACTATTGGGAGAGTGTTGGATACTTTGGGATAGCTCATTGGGAGCATGATTCTCCCTATTATACATGCTTCATTTTGCAGGAGACACCATAGGCCAACCATGATTGCCACATTGCTAGTTACTCTTCTTGTGGGAGGGACCACTTGGAGAATTTGAGGAGGCATTTCATGGCTAATTTTCTTGATGGGGTGGCTTGGGACATTCTTGGAGGCCATAATTTTTCAGCCCAAAGACAAATGCAGCCGCATATGTGTAGAAAATGGAGGGAGAAACATCTTGGGAGCCAGAAGCCCAACTCTCCATTCAGCCCCAATACATTGCAGAAATCAGGGGTTGAGATTTTCATTTGGATGATTGCATGGATTAGAGTCTCATCAGTGGGACAAAATTTTCCCATGCATATCATCTCTCCTACCTTATGGAGGCCATAGTTCAGCAAGAAGGAACCCACTACACCTTCTATCTTTCCATGAGGAGCATCATTTCAGCTTGCATACTTGGGAGAGAGCATTGGAGGGAAAGTTTGTTGCAGTATCCTTTGAGCAGTGGTAGAACTTGTTGATGAGGAAGCCACAAGAGAAGAAGGGGGAGAGAGTTTGTTCTCTCTATGCAGTTGTTTGAGGACAAGCAACATGTGGGAGGGGAGGACTGTAATGTTCCCAATTTTTAGCCTCAAGCTAAATGGAACATTATAGTTGCACATTTTATTTTTGTTTAATAAAATGGGTAAGGAGACACCTTAACCCTCTTTTAATAAAGAAATAACACTCCTTATATTGAAAGGAGATGAATAAAGCTGTTCATATAAGCACCTAAGGATGTGAATTGAACCCGGGTAATTTGAATTGGTGCTCTTTGACCAAAGTCAACAGCGATACCTAAAGAGGAGAAGCTTCCTAGAGAAGCCACGTAGTTTTGGAGGGAGTTCATCCTCATGATGGTGGGAACCCTAATTTGTGGGACCATGGTGGAGAAAGAGTTCCCTTTCTTTATATGGAGGAGATGCCAGCCATTTTCATTATCTTTGGAGTTAGAATTTCGAATTGGAGTTGCAAGAGCTTGCATCCCCGGGCTGTTTAGCAGGGTGGTGGTGCCTTCAGGCACTAGGGTGTTCCCGGGCAGGAATCCATACCTCTTCCTCAAGGAAGGAGGAGGATTGAGCTGAATTTCCTCATTTCGGCATTGGCCATAGCTACATTCATCTCCTACAGCGTTAGCTCTACAACAGAGAGGACGTTGTGTTGCTGGGTGCAACAAGGGAGGAATTCATGGAGTCATCTTAGCTTGTTTTCTTCAGTGGTGGAGGGGTATATTCATTGGAGGAGATTCAAGGAGGATTCCCAGGCTTAATTTTAGATATTTGGCATGAGGCCAAGAATTCTCCATCTCCCACTATGCATTCCATAGCAGAAACTGTGTTATTTTATGGAGGCAGTGTGAGGAGGGTTCAATGTGATCATCAGGAGTGTGTTTTTGAGGCAAAGGGATCAGCCCTTTGTGCTCGAAGAAATTATCAAAGGAGGGCAATCATATTTCAGATCAGCCACTGCCTCATTCTTATTTTGGTTCAGTTGCAGTGACAAGTTTCTTGTCACATTTTGTATTCTCCAACATTTCTAGCAATCTCTCCTAGATTGGCTAGAAATCCCATATTTTAGCCCATTTCTCTGTTATTGGGCTATTTATTTGTATCCTACAGCCACATTTATATTTCATGTATATTCAACATCTGCTACCTTCATATACACAGCGCAGTCACTCCTCTTCGGCATTTTGTTGAGTTGCAGCAACTCATGTATTTCATTGCTTAAACATTGGAGGTTGGTTCCTAAGGCTTGAGTGGCTTTTCCCTCAACTATTTCTTGTATATTATTGCTGATATAATCATATAATGTTGGTTGCATACATTTCCCTCTTATGGTATATTCATATTTGTAGATTTTAATGGTTATGTTCATATGTTGTTGTAAGCTCTCTCATTGAGCATTGTTTTAGAGACATAGATTGGGGAGATCTGTATAAACCATCTAGAATTATTTCTTTAAGCTCATTTTCTGCATAGGAGTTGTATGATGCATATCCTAGGGCACCCTAGTAGTGGTTTGTCTTATTTTCACAGCAGCTTCCTTATACAGCATCGTCAAGGACCATGTAGCAGAAATTCCCGAAGTGGAATATTGCATATCCATAGGCAGAGTATGTGAAGGTCCAGCTAGCCACAAGATCTCTCCCTTATTTGGAAGGAGACATATCCTGTAAATGTCCCAACATTCAATCTCTGAAATGAACTTGTGATACCTCACTGATGAAGGAATTGGAATATCTTAAGATATTCCCAATTGAGCAGAAAATCCTTCATTTGGGATATTACAATTGATGTGAGGGCATCATTTGCCTCTCGGTGGACCTGAGCCAACCTGACCCATGGTGCACACCCTCCATCATACTAAGTAGTAACGTTGACCGACCTGCTTGGTTTTGTTGTGACGATGGCCAACGTGCTATAAACGTCGCTCTGTTGCTATGCCAAACATCTTGCCCGCCCGTCACGTTGCACACCCTCGGTTATGGTGTGAAGAAATTCCCATAACGTCCCATGCTACCCGATGCAACCCGAGGCACTCGTGGGTGCGCCTGTCACCGTGGCACATGCCCGTTTTCCATATTACCTATGTGTGCTCGTGTGGGGTGCCTGACTCGCCCAAGTCAAGGAACATCGACTCGTGGGCCTAACATACTCCCCCACCTTGCATCATTTTTTTCCACAGCAATCCGCTAGACCTCATCAATTGTTCATAAAAATCTGCTATCTCCATTCGCCAATTCCACAACGAATCCTCAGGTTTATCCCTCCACTGAATGAGAAAATCCCTTCGGGCATTGTCCCCAACACCTGTCGTACGAAGATCAAGGATCTTATTCAAAATCAAGTTTGGTTTGTCAATGATCATGGCTGGACCTCTTAGTGGTGCTGCTTGTTCTGGGTGATCCGCATCAAGTATGCTTTTCTTCAGTTAACTCATATGGAAGACAGGATGTCTGGAACGAATATGGTTTGGAATCTCCAATTCATATGCAACTTCACCAACTCTTCTTCACATGGAATGGCCCATCATATCATCTGGTCAAAGACCTAGGAGTCCCCTTAGGTGGCTGAAACTGATCTCCGGTGATCCTCAGATAAACCATGTCTCCAACACTAAAGTGTGCATCCCTTCTATCTTTGTCTGCCCATTTCTTCATTCTCCTTGCTACATCATATATGTGCATTCGTGCTAACTCCAAGGCCTCCTCCCATGCTGTCAAGAACCTCTTGGCATGAGGGATATTTTCAAATATTCTAGGTAGCACTATATGTGGTACAACTAGCATCTATCCATTGACCAACTCAAATGGAGTATACCCCATTAAGGAACTCTTCTGCATATTGTAGCTAAACTAAGCAATATCCAGGAGTTCAGGCTAATTCTTCTGATTAGCCGTGACATAATTTCTCAAGTAGTTTTCCAATAATGCGTTAATGCGCTCAATTTTCCCATCTGTCTACAGATGGTAACTCAAACTATGTAGCAAGTATGTCCCAACTAGCTTGAACAGGTGTTCCCAAAATCTCCTGTAAAGTGTGAATATTTGTCAAATACGATACTCATCGGTATCCCCCAATACTTCACAACGTATTTGAAGAAAATATCAGTTGTCTTCTTTGCTCCAGATGGAATCTTCGTTGGAACAAAGGTGGCATACTTGGAAAAATGGTCTACAACAACCACGATTCTGTTATACTCGTGCACCACTGGTAAGTGGGAAATGAAGTCCATAGAGACACTCGTACATGGTCTCTCTAAAATCGGCGAAGGCTGAAACAATCCTCCCTATCTCTGAGTGTCTAATTTTTCTTGTTGACAAATGATGCACGTATGTACATACTCCTCCACTTCCTGCCTCATCCTTTCCCAGAAGTATCCTCTCTCCAATAATTCCATAGTCCGATGTTGCCCCTGGTGGCCAGCCCAAGCTAAGTCATGGCATTCCTTCAAAAGGTGCCTCGTAAGTCCTGATGACTTTGGAATGTAGAGTTTTTTCCCAAAGAACAAGAAGCCATCCCGTAAGTGAAACTTACGTGTTTTCCCCTCCTTTACTAGCTTCAAGATCAACTTTGCTTGTGTATATGTTTCCAAACTAGCTTGAAGTCTATCCTGCATCTTCATGGACATGTTGACCCTACTTCTTGTCCTATCAGATCGGTCTTCTTCTTCTAATGCTGATAGTTGTTCCTTTCTACTGAGGGCATCTGCAAAATCATTAAGTCTACCCGACCTGTACTCAAGAGTCATGTCAAACTTTGGCAAGAAGTCTTGTTGACGAGCTTGCTTCGCTGACAACTTCAATTGTGATGTAAAATAACTTGCATCAACGTTTTCAGTCTTAACAACAAATGGTTTCCCCACCAAGTAATGTCTCCAGACATGCAGATAATGAATTATGGTAGTCATCTCATTTTCATAGACCAGATATCTGTGCTCTCTATCCTGCAACTTTTGACTTTCATAAGCCACTGGATGCCCATCCCTTAATAGAACCCCTCCAATTTCAAAATATGATCCATCAGTGTGAACCTCAAAGGGTTTCTCGAAATCGGGTAGCCTCAGGAGGCTATCGATGCTTTCACCATCCTTCTCTTCAGCTTCGCAAAAGCCTCACGACACTTCTCTTTCTAGTTCCATCACTTCTCCTTCTTCAAAATGTTTTTCAGTGGTGCAGTTATCTTGGAATACCCTTCTACAAACTTTCATTGGTAGTTGGTCATCCCCAAGAAAAATCTCATATCATGGACATTCTTCGGTTCCACCCAATCCTCTACGGCCTTGACTCTGCTCGACTCCATCCGTATGTGGCCTTGTCCAACAATGTGGCCAAGGAACGAAATCTTGGTCTGGGCAAACATACACTTGGATTTCTTCAAGTATAGTTGATGTTCCTTCAGTGCTTCGAAGACCAATGCCAAATGGTTCTTATGATCTTCTATGTTATCACTGAATATTAGAATGTCATCCAAGTACACCACCACAAAGGTGTCAAGGTATGGACGAAGTACATCATTCATTAATGTGAAGAACATGGCCGGAGCGTTGCACAACCCAAATGGCATGAATAGGAATTCAAAGCTTCCATATCTCGTCAAAATCGCGGTCTTCTTCTCGTCTCCTTTAGCTATCCGCACCTAATAGTACCCTTGTCTCAAGCCCAACTTGTAAAACTCTCAGGCCTTCGCAAGCTTGTCGAAACAATCCGCTGCTGGCGATAGAGGATATCTTTTCTTTATCGTTTTCTTGTTCAATGCATGATAATCACAGCACATCCGCAACTCGTTCGTATCCTTCTTCCATTGGAACAATACTGGAGCAACATAAGGGGACCTTGAAGGTCAAATGAAACCTGCTTCAGATAAGTCCTTTAGCTGCCTCTTCAACTCTTCCAATTCTAGCCCTGACAGTTGATAAGGAGCTTTGGCGGGAGGTTCCTTTCTTAGCTCTAGCTTAATGGAATAGTCCACCGCATGTCTTGGTGGTAGTACTTTCGAAAGCTCATAAGGCATAAGATCTGCATAACGCTTGAGTACATCGGAAATCTCGGTAGGAATAGGCATCCCAACTCCATCATCAGTCTCAAATCCTCGAATAAATGCTGCAATTGTCTCAATCCCTGGGTCCTTCATAGCTTTTATCATACTAAGTGTAGAAACCTGCTGCACATTCACTTCCCTATGCTGCACATGAGTAGGTAAAGTCCACCAATGTGAGTCCTTTCATAATTCTATCTCACTGTTGGAAGGCATAACAACTGCTTTGTTACCCTTCGAGAAGTCCTGCCCCAAAATCATGTCAAAGTCACTCATCTCCATCACAGTGAAGTCCAGACAACCCTTCCAATCACCAATACGAGCCGACAATTCGTTTGCAAAACCTGACACTTTAGTCCTAGAGTTCACTGCGTTCACTTCCACATCAATGGGAAGGAGTTTCACACCAACTTCCTTCGCTACGTCTATCGACATAAAATTATGTGTGGCCTCTGTGTCCACCAATGCTTTCATATTCTTGCCTAGAAGCTCTATATCAAGAAATCCCAAGCTATGCAACCAAGTTTTATAGGAAACTTCAGACTGCATACATACCCGATTACTGCAACATTTCTTGCTGGCTCTGATACCATCTGTCATGCCTTCATCCTTCGTTCCCTCATTGGCGGGCCGTGCAACACCAGATAAATGACTACTTTTTCTTTTCATCATTTTACGAACTAAACCTTTCAAGTTTTCCAAGTGTTAAATTTCACTTATGAAATATCTTTCATGTAGAATATAAAACATCTTCAGCAATTATAAATATGAACATAACCATTTTATAAAATGCAATTATATATATAAATATGATAAAATTATCTGATTTTTTTTAGACAGGCCGAGCACCTGTTTTACATAAAAATCAGATGTCACACGACACGACCTGTTGCATGTTCAAACGTGCTTCCAGGGAGTCAGATGACTTGACCCATTCCCTGAACGCATTCAACCTCCATCGCTTTCACTATAGCATCCGGTCACCTGAACCGCACCCGCGGTCGTGACCGTGACCGTAAAACTTTGCACGTTGTTGTGACCCGTGACCCGTTCCTTGCCCTTCGCACTTGTCCACCGAACCGAATCTTCCATCACTGCATGTCTTGTAACCAACGCCCCACACTTCATACTCACTACCCAAGCTGACCTGAAAGGCATTCAGACTTCTGTTCACTCGACTTGCGGGCTCATCCTTTGCCAATCTCCACAAGTCCAATGCTGCAGTAGAATGTGCGATGGATGATGTGTCACGTTCATTGATGGTTTAATTGTTCATTCCACCATGTTATATATACAATGACTTCAGCCGATGTGAGGGCATCGGGTGGCTCTTGATGGACTCGAGCCAACCCGACCCATGGTAGACGCCCTCCATGATATCGAGCTGTAATGTCGACCTACCCGCTTGGTTTTGTTGCGACAATGACTACCGCGCTATAAACATCGCTTTGTCGTTATGCCAAATGTGTTGCTCGCGTGTCATGTTGCACACCCTCGATTAGGGTGCGACGAAATGCCCATAACATCGCATGTTGCCCCATATGACTCGAGGCACCCGTGGGCGTGCCCGTCACCATGGCGCGCGTCCGTCCGCTTATTTCCGATGTGCGCCTGTATGGGGTGCCTAAATCGCTCGAGTCAAGGAACGTCGACTCGTGGGCTAGACACCGTGGCTCCCAGAGTGGCGATGGTGCGGTGGGCTCCAAAATTTAATTAATTTTTTTATTTTTTTAATTTTTATTTATTTATTTATTTTTACTTTAATTTTTGTTTTTTTAATATATTTTATATTTTTAAATTTATTTGTTTTTTTCTAATTTTTTTTAATTTTTAGTTTTTAATTTATTTTTAATTTCAATTTGAAAATTGTTATTTTATATATATATTTTTTTAATTTGTATTTTTTATTTTATTTTTTTTAATTTGAAGAAAAAAAAGAATTTTGATAAATTTTTTTATTTAAAAAATGTATTTTTCATATATTTATATGCATTTGTTTTTCAAAATTGAAATTATTATTATATTTTTTATATATATATATATATATATATATATATATATATATATATATATATATATATATATATATATATATATATATATATATATATATAATTTTTTGTTAATTTAAAATTTTTATTTTTATTTGCTTTTTAAATTTAAATTTCTAAATTTAATTTATTTTTATTTTAATAATTTTATTATTATTATTATTATTATTATTATTATTATTATAACTTTCTTTTCTTTTTCTTTTTTCTTTTCTGTTAATTTTTAAAAATTTTCTTTAAATTTTGTGTTTTTTTTTTCTTTGGAAATTTTTTGTGTTTTTTGTGTTTTTTTTTTTTACAAGTGATATTTTATCTTTAATACCATGCCTAAAAGTCATTGGAATTTTATTTTCATAAAGCTGATATTTTATCTTGAATGTCATCCTTGGATTTTCAAGGCTTTTTAGAGACACGATAATAGATTATCTTTAATACCATCTATAAAAATTGTTGCAATTTTAGGACTTTGATATCTATCTTTAATGTCATGTTTATCATTGAAAATTTAAGGTTTTTCAGAGTCATGATATTTTATCTTTAATGTCACTGTTAAATTTTTTTGACAATTTACCCCGAAAAGAAAAAGACGTTATCCCAACATTAACACTTTTCGTTTTCAAGGTGTTTTTTGCACACAAAAAATTGAGGACGTTATTCTAGCAACAACAATTTTCATTTTCAGGCTTCTTTTTGCACACAAAAAATTGGTGACGTTATTGCAACATCAACACATTTTTTTTTCAAGTTGTTTTTTGCACACAAAAAAATGGCGATCTTATTCCACCATCAACATTTTTTGTTTCGAGGGTGTTTCAATCCTTTTTTCAATAAAAAATTGGGCTTTTAGCATAATTTAAAAAATGTTGAAATTTGACCCTGAAAAGAAAAACACTGCATTCTGGAAGACACACTTTTTGTTTTTGGGTTGTTTTTTCATGTTTTTTGAGTTTTTTTGGGCTACAGTTCTCCTTTTGAAGTATTATTTCCCATTTGATCAATAACTATGTTGATTCTGAAGGAAAACCCTTTTTTCACTTGGAATGTTAGGCCCATACACCCTATCAATAGAGCCCAATCACGAGTACCAATATGTATAATTTTTCCTAAGAAAATCCAATGCAGGCTGACCTAATCTTCAAATATATTTTTTTGCAGGATTTAATAAGATAACGAGCCCTCCTACGCTCCCTGTGGAATCATGTGCTACAGCCTCATGTTGGGGTTTGAAATTCCTAACTGTCTTTTAGTCTAGCCTCCGAAATTTTGGTTTCTTGGAGAATCATAATACTCGGTTTGTCTCTTTTAAGTCGATATTTCAAGTATCGTTGCTTGCCTCTACTGTTAAGGCCTCTCACATTCCATGATTTAATAATCATTGGGAAGACTTATTAATTTGGTGGAAATCGCCGGTAGTGGTGCCACCTTACCTGAGTTTACTAGCAAATCACGCGCCATCTCTATGGAATCTTGAAAATTATTTTGCCCTTATTCTTATCTCCTTTTCCAGATACACTCATATCCAGGCCTTGGCTCGGCTGAGAGCCCAAGTGATCTAATTGATCCAAAGATGTCGATCCTTGTTTACCTTGATATTGTTGAAAAGTTTCCTTGTATAATTGTTTTTGGTATTCAAGGATGAATCTTTCATCCAGATGTCGCCATTCGTTCAACATTTGTTTCATGATTTTTTCTTATGTGCTAAGATCCTCCTTCTTTCGATTAATCTCCATATAAACTTGATCCTTATTTTTAACATGAAATTCTTTTTCGTATGGTTCCTCCTTGAATTTCCTTTCAGTTTTACTGGCACCCTTTGGAGGGGCTCTGGGGTTTTATTTTCTAGCTCGATCTTGAGCCTTGTTGGGATTCTCGCCTTTCGAAGAGGACTGCACCGTAGGGTTTGAAATGAGACACTTGTAAAGATGATTTAGAAACTACAAGTTGAATCCATAGCAGTGCCCATTCCCCGCATGGGAAATTATTTAATTATTATATATCCAATTTATGTATAATTTCGAGTATGAAAATTTTGAGTAGTACTACTTTTATTTTATTTTATTTATTAAATTAATATAATAATGGTCATATTACAATTACAATTAATGTTTCTTTTTAATTTTATCCTCATAGGGATTTATTTGTATAAAAATGAAATTTAAAGGATCATTCAATAACTATGGGAGGTTGGGTTTATGTATTTCAATACTAGTGGTTATTTATTACTATTGGTTACAGTTTTAAAGAAGGAAGGTAATTGATGTATTAATTTTCAAATTTTCAATAATTTATTAAATATTAAAGGTAATTATTCATCCTAATTCGTGATGGTTTCTCTAATGAACTTTATGTATCGAATTTTTTCACCAAATTTACTAACATTTTTGCTACCACTAGATATATAAGAAATAGGAAAACATCCCAAATTCATGCTTCCACACATATGAGTGTCATTATGAATTTTTCAATGATCCTTTAAAATTTTGCAAATGTTGTGCCATCCATCTTCTAGAGCCTCATGAATTTTAGCCCTTTATTTATCAAATTTGTGGTAGTATTTTTCAATGATATCTTAATCTATGGAAGAACAAGAGTCTCTCACATAGAGTTTATTGATAGAGCTGTGAAAATATTAAAAGGCCGCAAACTATTCTTGAAACACCCCAAATGTTCTTTGGGGATTTAAAGTTTGAATACTTATGCTCATTATCAATAAGGATGGCATATGTGTAGAGCCTAATAAAGTCATGGCTATGCAATAGTGGCCCTAACCCAAGATATTGAAGAACTTCCATGGGTTTTGAGGAATTAGTAGCTATTACAAGAAGCTTGTAAAAAATTATGGCAAGATTTATAATTACCAATCATCCTTGCTAAAATGGAATTCCTTTGTATGGATAAAAGTGATTGAGCAAGCCTTCTCTACTCTAAAGGATGTCATGGGGACTAATCCAATATTGGAAATACTACACTTTTGAATTAATCCCTTGGGTAAATGTTTGGAGATGATTTTAATCCAATAAGTATGCCTCTGAGAATTGACTAGTGAGTATTTATGTTGCCATAATTCAAGTAAATCTACATATCAGAAAAAGATGATGGATATTCTACATAGAGAATTAGTGTCCAAACCTCATAAGGTGATATCTCTGTATCAAGGTTGACCATCATAGCCTAAATTACATTCTCAAACAATGGTTATCATTGACACAGAAACATAAGTGGGTCACTAAAGTTCTAGGTTATGATTGTGCAATTTTTTATAAGAAGGTAAACAAAATGTGGTGGGTATGCTCTATAATGGAAATTTGAGGAGGATGAATTCCTTTTTGTGTTATTTTTACCCATTCTAGGTTGTTAAAGGAAGCCATCAAGAATGGTTGAAAAATTAAACTATCTTTCAACTCATCCATAGACGTTAGGAAGATCTCAACTCTCCTAACTGATAAATATGGTAGTTAGATACATTATGTTATAAAGGGTACATTATTAGTAAAAAAATAAAAAAAACTTAAAACAAATGGTTTTAGATGAATTTCATTAATCATTTATAGCAAGCCTTTCAGGATTACATAAATCTTATAAATAAACTATTGCACTTGTTATTTTAGAAAGGCATAGAGCTAACATCCACGATTGTTTAGCAACCTTTGATAGTAACGAAGAAAAAAGAATGAGATAGTAAAAAATGTTAGTAACATTACAATACCAATTACAATTGCAATAAATATATATATTTACATTTTTATGGATTTTATAATAAAACTTAATAAAATAAGAAAAAAATCCATAATCATGGTATTTGAATTTATGAGAGCAGAGATACACACAAAATAATAGATTGTATTACTGCACCAAAATCAATAGAGATTACATACGTATATATAGTTGAACTTAGATCCAACTAATTCTAATCTTAGAGAGAGAAGTTGAGAGAATCTCTCAACTTCCTCAACAAACCCAAACCAAACAAAGTACGCATAATCCTAACAAATCCTAATACCCTCCTTAATGCTTACTTTACAGAACATATAATACTTAATCACAATTACAAAAAAATTACAACACTTTGAACTTTCGTCTCTTTGTCTGATCTGGTCTTCAATCAACAACTCTACCCACTCTGCAGTCTTCTGGAGTCTACTCTTTCTTTCTCCACATATTCGAGCCTACCTTCCAACTCATATAAAGTACACCTACTTCTGACCAGCAATGCTGAATTTGTAAGATTAAAAATTCTTAACACCCTCGAAGAAGAGTCTCGACACTGAACTATCCTATTGAAATATTTCCATCTATGAAATAACCCCGAAGAATAAATTTCAATAGTCGTATAGGAAAATATTCTAGGTACAGAATATGATCAACGATCAACCCTACAAAGTGACCTTTACACACTTACAAACTCACAAGGTAAAGGTAACCTGTAATTGTTGATCTTGGAGCACCGAAGTACAACAAGAGTCTACAACATATAATAGATTCTCACAATCAAATTAGCGATACATTCTCTCGGCACCGAAGAACGTCGAGAACCGCTATTTTAAATTGTGTAAATCTATTCAATAATTGGTTCTTTATTATAAAATTTTACAAACCAACAAAACACTACTCTCACCAATAAACCCACAAATCCAACGTAAATAAAACCAATAGCATGACCAGCAACAACTGTGTTGAATTTCTCCTCATTCCTTGCCTTCTGAGGTTGAATGCGTTTTGTCACCACAGAGATACACAATCCCGATATTTTACACCACACATTGTAAAGTGAATTTTGTGCTTGATGTGCAGCCTCTACACGTGCATTGATAAAGCGCCACACGCAGATGATGCATCACTTCCTCCTGCGCAGCCACATTGGTAGTCGACCTCTTGGATGACCCCTTGAACAATTCCATGTGCAAATCTTTGATTATCGCCTTCATCTTTGAAAATTTAAATCATAATTTTACGAATACAAAATATAAATCTCGCCGCCATTTTATTCGCTCAATCAACTGGGATACACAATTCATTCACTGACTCTCAATGTGCCAATTAAGTAATTGGTATGGGGTATATATCATAATCAATGCATATTATTAAAACCCAACAACAAATGTGGCTTGATCATTGTGTTTGGAATGCCTGCAATAAAATCCGTTAGAGAAATAAGTGTCGTCAGAGGAATAAAATGTGTCACATGCAAACTTATCATGACGCCACTGAAATACTGTATTTGAAGATCATTGCATCTAGAAATTAGCTTGATTGGGTCGAGGCCTCCAGAAATTTCACATGATTGCTTAGCGTTTTTAGGGCTCGATGACTGGAAACTAATCCACAGCAGAAACACTTCCACTAGAGGGCATGACATGGAGGTCCCAGAAATTGCGTTAAACTCCGTTCGCCTGCTATCATATGAGGGACCCGTAGGACCAACCGCGTTTGTCCAAGCAGCCAAAATGTTCACATCCAGGGCTACGTACAATGTGATTGCCATCTCTCCAAGCCAAGGAGCCAAAGACTGTGTCTGAATTTCTTCCCATGGAAAAGTTGAGAGGGTTGGCTCTCACGCTCAGCTTGAAGCTCAACTTCTCGTCTTCTTCCTTCAACTGTAGCAAATCAACGTGCACAAAAACTTACAACAATCTCTAACAAAAAATAATCTTCTACATTCACACGCACTAATCCTATCTATTTATATATGATTACGATTTATGGCTCTCACATCTTCGTGGCCATCCCGTGAGGGATTTAAGCCAGTAGAGGCTCTGACACCATATTTGAATTTATGAGAGTAGAGATACACATTGTATTACTGCACCAAAATCAATAGAGATTACATACGTATATATAGTTGAACTCAGATCCAACTAATTCTAATCTTAGAGAACGAAGTTGAGAGAATCTCTCAACTTCCTCAACAAACCCAAACCAAACTAAGTAAGAATAATCCTAACAAATCCTATAGTGTAATTTACTATTTCAAATATGCTCAATTTTATATCTTACCACATGCATTTCTAATTATTACCAATTTAATTTATGTGTTAGTTTCGTTTTCCTTCTCAACTTCTTCCTCGACTTAACATGACATTGAAAATGAATTTTTCATTTATAACTTTTTCTTATACTATATTTATATTTAATAATAATAACTCCTCCTTTTTTAATTTATTAAAATTGTCAATATTCTAATCATCAAATTATTTATTTTTTAATAAAATAAAAAAATAAATATTGAAAAAATCTTAATCATCCTCTTCTTTTTTTTAAACATTGCCATATACATTATATAAAACATTATTTTATATATAATAAAAATCAATATAAAAAATTCAATTTATTAATTATATTTCTTTTATATAATTAGAACCAACATAGTATTGAAACATTCTCTAAATTGGTTTAACCTTTATTCAAATATGCTTTTATCCATGTTCCATTATATGCTCCTCTTGAAAAATATATGGTGCCGGTGACCACCAAAAATTTGCTAAACGAAATTACTTTCATATAAAATTTTGTTGTTTTTTTCAATAAATTTTCTTTAAAATTTAAAGTCAATTTTATATTTTAGATTTGTTTGTATTTATTTTAAGTTTAATATATGTTTATAAATATAAAAAAAGAAATATATTTTTATTCATTTTAAGATATTTAAAAATAAAAAAAATTAATAAAATTAAGAATTAAAACAACTTTTTTTATTTAAAATATTAATTTTCTATTTTTATTATAAATATTATAATTATAATTTACTACTTAAAATCTAAGTCATATGGTTTGGGTTTGAGTTGGGGTTAAGAAATGATGAAATGATTAAGTTTGGATGGTGTTTGAATATTTTTGGATAAGATTTGAATAATAACTATTTTATTTAAATATTAATTTTTAATTTTTAATATAAATATTATAATTATAAAATTTAAGTAATATGGTTTGGGAGTTGGTGTTACGCAATGATTAATTTTGGTTTATGTTTGAATTTTTTTTGGATAAGGTTTGAATGAGATTAGCTATTAGTTTTGCTAGTTGTCTTTAGTGAGAGTTTTTGGAAGTTTTTTTTGGATTTTTTCAGTTTAATTTCTCTAAAATTTTGCAAGAATTTATTGAAATCACAAGCTTGATGGGTAACCCTGCACAATCAAAGTGCCCTATGATTTTTGAGGGTGTTGAATCCATATACACTAAAAAAACAAGTTTAAATAACACAAATAAGAATTTAACCTCAAATTTTTCCAGCGCAAAGTCCAAAAAGTCTCACTAAAAACATTTCCTTAATATATATATATATATATATATATAATATTTAAAATGAAATATGCAATAAAATAGTAACATATCAACACCAATGAACATAAACTAATGCTATTAAAAATATGAAAATTATAGAGATAAATTACAAAATTGAGTTAAGACATGAGTTATGATTTTTGATCTATGGACTTGACAAATTGCTTGCTATTAAGTTCCATAAGATTTACCTACATACAAACCTCAAAATTGAAGTTCTACTAACCTTATAACAACCTTAGAACATATAGCTTAAAATTTATATATTTTTATTTATAAGAAAAAATCATTGTCTTTAAAAGTCTTTACAGCAAAAACAACACCAACGTCCAAATCAGACTTATGTAATAAAATTCCATACCAAATAAATTCACTGCCATCTCGTATCACAAAGCAACAGGCAACACGAAAATTTGTTTGTACATGTTGATATTGATTTTGGTTTCGAGAGCTGGCTCCCGTTCACAGAAACCTTTGTACACAAACGAAGATACATGCAAAATACAGACTTCAGTGCCTGATTGATGGCGCCAATCACCCTCAAAGCAGTGCAGGAAAATTTTGTTTTTAGTTTATGTCCGCGTAACTGAGTAACCTACAAATGAGCATAATCATAGCAGCACATTATTTGTATTTGATGTCAGCCGCTAACACAAAGCTCTGAAGTCTATTTCCATATGAAGGCTTGAACAATAACACACAAATTCCGCAACATACACTTGATCCCTAGAGTATATATATATAGATAGATAGATATACATATTCATTCATTCATTCTAGTGGAAAGTCGCAGTCCAACGATCGAACCGACATAATACCACTTATTTCATCCATGTTGTAAAGGAAATCTTCCTCTTTTAATGCCAACAGGAAATTTTGGCTGTAGATTTCTTCCATACTTGCCTGGTCTGGAATATTATCCTCTGTATTATATTGAACACCATAGTTTTTCACTTTCTTGTCTTGCACGATGTTAAAATCAATCTGTCTATCTCTCATGACTTCCTTATTGTCAACATTCTTTAATATACTGTCCGATCTCTGGATCTAATCAATCACAGTGCCAATGGTGGAAAATGGGTCATGTAAGTAGTTTATGCCATTTCTGATAACAAATTCTATTTCAAAAGAAACATCGACACATAAGAAGAAAATGAACGCTAAATTTGAATTAATATTCTGACCTCAGATTGGAGTTTTTGGTTCTCTTCCACGACAGTGTGATAACGCGTCTCTAGGGACTCGTAGTTCTGTTTGAGAACGCCAAAGTCTTTCTCTAGCTGCGCAGTTTTCCATTTGGCTCTTCTGTTCTGAAACCAAATGGTTATTTGCCTTGGGCGCAGTCCCAGAGCCCCTGACAACTCCTCCTTCCTCCCGGCTTCTAGTATCTTTTCGAACTCAAAGCTCTTCTCCAAAGCCCTTGTTTGTTCCAAGGTGAGCCTTGTGCTCTTTTTCATCCCATGGGAGTGATGGACATTCTCTGAAGAAGTGGAGAATGATTCTCCCGCCGTGCTAATGTCAGAAGGCGAGGAACAATTCGCCGCCGTCCCCATCTCAACTTCTGATCCTCACTGAAGTGCCCCAAAACCCTGTAAAAATAGGATTTGAAAGGGGCATATACTACCAAAAAAAATTTGGGTAACGATACCAAGCCTGTTCACGTGGTGAGACGCCGTCAATTCATCTCATAAAGGAATTAGCGTGTTGTCCACTCAATAGATAAACTCCGGAAATGCCGATAGGGTTTGTGGTGTACATCAATTTACATTCGTTTTCTGATGGAGAGAGATGTAATAATCGTACTTTCCACTCCAATTGCTCATTGCAATCCCTTCCCACTTGTAAGAAAAATGTCTGTCACGAGTACGAATTTTATTGTGGAAAAACTTTAGAAAGTTGGGTTGAGTACACGTTCTTCCGCTGTCTCATTCCAATCTACGATCTTTTTCTTCGAAACTAACGTTATTCAACTATTCCGCACTATGCATACCTCCGTTGTCGGTATGATATTTGTGGACTGTATCAATTTTCAATTGAATTTTAATCATGTAAAAGGCTAATGGATATTCTTATCCCCATGAACAGAATTGGAAGTTGCACCGCCTTTTTCGCCGACTAATGGCTCCATTGATCCCTCCATGGAATTCCGTGCCCAGCTCTCGGGGTTTTTGCGAGAATCAAATGCGAATCTACCGCGTTCTTCCAACACCATTATCCTTTGTTCGTTGAATCTGCCTTAGGGCGAGTGGAACATAAAGAACTGTTGATGAAGATTCAATGAGTTGAGACGCTTATTTTACAAATTTAGTACAAAGAAAGTATAAGTATGTTTTTGTTTGAAGTTTAGAAGTATATTTTCTAAAAAATATATGTATAGAAAAATAATGTTATTTATAATAAGAAAAAATAAAAAATATGTTATATATGTAAAGTAATTAGAAAAATAAAAAATTGTAAGTTAATGTTTAAATATTATATTTTTCAAAAATATTTTAACACTAAATTTTAAATAAACTATTTGAAGATCAACGTTAACTAATTTATGTTGATGATGATGATGGTTATCTTGCGATAAGACCAATGCTATCTATGGGACCCTAACAGAGGAGAAAGAATCTAAGTTTGATCAAGAAGATTGGAAGTGTGGCAGATGGTAGGTAATTGAGAGCGAATGTGAGTAAGAGTTGGTAGGGAATTGAAAGCTAATGTAAGTAAGAGTTGGGAAATTTGACATTCTATTGTTCCAAGAGGTCTCAACTTCATATATAGAAAAAAATTATGAAAAGAAAATATTTTAACACATATTAAATGTGGGTTATCAATAAAATAATTTAATACACACTAATATTAACCAATATTACTTAAAAATATAGCACTAATAATAAAACAATTTTAATTTGTGGTAATAAAATGTTATGTAAAATATTTTAATGTCAACTATGTATATATTATATATTGTTTAAAAAAAATTATGTATATATGGTCCACAAATAAGTTTTTATGTATATAGTCTTCTATTTATTTTATATAATATCCAAAAATACAATTTAAATAATGAAAAATTAAACATTGTATTTTGCAATGTAAAGAAATTTAGATTTGATTAAGATAAATCCTCTTTAAATTATAAATTACTGCATAGAAAATTGAAACATAAAAAGATATATTCTACCAACAAAATTAAATAAATTAGAAATTAAAGTTAGACAACTTTTTCATGTGAGGGTTGAGATAAATTTTTTTTTTTCAATTTGACATTGATTCCAATTTAAATTGGACTTAACTTGAAAGAAGAAAAAACATTATTAAATAAAAAAATATTAGATTTTTTTAATAATATAATTAATAATTTTAATAAATACAAATATAAAAAGTAGAAATACTTAAATTTAGTTATATTTAAATATAATTTTTTAATTTTTTAGTTGAATGTGAGAAGCCATTTTTATTTAAAAATGGGAATCAGAGAGTTAGAACTACTTTTCCAACTTTATATTTAAAGACTTATATATATATTTTTTGAAATTAACCAAAATAATTAAATTTAGTATTACTTTTTAAAGTATAGATAAAAGTATTATTTCTAATTATAGAAATATTGAGATTAGAGTTCATTTACTTTGTTGTATGAAATTATGCGGAAAGAAGTTAGTATATGGCTAAAATCCATGGTAAAAGAACTAAATGCTATGTTGGGTTTAGGAGATATCATAAGTGTGAACCACATTATTATTTTCAAGGTAATTAAGGATGGTCAACAATAACAAAAATAAAATCTTTTTTTGTTTAGTTGACTTTATAAAATATTTTCACACGGACAAACTTTTGCAAGAGGTTAGAGGAAATAATGGTTCCTTTAGAATTAAGGGTTTCTATCACAAGGTTGTATGAGAATTTTATTGCGGAGTTTAGGACCATTGAGGATGAGTTGGAAGAAATTAGTTGCAATATTTGAGTCAAGCAAGGGTGTCCCTTGTGGCCTATCATTTTCAACATATACATTGATAAGCTCAAAGAGGGTTTGGAAAAAGAAGTTTATGTTGACATCACACTTATTTGTATATTCATTTCTCTTCTTTTTATGTTCATGATAATGTTCTTTTGGCAAGGAGACCTTATGATTTTGGAAAGAAACCAGGTACCCTCCAATGTTTGTGTTCCAAGATTGGAATGATTGTTAATACTAATGATCCAGTTGGATATTGGTGGCCACCCGCGTATTCCACTTGGGGGCCCACCATTTTCTCTTTGATTTTTCAGTTTCAGCACAAATTGCTATTTTTAGCAGATTTTCCGGTCCTGGACTTCCGCGGTCGTCTTGAGGTCGTAAACGACGTTTTTTGGGAAAATTGGGAGCAGCATGGGGGAATGGACCAATGTTTCTCACTCAAAATTTGTAGTCCTCAAATAGATATTTCCAATGAGGTATGGTTTGCGTCAAACAAAGAGTGTATGCCAAAGTTACATCCTTGGGAAGTTGAAACATGAATTTACCCAAACGGGGCCCATAGTTTTGGTGCTTCATCTCCTAGGGTTAGGGTTTTTGATATTTAGGGTTTTCCATTGTTTCTAAATAATAAATAGGCCCTTGAGCCCATTGTAACTCATTTCAGAGGCCTGTAGCCACCACATATATTCTTAGAGATAGCTACCAGTGCCCTAGCTAGTTTATTTCCATTCTATCTCTAAGAAAATTTCAGTTCTTTAATATTAATGAAATGAAGTGTTATTTCTGCTGCATATTTTTATCTATGGTTATATGTTTATTCTATTGCGTTCTTGCATAACTCCGGATCAGTGGTATCAGAGCGGTCTGCTTTTTTCTCAATCCTTCTTTGCATGTCCCCAATGAGGTCGAGGTATAAGGAGTTAGGGCTCGATCTGGTGTAACTTTTGCAAGATCATCCTTGCAAACCCCGATGGATGCCCATGGGGATGAAAATAAAGATGAGAGAGCAGGAGATCCTATCAAAATATTGCTCAAGGAGGCCCTCGAAAAACAAAGGAACGTGATCATGGATAACTTTTCCGAGATCCTTCAACGACTGCCCACCGACAGCACATCTGCATCGAACAACCACTCTATAGGTGCGAATCCCTTTAAGGTACAAGTAAATTTTGACATTCCCATATTTGAGGTTCAAATATATGCAGATGCCATAGATAGATGGTTGAATATATTAGAAGGATTATTTTCGGCTCATGACTTTTCCGACCAGGAGAAGATTATTTTGGCACTCCTCAAAGCTACCCCCCATGTCAAGGACCGGTGGGAAACCTACTATGAGAAAAAGGACGAGACATAACCCACTTGGAATTCTTTCCAAGATGCCATCAAGGAATAATACTATCCCGTGGGGAGCTATGAGGACAAGTACATAAAATGGACCATGCTGTGGCAACAAAGGGATCAAGATGTGCATTATTTGACGAATTTTTTCCATACCTTGTGCAAAAATTTGGGTATCAAAGATTCAGAGAAACATCTAGTGCTAAAGTATTGCAGTAATCTACATAGATACATTCAGGGGCAAATGGAGTTCCTCGACATCTCCTCGCTTGGTACGAAATACCGATATGCTGCCAAGATTGAGCAAAAATTCATAAAGAAGAAGCGAGACTTTGGATCTATGAATCAAAAGCAAGGGAAAGGTGCTTCCAAACCGCAGAACAAAGGATAGAGCCAAGGCATGGTGGTTGAAGACAACCTGTCAAAGCCACAATCAAAGAACAACACTGCAAAGCCAAAGAAGGACACAGGAAAGTGGTGTGAGATCCATAAGAGCTCCACTCACAACACAAGTGAGTGTCGGGCCAAGCAGTCGCTGGTGGCAGAGATGTAGACTTATGAATCAGATGCGTGCTCCGACTCTGAATCAGAACTTGATAAGGGGAATGACAAAGGGAAATTGATTATTGATGAAAAGACTAATGCCACTATTCCCACTGCGAAGTTCGAGAAGGAGGAACCGGAAGATCTAGAGGAGGAGGAACATCTCTTCCACTCCCAGATGTGGTAAAGGGCTCCCCAATATAGTTCATTGTCGAAAATGGGAGCCAAAAGAACCTCATTTTAGTAGATGTCATGAAGCATTTGGGCTTGCCGAGCACATCCCAACCACATCCATACACCATCGAGAGGCTTCACCAAGGACGACATCTCCACGTCAGCTAGCAGTGCCGCCTTCCTTATAACATCAAGCCCTTCACAAATGAGGTATTATGTGACATTAATACTCTTGATGTTTCTGATGTATTATTAGCACAACCATACTTGTGGAAGCGTCATGTTATGTATGAGTCCCGACCTCGGGCTGTTATTGTTACTTTAAGTAATAAGTTGTACATGATACCAAAGGTACCACCACCTATCGTTATCTCTTTGGTTACTACAAAACAATGCAGTAAGCGCATTTCCCAAACTAGGAAATTCGTTTTCCTGATGATCCGCACCCAAGGAAAGAAGAATAATGTGGCCATGACCTCCAAACAGGGCTCCTCTGCACGACAACAATAAATGGACAAGGTTGTGGAGGAGTACGGGGACATCTTCACCTCACCCCCAGGTGTTCCTTTGCACTATTAGGTCAAGCACCTGATTGACATGACCCCACGTGTGTCACTACCTAATGGACCGATATATCAGTGCTCTATTCTGGAGAACGATGAAATCAAGAGGCAGATTCAGGAGCTGTTGTAGAAAGGTCACATCTTGCCAAGTTCATCGCCCTGTGGGAGCCCGATCGTGTTGGTACAGAAAAAGGATGGGACGTGGATACTCTGTATTGACTATCGAGTACTGAACAAGATCATTGTTTGGAATAGGTACCTGATCCCATGGATTGATGACCTTCTCGACCAACTCAAAGGGGTGAAATATTTCAGCAAGATTGACTTGAAGTCTGGGTATCACGAGGTACCAATCGAACCCTCCAATGTGTGGAATACTGCCTTTAAAGCCAAGGAGGGCCTTTTCAAATGGTTTTTCATGCCTTTCGGGTTGACGAATGCTCTCGCAACCTTCATGAGGTTGATGGACGACATCTTGCGGCCATTCACCAACTCATTTGTAGTGGTGTACTTGGATGACATCCTAATCTTCAGCCAGACTTGGGAAGAGCACCTCCACCACATCTGATAAGTCCTCCAAACACTTCGGCAACACAAATTGTGTGCCAATTTGGAGAAGTGAACTTTTGGCATGACCTGGGTTCAATATCTGGGATACATTATTGATGAAAGGGGGGTGCATGTGGATCCAACCAAGATCCAAGTCATTTGCGATTGCCTAGCCCCAGCCACTATAACAGAGCTTCGCAACTTTATGGGTTTTTCTAATTTCTACCACATATTCGTGCTGGGATTCACTCATATCACTTGGCCCTTGAGTCAATTCACCAAGGGAGGAGCGATACAAAAATTATTTTGGTCAGAATCTCAACAAAAGGCATTCAGAGAATGAAAAATTGCCTCTGTTCTGCCCCAATGCTCACATTACCAGACTTGTAACAACCATTTGAGATCTAGATAGATGCCTTTGACTATGCTATTGGGGCAGTTCTTACTCAACAGGGACATCCAGTGGAATATCACAGTGAGACATTGTCTGACATAGTTCGTAAGTATCCCACTTATGACAAATAAATGTATTCCATTGTGCAAGCTTTTTGACAATGGAAGAATTACATTTTAGGGAAGGAAAAAATAATCCACACAGACCACCAGCCCTTGCAGTTCATACAAACACAATGGAAGTTGCAGAACAATCGCCATCAGAAGTGGTCCACATATCTGTAATAGTTTCATTTGAACATCAAGTACAAGAAGGGTAGCACAAATAATGTTGCAAACTACCTCAGCCGACTACCGATCATGGCGGTCACCACCTTTCTCAAATCTTGTGGGCACGAGACTTCTGATTAACTGCTTCTCTATGAGAGCGACCCAGAATTCAGCCATACATATAAGGCACTCTTGGGGGGTATGCAAGTTCCAAATTTTCACCTCCAAGATGCACTTTTATGTCACCTGGGACACCTTTGTGTTCCTTCAAGCGAGCATGTGAAGATGATATGGGAAGCACACTACAGTCGAGTCACTAGGCATTTTGGGGACGAGAAAAGAGTGGCAGTACTGTATAAGTATTTCTATTGGTTGAACCTTTGAAAGGATGTTGAGAAGCACATCATATCATGCACTACTTGTGCCATTGCCAAACTGACCATCAAGAAGCAAGGCCCTATATACTCCGCTACCTACCCCTAGTTGACCTTGGGGATCCCTCTCCATGGATTACATGTTGGGTCTACCTTCTACTAAATATGGAAATGACTGTGTTTTCATGGCCGTTGACATATTCTCGAAGATGGCCATTATGGCTGCTTGCAAGAAGAATATCATAGTAGAAGCCACTGCTAAAATCTTCTTTGAACGAGTATGGGTGCACTTTGGGATCCCACAGTCTATCATATCAGATCGGGATAGTAGGTTCCTCAACACATTTTGGTCCAACCTCTGGTTAATGTTGGACACCAAGCTCACCAAGTCCACAACTTTCCATCCCCAAATAGATGGCGAGATAGAGGTCGTCAATAGAATGATTGTACACATTTTGCGCATGTAAAATTCAAAGCATCGATGCACATGGGATGAGAGCCTCCCCTATGTACAACAAAATTATAACCAAGTTCTCCATAGCTCAACCGGTGAGAGCCCCTTTCAGGTGGGCTTGCAATTCTAGCCATTATGTCCCATTTACATAGCCATGCCATTTGCGGCTACTCAAGCCGATTTGGCTCATTTCCATTCTGAATTTGACAAAGAAAATAGCTTCATCGAGTGCATTCAGCACATCCACCAAGAGATTCATGACATATTGGATAGAGCCAATGCTAAGTACAAGTAACACCATGATCAACATTGGGTGCCACACAACTTCTAGGTGGGCAATAAAGTGTGGCTACATTTGCAGAAGGAGCGCCTCACTGGACCCCATTGCATGCTTCACCCGCTCCGATACGGGCCGTACATCATCACCAAGGCTATTTGGAACAATGCCTTCGAGCTCAATATTCCACCATTCCTTGGTTTGCACCCTGTATTCAATGTAGATCACCTTCTTCCCTACTTCCCACCTCTACTAGACACCTCTGACATTGCAGAAGAACTCACACCAAAAAAGTTAAACTCAGACTGCATGGAACAGGCCACCATAGATTGTATCATGGACATGCAAATCAAGAACACTTGCCAGCAGATGGTCCAACTGTATCGGGTTGTCAAAGCTGGCCAACTCCTACACCAAGGCAAGTGGTTTACCAGGGACCAAGTTCAACAAAAGTTTCCTCATCTCATGGAGGAACTCAACGCAATGGGGACCATTGCTTCCTAGGGGGGAGGAATGTTCCAAGTGGATATTGGTGGCCACCCGCCTATTCCACTTGGGGCCCCATCATTGTCTCTTTCAGTTTTTCAATTGCAGCACAACTTACTATTTTTAGCAGTTTTTCGAGTCCTGAACTTCTGGAGCCATTTTGAGGCCCTAAACAACATATTTTTGGGAAAACCGGGAGCAAAATGGGTCCATGGACTAATGTTTCTCACTCAAAATTTGTATTCCTCAGAAAGATATTTCTAACAAGATATGGTTCGCATCAAACAAAGATCGTATGTCAAATTTACATCCCCGGGAAGTTGAAACACAATTTACCCAAATGGGGCCCATAGTTTTGGCGCTTCATCTCGTAGGGTTAGGGTTTTGGATATTTAGGGTTTTCCATTGTTTCTAAATAATAAATAGGCCCTCGAGCCTCATTTTAACTCAATTCAAAGGCCTGTAGCCACCACATTTCTTCTCAGAGGTAGCTACCAACAACCTAGCTAGTTTATTTCCATTCTGTCTGTAAGAAATTTTCAGTTCTTTGATATCAATGAAATGAAGTGTTATTTCTGTTGCATCTTTTTATCTATGGTTATATGCTTATTCTATTTCGTTCATGCATAAATACAGATCAACTAGAAAAATTAAATTCATGATAACTAAATGCAGAAATATCACATGATACTTTCATATATAAAAAAAACAACTTATAGGGAGATTTTTTCCAAAAATATCTTGGAAAGTTATATATGTCACAAGCTCAAATAGGATTATAGTGTTGATAAAAGGATAAATGAAAAAATTATTACGGATTTGAAAATAATTGCAAGCTAGCTGATATTTGAATATGGGAAATTAACTATTCTTTGAGACTTTCATGACCCTTGTTATTTAATATGGATGTGAATTTTCAGCCTACAATATTTCTAGAGAGCCATGGAGGAAAATAGAATAGATCTAAAATAAATTATAACATATAATATTGATATTAAAATAATACACCCTATCATATCCTCTTTATTGAAGTAAGTATTCCATTCATTGAATACCTGGCTATGAATAGGTATTTTATAAGTAAAAAAATTCAAACAACATGGAAGACAAGAGGTTTACTAAAATTTCATTTCAGTCTAGCAAAAACCACTATATTTGGTTCAAGCTAGGATGACATAAGTATCCCTAATCCTAGTTGAACCAAAGGGGGATAAAGGAGATAAGTTTGCATAATAAGAATAATATTAAAAATATTATTACATCAAAAATTAAGGAGAAATTGTGGGGTTATAAAGAGTTAGAGAGTAAAAATAAACTAGGATACTATAAGGACATGATCAACACATATCCCATAACTCACAAGTGTATATTTTTCTTGACTAATGTAAAGAAGAAAATAAGAAATGCTAAAATAGGAACACATTTTAATGATCTCCATAGTGGAACTAGGAATTTCTCAATTACCAAAACACTATGGAAAGAAATGATGAACGCTTTACTAAACTGAGAAGTTGGGGGGGGGGGTGTGAAACAATTTATTCCATTCATGGACATTAAAATTATTTTCATTGAACTCATTAAAAATTCATTTCATAAGCATCTTAGTAAAGAATGATCAACAGACTAAATATGTGAGCAACAAGTACTAAGTAGATTAACACATCTCATCAACACATAATATGTTGGAAATATTGTCATTGCTGGCAAAGGATCACAAAGGCGCAACACCATAACCAACTATAATAAAAAGGAGCAGATTAGGCAACAATGCACAAAGAATCAGAGGTAGAGGCAACAAAGCAGAAAAGGCAGCAGAGAGGCAGCAAAGGAAACAGAGAGGCAACAAAGGAAACAAAGGCAACAGAGGCAGCAAAGGAAACATAAAGAAGAAGAGGTAGAAAATAAGTAGTTAAGGAGCAGGTCAGGAACCAGTGCACATAGAAGTAGAGGTAGAGGCAGCAAAGAAACAAAGGAAACAAAGAGACAACAAAGGAAAAAAAGGTAGTAAAAGGAAGCAGAGGCAACAGAAAGCAGTTAAGGCAGAAAAGGAGAAAAGGCAGTAAAACAAGCTCTAGAGAGATTCATAGAAGCAACAAAGACATCAAAGAAGCATAGGGAGAAGAGGTATTGAAGGAAACAAACAAGCAGCAAAGGCATGCAATAGGCGAAATAATCCCAAGTCGAAGTGAAGATCGAATAGAAGAACAAGCTTAGGAGAGATCAACACACTTAGAAACTCAATAAAACTCAGGGAGGAGCATCATGGAGGAATCAATATTCCACAGTGGAAATAGTATAAATCTCAAGAGAGAATTTCATTGATGAATACAAAACAATCTCATGAGGAGTAGCGTGGAGGAACCAGTGTTGAAGAGCAGCAATAGGATAAACAAACAAAAATAAACTGAGGCAGAGAGCACTTAGAAAATTTCCAAAGGAGGGGAAGAAACGGTCAGAATTATATCGAAAAAGTGAATGCAAGAGATGGATGACAGAGATTGAATCTAATTCGGAGCGATTTCCAAAATCACAACATTTAAGAATTTAGCATTAAGGTGTTGCATGGTAAGTTAAAGTATTTGCGATTCAAAATGGATAAGAGACGTGTTGGCATGGCACAACATCACAGATCGCAAGAAATAGAGGTTAACCACTAAGTTAAATTGTAAAGTGAGAAAAGTGCGAAGTTGTGGAAAAAGTAAATCTTATAAAGTGCGAAGTGTGATCAGATGAGGATTGTTAGATCTAGGGGCAGATCAATGGCGGACAACGAATCACAAGCCCACACATCGCAAATGTTAGCAAATAGCACTAAGAAATGTTAATTTTTTTGAGATGTAGTAAGGTTAGAAAGTTGCGTTGGGGTGAAAGGGAGGAGCCACGTGTTGGCACTGTGCATTAGCGCACATCGCAGAGTTTATTTTTTTGTGCTTAAGGTTCGCAAGGTAAGGTAAGTTGGATGTGATGCGATGCGATCACATATCGCACAAGAGAGGAGATATGTTTAAGTTCTAAATGTTAAAAGTTGCAGGCAAGTATTTGTGATGTGTTGTGATTGGTTCTAGGATTAGTTCTAGGATTATGGGACTCGAAAACTTCTGTTTCGCATATATGTGCATCCTGTTATATGCGGAATGTTATAAATTATACGTTGTTGATTGCTAATTGTATGTATGTTAATATGTGTGGTTTGATTCTTGAAACGTATGTATGTTGATAAAACTTGAAAATTCTAATTTGTGCATTAAAAGGGAGTTTATGTGGGCCATACCCCACAAGCCACAAAGGAAAGACTTGAACGCATGACAAAGGACCAGGAGCCAATGCAGAACATTTTTTCAGTAGTGATTCAAACGAAAAGGCTGAACATGGAAGCAAAGATTCGGGTAATAAAAATAAAAGACTGAAAAAACAAAGAAAGGCCTGAGTAAGAAAAAGGACACAGGGATCGTGCAGAGCTGTGAAACAACATGGGTGGAGTCGGGAAAAAAGAGCAGTTATGCAACATAATTGAAATATAACTGCAGAAACAGAAAAGAAAAAATCACATCAAGAAGAAGAGGACAAATTCATAACAAATCTAAGAACCTAAAAGGCCTGAGTAAAATAAATTGATTGTAACTGTAAATGTATTATTTATTTTTTTAGCCACCTATAAAATTTTGGCAAAGAAAACAGGTGGCTAAACGTGTTTCTAAGTCTTTAAGAGAAAAATTTCCTTTGTAAATCTATCATTCTTGAAGTCTCCATGTGCCTTCTATCCTTCAAAGAAATCTGCACTACTGTTTTCATTAAAGGACCCTACTGTTTGTGAAAGTTGTTCTAAAAAAGGCCTCCATTTTCTCCATTTATTCCCACAAAATCCCCCATGTTTCATCCTCATTCCCTTCATAAAATCCCTCAAAATTCCTTCATTTGACTTTATAACCCTCTCAAAACCATTTTTAAACCTTATATCTCCCTTTATTTGGTTTGAAAATCCCTTCTTTTGCCTACTGGAACCCCTATTTTGGCCTTAAAACCTCTGTTTTTGGCCTAAAAATCCCCTCTTTTACACTATAGGCTATTTAGCCCCCGAGGGCTTAATACCTTTCAACCCTATGCCTTCATATAACTATAGCCTCGCAATCGAGTGCTAAAAAGCCAAGAAACCCCCATTTAACCCTTTTCCTCCATTTATTTTTCCTTTTCTAGAAATTATGGTTTCAAATGATCTGGGCCATTGAATAAAAAAGAAACAAGGACCGAGATCTCACCATTTCTCTGCTCATTACTCTTCCTCCCTTCCCTCCGTTCAAAACTTCTGCCTGATATCAAATCGCAACCGTCCGATCATCAGATCCGACGACCCACACTTAACCTGACGGCCCAAACCTTTCCACCCCGTGACACATTTTCACACATCACCGTGGACCCCGCATGCATTATAACTCCCTAGCTTTCAAGCCCAACATGTGCGATCCGCACCTTCGGATCTGGGTCCATCGATCCGATGGTTGACATTATGTTTCGCAAAATATTTGTGCTAGAGGTTTAACGCCAAAAATTTCTGCGAAACCGACGATTTTTAAAAAGACACACGTCAGATGATGTATCGTATCACATTATTTTGGACAATACCGCCTACCCCCATTTTATTTTGCAAAAACTGCTACCATTTTTCCACCTTGCCACTTTTCTCCACAGCATTGTCTTTTCGGTTTTAAATCTCAATCGTCGATATCTGAGATTGGATAGTCCTAACTTGATTTTTCCCCCATTTGTTTGCCCACTGTCTAACCTTCTGAATGATCCCATCGATTAATCTAGACCGTTTATTATTCTAATCTGACGGCTCTGATTCTCCCTCGCGCCCAAGACCTCCAAAGCATCTTTCAAACCTATTTTTTGCAGGATTTATGTAATTTTTCTTTGTTTTGTGCAGGTTATTTGGGGTTTTCCCACAATTTTTAAAATAGCATGAAGGCCAAGAATGATGATTCCAAGTATTCAGTATAGAAAGGGATCCAAGGGGTCTTTCATTAAAACAAATACCTCCACCTGTGTAAACCTTCTACGTGCCTGCAAAACAGCAAAAAATAGAGAACATCAATTAAATTAAGAAGATCAAAGCATAAGTGAAGAATCAAATATTTTAAAGAAGAGTTTAAAGGGATTAAGGCACAAACTAAGGAATCAAAGGCCTAATCCATAGATAAAGATAGTATTAAAGGATGAAGGCCCAAGGAGATGAAGATCAAGGCTTAACCAAGCCTAAAACAAAATCAGAACCAAATCAGCAGAGCATTTCTTTCTCCAAAGGAAGGAACAACTCACACGACCTATTCTACAGTCCACCAAGCATCTTGGAAGTTATTACAATAAAAGAGGCTTTTAAAACCATCAAGACAATAGTTATGGAACTATGGAAGACCTGAGAGACCTTCTATCACCGTACTTATCTCATAAGGCAAAACAGAGGACTACAGCCAGAAGAGTATTCCAAGAACATACCTGAAGTTAGTGTCAATCTGACAAAGACTTCTAGTCCATCCTAAAGGGTACAAAAATGTTAATGCAGAGCCATTAAGAAGAGTGGGCATTCGAATACTTCCTCCCCTCTGTCTTAATGGATCATTGAAGTTCATATCTACTACTCCACCTCCTCATTCACCTATAAGTATTCACTGAAAATTCGTTGTTGGTTGTTAGCCCTGTCCTCTAGTTTCTTCTCCAACAGTTTGTCTTGAAATTTTCTATGTGAGTTGGTGTCAAAAGCAGTGAAGGTTAAAAGTCTTTCTCTGATCTTATGCCTTTCTCTGTGTTTGAATCTTAAATGTTTTCTACTATTTGAAAGTGGTTATGAGGACTGTTGGATTGTCTTATTTAAGAGTACGCTGAAAGCAGGCTAAGTTAAAAGTCTTTACCTGATCTTAAGCTACCCTTTGTGTCTTTACTGAGAGTTTCCTTGAAATTATGTCAAAAGAAGGATAGGTTAAAAGTCCGTATCGGATCTTAGGCTGCACTCTAGTTTCTCTCTTTCACCCATTCTTAATGTTCCATCTCACCACCTATCTAAAGAGATCCTTTGGTATATATAAATTGCCCTATGGAAACCCTTGTATATTTGTTATGCACGTAAACCCCTTTCATGACTCCATAACCCAATGGATTGACACTTCTCTTGACCTATATTCCCATGCTGAAACATCCTTCTTTTTATTTCCTTTTTCACTTCACATAACCTTCTCAGTTAATGATCTCCAACCAAACAAACAAAAAAAACAAACCCTTGTGCTTCATACCTAGCCTAATACCATAAACTGACCTTAAAGATATATCATTCTTTAAATTTATAGAGAGATCCCTCTCTGGATCTAGGAGAGCTAGATCATAGGATCCCAAAGTGGTTTGATGTTGTCTTTTCTTTTAGTTTTGGAAATATGACCAAAACACAGGAACCCCAACATATTTTATATTGTCTGTGATGCAAAGGAAAGTCCATAGGCAAAGAAAAACTCTAATTTAATACTAACATGAGTATATAGTGTTGTAACATTCTGAATATGTTGAGCGTGGAAATGAGAGGGTGGAAGGCAAAGATTCATACATGTTCATTTCATATTCCCATATGGAATGAAAAAAAACATGAATTAATTTCTATAAATGATGTTATTGTAATGTGCATAAAGTGTTAAAGAGTGGAAGAATAAAAGAGAGAAGATAGAGATGTTGTGCAAATCTAAAGCTGATATGAAGCATATTTGAAGGCTGGAAGGGCAATAGTGAAGGAGTAAATCAGAGCTGATATCCTAGTAAATCAATAAATGATTTTATTATAGAGTGCTGATGTTGGTGCTTCCATATCAAGTTGTAGCTTGATAGATGTCTAGTTGTAGCTGGTTGAGGTAGGAGCATCCTATGGGTTGTAGCTAAAATACACGAGAGTTGGTTCTTCCATTTCAAGTTGTAGCTTGATAGATGTCCAATTGTAGGTGGTTGAAGTAGGAGCCTCCTGTGGGTTGTTGTTAGATAATTATATATATCACAGAGAAATGGAACACATATAATATGCGGAAAACACAAGAACACAAAACACATAAAACTAAAGAGACACAAATATATGTGGTTCACCCAATTTGGGCTATGTCCATGCCGAACAGCCAGTCCTTCCTTTCTATTATCTAGCAAAATGAAGAGACACAACCTACAACAGATCCGCTGTAATACCCTCTGTTCTCTCTCATAGTCTCCCTATCTGTTTCTCACTCTCAGAATACTCATACAATACACAGTCGTAATACAATACCCTCATACAAAGTAAGGGGTTGGCTTCTAGGGAAAAAAACCCTAAACTAAACATAAATTCTACCTTTAGATCACCCACCTAATGAATGAAACAGATTGACTATAAATTACTATACTTTTACAAGGCAATTTTACATCTTTTTTTTAGCTTCGGGGGCACTGCCCCCGAAACCCCCTCTAAGGAACCACTAGCCCATGGACCCCCCAACCGGGGGGTCAACCCCCATAGACCCTGTAGAAGGGAGAAGTTCTCCCCGCACCCCCCCACTGTAGGGGTGTATAGTTTTCCTGGGGTATACATCCATCTAGAACAAGGATCTTTGAATCAGGATGAAAATCAAGCTCCACACCCAACAATCTCCCACTTAGAGATTGATTGTAGAAACGCCACCACTTCTTCATTTTCTAGACAATGAATCCTCTTTGGACCTGGTTGTTTCTCATCTTTATTTTCGTCCTTGAAGACCAATTGAAACTGAGCATATTCTCAGTTTCTCCCTAGTTACAACTTTTGTTAGCATATCTGCAGGATCCTAGCTAGTGTGTATATTTTGTAGCTTCAACTGTCCATCTTCCAATACTGATGGTATGAAATGGTATTTGAGTTGTATGTTTTTAGTCCTGGAATGAAATGTTGAGTTCTTTGCAAGATGAATGGAACTTTGGCTATCACTGTATAACATGACCATATCATGATTCTTACCCAATTCATCCATAAACCTTTGTAACCAAATCATTTATTTACTAGCCTCTGTAGCAGCAACATACTTTGCTTCTGTTGTTGAAAGTGCAAAAAAACTTTGGATTTTTGTAACCCAACTAACAGTTGTTCCACCTAGAGTTTGTTGTGGTCAACTTAGTGTTCCTAAATTGAGTTCATTAATTGTCAACCAGGGCTAGTAAACTGCTGAAGTGTGGTGCACTATATGTGGCTAGGTATTTGTTTCTCACTACGTTGTGTTTAGTGTTTTTATGATGTTTTTGGTTTTATGGTTTTATGTTTAAAAAGAGCTAAGAATTTTACACTAAAACAGAGTGAAACTATTCTAAACTAGGTGTGCACTAAAGGACAGAAAATGCAAAGCTTGATAAGGACTCATAGCAAAGAAACAAATCACAACATGAACTCAGTAACCCATATGATGAACTCATCCCATTCATTCATTTAGAGATATGTTGGAATAGCTTGAGAAAAGGATAAGTTTTTAGTGAAATTGAGGTTTTCCTAAGTCCACAATCAACCTACAATGTTACAACATCTCATCCATGGCTAGAAGTTTATTGGAACACAATTTGGAAAAGATTACTTGTAGCACAATAAGATTTCTACTCTAAAATAACTTCTAATTCTATTCTGCAACTCAATTTAGCACCACTAGGCCTCATTCAAAAGTTATAGATTTCTTTTTAGAATAGTATTTGAGAAAAGGCTTGTTTGTGAAATTGTAAAAAGGTTGCAAAATACTCAAGGCCTTAAACTGTTATTGATTTTTCCTGTCCATATGATGATGTATTAATAGGAATTCAGAACAAGAATATTTTGTAAATAATGAAGACCGTGGTATCTAAATTTAACAAGTAATACAATTTAAAATGCAATGGATAATAGCTAAACTAGAATGCTAATACAGTGAACTAAGAATAAACTAGAGTGCTATTATCTAACTTGAAATGAATTGGAACTGAACTAGAATGATACTAATACAATGAACAGAGTTAAGCTAGAGTACCATTATTAAGCTTGAAATATAGTGACAGAATTAAACTATGATGACATCTACCTCTGGAGTATTGACTGAGCTAAAATGCAACTAATTATATGAAATAATACAACCCTACTTTGTTCAATATGAGTAATGTTTTGGAATAGCTTGTAGAAACAAGTCTGGTTGTATCATTCCATGCATAAAACATAAAATATAAAGTTAAAAAAAATGCAGTAAGCTCTGAAACACCACCACAGCTATGTCTCATCTAGAATTAATGATATTTTGGAAGAGATTGATAAAAATAAGACTAGCTGTAACAACTGATGTGATTGAGCTCAGCCCACCAGAGCTCAGCCCACAGAGCTCAGCCCACCAAAGACAAACCTATTAGCGCTACAAGAGGACAATGCTGTAGTATATGATGAGTCCTCTAGTTCAGAAAATAATGAATATGCAGGAGAATTTCCTTCTCAAGAGAATTTGTTCCTTGATCTAGTGGAAGAGAAAGAAATCCTGGTTGAAACCTGCTTGTCAAATACGCACAACCAGGTATTATTTCAAGATCCTTATGCTCATTTCCTACATACATTTAGAGAAGGATCAAAGTTAATCAAGATTAGCTTGTTGCAGACAACAAGAAACATGTTAAAGGCTGCTGCTAAAAAACAAAGAGAATGGGAGTGGCCCTACCTATCTAGCATGCTCAAAGAGATGAGAAAAGACTAAACATGGGATCATTTGATTGAATGGATGTATTGGAAAAGAGATTTTATCAGATATACATGCAAATACTCCAAGTTACAGTAGGGTAGGTAGGAATCTCAATAAAGCTCAGCCTATGAGCATTTAGTTAGTTGTTGATTCTACTTTGGAGAAAAGTTAAAAAATACAAAAATAGAAAGAGAAGGGTTCACACAAGCTAAAAACTTGTACCAACAGGGAAAATAAGAAGAAATAGCTCTGACAAGATCAAAACCAGAGCTAAAATGAAGAAAGAAAGGTGACTCTAAAAAGCTCAAAAGTTGAGTCATAAGAAGAAGGAAGGATGCTGGTGATTTTAAGATCTGAAGCCTTCAAATTTTGTTCTCAATTTCTGCAAAGTTCAGTCCATGTGCAACATTTCTTTATGCCATGGACCCACAACAAATCAAATAGTCTAATACTAGTTTGTCTGTGTTTAAATTTCTGTTTTAGAATGTAGAGAATGAAAATCTGTCAAACAGATTAATCCTGGTAGATATTAGTTTAGGTAGAGAAGTTATGAGTCCAACTATTTAATCTGGTCTCATGGAGAAATAAGGGTGGCAGTAGATAGGTTTATTTTTCTATTTTCAAAAAAAGAATGATGTGAGAGGTTTGCAAGTCTAAATGCACCTTGAAGAAAAAATGTTAGGACAATAGGATGGGTAGGTAGTTGTTTGGGAAAATGTTTTCTACTGATATAATATCCATCATGTATGTAGCAGTTGATCAGAGAAGAAGAGATGTGTCAAGTACCAGGCATCTAGCCTACTTCCAAAGATTATTTTTGAGATTCTTGACACCTTCAAGAAGATTCCATCCACATGTGGAGCCACTGTTAGCCACCTATAAAATTTTGGCAAAGCAAACATGTGGCTAAATATGTTTCTCAATCTTCAAGAGAAACATTTCCTTTGTAAATCTATCATTATTGAAGCCTCCATGTGCTTTCTATCCTTCAAAGAAATCTTCACTGTTGTTTTCATTAAAGGTCCCTGTTGTTTGTGAAAAAATATGTTCTCAAAAAGGCCTCCATTTTCTCCATTTACTTCCAAAAAATCCCCCATGTTTCATCCTCATTCCCTTCATAAATCCCCTCAAAATTCCTTCATTTGACATTCTAACCGTCTCAAAACCATTTTTAAACCTTATATCTCCCTTTATTTGGTTTGAAAATCCCTTCTTTTGCCTACCAGAACCCCTATTTTGGCCTTAAAATCTCTGTTTTTGGCGTAAAAATCCCCTCTTTTACACTATAGGTTATTTAACCCCCGAGGGCTTAATACCTTTAAACCCCCCACCTTCATATGACTATAGCCCCGCAATCGGGCGCTAAAAAGCCAAGAAACCCCCATTTAACCCTTTTCCTCCGTTTATTTTTCCTTTTCCTGAAATTATGGTTTCGAATGATCTAGGTTGTTGAATACACAAGAAACAACGGTCGAGATCTCACCATTTCTTCGCTCATTACTCATCCTCCCTTCCCTCCATTCAAAACATCTGCCTGATATCAAATCGCAACCATCCGATCATCAAATCCGACGGCCCACACTTAACCCGACAACCCAAACCTTTCCACCCCATGACACATTTGCACACATCACTGTGGACCCTGCATGCATTGTAACCCCGCAGCTCTCAACCTCAATGCGTGCGATCCGCACCGTTGGATCTAGGTCAATAGATCTGATGGTTGACATTATGTTTCGCAAAATCTTTGCACTAGAGGTTTAATGCCAAAAAAATTTGCGAAACTAGTGGTTTTTAAAAGGACACGCATCAGATGATGTATCGTATCACATTATTTTGGGCAATGCCACCTACCCCCGTTTTATTTTGTGAAAATTGCTGACGGTTTTCCGCCTTACCACTTTTCTCCAACAAATTGTCTTTTCAGTTTTAAATCTCAACCGTCGATATCTGAGATCAGATGGTCCTAACTTGATTTCGCCCCCATTCGTTTGTCCACAATCTTACCTCCTGAACAATCCCACCGATTAATCTCGACCGTTGATTATTATAATCCGACGGCTCCGATTCTCCCTCATGCCCAAAACCTCCAAAGCAGCTTTCAAACCTAATTTTCGTAGGATTTATGTAACTTTTCTTTGTTTTGTGCAGGTTATTTGGGGTTTCCCCATAGTTTATAAAATAGCACGAAGGCTAGGAATGACGATTCCAAGTCTTCAGTAGAGAAAGGGATCCAAGGGGTCTTTCATTAAAACAAATACCTCCACCTGTGTAAACCTTTTGCATGCCTGCAAAACAACAAAAAACAGAGAACATCAATTAAATTAAGAAGATCAGATCATAAGTGAAGAATAAAATATTTTAAAGCATAGTTTAAAGGGATTAAGGCAAAAACTAAGGAATTAGAGGCCTAATCCACAGATAAAGATAGTGTTAAAGGATGAAGGCCCAAATAGGTGAATATCAAGGCTTAATTAAGCCTAAAACACAATCAAAACCAAATCAGCAGAGCATTTCTTTCTCCAAAGGAAGGAACAACTCACACGACCTATTCTACACTCCACCAAGCATCCTAGAAGTTATTACACTGATAGAGGCTTTTAAAACCGCCAGGACAACATTTATGGAACTATGGAAGACCTGAGAGATCTTCTATCACCTTACTTATCTGAGAAGGAAAAACAGAGGACTACATTCAAAAGAGTATTCCAAGAACATACCTGAAGTTATTGTCAATCTGAAAAAGTCTTCTAGTCTAGCCTAAAGGGTACAAACATGTTAATGCAGAGCCATTAAGTAGAGTGGGCATTTGAATAATTCCTCCCCTCTGTCTTAATGGATCATTTAAGTTCATATCTACTACTCCACCTCCTTATTCACCTATAAGTATTCACTGAAAATTCGTTGTTGGTTGTTGGGATTTTATTAATTGTTTGAACTGTTATTGAGAGAATGTAGCTGAGTAGTTTGTATATAGTAGGCTGGGAAGAAAATTTTGGACTGTAACAAGCCACTGGGCTCAAATTATGTGATTGGTTTTTCACATCAATTGAACAAGCAGATTCATAGGATCCTGGTCTATATTATTGGTGTTGTTTTTCTTACTGTAATTGTCTACTTTCATTTTTTTCATACTTTTCGTTATTGTTTGATTAAGAACATCAAGTATAGATTAGGAAATACTATTGGAAGTACCCTAAAACTCACTGTTAAATCTTTATCCCTATGTTTTCCTTTGTTTGTGTATTTAAGGATAATGCCATAGAGTATATTCAGTCAAGAAGTGTTGGTAAGCCCATGCCTTGCTGAGAACACTTGAAACATTATTTCTTAAATGATATTTTCATTTCACGCTAAGTAAAGATTGAACAAGGGAAGTCTATGGTTAGCCCTGTCCTCTAGTTTCTTCTCCAACAGTTTGTCTTGAAATTTTCTCTGTGAGTTGGTGTCAAAAGCAGTGAAGGTTAAAAGTATTTCTCTGATCTTAGGCCTTTCTCTGTGTTTGAATCTTAAATGTTTTCTACTATTTGAAAGTGGTTATGAGGACTGCTGGATTGACTTCCTTAATATTATGCTGAAAGCAGGCTAAGTTAAACGTCTCTACCTGGTCTTAAGCTACCCTTTGTGTCTTTACTGAGAGTTTCCTTTGAAATTATGTCAAAAGAAGGATAGGTTAAAAGTCCTTACCTGATCTTAGGCTGCACTCTGGTTTCTCTCTTTCACCCATTCTTAATGTTCCATCTCACCACCTATCTAAAGAGATCCTTTGGTATATATGACTTGCCCTATGGAAACCCTTGGATAGTTGTTATGCACGTAAACCCCTTTCATGACTCCATAACCCAATGGATTGACACTTCTCTTGACCTATATTCCCATGCTAAAACATCCTTCTATTTACTTCCCTTTTCACTTCACATAACCTTCTCAGTTAATGATCTCCAGCCAAACAAACAAAAAAAACAAACCCTTGTGCTTCATACCTAGCCTATTACCATAGACTGACCTTAAAGATATATCATTTTTTACATTTATAGAGAGATCCCTCTCTGGATCTAGGAGAGCTAGATCCTAGGATCCCAAAGTGTTTTGATGTTGTCTTGTCTTTTTGTTTTGCCAATATGACCAAAACACATGAACCCCAACATATTTTTTATTGTCTGTGATGCAAAGGAAAGTCCATAGGCAAAGAAAAACTCCAATTTAATACTAAAATGAGTATATAGTGTTGTAACATCCTGAATATGTTGAGCAAGGAAATGAGAGGGTGGAAGGCAAATATTCATACATGTTCATTTCATATTCCCATATGGAATGAAAAAAACCATGAATTAATTTCTATAAATAATGTTATTGTAATGTGCATAAAGTGTTAGAGAGTGGAAGAATAAAAGAGAGAAGATAGAGATGTTGTGCAAATCTAGAGCTGATATGAAGCATATTTGAAGGCTGGAAGGGCAATAGTGAAGGAGTAAAACAGAGCTGATATCCTAGTAAATCAATAAATGATTTTATTACAGAGTGCTGATGTTGGTGCTTCCATATCAAGTTGTAGCTTGATAGATGTCTAGTTGTAGCTGGTTGAGGTAGGAGCCTCCTATGGGTTGTAGCAAAAATACATGAGAGTTGGTTCTTCCATTTCAAGTTGTAGCTTGATAGATGTCCAATTGTAGATGGTTGAAGTAGGAGCCTGTTGTGGGTTGTTGTTAGATAATTATATATATCACAGAGAAATGCAACACATATAATATGCGGAAAACACAAGAACACAAAACACATAAAACCAAAGAGACACAGATATATGTGGTTCACCCAGTTTGGGCTACGTCCATGCCGAACAGCCAGTCCTTCCTTTCTATTATCTAGCAAAATGAAGAGACACAACCTACAACAGATCTGCTGTAATATCCTCGGTTCTCTCTCACAGTCTCCTTATCTGTTTCTCACTCTGAGAATACTCTTACAATACACAGCTGCAATACAATACCCTCATACAAAGCAAGCGGTTGGATTCTAGGGAAAAAAACCCTAAACTAAACATAAATTCTACATTTAGATCACCCGCCTAATGAATGAACCAGATTGACTAGAAATTACTGTACATTTACAAGGCAATTTTACATCTGTTTTTTAGCTTCAGGGGCACTTCCCCCGAAACCCCCTTTAAGGGACCACTGGCCCCTGGAGCCCCCAACCGGGGGGTCAACCCCCCTAGACCCTGCAGAGGGGAGAAGTCCTCCCCGCACCCTCCCACTGTAGGGGTGTAGAGTTTTCCTGGGGTATACATCCATCTAAAACAAGGATCTCTAAATCAGGATGAAAATCAGGCTCCACACCCAACAATCTCCCACTTAGAGATTGATTGTAGAAACTCCACCACTTCTTCATTTTCTAGACAATGAGTCCTCTTTAGACCTGGTTGTTTCTCATATTTATTGTCATCCTTGAAGACCAATTGAAACTGAGCATATTCTCAGTTTCTCCCTAGTTACAACTTTTGTTAGCATATCTGCAGGATCCTAGCTAGTGTGCATATTTTCTAGCTTCAACTCTCCGTCTTCCAATACTGATGGTATGAAATGGTACTTGAGCTGTATGTGTTTAGTCTTGGAATTAAATGCTGAGTTCTTTGCAAGATGAATGGAACTTTGGCTATCACTATATAACATGCCCATATCATGATTCTTACCCAATTCATCAATAAACCTTTGTAACCAAATCATTTATTTACTAGGCTCTGTAGCAGAAACATACTTTGCTTCTGTTATTGAAAGTGCAACAACACTTTGGATTTTTGTAACCCAAATAACAGTTGTTCCACCTACAGTGTGTTGTGCTCAACTTAGTGTTCCTAAATTGAGTTCATTAATTGTCAACGAGGGCTAGTAAACTGCTGAAGTGTGGTGCACTATATGTGCCTAGGTATTTTTTTCTCACTATGTTGTGTTTAGTGTTTTTATGATGTTTTTGGTTTTATGGTTTTATGTTTAAAAAGAGCTAAGAAGTTTACACTAAAACAGAGTGAAACTATTCTAAACTAGGTGTGCACTAAAGGATAGAAAATGCAAAGCTTGATAAGGACTCATAGCAAAGAAACAAATCACAACATGAACTCAGTAACCCATATCATGAACTCATCTAATTCATTCATTTAGAGATATGTTGGAATAGCTTGAGAAAAGGACAAGTTTTTAGTGCAATTGAGGTTTTCCTAAGTCAAAAATCAACTTACAATGTTACAACATCTCATCCATGGCTAGAAGTTTATTGGAACACAATTTGGAAAAGATTACTTGTAGCACAGTAAGATTTCTACTCTAAACTAACTTCTAATTCTATTCTGCAACTCAATTTAGCACCACTAGGCCTCATTCAAAAGTTATAGATTTCTTTTTAGAATAGTCTTTGAGAAAAGGCTTGTTTGTGAAATTGTAAAAAGGTTGCAAAATACTCAAGGCCTTAAAATGTTATTGATAGTTCTTGTCCATATGATGATGTATTAATAGGAATTTAGAACAAGAATATTTTGTAAATAATGAAGACCGTGGTATCTAAATTTAACAACTAATACAATTTAAAATGCAATGGATAAAAACCAAACTAGAATGTTAATACAGTGAACTAAGACTAAACTAGAGTGCTATTATCTAACATGAAATGAATTGGAACTGAACTAGAATGATACTAATATAGTGAACAGAGTTAAACTAGAGTACCATTATCAAGCTTGAAATATAGTGACAGAATTAAACTATAATGACATCTACCTCCGGATTATTGACTGAACTAAAATTCAACTAATTCTATGAAATACTACAGCCCTACTTTATTCAATATGAGTAATGTTTTGGAATAGCTTGTAGAAACAAGTCTGGCTGTATCATTCCATCCATAAAACATAAAATATAAAGTTCAACAAAATAGAGTAATCTCTGAAACACCACCACAGCTATGTCTCATCCGGAATTAGTGATATTTTGGAAGAGATTGATAAAAACATGACTAGCTGTAACAACTGATGTGATTGAGCATGAAAACATAAAGCTTAAAGAAATGTAACTAACTCCTAAAATAATATATTTATGCCTCATTCCATATTAGTAGTCTTTTGGAAGAATTCGTGAGAACAAGACTAATCTGTAGCATCCGATTCAAATGAATATAAAAACATGAAGTTCAGAAAATTGGCTAAACTAGGAATGCAGTTACTTATCTAAACATATGAACAAGGCTGCTTAGGTAGCAGGGGCCCTCTACCACCAGAGTAGCACACAAAATCTACTTCAATATTGGCTCAGCGCGTTCAATAAAGTGATGCTTCTTTCATTAAGGGAGAAATAACTTCAAAAAATATTGTTTCGGACTTCTAAGATCTAGCAACCAAAAACAAAATCTAATCCACAGTTTCTCGATCTCCCGAGTCATACTTATAAAGAAGTTACATAGCTAATCTTTGAGAAAAATGAGGATAACTGTCTTTCCCATTCCTAATCAAATTAAAACTTTTATTAACAGTCTTGTGCTTTACTGCGGACATCTGTAGAGTCCGTGTTTTGATAGGAAACTGCCTCTCTTCTTCGTGCATAACCGCTTTGATACTTTAACTCAGACTTCGTGGGGAGAAAAAAATGATGATGGAATGATGTGGAATACGACCATATGTGTTTTTCCCTGAGATGACACCTAGAACCTGCGTAGACATGAAGACAGCTGCAAAATCGGCAACTAGCTACAAAATGTCTGCATTCTGTAGCTAGGTGTAGTCAAAAATTACTACAACAACAAAATCATGAAAACATAGCAAGTTAGACATTATATACAATCTCAAAGAAATTTTAACTAATATTATTGATCATTTAAGCCTGAAATTTATAATGGACAAAGGAAATGAAGTGGAATGTGGTGGAAGAGAAGAACATCTTTGAAGCTCAACATACCCCCACTGCTAGGTTCTTGCATGTCCTCATGCAACTATTCCATGAAGTCTGAGACTTCTACAAGGACATCCAACCCTCTTCTTCTAATTTTTCTAGTAGTCAATGGCCTTCTGGGCTTCCTTATGACTAACTTGAATCTCAAATTTGTGAGTGCCCTGGTTAACCTTTTATTTTTATTTTTCAATTTTTCACTAGCCTTGTACAACTTTTGCATTTGTAGAGACAGAGTTGAATTCATATCAGTTTTCAGCTTAATCTGCTCCCTTAGAATTTCATTCTCATTCTTGATATGCCTATTGAGTACTTCTAACTCATATTTATCTCTTCTTAGGATATCAATTGCAGATTTTGGTGGACTAGGAGTTCTGTCTCTACTTTTTGAAGCTCTCTTCTCTAGTGTCTCAACATAATTGTAAATTTCTTGCTGTGCTGGGTCTATTTCAGGAGCTTCTTCATCAAAATCCTCCTCATACTGATGCTCAGGTGTTTCTTCATCCTCAATGTTTATAATTCTAGTTTTCCTAACCTCTGTTTTCTTCAGTATCCCTCTAAGTCTATGGCTCCGTCTTGGTTGAAATTGTTCATGTTTGTATTCCGAAGAGGATTCAAAATTCTCTAAAGTATTCAAAATTTGGCTATCTTTACTAATTTCTAAAATTGTGAAGAGAGGTTGTAAGTCTTCTTCATCCTCTATCAATTGAGTATCATCTAAATCTGTAATTGTCTTTGCTGGAGGATACAAGGTAAATTTCTTAGTTGAACTACCATCAAAGATATACATATCACCAGATCTACAACTAATGAAAGCATCAGCTATAGCTAACTAAGGTCTTCCTAATATAATAGGGTGTCCTCCTAGATTATTCTTAGGAGTTAGGATCATAAAATCCATAGGATACTCCAAAGAATCTAGGGACACTGAAATGTCTTCTATTACCCCATCAGGTTTAATCACAGATCTGTCTGGTGATTGTAATAATGTGGGTGTAAAAAGAAGATTAGGAAGTTTCAGTTTATCCATGATTTGTCTACTCATGATATTGATTGTTGCTCCTAAATCAATGAGTGTGTTTTGCATCTCAATTCCATTGATGTGAATTTTGACAACTGGATTTCCTGGGTCTAGATACTTTGGAATAGCAATCTTACCCATCATGATATCTACTATTTTTCCTGCCAGTTGAATTTTCTTTGTCTCTCTTATTCTTTTTCTTGTTTTCTTCATGCTCAACTCCTTCATTGTTTTTGCTAATATTGGAATTTCCTTGATGGCTTGCAATAATGGGATCTTAATACAAACATTTCTCATCTCATCTAGGAAATCATAATTAGGCACCATAATTTGTTTTTCTACACCCCTATCAGTTTGTAATATTTATGGAAAGGGAGGTGTAGAAGTGGATGTTGATGGCTACTAAAATATAGGATTTGAAATTATTGGTTCTTTTTGTTTTTATTTTTCAATGTTTGGGTCCTGAAAAGATGTCTCTTCTTCAAGACTTTTATTTACCTGTAGAGAATCTTCCTTAGAATTGTCTTTCTCTTGTATGATTACAGAAGGTTTCCTCTTTTCAAGTATTCTTCCAAACCTAAGTTGAACATCACTAAGGTCTAGAGGAGTAATCAAATAGGTTGGAAAATGTTGTCCTTCTATCATGTAGGTGTTCTAAGGATTTTTATTGTCGGGGTTTGGTATGGGTTGGGCAGGCAACTGATTTGTTTTCTGAGGAAATGGTAATGAAAGTGGTTGATTTTGATGTTGTGGATTTTGAGGATTTTGTTGAGGAGGGAAATGTTGATATGGTGGATAGGATGGTGGATATTGGTAATACTGAGAGTATCTTCCATAGGGATTTTGTGCTCCTTGCACCTAGGTTTGTGATTGATTTTGAAATTGGGGCCAAGTTTGCTGCCAAGAATTCCAATTTGGTGGAGGTTGATTATACATTTGATCATGGAATCCTTGTGTTTGAGGTCCTTGCCAAGGCCTTCTAGAGACAAAATTGAGAGATTCTATGGAAATTGTAGGAGTATCTTCTTGAAAGACAACTTTAAGACCAAGAAGTGAAGGACAAATCTTGGTCTCATGTTTTTCTGGACAAATGACACAAGTCTCTACAAATTTTTCATCCAAAGGACACTCTCTCAAGGCATGCTTCTTTCTACATCTGGGACAAAATATTGCTAAGGCTTCAGATTCAGATTTTTGCTTGTTTTGTAACTTAAGGGTGTCTATTTTTTCACTAAGACTCCCCAAGATATTAGATTTTAACTCATCAAGCATATGTCCTATTTCTACCCTACTTACTATCCCGAAAGAAGACTTACTTGCCCTTACAAGAGCAGGGTTTCTTGGTCCTTTTATAGTTTTAGATTTCCCTCTTGAAAGGTTGATACATAATTCAGCTATTTTAGGTAATGTAAGCTGAGATATATCCCCTTTTCCCTCCAACAAATATTCCAAGTTTTCATATTCTTTTTGTAGCATCTTAAAAACTTCCTCCTTATGATTGAATGGTATACAATAATCCAAATACCTCTCTAAAAATGCTTGTTTCATGTCTTCCCATGTCATAATAGAACTGTTGATCAAACTCATAAACCACTTCAATGCTGCTCCTTTCAATGTTGAAGGAAATAGTTTAAGTTTTTGAGCATCTTGTAAGTAGTCGTAAGTTCTACATAGGACTTCAAATTCAAATAGGAAGGTTTCAAGATCTTCAGTTTTAAGTCCATAAAAGTTTGGAAGGACAGAGGGTGAAATTTTTTTCATAGTTGCATTGGTTTCTTCATCTACTATAGGGAACCCAAAAGAGCTTCCAATCTCTCTTATACCTCTTCCTCTGCCTCCTTCTCATTCTACACCTCTACCTCCTTTTCCTCTACCTCTACCTCTACCCCCTCCAAATAGTGTGTGTTCTCCATTAAAAACTCCTCCTCCCCCTTCTTCTGCCATAGTTGATTCTTCTGTAGAAGTTGAAAAGTTGATTTCCCTAGCAGGGGTTCCTGAATCTCCTTCTAAAACAGGTTCAGTGGATGAAGTGGAAGGTTTTTCTAATGGAATATCTGATCTTAAGTCTTCTAAAAGTCTAGGATTAGTAAAGGATGGAATGTGGGTTTGAGTTGGAGGTGTATTGGCTCTTGGTATAGGTGAAACAAGTGGTGTTCTAGGAATCAAACTTCTGCTTCTTATGAATCTACCCCTTGAGTCTCTTTCTCTATGCATATAATTGTTTTTGGGTGCTAAGAAACAAGGCTACCTAGTTACACTTCCCTAACAATGGCACCAAAATTTTGTGCTCAACTTAGTGTTCCTAAATTGAGTTCATTAATTGTTAAACATGGCTAGTAAACTGCTGAAGTGTGGTGCACTATATGTGCCTAGGTATTTGTTTCTCACTATATTTTGTTTAGTGTTTTTATGATGTTTTTTGTTTTATGGTTTTATGTTTAAAAAGAGCTAAGAATTTTACACTAAAACAAAGTGAAACTATTCTAAACTAGGAGTGCACTAAAGGACAGAAAATGAAAAGCCTGATAAGGACTCATAGCAAAGAAACAAATCACAACATGAACTCAGTAACCCATATCATGAACTCATCCAATTCATTCATTTAGAGATATATTGGAATAGCTTGAGAAAAGGATAAGTTTTTAGTGCAATTGAGGTTTTCCTAAGTCAACAATATACTTAAAATGTTACAACATCTCATCCATGGCTAGAAGTTTATTGGAACACAATTTGGAAAAGATTACTTGTAGCACAATAAGATTTATACTCTAAACTAACTTCTAATTCTATTCTGTAACTCAATTTAGCACCACTAGGCCTCATTCAAAAGTTATAGATTTCTTTTTAGAATATTCTTTGAGAAAAGGCTTGTTTGTGAAATTGTAAAAAGGTTGCAAAATACTCAAGGCCTTAAACTGTTATTGATAGTTCCTGTCAACATGATGATGTATTAATAGGAATTCAGAACAAGAATATTTTGTAAATAATAAAGACTGTGGTATCTAAATTTAACAACTAATACAATTTAAAATGCAATCGATAACAACTAAAATAGAATGCTAATACAGTGAACTAAGACTAAACTAGAGTGTTATTATCTAACTTGAAATGAATTGGAACTAAACTAGAATGATACTAATACAGTGAACAGAGTTAAACTAGAGTACCATTATCAAGCTTGAAATATAGTGACAGAATTAAACTATAATGACATCTACCTACGGAGTATTGTTTGAGCTAAAATGCGGCCAGAAAAAATACGAGAAGGGGGGGGGGGGGGGGTGGTGAATCAGTATTTAGGGCATACTCAAAATTTTTTACTTTTTCATGCTCTAAAACCCATATGCTACTTTACAGAACCAGACACGCGTATATATGCGGATACCCTTCACAAAACTCGTGTATATACAGAAATATTATTATGCCATTAATTCTTTACTTAGATCTATGCAACATTCATTCTTCTGATGATTAGATAACAATAAGCATGTGCAGTAATAACAGAATAAACCATCACACATAAGCATCACACAAGAACACCAGGATTTTAGGTGGAAACCCAAGTCGGGAGAAAACCACCGATGCCGTTGTCTCAGCCTTCAATATTTTATTATAAAGAAAACATCTTACAACTATGTGCTGGCACAGACTCATACCAGCACAGAGGCACCCACCTGCGCTCGTTTACCAGCCTCTCTTGGAAGGGAGCTATGACCCCCTACTCTCGTTTACCAGCCTCTCCAGGAAGGGAGCTACAACCCCCTGATCTCGTTTACCAGCCTCACCTGGAAGGGAGCTACAACCCTCAGCACCACCATGGACCACGTTTCATCAATTTTCACACTGGATCCAAAAGCTTTCTTTAGAGCACAACTTGCAGGCCACTTTTCATCATATTTTCAGACTGGACCCACTCCACACATTTAAGCTCAATCATACATCAAAAACTGATACTTATCAATTCAGACAACCCAGAATTGTAGAATACAGATAGTAGTAACACAGCAGAACAAATCAAACATTTCACCTTTAATACTTCAGCAAAACCCTAGTTTCCATACACGCTTTCCTTTCACTGATCCCGCATATATACGCACTTCCATGCATATAAACTCGCGTATACTTCTGTACATACTTCGGAACTAATTTCACAACACATGCACGCTTTCGCTTTATCCAACCTGCGTATATACGCGCTTCCACTCTTCCAAACTAGCGTATATATATTCAGACATTATACAGCAGCATACTTCTTTAGATCAGATATTCAATTCATATTTAACCCTTTACTTCAGACAGATGTTCGCCTCATCTCAGATCTAAGCATTCCATAAACAGATCTAGAAGATACAAATACTTTTTAGATCTAGATTCCCTTCTTCATCATTTTCTTCATAGGTGCATCACAGATTCAGATCTATCATCAAACTGTTACCCTTTCCATACAGACATACTTCAGAGTGAAGTATCCATTCAAACCCAGACTCATGCACCATCCTTGCACAATGATTTTCTTTTCCTTATATAGGTTTACCCTTTTTCAATACCATGAGCCAAAACCACATCACTTCTGATGGTATTCCTAGACGGGATCAAATAGACAACCTAGCGCTCAATACAATGGGTCAATACCATGGTAGTAACCCCTGGTTTTACATATTTAGAGCGCATTTTACCATACGTGACTTGGCACGTTATTTCCCGCGTGCATACGCTACTTCTATTAAGCAAACTCGCGTATGCCTTGTGACATACACTTTTCATCATTACTCTTGCACATACTAATATTTCTTACTTCTGCAACTTCTATACTACTTTTAGACCATCAAATTTACATCATTAATTAGTATATCAAGTCAGTTTCCATCAAGTACAACTTCATCAAGTAGGTTGCCATCATCTTCATCAAGTGGGTTTCCATCAAGGACAACACATTGCATCATATTGCCAACAATCTCCCCCTTTGGACTTGATGGCAACCATGATGGTGTTTTATCACAATAGATAGATACATTACGCATAATGATATTCTCCCCTTATTTAAACACCATGTCACTCTCCCCCTTTGACATCAAGGGCAAAGGGCGGATCAAAACCAACACAAGGTTTTTCTCCTCATGTAGATAGAAGAGCGTTGTAGATCTGATGTGCATTGAAGTTACCATGCTCCCCCTGAGTTCATGCTGAATGTTCAAACATATTTTTCAATGAAGTACATGACTCTATGACCTTCCTATCACCAAGGACTAATACTTACATCAAAGATCCAACCAAGTGGATTTACATATGAGACTTAAGTACCCAACCAAGTGGGTTTACATATTTTGACTCAACTACCCAACAAGTGGGTTTACAAATTTGAACAAGTCCTTACATGACTGAATATTACAATTTTTACATCATAGGTCTCAACATGACCTTTTCATCAAATTACAAATATGGCTTAATTTCATGACCAATACCAGAAGGACCTCAAGAGAGATCATATTTCAGAACCATCATAATGCCAACAATGCATTATACTCAGCAATACTAATGCTCCCCCTGAAGATTTGCATCCAATGCATCCTTTCCAAATGACCCAAGCTCCCCCTTTGCTTGTGCATCTTGAACACTTTCAACAGAAAATCATCAAGGCATCTTCACCCAATAGAGAATGAAACAGAAATATAAGAGCTGAAATACCACCAGAAACTCCAAATAGCATCAGAGATACCAAACAGCACCACAGCTTGTGCTGAAGAAATGCTGACACATATAAATTGTCAAAAACCATACATACACGGTTTTCTGTGTATGAACTCGCGTATATACGCGACTGTGTTTAAGAAAATCCGCGTATCCAATTCCATCTTCTACATTTTACTCAGAACTGATCCTCTATGAGGCAGAGATAGTTTTCAGCTTCTTTCTGATATATTTGAATGCTTCCCTGGAATATATGAGAACATATAGATAGGACAATGTAGTTTTGTCTTCAAGTGTCATCCAATGGTTGTAGCATAAGTACATGAGTAACCAAGCCTTCAAACTCTTTTCAGCATCAACATATTCTTCCCAAGAGGAATTATCATACCAGAACAAATTCTACAATAAACAATATGTGTCAAGCAATCATTCATGTGATCTGATATCACCAAGATCTTCAAGATTTATCATGATCATGATGTAACATGTGTAATAATTAAAAGGGGTCTCAACCATCAACAAAATCTACATGATTTATCCTTATCTCTGAATCATAAGACTTCCATCTCTTCCAAAAGCAAAGAGTACTTTTTAGCAAAAAGAAAAATAGGGCTCATACACAATCTCATCATAAGAAACCATGTAACATGTCATCATCATTTAGAACTGAGAAATAAACTGATACAGTGCCAGTAATACAGTCATTAATAGTCAGACTGATGCTCCCCCTGAACCTTTACTCCTGATCTTCAGCTGTCATAAAAATTCTTTTATCATAAGTGCATACGCGACTGTCTCCACTGTAACTCGCGTGTATACGCAGCTTTAGTTCACTGAACCCGCGTATGGAAAGTGAGGCATAGAAACTTTCACATTCCTTCATCTCCCCCTGAATTTGTACCACTTGTACCTGTCTTCTTCACAACAGATGCACTATCAGAAATAAACATAACCAGAATTACCAAATCAACCATGAGAATCATCATACATTGCTCCCCCTGTGATTATACATTACTAATCACCAGAATGTGTCTCACATCATTCATGCAGTCATTATGAGAAATAAGATTTAGAAGCGGATGACTGCAGTAGGGTCAAAATTCCCTACGTTTCTGACCGGTCCTCCTTCTTTTTTCAACTTTGCTTGAACTTTTTAAATGTGTGCTGAAAATCATCCAATTTCTCAGATCTGTTCATCCTGTATTCTTTTTCCACATGTCCATACATGTTACAAGCATAACATCTTATGTGACCAGAGAAGTAAGCATAAGGATCATAATGTGTTTTTCTTTCTTTCTTCTATTGCAATCAGCTGCTTTATGACCGTACTTGCTACATGAAAGAAAATATCCCTTAAAGAAACCAGAGTACCTTTCTATGTAGAATCTGTTTGTTTGTGGCTGAAACAATCTTCTGCAATTGGCTGCAACATGCCCATAATTATGACACTTAAAGCATTCAACATTATTGAATGTTTTCCTTTGAGATATCATGTTTGCCATTTGATCTTTTGTTTCTTCCAATACTTCAGGTTTTGCATTGATATCCTTTGAATCTTTAGCACTTCCTTGTGAACTAGATTCTCCTTTAGCAGTTTCATAAAAACCAAGACCAAGTTTAATAGCAGGAGATCTTTGATTACTAAGAATATTTTCCAGAATCTTAGTACTATCTTGAAACCTCAAGAGTTTATCCTTTTCTTCTAATTTACCTTTGAGAATGTTTACCTCAACCTCCAATTTTTGGCATTGCTTCTTCATGCTTTCTTCGACCCTTTTTCCTTCTTCTGCTTGATCATTCAATTTTAAAATCTCTTCCTTCAACACATTTTCTTGTTCTTCAAAATTTTTTAGAAGTTCTTCATTCCTCTTATTTGATTTTTCCAGATCTATTTTGAGCGAGATGAATTCTACTTCACGTCCTTCCTTTTCAAATGATTGTAGAAGTTCTTCATTCTTCTTATTTTATGCTTCAAGGTCTGCTTTCAGAGAGATGATGTCTACTTCAAGTCCTTCACTGTGATTGGTTACTTTTTCCTACAGTCTTTGATACATTTCTATTTTTCCCTTCATTGTTTCTATTTGTTCATTCAATCTAGAGATCACATCCTTGAGGATAGATTCCCTCCTTTTAAATTGATCCCAAAAATTACTTTCATCATTAAGCTTGAGATTTTCTTCTAGACTTATACTGTTACTTTCACTATCTTCATCATTTCATGAACAAGTGAGTGGATTACAAGAACAACAATCAATACCTGTTTCCTCTTCTTCATTTTCTGTTGCACATGTTTTCTGAGATATCTTCTTTCCTTGAGTAGCCTTCTTCTTTTGCTTCTTTGCCATGAGCACTAGCAGATTTTGGTCAGAATCTTCTTCATCTTCACTTGACATTTCATTATTATCTTCATTTTCATAATAACTCTTTCCCTTTACAAATTGTTTCCCTTTATCATGATTTTCTTTATAAGGACATTTAGCAGCATAATTACCAACTCTTCCACAACCAAAACATTTGAAGGGGAGCTTACCTTTGAATCTTCCAGTTCCTAGTAGGAGTTTTCTCACTAAATTTTCTTCTTCTTCTTCTGATATATAATCTGATTCCTTGACATCTTCCTTGTCTTTTCTTTTTGCACATGCCTTAAAATCAGCTTCTTTGGTTTGAGAGGGACCTCCTTGTCTCATTTCATAAGCAGTCAGAATACCATGTAGTTGAACAATAGTAAGAGTTTGCAGATCTTGCATTTGTTCAATAGCTGACACTTTTGACTCAAATTTTGAAGTCAAAGATCTTCAGACTTTTCCCACCAGAGTAGTATCGGTTATGGTTTCACCCAAAATTCTCATATGATTTACAATATCATCTAGACGTAAAAAGAAACTGGCAATACTCTCATCACTATGCATCTTCAAATTTTCGTATTCAATTCTGAGGGATTGGAGTTTTGCACTTTTTACCTTTGTATCTCCTTCATAGCTCAGAATGATTTTGTCCCATATTTCTTTTGCTGAATTTAGCTGCATCACTTTAGCAAATTCTGGTTCAGAAAGGCTTCCTAATAAGACATTGATGGCTTTGGCATTGATTTCATATTTCTTCCTTTCTGCTGCATCAGTAGGAATACTTGCCGGATACTGATAACCTCCTTCCACGACTACCCATACTTATGCACCAAGACTTTGCAGATATGATTTTGTTCGTATCTTCTAGAATAACAGATTATTTCCATTGAATAGAGGTGGCCTTATAGACATTACCCCTTCATGACTTCCCATTTCGACGGACCTCCTTCAAGCGATCAAGCTTCTACAGAAGGACCTGCTCTGATACCAACTGTTGGGAAGAATACTGAGAGGGGGGGGGGCGGGGGGGTGAATCAATATTTAGGACTTACTCAAAATTTTCCTTTTTCATTCTCTAAATACCCATACACTACTTTGCTGAAGCCAACTAGCGTATACGCGCAGATATCCTTCATAAAACTCACGTATACACAGAGATCTTATTATGCCATTAATTCTTTACTTAGATCTATGCATCATTCATTCATCAGATGTTTAGATAATAGTAAGCATGTGCAGTAATAACAGAATAAACCATCACACATAAGCATCACACAAGAACACCAGGATTTTAGGTGGAAACCCAAGTCGGGAGAAAACCACCACTGCTGTTGTCTCAGCCTTCAATATTTTATTATAAAGAAAACATCTTACAACTATGTGCTGGTGCAGACTCATACCAGCACGCAGGTACCCACCTGCGCTCGTTTACCAGCCTCTCCTAGAAGGGAGCTATGACCCCCTGCTCTCGTTTACCAGCCTCTCCAGGAAGGGAGCTACAACCCCCTGCTCTCGTTTACCAGCCTCACCTGGAAGGGACCTACAACCCTCAGCACCACCATGGACCACTTTTCATCAATTTTCATATTGGATCCAAAAGATTTCTTTAGAGCACAACTTTCAGGCCACTTTTCATCATATTTTTAGACTAGGCCCACTCCACACATTTAAGCTCAATCATACATCAAAAAATTATACTTATCAATTCAGACAACCCAGAATTGTAGAATACAGATAGTAGTAACTCAGCAGAACAGATCAGAAATTTCACCTTTAATACTTCAGCAAAACCCTAGTTTTCATACACGCTTTCCTTTCACTGATCCCGCGTATATACGCGCTTCCATGCATATAAACTTGTGTATACTTCTGTACATAATTCGGAACTGATTTCACAACCCATACACAGTTTCGCTTTATCCAACCCGCGTATATACGCGCTTCCACTGTTCCAAACTAGCGTATATGTATTCAGACATTATAGAGAAGCATACTTCTTCAGATCAGATATTCAATTCAGATTTAACCCTTTACTTCAGACAGATGTTCGCCTCATCTCAGATCTAAGCATTACATAAACAGATCTAGAATATACAAATACTTTTTAGATCTAAATTCCCTTCTTCATCATTTTCTTCATAGGTGCATCACAGATTCAGATCTATCATCAAACAGTTACCCTTTCCATACAGACATACTTCAGAGTGAAGTATCCATTCAAACCCAGACTCATGCACCATCCTTGCACAATTATTTTCTTCTCCTTATATAGGTTTACCCTTTTTCAATAACATGAGCCAAAACCACATCACTTCCGATGGTATTCCTAGACGAGATCAAATAGACAACCCAACGCTCAATACAATGGGTCAATACCATGGTAGTAACCCCTGGTTTTACATATTTAGAGCGCATTTTACCATACGCGACTTGGCACGTTATTTCCCACGTGCATACGCTACTTCTATTAAGCAAACCCACGTATGCCTTGTGACATACACTTTTCATCATTACTCTTGCACATACTGATATTTCTTACTTCTGCAACTTCTGTACTACTTGTAGACCATCAGATTTACATCATTAATTAGTATATCAAGTCAGTTTCCATCAAGTACAACTTCATCAAGTAGGTTTCCATCATCTTCATCAAGTGGTTTGCCATCAAGGACAACACATTGCATCATATTGCCAACAAATGCAACTAATTCTATGAAATACTACAACCCTACTTTGTTCGATATGAGTAATGTTTTGGAATAGCTTGTAGAAACAAGTCTAGCTGTATCATTCCATGCATAAAACATAAAATATAAAGTTCAACAAAACGGAGTAAGCTCTGAAACACCACCACAGCTATGTCTCATCTGGAAATAGTGATATTTTGGAAGAGATTGATAAAAACAAGACTAGCTGTAACAACTGATGTGATTGAGCATGAAAACATAAAGCTTAAAGAAATGTAACTAAATCCTAAAATACTACAGTTATGCCTCATTCCATGTTAGTATTCTTTTGGAATAATTCGTGAGAACAAGACTAATATGTAGCATCTGATTCAAATGAATATAAAAACATGAAGTTCAGAAAATTGGCTAAACTAGGAATGCAGTTTCTTATCTAAACATATGAACAGGGCTTCTGAGGTAGCAGGGGCCCTCTACCACCGGAGTAGCACGCAAAATATACTTCAATATTGGCTCAACATGTTCAATAAAGTGATGCTTCTTTCATTAAAGGAGAAATAACTTCAAAACAGAGTGTTTCGGACTTCTAAGATCTAGAACCAAAAACAAAATCTAATCCATAGTTTCTCGGTCTCCCGAGTCATACTTATAATGAAGTTACATAACTACTCTTTGATAAAAATGGGGATAAGTGTCTTTCCCATTCCTAATAAAATTAAAACTCTTATTAACAGTTTTGTGCTTTACTACGAACATCTGTAGAGTCTGTGTTTTGATAGGAAACTACCTCTCTTCTTCGTGCATAACTGCTTTGATACTTTAACTCAGACTTCATGGGGAGCAAAAAATGATGAGGGAAATTATGTGGAATACGACCATATTTGTTTTTCCCTAATATGACACCTGGAACCTGCGTAGACATGAAGATATCTGCAGAGTCGACAACTAGCTACAAAATGTCTGCATTCTGTAGCTAGGTGTAGTTAAAAATTACTACAACAACGAAATCATGAAAACATAGCAAGTTAGACATTATATACAATCTCAAAGAAATTTTAACTAATCTTATTGATCATTTAAGCCTGAAATTAATAATGGACAAAGGAAATGAAGTGGAATGTGGTGGAAGAGAAGAACATCTTTGAAGCTCAACAAAGTGAATATATATCCTGTAGTGCTCCTTCTGTTATCTCTATCACCTACCATATGCATCAACATATCCTTGTAGAGTAATGTTTGAACCACCAAAGCATAATGCTTTATTTTTGGTACCTCTCAAATATCTGAGAATCCATTTCACTGCCATGCAATGTTCTTTTCCTGGATTGTTCATGTACATTCTTACAACTCCCACTGCATGTGCAATATCAGGCCTTGTGCAGACCATTGCATACATTAAGCTTCCAACCACTGATGCATATGAAAATTTAGACATATAATCCATTTCTTCTTGGGTCTTGGGGCACATCTCCTTAATATGTTTGAAATGGCTAGCAAAATGTGTACTAATTGGTTTTTCATTTTGCATATTAAATCTTTTCAACACCTTTTGTATGTAATCTTTCTGAGACCATGTTAATTTGTGATTTTTCCTATCTCTAGTTATTCTCATACCAACGATTTGTTTTGCAACTCCCAAATCCTTCATTGCAAATTAATTTTCCAATTTTCTTTTGAGCACATTTATTTCCTGCTTGTTAGACACTGCAACAAGAATGTCATCTACATATAATAACAATATAATATAGCTTCCATCGTTTTTCTTTTTTAGATAAACACAATGATCAGAGTGACATATGGTATAACCTTGTTCAGACATAAACTTTTCATTTTAGATACCACTGCCTTGGAGCCTGTTTCAAGCCATAAAAGCTCTTATTTAACCTGCACACTAATTTTTCTTTCCTTTTGACCTCATATCCTTCTGGTTGCTCCATATAGATCTCTTCCTCCAAATATCCATGGAGAAATGTTGTCTTTACATCTAACTATTCAAGATATAAATCTTCTGTTGCTACAAGACTTAAAATAGTTCTGGTTGAATTCATTTTAACAACAGGAGAAAATATTTCATCAAAATCAATACCTTTCTTTTGTGCAAACCCCTTCACCACAATTCTAGCTTTGTACCTCTGTTTTCCTCCATATTCTTCCTTCAGCCTATAAACCCATTTATTGTGCAATGTATTTTTACCTACAGGAAACCTGACTAAGTCCCAAGTTTGGTTATTCATTAAGGAGTCCGTCTCTTCTTCCATGGCTAGCTCCCACTTCTTCCTTCTTTCAACCTGCATTGCTTCTTCATAACATTCAGGTTCACCAAAATCAGTCAAAAATAAATAACATAATGAAGGATAGTATCGTTTAGGGGTTCTACTTATCCTGGTAGATCTTATAACACCACTTTCAGGTGTTTGAGGTGCATGTTGCTGTTGTGGTGGTTGCTATTACTGTGGTTGTTGATTATTATTCTTTTCAGGCACCTTTAATTTTTCAGTGATCTCATCAAGAACGGTGTATTCTTTGCTTCCTTTTTCCTATTTCTTTCCCTGCCACTGATTCTTATACAAGACCTTTTCATTAAATATTACATATTTGCACCTAATGATTTTTTTATTTTCATAATCATATAAGTGATAACCAAAATCATTAACACCATATCCAATAAAGTTACATTTCTTTGATTTTTCCTCAAGCTTTGTTCTATTTTCTTTATTAATATAGACAAAGGCCTCACAACCAAAATTCTTTAAAAATGAGTAGTTTACCTTTTTACCTGTCCATGCTTCCTCTGGAATGCCACCATCTAAGGAACTTGAAGGCCCTCTGTTTATTAGATAAACAATAGTATCTACAGCATCTGCCCAAAATTGTAAAGGCAATCCTGCATGCAATCTCATGCACCTTGCATACTCCATGATTGTTCTATCCATCCTTTTTGACGCACCATTTTCTTGTGCGGTTTCTGGAACTGTCTTCTCTCTATGAATTCCATGCTCTGAAAAATACCTATCAAACTCTTTGTTGCAATATTCACATCCATTGTCTGATCTGAGACACTTCAACTTCTTTCCTGTCTCAATCTCAACCAAAGCTTTCCATTTCTTGAAATTATCAAATACATCAAATTTATTCTAAATACAGTAAATCCAATTCTTTATAGTTTCATCATCAATAAAAGTAACATAATAATGAGATCCACTGAGAGGTGATACCTAAGCAAGTCCCCATACATTTGTATGCACAAGCTCTAATTTTTCGCTCTTATTTTCTTTCCCAACTCTGAGAAATATTACTCTCTTCTTTTTTTCATAAATTCAATTCTCACATAAATTGAAATCAACATTCTTCAAACCCGGAAACAAATTTCTTGAGTGAAGAATCTTCATCCCCTTCTCACTCATGTGTCTGAGCCTTTAATGCCATAATGCTGCATCTGATCCTTTGGAATTTAAAGCATTAACATAGTTAGAAATACCATTGCATAAATACAATGTACCAATATTTTCACCTTTTGCTATTACTAGGGCTCCTTTAGTGACCTTCCAAGTTTTATCTTTGAAAGTTGTCACACAACCTTCACCTCCTAATTGCCCTATTTAAATCATATTTTTCTTCAGATATGTAACATGCCTTACCTCCTTTAATAGCCATTGGTTTCCATTATGTTTTTTCACAAGAACCTTACCCATTCCAACAATTTTACAGGGTTTATCATCACCCAAACGGACTTGTCCAAAATCTCCTTTAACATAGTCATGAAAATATTTCTTATCAGGTGTGGCGTAGAATGAGGCTCCTGAATCTACTATCCAGGAATCAGTAACATTTTCAAAAGAAAGAATCAAAGCATCATGTAACACATCACCTGTCACATTTTCTTCATGATTTTTTTCTTGTTGTGCATCTCCTTCTTTTCCCTTCTGAGATCTACAGTCTTTATTCATGTGTCTTTTCTTTCTACATTTCTAGCACACTATGCTTGATTTAGACTTGGATTTTCCTTTCCTTGATTTACTGCGATATCCTGAGCTCTTTCCTCTCTCCATTCTTCTTCCCCTAGAATCCGCAGTCAAAGCATTACCCAATGTCTCACAAGAGATTTTCCGTCACATTTCCTCGCTAATGATAGCACTGAAAACATCATCAAAATTTAAAGTACGAGATCTAGAGATAGAGCTACTAATGGCCATTACTAAACCATTCCATATTTCTCGCAATGAGCACAGAAATAAAAGAGCCCTAACTTCAGCATCAAATTTTACCCTTACAGAACTTAACTAACTGGTAACTATATTAAAATTATTTAAATGGTCTGCAACAGATCCACCTTCCGACATCTTCATATTAAATAAATGTTTCATAAGAAATACCTTGTTTGAGGCTGAGGTTTTTTAATATAGTTTCTTCAACACCTTAATCAAACCATCTGTTGTTGTTTCCTTCAAAATATTGGAGGCTACAGATGCCGCGAGGCACAACCGTACCATTCTGAGTGCCTTTCTATCAAGAATCTCCCATTTTTCATCTGTCATAGCTGTTGGCTTCTTTGTTTTTCCACTTAATGGTATGTATAGATATTTCTGATACAGATAATCTTCCATTTCCATATTCCATAGCGGGAAGTTTTGGCTATTAAATTTCTCGACCCTAAACTTACCATCTATCGCCATTGCTCCTACTCGAACCAAGAACCCTTCTTTCCTGCGAGTTTATTAGCCAAATATACCTTCGAATTTGATACCAGTTATTGGAAAATTATATATATTACAGAGCAATGCAACACATATAATATGTGGAAAAACACAAGCACAAAAAACACATAAAACCAGAGAGAAACAAATATACGTGGTTCACCCAATTTGGGCTACGTCCACCCCGAATAGCAAGTCATTCCTTTCTATTATCCAGCAAAATGAAGAGACACAACCTACAATAGATCCACTGTAATATCCTCTATTCTCTCTCAAAGTGTCCCTATATTTTCCTCGCTCTGAGAATACTCATACAATACACAACCACAATAAAATATCCTCATACAAAGGGAGGGCTTGCCTTCTAGGGTAAAAAACCATAAATTAAACATAATTTCTACCGTCAGATCATCCGCCTAATGAACGACCGAGATTGACTAGAAATTACTATACTATTACAAGGAAATTTTACATCTATTTTTAGCTTCGGGGACGCTGCCTCCCGGATGGAGGGTTTGGGGGCCAGCGGTCCCCCGGTGGGGTTTTAGGGGCAGCGTGCCCGAAGCTAAAAATAGATGTAAAATTTCCTTGTAATAGTATAGTAATTTCTAGTCAATCTCGGTCGTTCATTAGGCGGATGATCTGACAGTATAAATTATGTTTAATGTACTAAATGTCCATGAATGTACTAAATTGATTCACCCCCCCCCCCCCCTTTCTCAGTTTAACTAAGCGTTCATCAATTGGTATCGGAGCCAGTTCCCTATGTATCAGTTTAACAAGTAGAAGGAGATCCTAGCTTCCAAAAATGGCTAGCCAAGAAGGATGCTCAACAAATAAAGCCCCATTTTTTACTGGCACAAACTATGCTTTCTGGAAAATAAGAATGGGGACATACATAATGTCTCTAGGAATAGAAGTTTGGGCTATTTTGGAAGAAGGATATGCTCCAAAGGATACTGACACAGAAAAAGATGCCAAACAAAATTTCATAGCCAATGAAAAAGCCATGAATGCACTTTTGAGTAGTATTTGTGAGTCAGAATTTATCAAAGTAATGCATAGTGTGATGGCCAAAGAAAACTGGGATACATTAGAAAGTATCTATGAGGGAGATAAAAAGGTGAATATGGAAAAACTGCAAGCCTATAGAGATCAATTTGAAAATGTAAAAATGAATGAAGATGAAGATGTAGCTAGTTTCTTCTTAAAGGTTGCGGAAGTTGTGAATAACATGAAAACTTTAGGAGAAACCACTAAGGAATGTGTAATTGTACAAACAATATTGAGATATTTACCATCCATGTTTAACCCTAAGGTTTCTACCATAGAAGAAACAACAAACTAGGAAACATTGATAATGAAACGATTGCTTGGAAACTTGACAGCTTATGAGATGAGACTTCCAAAATAGAATTCAAATGTGAGGGAGGTAGCCTTTAAGGCAGATAATTGTAGAGAAGAGAAGGAAGGTACATGCTCCTGCTCTGATGAAGAAGAGGCAAAAATTTTCAGAAGATTGGAGAAAGGCACAAGTAAGTATAAAGGTAAACATCCATTTATGTGCTTTAACTATGGAAGAGTGGGGAACTGAGCTTCAAAGTGTCCCCATAAGAGAGCAGAGAACTAGCCACATGAGACAGAGAAAAAAAAAAAAAAACTGGCAGAAAGGGAAGATATTCAATAAGAAATCATTTTATGCTCAGTAAGATAGCAGTGCATCTGAAATCTTAGATGAATCCTCAAATGAAGAATGAACCTATGAATTTTTGTTGATGGCCAAGGAATATCCCGAAGGATTCATTTTGGAAGATGAGGAAGAAGGTGAGCTAGATCTTGAGGGGGAGATAATGAGTGCCCTAGAGGAAATAGACAGACTTAAACTCAAGTGCAAAAAATAGAAATACATTATCCTAAAATATTTAAAGGAAGAACCAAGTTCAGAAAACCTCATTTAGTTGAAAGTAGAACTTAAATAAGCTAATAAGGTGGAATATATTATGATAAAGAAAATTAAATACAACAATCAAGAGCAAGAAAAAATGGAAGAAAAAGTAGTATGCCCGAGAAAGAAATTAGAAAACACCCAAAGGGAATTATCTATGAACATTCCACAAATAGAAAGATCTGAAAAGTTAGACAAAGTAATAAATTCTCAAATATATCCTCTTATAAAGATCAGGATAGGCTATGAAGGAGAAAACAGTAAGTCCAATGTTTAAGATAATAAGAATATCACTTTCATGAAAGCTGTAATAAAAGAAAATGATAACTCTCAGCAATATGAGATTACTGTAGCTAAAAGGATGATAGAAGAAAGGAGAAGGTTGTGTAAGCAGCTCAAGGATGAGATTACCTCCATGGAAAACTTAGAGAAGGCAAACATTGAGAAAGATGATGAAGCAATCCAAAGGAGATCCAAATAATTAGAAGCCAGTAAGACCTTGATGGGTAATGATATAAGCAAAAACAAGCATCAATCTCAAATGGAAAAGAACGAAATGAAGAAACATTTAGCTGCAAAAGTCTCATGCACTCCTAAATATGAATTAAATAAATTCAGAAGCTGTCAAAGGAGGTTATTTCCTCGTATGAGAAGACGTATCAATTTTTTTTCCTGCCACAAACCTGGACATAAAGTGACATACTGTAAGACAAAGAAAATCAAGTCCAACCAGCAAAAGATATAGAAACTGAAAATACTACCTCAAGAAAACAATTGGAGAGGACAAGCATTCACTAGGTACACTAATCGTTTCCATGGTTACTATTTTTCATGCAATGAATTTGGACATAAATATGTTGAATGTAAATTTTGTTCAAAATGGGGAATAAAATATTATACATCATCTCAATTTTACCTTGGTAAAATAAGATGTTATGTATGTGACAATCCTGGTGACAAAGCAAAAGATTGTAAGACACCATATACGTTAAAGAACTCTAGAAAAATGATGGAATCCAATCAAATTAGACAAAAATGTGAATAAAAAATAAGTGCAAACATTATGAAGAACCCCAATAAAGTATGGAAGGGAAAGAGAAAGGGGGAGGCTGTACTTAAATAACATAAGGAATCCATCGAAGTCTCAGGGGAGCTTCTATAGGAAGCAACACAAACATCCAACCAGTAATAGATAAGAAGCAACATCCCATAGGGAGAACGGTTCATAATTAGTCCTCATAAAAGTAGTCTAAGAAAATCTCCTTGGAATAATAACAGCTAAAATTTCAGGAAGGAAAAGGACAATTCCTCTGAAAAAGAACTATAGAGGAAGAAGGATATCTGAGGCATTCAATATCCAACATATTGATGGAAGGAGAGAAGGCAACAAGCAACCATAGTGGTAGAGGTAACATCAGCCATGAACATGTAATCTAGGAAGATAAGAACACACTAAGTGATGAATGGTTAAAATCAAAAAAATTACGTTTAGAGCTATAGAACTGGAAATATCCATTGAGGATGATCGCATTGTGCATCACACTACAAGAGTTAACAATGAAACAAAATTAAGAAGGATGAGTAAGAGAAATGTTTATCATCATTATATCATTACATCACTCATCTATAGAAGGTCCCCTTGGAGGAAAGCACTTAAATGAGTGATAAAAGTATGAGTGGTCTGCCCTTGTAGATTCCAAGTAAAGAAATTGAAGATGTCTTCCCAAAGATCATTATGTTAGAACAATTAAAGTGTATATAGAGCATCAATGATTCTAGAACAGTCCTAGAAAGGAATATGCAGTGATTTTATTTTAAAACATAATGACATAATAAGAACATGGTTAATGATGCCAAGATTGGATTCAATATATTAATGATTGTTGTTGAGAACAATGTAGAGCTCAACAGTAGAATCTATGAAGGATTTCTTAACTATGGGTGCATGTACGAGCTGGAGTGAAGTTACTGCATGATTTATCAAATTTGTATCGATTGGCATTTGGAACAAGCAACTTTCCTATCAGCAAAATACCAAGTGTTATTAGTGGAGCAGTGGTATGGTACATATCCTCAGGATCAGAGTATTTCAGCAAAAGTACATCAAGGGAGTATTCCCAGCGTTATCAACGTTATAATATATGTGAATCAAGATCTGGTTGCTCTGATTATTGCAAAGTATCTGAATTATGAAGGACTAGTTGTGTTGATCTTACATTTGAAGCTCAAGAGTCTTTTATTGATTCATCTAAAGCCTACTTTAGCATAAAGTAATTGCTGGTAGTAGAGAAGAAACAAAGGTGTGAAGCAAGTGAAACAATCCCAAGTCGAAGTGAATAACGAATAGAAGAACAATCTCAAGAGAGATCAAAGCACTTAGAAACTGAATAAAGCTTAGGGAGGAGCAGCATGGAGGAACTGGTTTTGCAGAGCGATGATAATATAAATATTAGGAGAGAATCATGTTGAAGAATACATAACAAGCATAGGAGGAGTAGCCTAGAGGAATCAGTGTTGCAGAGTAGTGATAGGATAAACAAACAAAAATCAACTAAGGAAGAGATCAGTTAAAAAATTTCCAAAGGAGGGGAACGGATGATCAGGATTAGATTGCAAAAGTGAAGGAAAGAGATGGATGATGGATATCAAATCACATCAGGAGTGATTTCGGAAATCGCAACATTTAAGAATTTAAAATTAAGGCATCAAATGGTAAGTTAAATTATTTGCGATACGAAATGGAGAAGAAATGTGTTGGCACTACAAAACATAACAGATCACAAGAAATAGAGGTCAATCACTAAGTTAAATTGTAAAGTAAGCAAAGTGTGAAGTGTTATCAGATGAGGACCGTTAGATATGGGGGAAGATCAATGGCAGATGACGAATCACAAGCCCGCACATTGAAATGTTAGAAAATGGTGCTAAGAAATGTTAATTTGTTTACAATGTGGTATGGTTAGAAATTTGTGATGCGGTGAAAGGGATGAGCCACATGTCATCACTGCGCATTAGCACACATCACAGAGTTTAAGATTTTTTTCTTAAGGTTCGCAAAGTAAGGTAAGTTGGATGCAATGCGATCACATATTGCAGAAGACATGAGATATGTTTAACTTCTAAAAGTTAAAATTTGAAATGTGTTGTGATTGGTTCTAAGATTGTGGGACCCAAAAACTCTTGTTCTGCGTATATGTGCGTCCTGTTATATGTGCCATGTTATAAAGTATACATTGTTGATTGCTAATTGTATGTATGTTAATATGTTTTTTTTTATTGCTGAAACATATGTATGTTGATAGGACTCAAATATTGTAATACGTGCATTAAAAGGGAGTTTATGTGGGCCATACCCATAGGCCCCAAAGGAAAGACTTGAATGCATGACAAAGTAGCAACAGCTCATGTAGAAAAGTGTTGCGGTAGTGAGTCAAACGAAAAGGCTGAACGCGGAATAAACGACTCAGGTAATAAAAAGAAAAGACTGAACACAACAAATAAAGGCTCAAGTAAGAAAAAGGACCCAAATATCATCTAGAGCAGTGCAAAAGCATGGGTTGAGTTGAGCAAAAAGAGTAGTTATGTAGCACAGTTGAAAGATAACTGCAGAAACAAAAAATACAAAAGGACATCTAGCAGAAGAGAACAAATGCACATCAAATCTAAGAAACTGAAGGGGCTAAGTAAAATAAATTGATTGTAACTATAAATGTATTATTTATTTTATATTTCCTGTGATGCAAAGGCAAGTCTCTGTAGGCAAGGAAAAACTCCAATTTAATATTGAAATGAGTATATAGTGTTGTAACATCCTGAATATGCTGAGCGAGGAAATGAGAGGGTTGAAGGCAAAGAGTCATACTTATTCATTTCATATTCCCATATGGAATGCAAACAACCATGAAATAATCTCTATTAATGATTTTATTGTAATGTGCATAAAGTGGTTAGAGAGTGAAATAATAAAAGAGAGCAAAGAGAGATGTTGTGCAGATCCAAAGATGATATCAAGTAGATCTAAAGGTTGGAAGGGAAGCAGTGAAGGAGTAAAACAAAGTTGATATCTAGGTAAATCAGCAAATGATTTTACTATAGAGTGAGGAAGTTGGTGCTTCCATATCAATTTGTAGATTGATAGATGTCTAGTTGTAGTTGGTTGAGGTAGGAGCCTCATGTGGTTGTAGCCTACATAAAATACATGGGAGTTGGTGCTTCCAATCCAATTTGTAGCTTGATAGATGTCCAGTTGGAGCTGGTCAAGGTAGGAGCCTCTTGTGGATTTTGGCCTGCAGAAAATAGATGGGAGTTGGAGCTTCCTACAAGCTGTATCTTGCAGAATTTGAGGTAGTATCCTCCTGTAGGTTGGAGCATACAAAAAATCAGTGGTGAGAGGGAATTGGAGCTTGCCTTTTCATCACGAAAATAATAAGATGTGGTTTTCTCCCTTATGGTTTTCCACTTATATCTATTGTCTATGTGCTTGATGATTATGTGTTGATGTGATGTTTTAATATGCTTAATTACTTTCTCTACAGACATTAAGCTTGTTAATTATTTATATATTAAGCTGCTTATGAAAGTAAGGTGTAATTGAGTTGAATGAAAATATTTTTTAAATGTCCACAAATGTACTAAATTGATTCACCCTGCCTCTCAGTTTAAGTAAGGTTTCATCATAATAATGATGCACATGGACACCAGATATAAGTGGAAACCCATAAGGGAGAAAACCACATATTATTATTGTTGTGATGCAAAGGAAAGCTCCTGCTCCCTCTCACAACGGATTTTCTGTAGGCTCGAACCTACATGAGGCTCCTACCTCAATTTTTGCAAGCTACAACTTGCATGGGAGCTCCAAATCCCATATATTTTTCGTAGGCTACAACCCACAGGAGGCTCCTACCTCACCCAGCTCAAACTGAAAGTTTATCACACTACAACTTGAAAGGAGACTACAATCCCCTCACTCAACATGAAAGTAAAATGTTGATTTACCTAGATATGAGTTTTGTTTTACTCCACCTTCATAGTTCTTCCCTCTCTGCCATCAAATCTACTTCATATCAGCTCCATATGTGCATAACATCTCTATCATCTCTCCCACATTCTCCAGGTCTCTCCCATTTCATAGCTATCTTTCATTTTTCATCTCTCTTCCATTCTTGTCGCTCTCTCACCTACTCTACATATTTCTAACCTTTCTATGCACACTGATATTACATGTTTTATACAGACAACTAACTCACTATTTGCATTCTACAGGGAATACAAACTGAACAGGCCTAACCCTATGCCTTCCACCCATTTGATTCCTCATTGTTCAGGTCAGGTTATTACATCAGAAATAATCATTACAACACTCGTGGAGTTTTTCATATGCCTATGGAGACTTGCCTTTGCATCACATACAATAAAAATAATAAATACATTTCATTTATAGTTACAACAAATGTATTTCACTCAACCCTTTCAACTCTTAGCTTGTTGCATATTTGTCCTTTCTACTACTGTCGCTGTCGTTTTTGTTTCTACTATTATATCATAACAATTTTTCACAAACACCTTTTGCCCGACTCGCCCCAACTAGCACGTTTCGAACAATATCACCATATATAATTTTTCCGACTCTCCCTCTTCTTCTCATGCCCGTAGCATTCAACCTTCACCTTTGTCTCGACACTCAACTCTGCCTGGAGTGTTGGTTAGTCCGACTTGACCCATGGTGTCTATCTCCCCATTACCGCGATGTTCAGCTTACTTTGACCTTTCCTCTATGTCAGATCACTTACCCAAGTCTACTGCCCACATATACTTTTATTCTATTTATCAAAGCGTAACCATTGTTTATCTCTACATGTAATGTTGGGTTATTTCACCTGAGTCTCTTTCCGCGTTCATAATTTTCTCTATAAACCACCGTAAGACCTAGACCTTATATATATTACCATGGAACTCTGAATAAAATCGCATTCAACATCCTTTATTGCATTTCAGTGTTTCGGCTATTTCTCTTGTGTATTATATGTTATAGATGCCTTCCATTCTCCCGACGTGATTTCTCAAGGAAATACACCTAACCCTGGACCTGGAATATATTAGAATTTACCTTTGAAAATGCATCATGCCCTTTCATTATCACACTTTGCACTTCATTGTTTTAACATGATTCTTGAGTGCTTATCCTCCCGAGCTTGTGATGTGTAGTATGTAGGTCGGGTCCACGTCATCTGCAATTCATCATACCACGTCATCACTACGTCACTGCCACATCATCACCATGTCACTGTCACATCATCTCCATGTCACTGCCACGTCATCGCCATTTCACTACCATGTAATCTTGCCATGTCATCTCCCGCACTTCGCATTTCGTAAGTTCTGCACATTATCGCAACTTTGGAAGTTTAGTGATATCGTAATAATACCGATTTTGCAATTTCACAAATCGCTATGAATACCTTATCGCATGTCACAAAACCTTTCGCATCGCACTTCATCTATTCACTAATTTACCTCCTCAGCACTTCAAAAATTTATATGTTTTCCGTTAATTGTTATATCGTATTGCATGCATGTGATATGCACAAGGAACTCCACTTGACACGTGTCCAATTCGGCACTTTCACAACTTAATCTGCGATGAGATCTAAGCTGTTGATCTTCATGTTGATCTTTGTGATTTAATCAGTACTGTCCATTCTCTCCTTTGGAAATTTTCTTAGGGCTTTATGCCTTAATAATTTCACATGTTTTTTCAACTGCCACTACTCTACAACTCTGTCTCCTCCACGCTACTCCTTCCTGGGTCTTCTATTCTCTTATTCTCTTAGATCTATGTAATATCCCAAAATAGGGATGCAACAATACTAAAACACAAAAATGGAGTAGAAATGATAAATTAACTCATAAAATCTCTATAGAACATATAGCCATCATATTATTGTTACAACAACAAAATTATGTCCCACTATATTATCCCAAAGTGGGGAAAAGCAGCAATATGGACCATAAAAACGTTATTTCCAGAACAATTACACTGTAACAAGGGAAAATAAAATTTATATCCCTTAGAATATGAATTATAGCCCTCAGATTCAAAAGGGGATCATAAAAAATCCCTTTTGCTAAGTTAAACAGATCTCCCGGCCTCGAAATGGCTTAAAACACCCAAACCCATGACTTATACCATGTAGAATTTATAAAGAAAGTGACTGAATGATTTAATGAGGGTTTCTACAAAAATGTAATAGAAACGCATATATCTGGAGTTTTATTAAACAATATGCTGAGAAAATAGAGATCTAGCTTCCTCAATACATTATGGAGATAACCCGGCAAGGGTTTCTTGAAAGCTTAAGTAAAAAAGTGTAGATATGCACATCCGACTCTGAAATAATGTAGTTTTACTACAAATTTACATACATATAGCTGAATATTACAAGAGAGAGATTAGAATCCCTTTTTCTATCTTTCTGGGAGAAGGGTTGGCCCTTTCCCTAAGAAGCTAGCTCAAGATCAATAGGTTTAACCCTCCTGCTGCAACACTCTGAGAAATGATGCAATGCCTGCAAGGGACTGCACTATAGGTGGTCGAAAGTAATCTGGCCAAGTGCCAAGATCTAAAATCTGCTCTGGAATCTTCCTTGCTGGTCTCTCAAAGGAATATAAGCTCCCTTCTCTGAAAAACAAGCTCCAGAAGTGGTGTTGTGAACCTGCACTGTAACGCCCTGCAACACAACATTATACTTCAACAGAAATAACATTGTAGCTGAAGGAGGCAACTTGGCCTTGAGCCTAGATGTGGATAAATACAGTACAAGCTCCCTCAAGAGGCCTCTCAAGAAAGGAGAAGGAATTCCTAAACAGGAATGCCTTGTGCTAAGCAGCACAACAATCTCAACTAAACAGTTAAAGAAAGCACAAAGTCATACAGACCATAAAATAAATAGTCAATAACATAAGATCATATGGCTGCCTTGCACTCCTTTTATAAAATTGGAAGCCCTCTCACCTTGGGTCCCACTCATTAGGGTTTCCTCCACCAAGTAATCTTTCGCCCACTATCTCTGTGTTTTCTCCATAGATGATCTCCACCTTCTTTTCCAACGTTGTGGACTTGGTCAAACTTGACCTTGTCCACATTGAAATGCGCCTTTTCACACATGAGGGTGTGAAATCCAGCTCTTATGATTATCTATTTTTACATTATGAGGGATTTTATTCTTATTTCTAAAATTCATGGGCCTCCTTACCCATTTATTCATCTCCTAAGTGTAAACAGCAAAAATAAATATTCCAATTAACTGCATGCTAATTTTGGAACATTACAGTCCTCCCCTCCCAAATGTTGCTTGTCCTCAAGAAATTGCAAGGATAGAATTGAGAAGTCTCCCCTCCTCCTCATGTAGTATCCACATATGATAAAATCCTCCATGGAATAATATGTTGTCTCATCAATAAATCTCCATGTTTCCCCTCCCAAGCATGCAAGCTAGCTTAATAGCTATCATCATGAAGAAGTAAAGTACTCAAGGAGGAAATAAGGCTTTTTCTAGAGGTCCCTTTGAGGCATGGGACCTGAAATTCATTAGGAACCATCATTACCATGTGGATCCTCCATCCCCAAGCTATCATCCATACAGAATGAGCCACCCTCCAAAATGGTAACTCATGCAAATCATCCTCCACCTTTAGCGCCTGCAATTTAGGTGGGCTGAATAACTAAACATGGTAGACAAAATGGCCTACCCCATGCTGTCCCTCTCTCCACTTATGATAAGTGTACATTATTTGTTGATCTTGGGCTGCAATAATGTTTCCCTCAAGTGGCAAGACAAAGACTAGAACTCCAAATATCCTCTCCCCCATGTCATGAATCATGCTGGCCCAAACCATCCCATACAAAATGAATGGCACATCATCACCATATGGAATCAAGATCAGAAAAATGCTGAAGGGTATGTATAATTTTGGATGATACCAATGGTCCCTCCAGTGGATACAGCGTAGTCTTTCTAACTGTTATGTTAGATCATCATGTGGTAAGTTGTCCTCCAACAAGCTACTAGCTGTGCATGTTTTCTCATCTACTATGTGGTAGTAAGCATCATTATATATCAGCTGAGAATAATAAAAATGACAACACACTTTCCCAAATTCATCTAGATAAGGGTTATTATCATAAGTGTTGGTCTTAGAATGATCATGAAACCCAAAAATAATCTTGCCCCCTTGTGGAGCAATGCGTTGTACATAGATGGTGAGATAATGCAAATACCCAATGAAATGAACAAAAGTATAGTAATGCATTTCTTACCATGCATAATGATAAGCTGAAAGTGAGGTCCATGGATGATTCCTCCCATGAGAATCTTCTCATAAAAATCTGCAACATGAAAGGATGCATACTCCCCTTGGAACACTCCATGAATAGAAGCATACTCCCAAATGACAACATTGTTGGCCTTAGCGATAAGGCTCTTGTCACTCCATGACTCCCTTCGTTGACATTCCACATGCCAAAGTCATCCGCCATCATGCTTCTATGTGGGGAAATCTTCTTCCCATGTGGAAGCCCCTCCTTATCTTTCAACGCTGAAGGGTAGCCTCTTTGTACCTTGAATGTGCCATCCCTTTCTCTGGAAATATCATGATGAGTATGGAGAAAAATTTTCCCATACTCTCCCAAGGGAACCCACAACAATAATAATTCTTGCTACCCCCTCACACCTCCATCATACAAATCATGAGGTGAAACTATGTCAATTTACATGAAGGAGATCATATCAACATAATGCACCCGAAATATTTGCTACCATATGATGCAAGTGTCCTGCCAAGCTTGTTCCACCTACACACCCTTAGAAAAAGGATATGTGATATAATGGCCAAAATATTTCAAGAGTAGCTAATGCAGCCTTTCCTCTTGCTATCCTATGTCATATATTTCCAAGGGGCTTTCCCACCTCTTTCTCTCCAACATCACCCACCCAACCAATGGTCAGTGTCTATCCTCTTGCCCATCACTTGCATCCTCTAGATGAAGAATACCACCATAGTAATGGGAGACAAGATATATCCCATCAACCATTTTTATATCCTCTACTACATATGTTTAGTAATCATTGGAATGCCCCACTAATGGTTGGGCTCCCATCTCTTCATTGCTAATCAAGGACAATGTTATTGATCTCCCTGATGCTATATCCACTGTTTCCAGATCATTCTCACTACTAAATACACAGTTTTTCATTGCACTATAGGGGACAATGCTCATTCCACCCTTCAAATATCTATACTCCAACCCCAAGAGTTGTGTACAACTCAACAATGAGTAAGTAGGATGAGTTTTTAACCTTTCCTTGAGCTCATCAAGGCTCCTTAGCACAGTGAGAGTGTGTTGCTCTAAATCAGCATTGTATTTTGTCCATGGGACATTCAATTGTATAGAACTCTGCATAATATTTGTTGAAACAAGATAAAATGGAAACTTAAGCATACCTTGGTGAAACTTGGGATCATCTTGTATGGCTGCCAGAGTTACCTCCTCCAACGTGATGGTGCCTCCAACTGCTGATGTAGATGGTTGCTCCTCCATGGTTATGACAATGCTAGTACAAGTCTTCTTCAATAGTGGTGAGGGCTTCTCCTCCTCTCGTTTATTTTTTCCAAATTCTCTAATCAACCTTTGAGTAAACTCAGCAAAATTATTCACTCTTGCAAGACTCAAATGGCTGAACCATCAAATTTTGGCTTCACCCTCAAGCTGTAGCGCTGCAATTTCTACAACCTCTCTCTCTACCACTAGATGTAGTAGGACGAATGCATCAAGTTTTCTTGCCCAATATTTTGTTGTAGATGATACATCAAAGGCAGAAAATAGAAACCTATTTCCCTTGATTCCCCACTTGCCATAAGGTCTCCTTTCTTCCTTCAAATGAATTAACTGTGGGAAAGCTAGAGTCTCCTTGAAGGCTCTAGTTGAGATTTGTACTCAACAAGGTAATCACTTAGAATTTTGTGATCCAAGTGTCCTCTATTCCCTTTCTTCTTGTATTCTTCAAAAGAAAGGGAATATTGAAATGATTTGGATTTCTCTACAACACTAGTTTTCTTTTCTGATCATAGGAAGTGCATGGGCCTTCCTCCTCTTGAAACCTTCTAGAGGTCTCACTGCAACTTTCCTCTTTCATTTTCTTATCCTCCTTGGAGAGGTTCTTCATGGATCTGAAAAATGATGAGATAAAGCTTATTATATTCATCATTTTGATTTATTATCTTCTTCTTCTATCTTCTTGATAGCATAATGGTTGAGGTTCCACAAGATGAGCCAAGATTATGCTTAGATACCACTGAAATATCCAAAAACGGGGTTGCAACAATACTAAAACACAAAACTGGAGTAGACATGATAAATTAACTCATAAAATGTCTATAGAACACATATCCATCATATTATTGTTACAACAGAAAAATTATGTCCCACTATGTTATCTCAAAATAGGGAAAAGTAACAATATGGACCATAAAAACGTTATTTCCAAAAAAATTATGTTGTAACAAGGGAAAATAAAACTTATATCCCTTATCATATTTATTATGGCCATCACATTAAAAATGGGATCAGAAAAAAATCCCTTTTTCTAAGTTAAATAGATCTCCTGGCCTCAAAATGGCTTAAAAACACCCAAACCCCATGAATTATACCATACAAAATTTCCGAAGAAAGTTAATGCATGATTTAATGAGGGTTTCTTGAAAAATGTGATAGAAAACCATATATCTATAGTTTTATTAAACAATATGCTGATAAAATAGAGATCTAGCCTCCTCAATACATTATGAAGATAACTCGGCAAGGGTTTCTTGAAAGCTCGAGTAAAAAAGAGTAGATTTTCACATATAGCTCCAAAATAATGCATTATTATTGAAAATTTACATACATATAGCTGAATATTACAAAAAAAATATGAGAACACCTTTTTCTAGCTTTCCAGGAGATGGGCTGGCCCTTTCTCTAAGAAACTAGCTCAAGATCAAGAGGTCTAACCCTCCTGCTGCAACACTGAGAGAAATGACATAGTTCCTACAAGGGACTGTGATATAGGTGGTGGAAAGTAATTTGGACAAGTTCCAATATCCAAAATATTCTCTGGAATCTTCCTTGATGATCTCTCAAAGGAATAGAAGCTCCCTCCTCTAAAAAACAAGCACCGGAAGTGGTGTTGTGAAACCTCCACTATAACACCCTGCAACACAATGTTATAATTCAGAAGAAATAACGTTGTAGCTGAAGGAGGTGGCTTGGCCTTGAGCCTGGATGTGAAGAAATATAGTAAAATATTCCTCAAGAGGCCTCTCAAGAAAGGAGAATGAATTCCTAAATAGGAATGTCTTGTGCTAAGCAGCACATCAATCTCAACTAAACAGTTGAAGAAAGCACAAAGTGATATAGACCATAAAATCAATAATCAATAACATAAGATCATATGGCTGCCTTGCCCTCCTTTTATACAAATGGAAACCCTATCACCTTGGGTCCCACTCTTTAGGGTTTCCTCCACCAAGGAATCTTCCTCCCACTATCTCTGCCCTGTCTCCATATATGATCTCCACCTTCTTTTCCAGCGTTGTTGACTTGGTCAAACTTGACCTTGTCCACATGCAAATTCCCCTTTTCACACATGAGGGTGTGAAATCTAGCTCTTATGATTATCCCTTTTCACATTATGAGGGATTTTATTCTTATTTCTGAAATGTATGGGCCTCCTTACCCATTTATTCGTCTCCTAAGTGTAAATAGAAAAAATCAATATTCCAATTAGTTGCATGCTAATTTTGGAATATTAAAATCTATGATTATACACTATTACCACTTTACATACTATTTCAATGCCGAATACAAAACAGCATTCTATATTAGACCTCTGAATCCAGAATACAGATTTGTTTCTTATTCAACTTTCACACACATCCACTTGCTCCAGATTGGAATCACACCGAACTGAACTACACTGTTCTGCCTCTTTGATTTTCCTTTCGGCTCCTTTGCCTGAGATAATGATTCTAATGCTTCTCCTTTGCCATCGATTGCAATATTTCCAACAGTTTCCCCCTTTGGCATTTATGGCAACACTTCCTCCCCTTTTCATTCTAAGAAGTGTCTATCTTCCTATACTTGCTTTTCCTCCCCCTTTGACATCAATGGCAAGGGGTTATAAAATGTTTTTAGTGTATATTGCATCATTGCATTACTCAAATTTGAGTTCAATATAAGAATCCTCCATTCAGTTCTTTCATTATTAAATTAATATACGCACTCCATCTATTCATTACACACTTGATGAATCCTTTTGTATTTGAATGAATACATCTAATCCACCATTGCATAACCGTGCTAGTAAGATTAACACAGCTAGTCCATCATACTACAACTTTATGAATGATATTAAGAAAGACTAGGCCTTGAAGATATATCAATACTGACTTGAGGAAGAGTGCAATTCTATCCAAGAATAAATTTTTCTTTAATTTTAATATAATACTTCAAAGCAAACAAGATAATGATATTTTGGTACTTTTAATGACCTTTTCATTCTTTGATAACGCAACTCGGCATTCTCCTTGATCTATTTTTGCCACACCAACACCATGATGTATGCTATAATACTCCGATATTGGGGACCTATGCCATAACACTGCTCCAAAAGTAACACTTGATATTCTACTGATAGGAAGACTGGTCCAAACACCAATTGATGAATATTTGTAATGATATATTGATCATAACATATTTATTATTCATTCTTCTTAAAATAATTTTGTTACATTACTAACATTTGCTGAGAGACACACATTGTAATAATCCTTCGTAGATCTTTACCAACTCCATAGCTGGAACTCTTCTTCAAAAATTTTATGGGCTAATCTCCCTGTGAGAAGTTTCTTCTTGTCTAACCCTAGCTAGATGTTTATTCCTGATATTGGAGCCTCTGCTGGTGCATTTTTTATTTTTTTTATATCGGGGAGTATCATCTGTAGACACTATCCCTAGTTTTCCTCTTAGATAATCAAATGGTTCTCTAGAAAGAGGTTTTTTAAATATGTCTATTGTTTGTTCTTTTATTGGGACATAGTCCATCTTTACTATTTTCTCTGGTACTTGTTCTCTAAGGAAGTGATACTTTATTGGGATGTGCTTGGTTTTCGAATGAAGCACATGATTTTTTGATATGCTTAATGATCTTGTATTGTTACATTTGATAGAAATAGGTTCAATGATGCTTACCTTGATGTATTAAAGAGCTTTTTTCATCCACATCAGTTATGTGCAACAAGCTACTGCTGTGATGTATTATGATTTTGTTGTAGATACAGAGACATATTGTTTCTTCTTGCTTAACCATGCCACCAGGCTTTCTCCCAAATAGAATGCACCTCCACTTGTGATTTTACTATCATCCATAGAGATGACCGTATCTTCATCTGTATATGCTATCAATGTGAAATATTTACCTTTTGGATACCATAGGCCATAATGTGTAGTTCCTTGTAGGTATCTAAATATCCTCTTGATTGCCAACAAGTGATTTTGTTTTGGTGCTGCTTGATATCTTTCCACAATTCATATTTCCAACATAATGTTTGGCCTAGAGGTTGTTAGGTATAATAGACTTCCTATCATAGATTTGTAAAGTCTTTGATCTACATCTGCAGATCCATCATCAACACATAACTTGCATCCAATGATCATGGGAGTTGACACAAGTTTGCAGTCTTTCATTTGGAATATTTTTAACATGAGTCTTAATTATATTTCTTTTTAAATGAATATGGCTTTGTTCTTATATAGAATTTTAAGTCTTAGGTAGAAGGTAATCTCTCCAATCATAGACATCTTAAATTCTGACTTCATCTCTTCTACAAATCCTTTTACTAATTCATCCTTGTTGCTGCCAAAAATGATGTCATATACATATATCACTACAATTAAAAGCTCATTTTCATTAGCCTTTATATATAGATTTCTATCTACTCCTCCCTTCTTGAATCCTTGTTTTTGAAAGTACTTTTATAGCCTAGAATACCATGCACATGGTGCTTGTTTGAGACCATATAGAGCTTTCTTTAATATCCAAACGTAGTTATCTTTATCTACTAAGGAAAATCCTTAAGGTTTTTCCATGTAGACTTCTTCCTCTAGATCTCCATTTAAGAAGGAAGACTTCACATCCATTTGATATATCTTGAAATCATGATAGCATGCAAAAGCCAGAAACATTCTAATTGCTCTCATCCTTGCTATAGGGGAAAAATTTTCATCATAGTCAAGTCCTTAGATTTGAGAGTATACCTTACATACAAGTTTGGATTTATTTTTGATTACTTGAACTTTTTCATTCATCTTATTCTTGAATATCCACTTTGTTCCAATCACATTTTTCCCAATAGGTCTTGGTAATAACTCTCAGGTCTTGTTCTTCTCAATCTAGTCTAATTCTTCGTTCATAGCATTTCTCCAATTTTTTTCTTTGTTGGCTTCATCGAAATTCTCCAGTTCTATATGTGACAACATGACTAGATACACTTCCTTGGTCTGTTCAACTAGTTTTCTTCTAGTTTGGACTCTTGTGCTCTTCTCTCCAATGATTTGATCTTCTAGATGTTCTTCTAAGTGTGTCTTGAGGGTACTTTTGAGGTTATTTTTGTATATTCTATTGTCTCAATATGTTCTTTATTTTCTTTATTCTCATCTTGATGATAATTTGGAAGATTGAAATAATTTGTACTTTTGGTTCTGTCTGGTAGTTCATTGAATATCACATCAATGCTTTCCATAATTTTATGTCGTCTTTTATTGTAGCACCTATAACCCTTACTCTTTGACACATATCCCATAAATATTCCTTCATTAACTCTGGCATCATACTCCCCAATTTTTTCATCATTATTCTTTATGAAAAAATTTCTTCCAAAGACTCTAAAGTGCTTAATTGATGTCAGTTTCCCATGCCACAATTCATATGGTGTCTTGTCACAATTTTGTCTGAGATGAGCTTTGTTGAGAATATGAAAATTTGTGTGTACTACTTCTTCCGAGTAGGTTTGGGGAATGTTTCTTTCTTGCATTATGGCTCTGGAAATCTATTGTACGTACTTGTTTTTCCTCTCTACCACTCCATTCTGTTAAGGTGTATTTGCAACTGTAAATTGTTGCATTATCCCACATTCATTGTATAGGTTTTCAAAATCATCACTTGTGAATTTGCCTCCTCTTTCTGATCTGATGCATTTTAGTTTACATCAAGTTTTATTTTCTGCTAGTGCCTTGAATACATTTAATTTCTCAAACACTTCAGCTTTGTATCTAAGAAATGCCACCGATGTTAATGTGGAAAAATCATCCATTATCATCATGAAATACGATTCGCCACCTGGTGCATTTGTTCTTGACTGTCCACATAGGTCCATGTGTACAAGCTAAAGAGGCTTACTTTTAGATAGTTGGTCTTTATCTTTGAAAGATGTGCAAGTTTGTTTCCTAGTTGGAAGGACTTAAATATGGTATTTGGTGGCTTCTTTATTGCAGGAAAATCTCTTACAACTTTCTTTTTTCTTAATTTTATGATGTGGTCAAAATTTAGATGTCCCAATATTCTATGCCATAGCCAACGTTCATCAAGTTTGCTGATGTGTCATGCTTCATTATGCTCTTCCACTATATAAACATTACTCTCTGTTTGAACACCTTTGACCAAGGTATTTCCTATTGTGATTGAACTTACCTCACAGTCTTGGCCTCTAAAAAGGACCTAACAACCTTTATCACAAATTTTACTAACACTTAGCATATTGGCTTTCAGACCATCTACTAACAGTACATCCTGAGCCTCTCCTCTTCCATTTTTCAGGCTAACTGTGCCTCTTCCCTTGATTTTTCTTTCTCTATCATTATTGAATGTTACATTCCTAGATTTATTTTCATCAAAAGTTACAAACTTGCTTCGGTCTCCAATCATATGTTTTGAGCACCCACTGTCCACCTACCATTGATCATTCTGATCTTGAGAAATTAGAACCAGATCACATTTATTTAGCTTCATTTTCCATTTCATGTAGGTTTTTGATCTATAAATTTTCTGAGGAGATGGATCAAAGTATTTGAGAGGAGATTCATAAGACTTGTGCCCATTTTTATGGCAGGAAAAATATTTTATTGTATTTCTGAATGGATTATGTACATGAGTGAATCCACCATTTTTCTTAATTCCCTTTGATTTTCCATACTCCAGTCTCTTTAAATATGCTATGCACTCTATGGCTTTATGACCAAAACTTTTACAACAAAATAATCACCCATGGAAGTTGTATTTTTATATGGCAGAGAAGATTGTTTGGGGATATAGCCATATGGTCATATGAAAATTATGTCTTTTGGAAGCTATTTAATATGTGTTGGAATGTTTCTTGGTTGTTTACTCCTTTTGTTTCCAGGGTTTTCCTTGTGGTGCATTGTTATTGTAGCTCATGAGGATTTTAAGGGTTTCCCACATTTTTGTTCCCAGATTGATGGGAGTTAATTTTTTCTTTTAGGACAACTTTAAAAAATGTAATAGATTTCTTACCCTCTGCCTTCGACTTGCTCAATTCTTCTTCATATCTTATCCCAGTCTTTACAAGAGGAGATATTTGTGCATTTAATATCATGTTTAATTGTTCAACACCTTATAACTCTTGAATGTTCATTGTTTAATTATTTTGATCCTTTTCCAGTTTCTTTCTCACACTCACCACCTCTTCTTCCAATCTTCCACATTCCTAATTTTATCTCTTATTTGCTACAACAGAATGTATTTTACATTCCTTACTTCTTCTAGATCAATTTTAAACTTAATAAAATATTCAAACTTTGGTTCTTCCTTTACATGTTTTATAAGGATTTCTTTCTATTTTCTAGTCTTGAGCTTGAGTCTATCTATTTCCTTTAGGGCATTAACCAACTCCCCCTCAAAATCTACCTCACCTTCTTCTTCAAATTCTCTAAAATCATTTTCAAGCTCTTCCTTGGCCATAAAAATGAATTCTGATGTTCCTTATTCATTAGGGGATTCATCTGAGCTCTCAGATGCACTATTGTCTTGTTGAGCATAGAATGTTCTTATATTAAATATTTTCCCTTTCTGCCTATTGCTAAAATTTCTTTTCTCTTTCCCTTTTGATTGATTCTCTATTTCTTATGAGGACATTTTGAAGCATAGTGCCCCACTCTTCCACAATTAAGGCACTTAAATGGAAGTTTACCTTTGTACTTACCTGTGCCTCTATCCAATCTTTTAACGAATTTGGCTTCTTCTTAATCAGAGCATGAGCATGTACGTTCCTTCTCTTCTATGCACTTGTATTCTTTAAAGGCAAATTCCCTCATGTTTGACTTCCCTTTAGGAAGTATCATCTCATATGCTGTTAGGTTGCCAAGTAATTGGTTCCTGGTTAAGGTTTCCAAATTTGTTGTTTCTTCTATGGCAGAAACCTTAGGATTAAACCTGCACGGTAGAGATCTCAATAATTTTTGTACTAAAACACTTTCCTTAATTTATTCTGCTAGGCCTATCATGATATTCACAAATTCTGCAACTCTTAAGAATAATTTAGCTATATATTCATCTTCATTCATTTTTAAGTTTTAAAACTGAGTTCTATGTGCTTGTAGTTTGGCCATCTTCACCTTTGTATTCCCCTCATGAATATTTTCTAATGTATCCCATATTTCTTTGGTAGTCTTACTGTGCATTAATTTGATAAATTCTGACTCACTTAGACTGCTTAAGAGTTCATTCATTGCTTTTGCATTACCTATGAAATTTTGTTTGGCATCTTCCTTAGTGTTTGTATCCTTTGGTGCATATTTTTCTTCCACAACAACCTATACTCCTACTCCAAGAGACATTATGTATGTCCTCATTCTTATTTTCAACAAAGCATAGTTTGTGCCAGTAAAAAAAAGGGTTTTATTTATAGATCTTCCTTCTAGACTAGCCATTTTGGGGAATAAGGACCTCCCTCTAGTGGTTAAACTGATTCAAAGGGAACCAGCGGGTGGGTGGGTGAATAAATTTATTCTAGTCATGGAAATTAAAATTATTTCATTAAACTCATTAACAATTCATTCCATTAGTAGCTTAATACAGAATGATCAACGAAATAAATATGTGAGCAGAAAGTAATAAGAAGATTAACACATCTCATCAACACATAATAAACATGCACATAGACACCAGATATAAGTGTAGAAATTATATAACTTATGTGTTATATGTCCAAGATTCTCATGATCTCACACTATTTTAACTTCATGCAAAATACAGAATCTATTCCACCATTGATCATTTGCGGAAATTAAATCAAGATTGCAATGCACACATGAAACAATAAAAATTCACACACATTAACATAGTTGTTTAATGGGAAAGCATGAAGCTGAAAACCCAAAATTTCTATATATAATATATGTCATAGATATCATGTAATAATCCTCATACAATTCTGATCATATCAAGCTCTCAGTACAATACAATCGCTACACACTAATCAGGCCCGATCTTGCAAATCCATGCACCAATCTTTGCCACCTTCTAGCCTGCCTCTACTGTGCAATAGCTACGAAAGAATGGCTCTGAATGAACTCTAATTTCCCCAACCTTGCTCACCCAATCCTCATTGGCATCTCCACTGAGTTTTGGATGCAATCAATGCATCATTATAGTCACAACTGATAGTCACACTTGCTCTTTCACCCATCTCTCCACTGGTCTCCATTGAAACTACCATGCACTGTAGTTAACTGATGTATTATTTAGTTGATTAATGAGTTACTATTTAGTGAATTAATTATCTAATTAATTCACTCCACTCTCACTAGTGTATCAATCAGTTAGAATAGATACAATTAGCTCAATTGAGTCTAACTGAGTTAAAATACATACAACTCCACCAACTACTTCTCCAACTCCACCAAACTCTGTCACATGAGTTCTAACTAAATTCGTCCATGCAATAGCTTTAGTAAACCTCAAGAATAGCATAATTCCTTCTATCAGCTGGTGTGCCACATCTGTGCACTTAACTGAAGTGCTCCAAGAGAATAAGATAATGCTTAGAGTCCAATTATTATTAAGAGCTAATAATATTCGACATATCTATATTTAGATTGGTAGTCTAAAAATAGACTCCGCTCAATATGTCTAAAAATATAAGTCCATATATTTTTCGAACTTGACCAACCATCCACAAATAGCATCCTGCAACTCATAGAATATGATCGAGATGTCAAAAAATAGACATAGTCTAAAAATAGACTTGCACCAAAAATAGCCTACGAGCCTACTTAGTGAAGGCGACTCTTTTCACTAAGCTCATAATCTTGTTGAATCTCAACAATCCCTCTCAACAAGATAAGGATTATCTTCCACCCTGATCCTGTCTCTATGGTATTCAAATTTTCTCCTAATGAGCGCCTTCGTCAGAATATCTACATCCTAATCCTCCATAGGAATGTAAGAAAGCAACATGATCTTCCACCACACACAATCTCTGATATGATGGTACCAAATGTCAATATGTTTAGTTCTATTATGAAATACTAGATTAACCGAGAGTTTAATGCAACTTTGATTATCACAATATATCACTGTGGGATCTAAGTAAGAACCGAACAACCCGACCAGGATCTTACTCATCCATATAGCCTCCCATGCAGCCAAAATTACTGCCATGTACTCAGCCTCCGATGAACTGAGTGCCATGGATCTTTTTTTCCTGCTGTACCAAGAAACTATTGTAGATATGATACTGAAAATCCCTCTAGATGTGCTCTTTCTATCCATTGGGCTTCTTGCCCACTCTGCATCTGTGAAGCCATGCAGCTTCACCTCATCCGACTATCTGTACCACAATCCATATCTAGATGTGCCCCTAAGATACCTCAAGACATGCTTTCCTGCCTTCCAAAAGAGCTTGGTAGGCTTAACCATTGCTTGTGAAAGCTGGTTCACATCATAGCATATGTCCGGTCGTGTATTGAATAAATACATGAGTGAACCAACCAACTATCGATAAACAATGGCATCCACTACCTCTGCCAATGTAGCATCCTCTTTCCTCCAACCACTAGGAACAGGACTGTCGATAGGCTTGCAGCCTTGCATGTGAAACTTCTCCAGTATCTCCCGGGCGTACTTGCCTTGAGACACAAACAATTCACCTTTCCACTGCCAAATTTCCAATCCCAGGAGATAATGAAGGAGGCCCAAGTCCTTCATCTCGAACTCCTTTGCAAGATCTGCCTTGCATGAGTGTATCAACAGCTCATCACCCGTTAGTATTAAATCATCTACATAAAGTACAATGATCAAAATCTTACCCTCCACCACAATCTGTTATAGATTTGGATCCACCTCACTCTTGGCGAAACCAAGTCCAATGAAATAATTGTCTATATGTGTGTACCAAGCACGAGGTGCTTGTTTCAGCCCATACAATGCTCTTTTGAGCTTGCACACATGTGACTCGCTACTGAAGATTTATAATCCTTCAAGCTGCTCAATGAACACCTCCTCCTCATTGACTCCATTGAGGAATGTAGTCTTCACATCCATCTGATGAATGTGCTAACCCATCTGTGCTGAGAGAGAAAGGATAGTCTGTATTGAAGAATACCTTGCAACAGGTGCAAAGGTTTCTTCATAATCAATCCCCTCAATATGTGAGAAGCCCTAGGCAATAAATATTGCCTTATACTTCTCAACGATCCCATCAGTAGCTTACTTCACTTTTTAGATCCATCTCGAACCTACCACTAATCTCCCTTCCGGCCTTAGGACAATCTCTAATGCACTCTTTCTGACAATCGAATCATACTCTTCCACCATGGCATCTACCGATGCGGGATCCTCCACAACTTCCTTGAAAGAGGATGGATTTTTCACAATACACTTGCTCATCAGAGCCATGTATCCAGTAAATCAGTCGGGTGATTGTCTTTGTCTACGCTATGATGTAGGAGCTCCTACATTTTGCGCTGCATCAAGATTCAGTCGCTCATCTTCTGTATTGCGCTTTCGCCCACTGATGTTTAGCGTTGCATGTGTGGTTTCTTCCACTCCATGAACCTCATGTTGTGGCTGATCCACATCTTGAGGCTCATTTTTAGGAACAAGTAGGTTTTCCTCTGCATGCAAGTGTAGCTCCCTCTCAAGCGAGAACTTCATGGCTTTCTCCTCATGAAATTTGATATCCCATCGAACGATAGTCATCCGACTGTCTCGAAAATACACACGATAATTGTGGGATTTTTCTTTGTACCACACAAATATACAACCTCTACGGTCGGCTCCAACTTCTTCCTGGCATCCTTTGTCACATGAATGTAAACATGTGAGCCAAAAATCTTCAAATGAGAAATATTAGGCTTCTTACCAGAAAATGCCTCTTCGGGTTTACTCATGCCAAGTACTCTATGAGGACAATGGTTTTTCACATAAACCACAGTGTTGCATGCCTCAGCCCACAAGTGTATATGAAGGCCCTGATCATGCAACATCGCCTGCGTAGCACCCACAATTGTTCTGTTCTTTCTCTCCGCGACCCCATTCTGCTGTGGGTTATGAGGTGCTATGAGTTCTATTCGAATTCCTTCTTTGCTACAGAAGTCTTTGAGTTCACTAGAGATGTATTCACCACCATTATCGCTCCTTAGAGCTTTCACCTGCTTCCTCGAATCTTTCTCAACCAGTGCCTTGAACTCACAGAACTTTTAGTATGTCTCGCTCTTCTTCTGCATGAAGAAGATCCAGCACTTACGAGAAAAGTCATCAACAAATATCACATAATACATGTGATTTTCTATTGAAGCAACTAAGAAAGGTCCACACACGTCTGTGTGAATTCTCTCAAGGATCATCGAGGCACGACTATCCTTCTCATGAAAAGTGGTCTTCAAATATTTTCCCAAAGTACATCCCTTGCACTGATCTGACTGCACAAGTGTACCCTTGGGAAGCTCGGCAAAAATCTACTGCAAAAGTTTCAAAGCGCCATGGTGAAGATGGCCCAATCTCTTGTGCCACAATTCACCCTCATCCCGGCTCACCACTCCTTTTTCTTTGCTTGCCATTGTTGTGCAGCCATCTACCTACAAATTGATAAATATTCTTAACTTGAATCCCTATCCTCCTATTTTGACTAGTTTTTTTATGCCGAAGGAAAGATTTTCCCTCACTAAAAACAACATCATAACCCTTGTCTTCCAACATCGCCACGAAGATTAGATTCTTCTTCAATCCTGGAACATGCATGACATCCTTCAAGATGAAAGGTTTACCAGACTCCCTCTCAAAGGAAATGGTCCCGATACCAGTCACACTGTATCTACCATCATCACCCATCTTAATGTGCACTCCAAGATCCTTTTCTGCTAGATCACTAAACAAATATTTGTCTCCAGTCATATGGAAAGACACACCATTGTCAAGAAACCACACCAATCCCATCACACTTGAAAACAAGCATGCAATCAAAGAAAAATCTAGGTCAAACTGTGAGGCTAAGGCCTCTCCAGCTGTAGATCTAGTAGCCTGCTTATTCTTCTTCTTCTTCCATAGGAAATTAGTGGCGAAATGGCCGTGCTGGTGACAGTGAAAACACTTCACCTTGGACAAATACTACTTCTTGATTTTCGCACCAGATTGACAAGTATTTTTCTTTCCCTTCCATTTCCTTTGTTTGGAAGCCAAAGCACGATTTTCTTCATCTTCATTCTTCGATGAATATCCATCCTTGGTACTCCGCCTTATCTCCTCCTGCACAAGATCTGATCAAAGTCGCTCCCATCCTGGCAGTTTCTCCCGTCCATTGACAATCTTCGTAGCTATGCCAAAACTTTGGAAGCCCAAGGAGAGCCAGGCTCACCAAGTCTTCTTCATCAATAGTAACCCCTACTATTACCATCTCATCCTTGCAGTGGAAAAAATTCGTGAGGTATTTTTGTATACTGTCGCCTTTCTCCATTTTTTTTTTCTGAGCTTGTCTTTAAGTTCCAACTTCCTCTGGTCACTTTTGCATTGGAAAAAAATTGTCAAAGCCTTCCACATTAAGAATGGAGTGGCTTTATCGTGAAGGCTGGACATAATGTGGTCCTTCACACCTTCCAACAGAATCCTTCGACAATTTTCTACCTTCTTTTTCCATGTGGCAAGTGTGACTGCATCGCTAGATCCCAGCTTAGGAACATCGCTATCGATGGACTCCTTCAACCCATTATCATCCAACACTGTCTCCATCCTGTCCTTTCATGCAATATAGTTCAATATGATTCAAGGGCATACTCCAATCGCAATCCGTTGAAAGAAATTTAAATGAATGCTCAACTTTGACACCAAGAAAACATTGCAACAAATTCGAATTCCACCAGCACAAAACTCAACCGCTTCAATAATTCAATCTCCTATGATCAATACTGCTCTAATACCATGTAGAAATTATATATATTATGTGTTATATTTCCAAGATTCTCCTGATGTCACACTATTTTAACTTCATGAAAAATAAAGAATCTATTCCACCATTGATCATTTGCAGAGATTAAATCAAGATTGCAATGCACACATGAAACAATAAAAATTCACACACATTAACACAGTTGTTTAATGGGAAATCCTGAAGCTAAAAACCCCAAATATATATATATATATATATATATATATATATATATATATATATATATATATATATATATATATATATATATATATATATATATATATATATATATATATATATATATATATATATATCATAGAGATCATTTAACAATCCTCATACAAAGCTAATCATATCAAGCTCTCAGTACAATACAATCGCTACACACTAATCAGGCCCGATCTTGCAAATGCATGCACCAATATTTTCCACCTGCTAGCCTACCTCTATTGCACAATACCTGCTAAAGAATGGCTCTGAATGAAATTGAATTCCTCCAGCCTTGCTCACACAATCCTCATTTCCATCTCCACTGAGTGTTGGATGCAATCAATGCATCACTATAGTCACAACTGATAGTCACACTTTCTCTTTCACCTATCTCTCCACTGGTCTCCACTGAAACTGCCATGCACTGTAGTTAGCTGATGTATTCCTCAGTTGATTAATGAGTTATTATTTAGTGACTTAATTAACTAATTAATTCACTCCACTCTCACTAGTGTATCAATTAGTTAGGCTAGATACAACTAGCTCAACTTAGTCTAATTGAGTTAAACTAAATACAACTCCACCAACTACTTCTCCAACTACACCAAACTTTGTCACATGAGTTCTAACTAAATTCCTCCATGCAATAGCTCCATTAAACCCTCAGGAATAGCGTAATTCCTTCTGTCAGCTGTTGTGCCACATCTTTGCACTTAACTAAAGTGTTGCAAGAGAATAACATAATGTTTAGAGTCCAAATATTATTAAGAGCTAATAATATTCGACATATCTATATTTAGACTGGCAGTCTAAAAATAGAATCCTCCCAATATGTCTAAAAATAGAGGTCCATCTATTTTTCCAACTTGACCAACCATCCACAAATAGCATCCTGCAACTCATAGAATATGATTGACATGTCTAAAAATAGACTTGCGCCAAAATAGCCTGCGGGCCCACTTAGTGAAGGCGACTCTTTTCACTAAGCTCATCGTCTTATTGAATCTCAACAATAAGTGGAAACCCACAAGGGAGAAAACCACATCTTATTATTGTTTTGATGCAAAGGCAAGCTCCTACTCCCTCCCACGACTAATTTTCTATAAGCTCCAACCTATAGGAGGCTCCTACCTCAATTTATGCAAGCTACAACTTAAAAGGATACTACAATCCCCTCACTTAACATCAAAGTAAAATGCTGATTTACCTAGTTATCAACTTTGTTTTCCTCCACCTTCACACTTCTGCCATCTCTGCCATCAAATATGCTTCATATCAACTCCAGATGTGCATAGCATATTTATCATCTCTCCCACATTCTTCATCTCTCTCCCATTCTCTAGCTCTCTTTCATTTTTCAACTCTCTTCCATTATGTCGCTCTCTCACATATTCTCTAACTTTATAACCTTGCTATGCACACTGATATTACATGTATTATACAGATAATTACATGATTGTTTGCATTCTACAGGGAATATGAAGTGAACAGGTCTGACCCTATGCATTCCACCCATTTGGCGCCTCATTCTTCTGTTTAGTTTATTAAATCATAAATAATCATTACACACTGATGGAGTTTTTCCTATGCCTATGGAGACTTGAATTTTCATCACATACAATAAAAGATAATAAATACATTTACATTTATAGTTACAACAAATGTATTTCACTCAACCCTTTAAGCTCTTGGCTCACTTTGCATTTGTCCCTTCTGTTGTTGTCACTGTCCTTTTTGGTTCTGCTGTTATATCATAACAGTTCTTCACAAATGCCTTTTTCCTGACTCTACCCAGCTATCATGTTTCCAAAAATGCCACCATATCTCCTTTTTCCCGACTCTTCCTCTTCTGCTTATGCCCGTAGCATTCAGCCTTCACCTTTGTCTCAACACCTGACTCTGCCTAGAGTGTTGTTGATCCTGACTCGACCCATGGTATCTATGTCCCCATTACCGCAACGTTAAGCTTACTCTTCCCTTTGCTCTGTGTCAGGTCACTTACCTGAGTCTACTTCCCACGTTCAAATTTTTTTGTATTTATCAAAGCATAATTGCTTTTTATCTCTGCACGTATTGTCGGGTTGTTCCACATGAGTCTCCTGATGCATTCAAAATTTTCTTTATAAACTGCCGTAAGACGTGGACCTTAAATATATTACCATGGAACTCTGAATAAAATTGCATCCGACATCCTTTATTGCATTTCAACGTTTCAGCTATTTCTCTTTTGTATTATATGTTGTAGACCACTTTTGTTCTCTCGATGCGATTTCTTAAGGAAATACACCTAACCCCAGACCTGGAATATATTAGAATTTACCTTTGAAAATGCATCACATCCTTTCATTATCACACTTCACACTTCGGTGTTTTAACATGATTCTTGAGTGCTTATCATCCTCAGCTTGTGACATGCGATATGTGGGTTCGGTCCACGTGATCTCCATGTCATTGTTCCATGTCACCTTGCCATGTCACTACAACATCATCGCCACATCACTCTCATGTCATCGCCACATCATTTCCACATCACTGCCACATCACTACGACATCATCACCATGCCACTACGATGTCATTTTGCCATGTCATCTCCCATACTTCACATTTCAAAATTCCTACACATTATCACAACTTCGCAAGTTTAACCATATTGCAATAATACCAATTTTTTGATTTTGCAAATCACTGCGAATACCTTGTCACATGTCACAAAAACTTGCCCATCACACTTTGGGTCTTCACTAGTTTACCTCATTGGCACTTTGAAAATTTACATCTCTTTCGTTAATTGTTATACCATATCACATGCACTATGTGATATGCGCAAGGAACTCTGCCTGACACATGTCGACTTCGACACTTTCATAATTTAATATGCGATGAGATATAAGCCATCAATCTTCAAGTTGATCTTTGTAATTTAATCAGAACTGTCCATTCTCTCCTTTGGAAATTTTCTTAGGGGTTTTATACCTTAATCATTTCACATGTTTTTTCAACTACCATTGCTCTGCAACTCTATCTACTCCTTCTTGGATATTATCTTCTCTTATTCATTTGGATATATGATTATACGTTGCTGCTACTTTATGATGCAGGAGCATCATGCTAAATTGTCATTTTTTATTTGGGTGATTTAGGGGGTGATATATTTTTTAATTATTTTATAAATTATTTACATTTTAAATAAATTAAGAGAAAAATTTGAGTGTAAGGTTTATTTTAAATATCCTCTCATAAATGAGAATATGAGTGGAGTTGAGTTGTATAGATATCTTAGGGATTATGAGCTTCTTAAAAAGAAATTAGTTGAGTCAAAGGAGGGATAAGCTATTTTAGGATTTGGTTAAGTTAATTGTGGAGGAAATCATGGATTCAAATTAATCCACAACTATGTATAAAAATAAAGCTTCGTATGAGGATGGAGGAGAGCACCTAGAGTGAGTGTGATACTGTAAGAATGCAAGTGTAAAGGGGAAACCAATGAAGTATTTGGCCCATGCGAAGTTGAAATAGTCATTATTTTATCATTCCATGTATTCACTCTATTCCATGTTTTCTTTTGTTTATTTTACTCTGCAATAATATATGTAATAGACGAGTGCATTACTTGTAGGAATAGGTGTGCAGTTGGAACAAATGCTGATTGGTGAAATCGATCTAGGAAAACCTCAAATCATGTAGACTAGAAGTGACCAGTGGATCGTATAGCTTCAACGTGAAGGCCAAATGATGGATTGAAGACAACATAGAATGGTACCACGTTGTACAGGACAATCTTGGATGCTGAATGCTGAGATTGGCATAACATTGAGTGACAGTCGAATAACGAAAGTATGATGGTGGATTCCGGGGATTGATACTGCTTGAAATATTAAAGGTTAAGTGAACCCATATTGCTGGAACCAGTGTGATGTTATATCCTCATGTAAAGAGCTTGCTGTAGAAATCACACTATGTAATATTTGTTTTGTAATTATATAACAATGGTTAACGAAGTTCACAATTGTGCTAGTAGCAATGCAAAGCCATGCCAAGTCGGCCTCCGTTCACTTATGCCAACGCTACCTGTTTGGTGAAAATTCTATTAATAATTATGCTGGAATTTCCATCAGAATGTCGCATCTTCCTTGTTTCTGTGTTGGTTGATAATACAAAATGGTAATCAGAGATAGAGACCCTCGAGTATATATATTGTGGCTTGTACATTTTTTATTTTTGTCAGTGGTTCAAATTGAACATTGAAAGGAAGATAGCTGATGTATAAATTCTTTACAGAAAAATATAGAGCATATAAACTCTATCCACTCTGAAGAGTTTGGTGTTTTGTGTAGAGCACAATTTGTCACTGCATCGAATATTTAACGTGGGTCTTTTTTGTTCACTGCATCACTTTACATACCATTTCAATGCCAAATACAAAACACGATTCTATATTAGATATCTGAATCCAGAACACGGATTTTTTTCTTATTCAACCTGCACACACATCCACTTGCTCCAGACTGTAATCACACGAAACTGAACTGCATTTTTCTACCTCTTTACTGCTCCTTTCTGCTTCTTTTCCTTAGATAAGATTCTAATGCTGATCCTTTGCCATCAATGACAATATTTCCAACAAGAATTAATTTTTGAGCGTTGTAACATAAATAATGCTGAAGATAAAACACAATTTCTCTTGACATGTCTAGTTTATACTTAGATAAAATCTAAATTTCAAAATATTTTTTAGACCACCAGCCTTCTTGACCATTTAAATTAATGAAAATTTATTAATCTTCAAATGTTTCTCTTAATATTTTTCTTATATTAAAATAATATTTTAAAAAAATATTTTTTATTATGAGTATTATCAATATTAAACTATGTTAATGTTTTCTATTAATAAATTAAATATATATATATATATATATATATATATATATATTCACTTTAATTATTTAGATATATAAAACTTATAACCTAATATTTGTAGTTAAAATAAAAAAACCATCATCATTAGCAATGTCAAATAATAATTTCTTATAACAAAAGTAATTCCACATAATTTCTTACATTTTTTCCATCTGAAATAATATAGAGAATAATTATAATCTATCAAATTTTCAACTTAAATTTTGTAATTGAATTAAATAATGAATCATTAATAATCTAAAACCATAATTTATTACCTTATTAATTAATAAAAATAATATAATATAGTTTCTTATAATATATATTTTTTAAATTATCAATTGGGATTATATCGAGTGGTTAGCTAGAATGACTATTATCTTCCCTGCCTAAGTTTAAATCCCCACTAGGGGCATGATGAGCCATAATTCCTTCATAAATATTATTGTATAGGTTTTGAGTCATTTGAACTCTTGAGTATACCCATGAGCTTACAAGGTTAGTTTTACTGGTGGGCTCGAGTTTGAAGAATTGGGGTTTGAAACCTTCCCAAAGAATTTTAATACATTGAACAAAGTTCATTGGCATCCAAAAGCTCATTTTTTCTAAACAAAGTTTTTTAGGGTCCAAAAGCTCACTTTCGCTATAACCCTGGACTTATTTTACACTTAGATACTTTTCCAATAGTTTAATAAAAACTAAAGCAATCAGCTCTAAGGAAAAGAGAAATTATCTTGGAGGGTCAATTTTACTTGTGGATCTGAGTTTCAAGAATTGGGGTCAAAACCTTCCCAAGCAGTTTTGACACATTAAACAAAGTGTTTCAAGCTCCAAAAATTGTCACTTGTGTCAAAACATTTTGGCATTATTTTACACATAGATACTTTTCCGATCCTATTTGGGACTATTTTTATCCTAGATGAAAATGGAAATTATTTTTTCCTAGAGTTTGGGGTAGGTTCACAAAAATCAAGAGGAAGCATATAAGTTTTTTAAAATTTTTTCACTAGCTTGAGCTAATATAATTACAAATATATTACTTTTTAGAGATTATAAAATTATATTAGGCTATTTTTAGAAAGTTACTAACCCTAATAACTCACTACATAATTCTATTTTCCACTATATCAAATACCTCTCTCACTCAATTTTTAGAATATAAACATTTTCTTATTCTAAATCATAGTTCCATGGAAGATGTAATGGAAAATAAGTGAATAAGAATAGGTAAAACATTGTTTACTAATGATCAAATATCCAATCATCCCATCCCATTATCACACCCGTGTCAATAAAATGAAAATTTTGTGGACTAATACTTATTCCTGGTGTTGTTATAGTCATTATTGGTTTTTTTTGGTAGTCGAAATCTCATCCATCCATGTGCCACCCATGGAATGTTATAAATAGCTAAAAATTCCTCTATTATTAATAAGGCCATGACTATGGTTATATGGATTGGAATTTCAATACGTAGGAGTTGAGGGGGGAAATTTTAATGTGACAATGGATGAAAATGGTTAGAAATATATAATTCCTTTGTGTGAGCTAACCTAGATGATTTCAATTGGCCAATATAATTCCTTGATAATCCATGATCAAGGAGTTTGAGGTGATGTACTTCCATCATGATTTTCCCCTAGATCCCAAATCAGGATGACCATCTTGATTTTTCATTATGTTCCTTTTAGTGTTACAACACACACACACACACACACACACACACACACACACACACAAACACACACACACACACACACATATATATATATATATATATACATGCTGAAGCATACATAAACCCTAATCCATTAACCCTGGATTAGAACATAACCATAGTTCCCTTGACTGAATCTAAAAAAAATACCAGGGGCCGAAAACCATCGTACCCCAAAACCATGGGCGCGGACCACCCACTGGAAATTAAGGACCAAAAATTTTCACCGGGGCACTGACCCAGACCCCAACAGGGGCGGCCCCCCCTCTTACCCCCCCATGCGTGATTAGTCGTGGAAAGAATATAGCACATACCCAACAGATTGATTATGGGAATGAGAGTATTCACGAAATCATGAGAGCACAAGATGGCTAGGCTATCAGTGCCACCTGTGGGTGTCATCATCTTAAATTTTCCTTTATTATCCATGGTTTGGTATGATTTCATTTCTTAATGGTTTCTATATGGTTTTGGGTGGTATGTTGTCCAATTTAAATTGGCTTACCCCTAGTAGGAAGTCATAATTTTTTGTGTTTCGACTTCTTGTTGATACTTTTTTCTATCAATTAAGCCCCTGTGTCTCCTTTGTTGTCTCTTTTGTTGATGGATAAAGTATTTACACTTCACTAACAAACATTATAATCTGACATGGCATGTGAGATAATGGGACTATTGCCAATGTTTTACGCCCTTAGTTATTTATTTACAAAGTTATTTATAGGAAGAAAAGTATAAACCATGAAATAGATAAATGGGGAGAGAATAGAAAATGTAATAATTACAAGTTGTTATATAGAAAGGATAAAAGTAAGTTCATATGAAAAATATGTAACAACAAATGAAATATGTATGAACAAAATAAAACTGAAGAAAAAAAAAGTATGGGGAGAATTTAGAGTAATTTTTTGTTAGCCACAAGCTTACAAAAGAATGTAACAATATATTATATAAATATCAAAAAATTATGTAAAATTTAGCCTCGAATCTATTCATGGAATAAAATTAAAATTTTGGAGAGAAATTCATACATAAATACAGCTGGAAATGGCTTATTTCTATTGATAATTGAGAGTAAATCTTGTTTTTTCAGTTAGTTCCTCAAATAATTATTGTCCATGTCTTAATTTAGAAGCATTATGATGTAAATGGATCAGAGAAAAATACTCAAAATGAAAAATTAAGATAAAAAACATCATAAATCCTTTTGGGACATTCTCATTAGAGAAATTTTGATGTCTAAAATAGGTCTCCTAACAAATATTATAAAATAATAGTGGAAATAATAAAATAAGATTAGATTACATCATCAAATTTTAGTGGAAAAAAATAAAAAAAAATACTTTTTCAACTTATCTCCCTAAAACTTTACTCAAATTTCAAATGGGAGAACTCGTTGGATGTGAAATTTAATTCCTCATCCTAGGAGTATGCATGTCTCATACTTTCGATGGACAATGCTACATTAAAAATGAGAATTACATGGAAAAACATTATTGCAATCAGTGTTTTCATGTATTTCATGTTTTTCGTGTAGCACGGTCCATCAAAAGTATGCAACATGGGTACTCCTTCGATTATGAATAAAATTATGCATCGAAAGAGTGATCCCACTAGAAATTTGAGTAAAACCGTAGGGAGATAAGTTGAGAAAAGTAGTTTTTTTTTATCTTTTTATTTATTTATTCCAAAAATGATGAATCATTCCCCATAGTTTGAAATCATCATCTTAACTCCTATTGGTTCTTATAAAGTTGATTTTGGTTGTAGTTTTTTTTTTACCCCCATTTTTTACCTCAAAATTTCTCTAACGGATATGATTAAATCAATCAAACTTATCTACAAAAAATTTAGCCATTAGCACTAGCATCAAATCCTATACCTTCTATAAGCATTTATATAAATGTAGGAAATAAAGGATAACTTGAAAGACCGCAAAAGTAGGGGTTTAAAGTGCTTTCTACCTTGTAACTCCTTCGAAACGTTTGTTGCCACCAAACATGTCACCTTATTGTAAGCACAAAAATACTAAATCAGAGGGAAATAACAAAAGCCTTTAGAAATTTTTCATGCCTCTCCTCATATGTTTTTCATCCTTTCATTCACGGTATCCTTCCATTTTTATATGCACTTGAAACAATTAAAGAGACGATTTTTTTTGGGGATTAGTTTCTCTTTACCTTAATTTTTTTTCAAATGTGTTTTATTAAAATTCAGGAAAGGGAGTTCTAAAGGAATTTATTTAAAATTAATTAACTATTTCAAAATGAATTTTGGTAGGCAGGCGCCCCATACATCTTATATTTTAATGCCACCTCTGTGACTCCCGACATGAAAATTTCCAAATAATATTATCATCATATCATAGTATGAATTGAATAAAGTGCCCCAACATTAACATTGCATGAGATGAAATATGTCCCTTCAACCTCCTAGCATGTGTATCATACAAATATTAACCACATATGAATTTGACATAAAAACACCTTGTGCCTCCCCACATAAAAATTTACATGTAAAAAAATAGTAGAAATAAACATATGAACATATACATCACCCATAATATCACTGCTTCTAACCCCTCAAAAAGAGTATGTAATCAAGTGAAAGTATGCCCAAAAATATATTGTTGTCATAAACCAACTATGTTGAACATGATCTATAAAATATACCGAAGATGAAGTTTGTATGTTGTAAATTTATGATGAAAGTATATTAAAAATAATAATACATGAATTCTAAACATAAAAATAAATATGCACATCACATAAGCTCAGGTTCCCTACCATTTTTGTTACCTATTTATTTTCCTTCGATTTCCTCCCTTTTCTCCCAGTTATGAATCTCTGGAAACATATCCTGAACAAAAGTATCCCTCTTGTCATTCATCCCAAAATGAAAGTTGTGGGAAAATGAAAAGGTTGCATTAGATGACGAAAGTGCAAGGGCTACAGGGGGGTGAGTGTTTTCCATAACTATGTGAGGAAGTGGTTGTAAGGACTAGTAGTGGTGCACAATTATGACTTGAAAATAAAAAAATGACACTTGGTTAGTGGAAAGTATAGGGGGAACTGTACGATGAGAAACTTATGGCCGTCGTCCATTTCGATAATGTTGTGCAATGGGATTTGAGTTCCATCCATCAAACATAGGAGTTTATTGTGGCTCTAGAGGTTTCTATTCATGTATCTCAACAATGTTATGATGTGGTAGTGGCATGTTTTAATATCGATGTGGCATTGGCTAAGGCGATAGGCCTCAACTAAAGGTCACCTCTTTGAGTGAGTTAGTTAAATAGTTCACAATCAACATCAAAATGGATGGAAAATTGAATCATTTATTGTTGTTTTGTCTCCACAAGACAATTCCCATGTCTACGCTATGCTTTTCTATTATTGTGCAAGCCCTTTCTATGGAAACTATTATGCATGTATGTAGTAGCCACAATATCTTTATGAAAGTAGGAATCAAAGTATATCATGTCATTTAATCATGCTCTTGTAAATGCTAGGGTACATGACCGAAGATACACAAGATAAGTATGATTGAAGGGGAAGGAATTTCTCCTACTATTAATTTTGGAATCTCAGGAACAAATTCACTCTTGTGGACAATCTTCCTCATCAAGAAATACACCTCCTAGCCCTTGGAAGGATTTAATTATGTTAAGGACAAATGTATTTTTAATATGGAAACCAACATGCATAAAAGGAAAGGTCAACCCTAAAGAGAAATTTGGAACCTTTGGAAGTCTATAAATACAACTCAAGTGAACCTCATTTTGACATCATCATCAATAATTCTTCTTCTCTCTTCTTTGGTTTGGCTAACAAAGATCTAAACTTGGTTCATAGAAATTTTTTTGTACAGGTCCGAAATTTCAAGGTCTGAGCTCACACATGCGAAGAAGGAAATTTTTTTTGTAGATGCAAGGTTGAATTATATAAATATTAGCCAAAGCTACACACGTGATGGAGTTCTCCTTACATTTGGAAGGCTTCAGCCGCATGCATGGTTACTAGCTCTGTGCGGCTAGGTTTTAGGGTTTTGATGATAGTTGACCTCAATTTTTTTATTATTCAAGACATCCTTGGAAATGTTTTTTTGGTTCAAATATGTATATGGTGCTCATTATTCGGTTGGTTTTGCTGGATAAACTTGTGATTCATGAATTTGATTATTGTAATCTCTCTTTGTTGAACATTTTATGACAATATAATAAGAAGAACACTTTATAATGGTTTCCCCACCTTGTGGGGTTTTCCCCTAGTCTTTGACCAACTCATGGTTTCTCTATTTGTGCATGTTTTCTTCTGATGTTCCTTTTATTATTTTGCTGCATAGTTGAAGTTATTTTTCTTTCAACCTAATTTCTATTAATGTTATGATGATATGTGGTGAATCCAATGTAAAGGGTGAAAATTGTGTTAATAAAATTATCTAAAGCAAAGACCAATAATTCCCTATGAAAAATTAACATGGTATCAAAGTTGGGTTGAATAAAATTTTTAAAGATCAATCAGATAAAGACATCGTTGATGGAAGGAAGAAAATATGGCGGATACCTTAAATATTGCTAGGGATAAAAGGAAACCCCAGGAAATCTAGTAATTAGGGTTTGATGGATAACTTGAAGTTAGGGTTTCAAAGAAACCGTGGAGTATGATAAAGGCTTGAACTATATAGTATTTTTTGATTTGGGTAGCATCAGATCTGTTCTAAGTCTCAAATTTGGAATGGAGACTTAGACACATGTATTCCAAAGAGCCCAGAAATTGTTTGTGAAAATTATACCCAAAATGAGTTTTATTAAAATAATTAATTATTTTTTAAGGGACCCTAAGTCTAAACTTAGGAAAATAAAATAAGTAATGGGTATTAATAAAACAGAGTGTGGATGTCTTACAAAAAATGGAGATCAAGTTGATTAGAGATTTAATCTCAGTCATTGATGTTTCAAAAAGAATATTATAAGAAGGACATTAAGGGTAATTTGGAAAATATTTTGAGATAGAGAATGAATCCAGAGAGTGAAATTATTTAGTGAGCAGTGATCGAGGATAATATCGATCGAGAGGATTCTCACAGAGAGGGGCAGGGATAATTTCCATAAGGGATATTTCTATATCTATAGAGTGCATAGTGAGGAGGTAGCATAATCCACAGACATCTACACAGAGCTATTGACGTAAAGGCTACGTTGGGAATATGAAAAGCTGTAGAGGGAGTTACATTTTATTTGATGTACCATTAGCTAAACTGAGAGGGGGAGGGGTGGGGGCTGAATTTGTTTAGTACATTCATGGACATTTAAAACTCTTTTAATTAAACTCATTTACACCTTCATTTCATAAGAAAATTAATACATAATGAATCAACAAAATTAATGTGTGGACAACAAGTAATTAAGCAAACTAGAACATCACATCGATACATAATCATCAAGCACATATACAACAGATATAAGTGGAAACCCATAAGGGAGAAAACCACATATTATTATTTTCGTGATGCAAAGGCAAGCTCCAAATCCCTCTCACCAATGATTTTATGTAGGCTCCAACCTACAGGAGGCTACTACCTCAAATTCTGCAAGCTACAACTTGCAAGGAAGCTGCAACTCCCATTTATTTTATCCAGGATAAAACCCACAGGAGGCTCTACCTCGACCATCTACAATTGGCCATATATCAAGCTCCAATCTGAAGTGGAAGCACCAAATCCCATTTATTGTCTACAGGCTACAATGCACAGGAGGCTCCTAATTCAACCAACTACAACTAGACATCTATCAAGCTACAAATTGATATGGAAGCTCCAAATCCCTCACACTACAATGAAAATCATATGCTGATTTACCTGGATATCAACTATGTTTTACTCCTTCTTCACTGCTTCCTTTTCAGCTTAAATTTCTGCTTCATATCAGCTCCTAATGTGCACAACATCTCTATCAGCTCTCTCTTATTCTTCCACTCTCCAAACTTCTGTAGCTCTTTTACATTTTTTTGCTCTCTTCCATTCTGCAGCTTTTTAACATTTATATGCACACCGATATTACATGTTTTATACAAATAGCTACATGACTATTTTCATTCTACAGCTAATACGATGTGAATAGGCCTAACCCTATGCCTTCCACCCATTTGATTCCTCATTCTTAAGTTCAGGTTATTATATCAGAAATAATGATGACAACACTCATGGAGTTTTGCCTATGCCTATGGAGACTTGCCTTTGCATCACAAAGAATATCAATAAATTTACATTCATATACAATATTTCAACTTAGCCCTTTTAGCTTCTTAGCTTTATTGTGAATTTGTCCTCTTCTTCTTGTTGCCCCTTTGTCTTTAATGTTTCTACTGTTATATTCTAACTGTGATGCATAACCTCCATTTTGCCCGACTCGACCCATGTTGTTGCATTTCCAACAGTGCCACCATATCTCCTTTTTCCTCACTCTGCCTAGATATCTTCCTCCTTCCCACAACATTCAACCTTCTACCTTTTTCAACACCAAACTCTTCCTGGAGGTATTTCCGAGCCCGACTCAACCCATGGTGCATGTCTTCTTATTACTACAATGTTCATATTTTTCCTTTTCCCTTTGTTTTGTGTCGGACCACTTACCCGAGTCTCCTTTAGCCGTGTTCATACTTTTTTCAACTTAAATAGGTGTAAGGATGGACTTTAAATATATTCTATTTCCTTTGAATAAGGCATCACGTACACTTTCCATCACATTTTGGCATTCAGGCGATCTCTGTTATAAGGCTTATTTTCTCTCCGCTGTGATTTAACAATGGAAAACCTCATACTTCCGGACTTGAAATATATTAATATTTACCTTTGAGAGGTATCGTGTCTGGGCCCATTTCACATTTCACACATTGACATTTATTTTGTCATTTGGTTCTATATTTCTTTTCATTCTCCGATGCGATTTATCAAGGGATAAAACTCTTACCACGGGATTTGAAATATGTTAAATGGTAGTTTTGAGGTGCATCACATCTGGTTCCTTCATAGAAATTCGACGTTCCATAGGTTTTACGTTCTAATCCTCATTTTCCTCCTTTGAGACAATTTCTTCACAAAAAGGCATTACATCCAGACTTGAAACCCTTTAAACTTCAACGTTGACCTGCATCGCGTCCTTCCTCTTTATCGCACTTCACACTTTGACATTTCAACACTATTCTTAAGTGCTTATCCTCTTGATATTGTGAATTGCAATATCTGATTGGGTCCCATAGCCAGAATTTAATTCTTTAGTCTTTGACATTGTAACTCCATCGCATCTTCTCCTCATATCACATCTCACACTTCTTATCGCATCGCAACAAATTAACTTGCGACGACTTAATATACAAATGCAAGAATCGTCGATAGCGATGTGTGGTACGCGAATTTCCCACGCCACACTTTTAGATCCGATATAATTTAGCTTTGAAGCATATTGCATCCAATACTCTTCTCAAATTTCGCACTTAGACATTTTAACATGATTCTTGAGTGCTTATTCTCCTAATCTTGCGATGTGAGATATGTGGGACAGGTCCACGTCATCTCTACATCGTCGTGCCACATCACTGCCACATCATTGCCACATCACTTCCATGTCATTGCCACATCACTACCACGTCATTGCCACATCACTGCCACATAATTGTCATGTCATCGCCACATCACTACCACATCACTACCACGTCATCTCCACATCACTGCCATGCCATCGCCATGGCACTACCACATCATCTTGCCATGTCATCTTCCGCACATCGCATTTCACAATTTATGTGTCTTATCAAAAATCGTATATTTTAACTCATCGGAAATCGGCCCAAAAACCTTATCGCACATTGTATAATTTAACCCATTTCAAATCGACATTTCAAAAATTTACCTCTACATTGTTAACAGTTATACCATATCGCATGCGCTATAAGCTATGCGGTGGACCTATGACCACACATGTTCACTTCATCACATCACAAATTAAACAATATAACTTGTTATTTCTTAACACATAAATATAAAAGTCGCAAATTGCGATGTGTGCCAACCTTCTTCTGTGATCTAGTCCATCCATTGCTCTCAGTATCATTTTTGTGAATTTATCCTCATCATCTTTTCCACCCACACAATCATCTCTGTCAATAGAATTGCATATGTAATAAAACCTATTCTGTCATTCTTTGATCTCCAACAAAGTTCATAGGAACTTTGTTCACTATTCGTATTCATACAACATAGTATTCACATTATATGCACATGAACCAACTCGACCCATTGAACTTCACGTGCCCTTGTGCATTTTTTTGAATGCAAAATAGTCCGACTTGACCTGCGCGTTCACGATGTGATTCAATATGTTCATGAATTGACCCAAGCTTGTTGCCTTTTCTGCCTTTGCTCCTTGATAAAGATTCTAATGGTGCTCCTTTCCTTTTTATTTCTCCTCTCTGCTCATTTTCCTAAATGATAATTCTGGTCTTGATCCATTCCTCTTTGTTTCCCCTCTTCCTTTCTCCTTTTCCTCTAATGTTGCTCCTTCGCCTCTATTTTACTCTTTTCTTCTCCTTTGCCTCTATTTTATGCTTCTTTACTTAACTTTTTCCTTCTTTGCCTTATTGATCCTTTATAATCTAGCTGATCCTAATCTGATCCTTTGTTCTCAATGTTAATTCTGGTGTTGCTCCTTTATGTTCCTTGTCCATCAATGACAATATTTCCAACAGTCTCCCCTTATGGCATTGATGACAACACTTCCTCCAAAAATTCCTCTCCCTTTCATTCTGAGAAGTGCCTATCTTCCTCTGCTTTCTTTTCACCCCCATTTGAAATCAATGGCAAAGGGTTACACCCTTTTCTAGTGTATTTTCCATTATCGCCTTATTAGAGTTCTGCATAAGCATTCTTCATTCTGTCCACATACCTGACTGAGACTCCTACTCCATTTGGCATATAATCATTGTTGGGAGAACACTTTGGGAATCATTTAACTTTTATGTATATAGATAGTAAGATAATACCATCCCAAAGCACAGACTCCTTGCACTTGTATAATGTTGAAGGTGATGATAAGGACACTCCATAGAACAAACTGTACCAGACATATATAAAAATAGATGTATCATTGGAATAATGCTAAAATACTAAGAATGCTCCATACAATATATAAAGTAAGCTCCAAATACACTTCAGTCTATATTATGTTCTTCATCTTAGATACATATATGTTGAGGAAGATTGTAGATCGAATTTGTCTTCTTCTGCAATACACATTTGTTCAAATATGATGATGCCAATATATATTTTGCAACCACGATTCACCTTTACTACCAGATTACATAGTGATTTTGTTGTATTTTCAAGGATTTCTTTACACAGAACTTGGTTCATCGGCCAACCTCTCATACTTTATTATAAGCGATTCTCAAATTCACCCACATACCATAGTTACAGTACTTTTAGGTTTAACACATGCTTAAGGAAGAATAATGGTTAGAGCGTGATATATCGGATCTCTGCCATATACACTTACGCAAAAAGTGTCTATGCATCCAACGCCGCAAGATATTATGATACCCATTGATAATCCATGTGGTAATTTTCACTTTGGTCACATAGACAACCATATTTATGATACCCTTCATAATCTTAGTTATTTGTATTAAGCTCTCCACTGTTCTCTACAACAATAAAAAATATACATAATATGATTTTGCCATCATTGACCTTTTGTACTGATGGAGATGCGATATCAATCAAATTGTTTTATCAAAATGCATTTCAGGAAAAACATTTCAATTTATTGAATTAGAATCTCAAAGACAGATTGTTCATAGTTTTATCAATCATTTATCTGCTTCCCTCAGAAAAAAAAACATGCCCAACTTCAATGCAAGCTCATCACATCAGTAATTCTTCCTCCAATACAAACGCGACTCAAATAATAATGCTTGGGTGCTTCCTAGAGCAGCTACTCTTTGAGTTCAGTATAACGATCCTTCATTCAGTTCTTATTTTATTAAATGAATATAGCAAACTGATGCTATCACAACTCATGAGAATGTTGGAAGGCATGTCACCATAGAATATTATGTTATTTTGTCCCTTGCTGCTTGATGATAGTAATATTTGTTAGACTTATGATGAAGATGTAATCACTACAAGTCAAAATCCCTTGATGTTGATGTGAACAATGCGTTCAAACAGAGCTTACACTTTACTGTAAGATTAGACAATATCTTTCAATCTAAAAGGCCCAATAAATTTATTACTGAAGAGTTACATATTTAAACACAAAAACCTCGAGGATTGATACATTCCATGCATTAGACAATCTTATTATCAACTATACTCTTTTATTTATGGCACAGGGGGGTATGTGTTGGGTTTGGAGCATGATTATCTTCTTTATTTTGTATCACAACATTAGGCTTCTTGTAATTAAACGTTGTCGGGGGGGATCCAGGAAGGGGGGGGGGGGCGGATGTGACTTTATGGAGCCCCCCCTGTAGGGGGTTTCAGGGGCAGCAGCCCCAAAGCTAAAAAAAAATGTAAACTTGCCTTATCTCACAATAGAAGCTATGTTTAATTTAGGGTTTTTTACCCTAGAAGGAAACCCCTCGTTTTGACTGAGGGTATTGTATTGCGGTTGTGAATTTCATGTGTATTCTCTTAGCGAGAGAATGACAGAGCGCTTGTGAGAGTGAACAAAGGATATTACAACAAATCTGAAGTAGGTTGTGTCTGTTCATTTTGTTGGATAATAAAAAGGAAGGATCGGTTGTTTGGGGTGGACATAGCCCAAACTCGGTGAACCATGTATATTTGTTTCTCTTTGGTTTTATATGTTGATCAACGGTTGTCATTGATGTCAACCCAAGAAGCACCAGGAGCTAACCCAATATTGCATGGGAATTTTGACCTACCAAATTAATGTATTCTGGGTCAATAATGCTTTTGACGGTTTCTACTTGTCAAGATGTTTTCGTTGATATATGGCACGCCATGTAATTCTCCACGGTTTGAGATATATTCATGTTTAAAGTTTGTACACCTAGTTAGTGGGATAAAACCCCATGTGGTTGTGGAATGGGTCATTGAAAAGTCATAATTAATATTTTTTAAGCTCCTAAAATCCCTCCCATGTTAAATTTTTGAGGCCCCTCTCAACCTAAGAATTTATATTAATTGTGATCCTCATATCCTCCTCATGCAAGGGATTTCACCATATGAAACAGGTCATCATGGAATTTTTTCTCTAACGTATTTTCTACAAAGGTTTAGAAGCTGAAATTTTTATGAGGCAAAGCCAAAATCCTGAGGAAGCTTCTGTGAAAATTTCAGATCAAGGTGCGCAATATTTTCGAACATATCATCTGTGGAATTTAGTGCTTTTGCAGGCTCCTAAAATTCATCGCAAAGAAGTGACCTTGGGAAAATTATCATAACTCTCTCTTTGAGTATTGGATTAGAATTCCAAAACAAGTGGCAGATAGTGCACAGACTGTAGTTTTCACCCTATCAATTTTAGATCCGAATGAAGAAACAATGACATGTGGCACGTCGTACAATTTTTCTCTTCTGAAACATTCCATAATTAGGGCATTGTGAGAGATTGGGCATAACTCTCGCTTGAAGAATCAAAATTGGGTCAGACCTGTGGCATTGGAAAAAAACTCAAAGGACTACTACAAGACCAAAAATTAGATATTGGGGATCTGAAATAACAGAGATACACCAAATTCAATATCGAGCTCATAGAAGGCAAGAAAAAGCTAGATCATGTGTTGTCAAGGGTTGCAAAGGACCAGACTTTCTAGGGCAGCAAAGCAAATAAAGGTGCAACAGAGGGTAGCATGGAAAGAGCAGAAACCAAGGTGCATAACAACAACAATAAGTTCATCATATGAAGTTTTCAAGTGGGCAACACTGCATATAATCATTGTAAGGTATCATTGTACTAAGTCATTGTAAATACATTATTGTAAAAATTGTACTACTGTCTATCTGCCAAGAGTTGAAGAGGTAGTGTTGGGAGGTCTAGGATCATCATTAGGTGGTTGTGTCAAAGTTGGGGTTATGGTCTAACATCATTATATATGATTGTAAAGTGGACCATTTTCCCTAGTACGGGAGTCCATTCTTCTTTTATTCTTCTATAGGGTGCTAGGGTGGTGCTAGGGTGAGTTGTAGCTCATTTGGTATTGGGGCATCCATTTAGTTGACTACTAAAGAATCTCAGGCATTGGAGCGTCTATCCAGTGGGAGCTGGAGAAGAATGATTTTCTACATTCTATGAAGTTGGAGATTTATTTTCAATCGGATTTGAATGTTAAAGAATTATTAGAAAATAATTAGGTGGTTTTTGTCCCCGAGTGGGTTTCCACCTTAAAAACTGTGTGAATTTTTTTTCCTTTTGTTTGCTGTTATCATTGTACAAACACTGATAATAATTGAAGATTAACTAATGCTCTAATTGAAAGGAATACTTTTTCACCCACCCCCCCTCAGTATTTCCAACAATTGGTATCAGAGCTTGGTTCCTTCAATAGCAGTTTAAAAACTAGGAGTTCATGGAGCATACTAAGAGTGGTGTACCTCTATTCAATGAAAATAATTATCCACTCTGGAAAGGAATAATGGAGGTCTATCTCTTTGGGAAAAGTTACGAAGTATGGGAAATTGTTCAAAATGGATTTACATCAGCCGCAGATGGACAAGGTAAGAAAAATTTGGTAAATGATGCAAAAGAAAAGAATATTATTATCAGTGGACTTATTGAATCTATTTATCATAAGGTATTGGGTTGTAAAAATACCAAAAATGTATGGGACAAGCTTGAGAGTATATATGCAGGTGATTGAAATGTCAAAGAAGCAAAGCTTCAAATCTATAGAGAAACATTTGAGCAACTCAAAATGAAATAATATTGCAACATTGCTGCATACTTCCAATACATTGATGAAATAACCAATACTCTGGAAGGATTGGGAGAGCCTGTTGATGAGAAGACTATTATACGAAATATTTTTAGAATGTTACCAGGGAGATTCAACCCAAATGTATCGGTCGTAGAATACAGTACAAATATGGACAAACTCAACAAAGAGGAATTACATGGAGTTCTCATAGCATATGAAATGAGACTTGATGGAGAAGAGGGTACTTTTCATCTAGAAACTACATTCATTGCATATAAGAAAACCAATAAGGATAAAAAAACTTCAATTGAAAAGACATGCACCTACAAGTGTGAAGAAAAGGGAGATGATGAAGAAGGTATTTCAGATGAACAATATGCTTACTTCATGAGAAAAATAAAAATTGGTAAGGGAGAATTCAAAGGTAAACTTCCAATGATATGTTTTGGCTGTGATGAGGTTGGGCATTTCCCAGCAAAATGTCCAAACAAAAATGATGGAAACTCAAAAGTAAAGAAAGGCTTTAAGAAATTCAACAAGAAAGGATCCAAAAGGAACTTTCTCTCTAAAGAAGATAGCTCATCATCTAATGAAGACAATGACAGTGAAGAAGAAGCCAATGGGAGAGTCTTGTTTATGGCCAAGCACTATAAACGAAAGCACAATAAACAAGAGGTATCAAATAATGAAGAAGGATTGACCATAGAAGAATTTTATAAGGAATAAATCAAGCTTATAAAATATCTCAAGGCAGAGAAGATCCGTTCCAATACTCTTGAATAACAAGTTCAAGGTCTCAAAATTGAAGTTGAAAAACAAAAATGCATTTAAGAGTCACTTCAAAAGAAGTTGGAAGAAAGAAACGAAGAAAGGGAAGAAATAGAAGCCGAAGTAGTCTCGCTACATGAGGAAGTGAAGAAAGATGAATTTAGAAGAAAATACATTTTTATGGTATCAATGGCTTTGCTCTGGTGAAAAAATTCTCATTTGGTCAATTTTTACGGAGGAAATGATAGCACATTATGAGGATACAAAGAGAAACACCTTCTTTAGCCAATTGGTAAATCTAAAACAAAAGGGTTCAGTGGTGGATTGCATTGAGGACTTCCAAAAAATGAATATAAGGGTAAGTGATATTCTACAGAAACACAGGATTGATTTCTTCATAAGGAATTTAAAGGATAACATCCACCATGAATTTCACATTTGGGAGCCTAATTCATTGGAGAAGGCATTCAGGTTGGCAATAAAAATTGAATGTAAAATTATGGCGACAAGGAAGCCTCCGACTCACATCTATAAATATGGAAGTGTTGCTACTCCTAGACCTCCACAACCTACAAGGCTGACACCACAAAAATTGGAAGAAAAAAGAGCGAAAGGTATTTACTATAGTTGTGATAGAAAATACACTAAAGGTCATAAGTATGATGAGAAGAAATTATTTTACATATATTGTGAAGAGGAGGAAGAAAATGAATAAGAAACTTCAAAAGAAGAGGATATACAACAAGAACCAACCCTAGAAGAAGAAGAAATGAGTCTGACCTTATCATGTAATGCATTGGTAGGAATTACCACTCCTCAAACTCTCAAGATAGAAGGACATAGCAAGAAGAAAAAGGTAATAGTGTTGTTTGATTTGGGTAGTACCCATAATTTTATTCATTGTAAGGTAGCCAAGGAATTGAATTGTTTCCTATACCCAGCACCAGAATGTCAAGTGATGGTTGCAAATGGAGGAACTATAAATTGCTCTGAAAAATGTGATAATATCAAACTAACCATGGGGAAATATGTATTTAATAGTGCAATGCTTTCCATTCCAATGGGAGGTACTGATGTTATATTAGGAGTACAATGGTTATAATCTCTGGGGGCGGTAGCTTTTAATTTTCAAGAACTTTTCTTGAAATGTTTTTCAGAAGGAAAGGAAATCGAATTACGATGTATCGCAGGGAAGCCAAGAATGATAATAAGCTCTAATTTCATGACAAATCTTCTTAAGAGAGAACAACGAGGCTTAATTTCACAATTATTCTCACTAGAAGTTCCAACATCAAAATCATCTATTTCTCCTAATCTCCAAAAATTCTTCGATAATCACTCCTAGGTGTTTGAAAGTCCCAAAGGACTCCCACCTATTCATGATCATGATCATGATATTCATTTGATTCGAGGAAGTGTTCCTATAAACATCAGGCCTTACATACATCCTTATGTCCAAAAGAATGAAACTAAACATATGATTCCAGATGTGTAAGAGGCGGGTATAATTCAACCTAGTCAAAGTTTTTTCTCTGCTCCACTAGTATTGGTGCACAAGAAAGATGGATCATGGCGCATGTGTCCAGATTATAGGGAGCTCAATAAGATCACTATTAAAGATAAATTTCCCATTCCTGTGATTAATGAACTATTGGATGAATTACATGGATTACCAAGTTGGATCTTCGTTCAAGATATCATCCAATTAGAATGAATACTGAAGATATTCCAAAAAAAAAATTTCGAACTCATGAGGCTCATTATGAATTTTTGGTTATGCCATTTGGCCTTAACAATGCACCTTCTACATTTCAAGGGTTGATGAATTCCATTTTAAAACCCTTCCTTAGAAAATTTGTGCTACTATTTTTTAATGACATACTAATCTACAACAGGTCTTGGAAGGATCATGTTCAACATGTTGATAGGGTGCTCAAAATATTGGAGGAGAAACAATTATATGCAAAAACATCCAAATGTTTCTTTGGAGTACAAAAGGTGGAATATTTGGGTCATATTGTATCTCACGAGGGTGTTTAGGTAGATCCTAACAAAATTAAATCCATTAAGGAATTGAAATTCCCCACAACTATAAAGAAATTTCGAGGATTTCTTGGGTTAACATGGTATTATCGAAAGTTTGTTAAGAATTATGGGAGAATAGCAACACCTCTAAAAACATTATTGAAGAAAGATGAATTTTCATGGAGTCGTGAAGAAACTAAGGCCTTTGAACATCTTAAAGAGGCAATGTTCCTAGCACCAGTCTTAGTTATGCCAGACTTCACAAAACCCTTTATTTTGGAATGTGATGCCTCGGGAAATGGAATTGGTGTTGTTTTAATGCAAGATGGAAGTCTTGTTTCTTTTGAAAGTCATCGAATCAAAGGAAAGTATTTACAAAAAGCTATTTATGAGAAGGAAATATTGGAAACACTAAATGCACTAAAGAAATGGTGATCTTACCTAATGGGAAGACACTTAAAGGTAAAAACTAATCATGATAGTCTTAAACACTTTTTGGAACAAAGACTATCTTTAGAAGAGAAGCAAAAATGCGTCACAAATATGTTGGGTTATGACTTTAAAATCATCTACAAAAAAGGGAAACTAAATTTTGTTGCAGATACACTCTCAAGAAAGGATGCAGAGGTGGAAGCATTGCTTTGTGCCATTTATATTATTCAACCAGATTGGATAACCAAAGCAAGCGATAAATGGAAGAAGGACAAAGAATTTTGGACACTCATTAAAAATTTAGAGCAAGATCCTAGTACATCTGATACATTTAGTTGGAAAAAAAATTCCTTATGGTACATAAATCACTTATATATTTGCAATAATTCCCAACTAAAATAAAAGGTTCTTTTGGAATTGCACACTTCTCCTTTAGGAGGACACCTAGGATTTTAAAAACTTCCCACAAGGTGAAGATATAATACTTATGGGATGGCCTTAAATATTATATTCAAAATATTGTGATGGAATGTTTTGTTTGCTAAAAAAATAAAGCTGAGACAATTAATAGCTCGGGTATTCTACAACTTTTATCCATTCCAATTCAATGTTGGGAGGAGATTTCAATGGATTTTATCACATGTTTATCTAATTCTGAGGGAAGGAGTGTCATCGTGGTGGTAGTTGATAGACTTACTAAGTATGCACACTTTTGTGCGTTATCTCATCCATTTGAAGCAAGTACAGTTGCTACTACATTATTGGAAACAATTCAAAAGCTACATGGAAACCGAAAGATTATTGTAAGTGATAGAGATCCCATTTTTACGGGAAATGTTTGGATGGAATTATTTTCTTGTTTGGGTACTCAAGTAGATCATAGCTCATCTTATCATCCTCAATCCAATGGTCAAAGTGAGATAGTGAATAAATTTTTGGATGGTTATCTTCGTTGTTTTGTATCTGATAAGCAAACACAATGGGCCAAATGGTTACCTCTCACTGAATGGTGGTATAACATTTCCTCCATACTGCATCAAAAATGACCCCATTTATGGCACTTTATGGATATCATCCACCATCCATCACATCTTATTTAAGAGAAGATTATAAGGTTCAAGAAGTGGAAGCTCACATTGAGCATCAACAAGAAGTTCTCCAACTCTTAAACGATAACCTAATTTTGGCACAAAATCAAATGAAACAATAGGCATATCAACATCACTGTGAGAGAAGTTTTGATGTAGGATACTATGTATTTGTATGGCTACAACCATACAAAAAATGTCCCTCAAGCAAGCTAAGAAGGATAATAAATTATCGCCAAAGTACTACTGTCCTTACAAGGTGTTGTAAAATATTGGTACTATGGCATACAAATTGGAGCTTCCTACTTCTTCGCGAGTGCATCTAGTTTTCCATTGTTTCATGCTTAAAGAAGGTTATAGGGGATTGTTGAGGTATAAAAGGTGTCTTTTCAACACCTATTTATCTCACATTTATTATCAATCCGTGAGTGAATTTTTATTTCAAGAGTGTAATCAGTCTAAGGCAGCAATTTATCCAAGAGTAATGTCTTGTAATATGTAATACAGTGTTTCAAATGCAAAAGTAAATGGATGCTTGAAAAAGAAATCTAACTACAACCGCATAAACTCAAATGCTCTGAAATCTTAATTAAACTAATCTGCAAAACATCGATCAGGGATACAGTAGCAATAACTCCTTCCCTTAGAAATCGATGCAAGATAACTAATCTGGAACCTGGAAGCAATAACCAATGTCCTCTACAATTGATGATCTTAAAACAATCGAAATTAAATAAAACTCAATCTTCGTGCTGATGAAAATAACTGAAAGGAACAGCAATATGAACAACAATTCTAATTCTAATGCAATTAGGCAACTAATCTCAATACTCCAATCCTGTTGACAGCCAAGACTATGAAATAGTTCATTGGAATGAATCATAAATAAATGGAACATCAACGCTTTATAAAAGATAGAAAGATGAATGAGATAGAAAATATATCCTTGCTAAGATATAATAGTAGTGCAATTCATTAACGTATACATCACATTCGAATTCAATCCAACAAAAATCAAATAACTCTGTAATTGTAATGAATCTAAATGCAATTATCACACAACAGAAATAAAAGAATAGAAATACAAACAATGGATTGCTCCACCAGGGTCGGGCCCTCAACCGCCGGTGAAAGCGCCGCTGGGTTACTGCAGAGCTTGAGAAATGGAACGAGAACACCTCTTTGTATTAATCAAATATGAATAGCTTTTATATCAGTTTCTCTTTGATCACGAGAGTCAAGGAATTACAGTGTTACAAAGGGAATTCAATAATCATCCATTGTTCTCCAATACACAATACATGCTCTCCTTTTATAATCAGAAGGAAGATAAATTAAATAGCAAATATGATCTCCCATAACAATATTGGATTGTTCCCAACAACTTGCTCATCTAGAAAATACATTTTCAACCATCTTTCAACAAGAGCAAGGCGGATTTGACTTTGCAGCTAAGATTTGGAGGACGGCCGCAACAACAAATATGAGAAAATCGTGCTAAAAAAACCACGTGTTTCGCTGAATAGAGACTGAATTTTGGAAAACCATTATTTGATAAAGTTAACTGGGCCCATTTTGGACAAAACCCAAGTTCCAGATTTTCCAAATTCTTCTTCATTTGCCCAGAATCTTAACCACAAAACTGTCACTTCTTATTCCAGCGAATTTCTGAGTTGGAATATTTGATGATGATTTGGAGATCAAATCTTCAATCTAGCAAATATCTTGGAGGCTAAAATGGTGAGTGATATTACAAAATATATTAATAAACCAGAATTGATAAAATTATGCATAATAATCATCAATTTATTAAAAATAAAGGAGAATAAATAATATTCATCCATAATAGCATAAATCATTATAAAATGGATTTATATGATAAATTATAATAAATGAAATGATAAAAAAGAATAAAAATGGATGAAATAAGTGTTAAAAAGTGGTCGTATTCACGGCCCAACATACCCCCAAACTAAATATATTGCATGTGCTCATGCAACCCAAAGACAAAACCCATGTGTTAACCAAGCAAAGAAAATTGTTCATCCCAACTCATGAAATGGATGGAAAAAATGAATTTTTCCTCAAATAATGAAAATTCAATTTTAGAAATCTTGATAAAGACATAACAATTTTTACAGTTAACATTCAACTATATGTATATAAAACAATTTTTTTCTCAAAAATCAGATCGTTTTGATGCACGGATCATGAGATATAAAAAATGGTTGTAGGTGATAGTGCATTATTTTTGAAGTTTTATGAACTAATTTAGCGTGAAATTATCTAGATTTGTGTATTTTGATGATACCTCTTTGTTATCTAGAAAGCACAAGAATTTAGTTCATAGTTTTAAAGATATATGCAAATCAATTTCTGCACTGTACAAAAATGAAATTGTATTCCTTAAACGAGAAAGAGAGTAGAAAACATCTATCATGTGTAGCAATTCCCCTCCCCAAACTGAAGAATTAGCATGTCCTCATACAATGCTAGAAAACAAAGAGAGGTGATTGCTACAATCTGTTGAAATCGATGCTTGGTGTGAAACAAAATGGAATAAGGGAGGTGTTGAGGATGAATAAGAATATCCATGGATGATAACGAATATTACTGACATGGTCACATGAAAGAAATGAAAGAAATCAACACTCCACCAAACTAAAAGATGAGACGTGTCTAAAAAAAATGGGAAGTGGTAAAGATGTGGAATGAATGATGATAAATAATGCTGAATGGATTTTTATGAAATTCTCCTCAATTCATAATAAATCAGAATATTATGCTATTTTACCTCAAGTGTTACCTCCGAAAAATGTGGAATGACATGTAGCGACTGGCCTTTGTCGAAGTTGATGTAGGCTGAGCGGATACTGAAAGTGATGCAAAAGGTGGAAGCCATACAAGCACATCATATTTGAAGAATTGTGCGCGTTCACGAGCCTTCGTTGTTAATTGCAATAGTGTGGTCGTGCTGCGAATAGAATTTCCCCCCATACTCGTTGTTCTCCTATAAACAAATCACAATTATGTATGCGATTTTCTTGAATCCACAGTTTCAGTTTGGAATGGCAACAGATAAGATGCATGCAAAAAAATTCAAGAAGAAAAAAATTATGTAAAAATGTAGTATCAATATTGTGACAAATCAGCAAAATAGAAAAGCAGTGTATTGCACAGCAATTGTACAACATGGAAAGGCATACATACTTATGATACAATCAATGAAATTATAACATTTACTGAAATTCATGCATGTGATAAATCGTAAACAGATATAGAAACATTTTGTAATGATTCAAGGATAAGGAGAAGGGACAGCTTAAGATAAACATAAGTACAAATGCATGTATTACCCACTTAAACTAATGTGATCGATTTATGATGATTTTCATGTATAATAGGTTCAAAATCAAAGGTTAAAGATTCATACTTTCATCTAATATTTAAATAGAGATTTAGGAAAAATGGTTTAATATTACTATTGATGTGTATAAATGTGACTCCAATACCATCAGCAGAGCTCTGTTGCCGACATGTGTCCATAACCTTGACAGAGTTGCTCTCTCACCCTTGGAACCATTGTCCTTTATTTATGCTGAGGAAGTGCTTGTTAATTGTCATAATAGAAGCCATTGTGCTGGCTTGGTGACCAGATAAATCACAATTTCATTCACTGGGAAGAAGTGAAAAGTGGGCAGGCCGGCTCGTGATGAGACTTCCTGTTCCAAGGACTTCTTAATTTTTTTCAATTGTCCATTGGACCATATCCTTGTTTTGGTGGTCATGATGGAAATGCCACTTCACTTGCTTCCTTATGAACATGGTAGGTTGGCTCCTGATGAGACCCCCTATCCTCCATCTACCAAATTATAAAATTATTAATGAAATATGTAAATATTTTTCTTTTCATATAGAAATTCCTATTTATTCATAAAGGATGGCTCAACACTCCTTAAGAGTAGGGATGGTGGAAGAAGTCTGAACAACGCAATAGAAAATAATATGCCCTTGTTCCTACTCCATAAGTAAAAATCAAAGAAAGTTATAAAATATGGGTAAGAACCAACATGATAAATATAATCGATCATATGAATTTAGTGGTAGTAAGACAACAAGATCATGTTATTGATTATGTCTATTTTTCCTTTTTCTTATCATTACTAAACAACTTTCTTAAAAATGACGATTTATTTTGATTCGTTGATTACAGTAAGCTTTATTTTGTATGATTGTGTATCCTTCCATAAATTGTATGTTTTCCTTTCAAAAAGTTATGAAAAATGCAAAAAAAAAAAAAAAATCGTCAAAAATAAACAAGAAAAACAAGAAAAATGCACTCAAAAAGTGTTGTTCCTTTGGAAAGGAACAACAAAAATAATCTGCGAAAATTTTTCTATTCCTTTAGAAAGGAACAAAAAAAATGTTGTTCCTTTGGAAAGGAATAGCAAAAATGCTCACAGCAATATTGTTGTTCCTTTCGAAAGGAACAACACTGTTTTTTTGGAAAGGAACAACAAAAACATCCACAGCAAAACTGCTATTCCTTTCAAAAGAAGGAACAGTAAAAATTCACAAGAAAAGTAAGAATGGTTCAAGAAATAAAATTCTATACAAAAAAACAAGCAAAGTAAAGGAAAACAAACTTTATGTACAGGTTTAAAGATTATTTTTTATTTTTTATTTTTTATTTTATTTACAGAATTGGTGCTATCGAAAAATTTCTTTCTGCAACTGAAACTTGCATGGTGGGGTACTTATTGTTCAACTACCACTAGAGCACAAATTGTAATTTGAAGGGATCAACACCTAAAACACAAAAACATAAAAGAAATCAGAAAAGAAATGACACTTTATTAAGTTACAACAACTATGATGTTATTTCCTAAATGAATATCAATCTATTAATGGGAAAAAAATGATCTCTTTAAAAAATATTTTGGCAGCAGTAACATGAATCTTGAAATGGGAACCAATTCTTCATTTCTTCTTGTTATAAATCTGTTAGGTAATGAACTGGATGAAATGCCCTTGTTTTACTAAAATTTCTTTCAAGAATCACTTGTCCATAAATTGACCTTCTTTGTTCTTGTAAGACTTGCAAAAAAACGAGTCTCTACCTGCAATAAAACATTAAATGGTGAAGAAAGAGAGGTGTACAGACTCCTTTAATCCAATAATTATGTAAAAAACTAACAAGTAGTCACTCTGTAGAGAAAATCCACAGACTTGAAGTAGAATTAATTTATTACTTGCGGGAGAGCAGTGGCCAATCATGCTAACCAACAGTGTTTCAATCATAAATTCTTTTTTTTTTTATCCGATTTGAGTGATTCAAAAGCCAAATGAGAGATAATTCAAATTTTTATCTCAATAGAAACAGGTTTTAAAAATTCCATGTAATGGCATGTTAAATCTTCTAAGAAAAACCTGCATAATAGGCTTATTTTCGATTTTCCAGCTTAGACCAATAGTTGATATTTCAAGCATAAATTATTCGTTTGATGGCGGATTGAAGCGATTCAAATTGGATATTAAATTAGTTTCATTTATTTATCTCTAATAAAAACAGGTTTTGAAGACAAGAAGAATTGGTGGGTCAAATACGTTAAGGAACAGCCGAGAAAAAAGAGATTCAAGAGTGTTGATTTATGATAGGCAGTTAGTATTTTGGTCATAAATTCCTCATAAGATATCGAAATTGAGTAATTAAAATTGAGTTGTAAACTATATTCATAGAGGAACTTACCATAGAAACAAGTTTTAAAAATATAGTCATTTGGGCCTCCAAAAACGGATTGTCCCAACTCTGTTGTTGAGCTTCCTACTAGATACCATGTCCCAACTATGTTTTGGTTCTAAATTTTTCGTTTCAAATCCAAATAGAGTGATTCACATTGGGTTAGAAAGTATACATCAAGGGATAATTATGATACAAACGTGTTTTAAAAATATTCATTTTTGGTCCCCCAAAACATGACTGTCCCAAATTTGTTTTGAGAAATTTCATCAAACCCGCAAGCCAAAAGAATGATATTCAAGCAATTTTTCCATACTGATGATAAAAATGAATATAAGTGTTTGTAGAATGGTTATTTATAGTATAATTTATCTACATACAAAAATAAATTAAAATATTTATCATCAATGTTGATTTCACAGCATGTTGCAACAAAGAAACAACTATTTTTACAAAAATAAAAAAATGTGTTTGTTTTATTTCATCTTTTATTTATTTCTCCACTATCCTACTCTGAATTAGAAAATGAATATGATTACGTATGAGATTATTTCAAGTGAAGCAATTTCCGAAATAATACTTCAATTATGCACATACCCAAATTTGAAAAATATATTTTAATAATAAAAATTAGGGTATGAGAAGCCAACTTCCTTTGAAAATATGGTGCCAAAAATTGTTGAAATATGGAGTGATGTTGCAAACAAATGATGGAGTGAAACCAATATTCAATATATTCTTTACTTCCTTGATTTCCCATAGCCATCATATCATGAAGTTCTTGAGCTTTTAGAATGGTTTGTTGGTGCAAACTAGAAGAAACCTCATTTTCTTTTATAACTTCTACAATTTTTGGATTTGATACATTCTGAGTCTGAGTGTAAGTTTTTTCTAATGGTACATGTGAGATAGAATGGGTGGGAAGGGTCGGTGAATTTTGCAGTTAAACACTGTAAGCATGTTGTACTGGTTTATTATGGTGAGGGTGTGGAATGAGTTGAGTAGGAAATTGTATAGGGAATGGGGCCTTTTGATGATGTAGTTGATTGAGTTGATTGGATGATTTTGATAAGCAAAAAAGGTGTTGTGGAAGAGCTGGAATATGTGTTTGTGCTACAAGATGAGGAAGAGTATTCATGCAATCATAAGGTGAACCATGCCAAGCTTGTAGACAAGATTGGAGGTGGTTATATTGAGATTGGCATGGATGCCCCAACATGTGAGTATTCCATAACGAATTATGCAAGTAAGAGAATGGAGAGGAAGTGTTTTGAACCATATCTGTAAGCCATGATTTCCATGGTTTTGACCTTGTTGTGGCTTCCCCATCTCTTTGATATGCTACTTCCAAATTAGATAAGGAAGAGTGAGTATCTATGGGATGCTCCTTTTGGTAATGATTTCTTTGAACCTGTAAAACATTCAATTGTGAATTTAGAGAGGTAATAAAATCAACTTTACATTTTTCAAATAAAACATTGATTACAGCTCTTATGTCTCTTGTTCTTGTAGTAAATTTAGAAAGAAAGAAGAAACTTCTCTAGAATTCTTACCAGCCTTAGAAATTCCTCTTGAATACCTTATGCACAATTCATAAATATCATCATATGATAACTGAAAAACATCACCTTTTCCTATCAGATTTAAGAGTTCTAAAAAATCATCTTCAATTCCTTTAAGAAGGAGTGTTTTCAAGATCTCTTTTTCCAAATTCTTATGCTTTGATTTTTGAAGGTTATATCAAAATCACTCTACATAGTCCTCCAAGATTTCATCTTCTCCTTGGATCATACCGAAAATATCTTCATTGGATTTGCAGAAGTCTTGGTAATTCTTCAAGAATATGTTTTTCATGTCCTCCCATGTTTGGATGCAGTTCCCACCTAGGCTCATGAACCATCGGAGAGCTGCTCCGTTTAGAGTAAGAGGAAACACTTGCAATCTTTCATCATTAGTACAATAATCATATCCTCTACAAATTATTTCAAACTCAAATAAGAATGTATCTGGATCTTCATTTGTCAAACCATGAAACTTTGGTAGAGATAATGGGGGAATTATGTGCATTTGTGTTACTCCTCTTAGATCTTTGATAGGGAATTCAAAAGTTGCAATGTCAGCCATTTCTTACCATAATAGAAGATGTTATTCAGGTTTTTTTTTAAGGATCCTCCTTCCAATATTCCTATCAATTGGTTAGTGAAATGGGTGGTGCTTACATCACCACTCGAGTGGAACTACAAGATTTTTTTCAAAAATTCTATCTCTAAAATTAAAAAAAAAAACACAAGCATTCATTCCCACCTTAAACTTTCATTCAATTCTGCCGTGAAGCGGGCCAGTGAACAAGTGTGTTTCTTGCTCGGTGCACAGGTTCTTACCTTCCGTCTTTAATACCCAATTCTTCCCAAGCAGAAAAAATTAAATATGCATCACTCTTTCTAAATGACATAAACTCTCCCCGGCAACGGGGCCAAAATGTTGAGGTATAAAAGGTGTCTTTTTAATGCCTATTTATCTCACATTAATTATCAATCCAAGAGTGAATTTTATTTCAAGAGTGTACTCAGTCTAAGGTAGCAATTTATCCAAGAGTAATGCCTTGTAATATGTAGTACAGTGTTTCAAATGCAAAAGTAAACGGATGCTTGAAAAATAAATCTAACTACAACAGCATAAACTCAAATGCTCTGATATCTTAATTAAATCAATCTGCAAAACATCAATCAGGGATACAGTAGCAATAAATCCTTCCCTTAGAAATCGATGCAAGATAACCAATCTGGGAACTTGGAAGTAATAACCAGTGTCCTCTACAGTTGGTGATCTTGATGCAATCGAAATGAAAGCAAACTCTATCTTCGTGCTGATGAAAATAACTGAAAGGAACAAAATCTGGAAAGGAACAACAATATGAACAAAAATTCTAATTCTAACACAATTAAGCAACTAATCTCAATACTCCAATCCTGTTGACAGCCAATACTATGAAACAGTTCATTGGAATAAATCATAAATCAACGGAACAACAACGCTTTATAAAAGATAGCAAGATGAATGAGATAGCAAATACGATCCTTGCTAAGATAGAATAGAAGTGCAATTCATTAACGTATACATAAAATCCAAATTCAATCCAACAACAATCAAATAACTCTGTAATAATGAATCTAAATGAAATTATCACACAACAGAAATAAAAGAATAGAAATACAAACAGCGGATTGCTCCACCAGGGTCGGGCCCTCAACTGCCGGTGAAAGCACCGCTGGGCTACTGAAGAGCTTGATAAATGGAATGAGAACGCATCTTTGTATTAATCAAACATGAATAGATTTTATATCAGTTTCTCTTTGATCACAAGAGTCAAGGAATTACAGTGTTACAAAGGGAATTCAATAATCATCCATTGTTCTACAATACACAATACATGCTCTCCTTTTATAATCAGAAGGAAGAGAAATTAAATAGCAAATATGATCTTCCATAACAATATTTGATTGTTCCCAACAACTTTATCATCCAGAAAATACATTTTCAACAATCTTTCAACAAGAGCAAGGCGAATTTGACTTTGCAGCTGAGATTTGGAGGATGGCCACAACAACAAATCTGAGAAAACCGTTCTCAAAGAACCATTCGTTTCTCTCAATACATGCTGAATTTGGGCAAACCAATCCTCAATAAAGTTAATTGGGCCTGTTCTGGACAAAACCCATGTTCCAGATTTTCCAGATTCTTCTTCATTTGCTCGGAATCTTAACCGAAAAACTGTCACTTCTTATTCCAGCGAATTTCTGAGTTGGAATATTTGATGATGATTTGGAGATCAAATATTCAATCTGGGAAATATCTTGGAGGCTAAAATGGTGAGTGATATTAAAATATATATTAATAAACCATCATTGACAAAATCATGCATAATAATAAATTTATTAAAAATAAAGGAGAATAAATAATATTCATCTATAATAGCATAAATCATTATAAAATGGATTTATATGATAAATTTTAATAAATGACATGATAAATAAGAGTAAAAATGGATGAAATAAGTGTTAAAAATTGGTTGTATTCATGGCTCAACAGGGACAAAGTTCCAATGAAAACAATATTTCCAAAACTTGACGAGGAAGGAAAAATCAAATTAGAACCTGAAGAACTCATGGAAAAAAGAACTCGACGGCTATGAAATCGATCAATTTCAAAGTATCTCATCAAATGTAAGAACTTACCCATTGAAGATTTTGCATGGGAGGATGAGAATTTTATACAGAAGCATCTGGAGCTACTCAAGTGTTGAGGACATCACTTTTTTGAAGGAGAGGGGCATGTTAGGTCCTATATTACTAGTATAGTCCCTTATTTTTATTAGTGTAACCCCCTTATTGTTATTTTTATACCGTTGTAACCCCATTATTGTTATTATTGTGCCCTTACATTTGTATTTTTAGGTTCTCTAGGATTATATTATGGCCCATGGACTCCTATATATAGAAAGGATGTTTTTGCATTTGTATCATACAATAATTGTTGATTTTTGTAATGTATTGGAGGTTGCCCCCTTGAAGTGCTTTATTTCTAAGGCATTGATCTCTCTTTTGTTCTATTTTTAGACTTGGTTTTATAACAATCAGTTTCAGCCTTTTCCAATTTCTTCCTCAGACTCACCACCTCTTCTTCCATATTCCACATTCCTGACTTTTCTCACTTATTTTTTGCAGTAGAATATCTTCTACTTTCCTTGATTTTTATAGTTCAATATTTAACTTAATAAAGTCTTCCTTAACATATTTCAAAAGCATTTCCTTATTTTTTCTAGTCTTGATCTTGATTCTATCAATTTCATTTGGGGAAATCACCAACTCCTCCTCAATGTCTACCTCACCTTCTTGTTCATATTCTAGGAGATCATCTTCAAGATCATCCATACCCATAAATGTGAATTTTGAGATTCCATATTCATCTTGGGATTCATCTGAGCTTTCAGATGGACTACTATCTTCGTGGGAAAAAAAGGCTTTCCTCTTAAATTTCTTCCCTTTCTACATATTATAGGAGGTGCTTTTCTCTTTCCTTTTAAACTGATTCGTTGTTAACTTATTGGGATATTTTGAGGCCCAGTGGCCCACTCTTCCATAGTTAAATCACTTGAATGAAAGCTTACCTTTGTGCTTACTTGTGCCTTTGTCCAGTATTATAAAAAATTTATCTTCTTCTTCATCTAATTGTCTTCCAGCTGAAATGATTTCAGACTCTAGTCTTTCATATTGTATATCTCTCTCCTTGACCTGGTTATTAATAATTTTTCCTAAACTCCTTGCTTCTTCAAGTTGTGCCTTCAGGGCAACAATTTATTCCTTATCTTCATATTCTCTCTCATCACGTATTTTCACTAGTGTCTTACGGTCTTCATTTTCATTCTTCAATCTTTCTATTTTAGTCAAGGCTGTGTCAAGTTTTCCTTTTTCATCAATTGCAATTTCTTCATGGCAATCACATCCATTCAGCCTAACAGGTATCTCATTTGATTGACCTTTTTCCTTTTGAAAGGAATTTTTCTTCTTCTTCTTGTTTATATTCTCCTTCTTGATAATGCAACCACTAGTGTCTCCTTCATGCATGAGATGCAACCTATTCTAGATTACGTTTTCAGAATTTAAATCCATTATTGAATCAAGATAATTGTTATGAAGACTATTATATATCAAACATTTTTCCTTGGCATTCCACTGTTTTTCTTGCAAAGAGGGAGATTTTGTGCAGTAACCATCACATACAAGCTTCCATACCTCAGGTTCATAAGCCATTAAATCTATTTTAACCTTATCTCTCCATCCAGGAAAGTTTTTTGTACTCAGCATGGGTACATTTTGATAGTCCATGACTCAACCATGTCTCCTTCAAGATATTAGGCTTACACCAAAGGAACCTGCTGTAATACAAATTGATGAACACTTAGCTAAACTGAGATCGGGGGGGTGGGGGAGGGCGGTGAATCAGTTTAGTACATTCATGGACATTTAAAACCCTTTTCATTCAACTCATTTACACCTTCATTTCATAAGAATCTTAATATATAATGAATCACAAACTTAATGTGTGGACAAAAGGTAATTAAGCAAATTAAAACATCACATCAACACATAATCATCAAGCACATATACAACATATATAAGTGGAAACCCATAAGGGATAAAACCACATCTTTTTATTGTTGTGATGCAACGGAAAGCTCCAAATCCCTCTCACCATTGATTTTCTATAGGATCCAACCTATAGGAGGCTACTGCCTCAAATTCTACAAGCGACAACTTACAAGGAAGCTCCAACTCCTATCTATTTTCTGTAGGCTTGTTGAAGCCTCAAAAATAGTTGCAAAAACATTGGGGGATAACCACCCGGTCCGGACCTTAGAGCAGTTTCTTTTCCGTTTGGAGTAGTGGCTCTGAATGGTTTGACTAGGTCCAATTACCTTTTCCCTATCGCTATTGGTTTAAGATGTATCTTTAACTACCAATAGACGGGGATATCAGATCACTTCTTCTTGCTGTTTGGGCAAGACAATGACCCTTAAGCTGATTTGGGTTTAGCTAAACCATAACTAAGATTTTTCCTCAATGAGAAGAGGACTTAAAAGAATGTATAACTTAATCTATGACTTGAAAATAAATCCAAAATTAACCCAGGTATTAAATATGAACACGACTTAATGATTGTTTCAATTAAACAAATAACCATGAAAATGTATTATTTACTTAAAATAAAGATGCAGTATCATATAATGATAACTCTGTTTAAAAAATTAAATAGGGTTATAATAGCACAACGTATTCATAAATGTATATCGTTTACACACACTATGAAAGATGATATTCCTCTATCTTCAGAAATGATATAATAAATAAATATGTGAGAAACAAGTATATATAAGTGATAGCAAATTTTAATGAAAATATTTCATCGCATAAAGAAAATAAAATGAAATCGATAGAAATACGAGATACATTTGATATCTTCCTGATGCAATTTGATATTCTGATCCTGTGCTTTAACTTAGGACAATCTTCAAGGTACAGAAATGTAACTCCCAAAAATAATCCACCATGAAATTATAGGAATCCTGCGCTTTAACTTAGAACAATCGTCAAGGTACAGAAATACAACTCTAAATAATAATTCACCATGAAATCACAGGATTTGATCATTTATAAAATTAATATAATCAAGGAGTATAGAAATGTATTGTCCAAGACAAAAATATTACAAATTCAGGACCTTATAGTAGCTCCTTTACATTACTTCAATTTCTCCTTTTAAAACTAGAGCTGCAAAAATGCAAACTCTGCACATCATACATAATTCAAGATATAAAAAAAAACCCTCAATAATGTTCAGATCTGAAATTTTCTCTCCTCCCTCCTACAACTCTAGATTCCTATTATAGAAATGCTTTTAGAAGTCTAGAATTGCAGAGGAGAGCAACCCCTTTCACATTCTGCAATCTCTGTCATCTATAATATTTCCAAAGGTATTATTTGAGAGGAGAGTTTGTTGAAGAAAAATCTGTCAAATCCCATTTTGGTTGCTCAAAAATTCCAATCTTTAATTGCTGGAGTCTTCTCATTGATTGAGATCTTTTTCTCCATATCCTTTCTACTGTTTTTCTTGCAAAAAGAAATCAAAATGAATTAAGATGCAACAATAAAATCAAACTATCATTTTTGGCATTAAAACAAATACAATCAAATTCTATCTAAATTAATAATTATAAATAAAATATAAACTCTCTATTAATTCCTGAAATGGTTTAATTGGCCAAGGATATCATTGATGAGCGAATCTACAATTAGAAGAGGCTTTGGGAAAATTGAAATGAAGAAAATAAAACTCAGAAAATTGATTTGTTTTAGAAATTTAGAGCTTGATTTTCTTCCTAGGTTTTAACCCAATAAATGACCAAATCTGTTAGTGAAACCTCCTCAGAAATGTTCTCTTTGATTTTCTCTTTCCAATGCGCCGTCCTGGGCCTCATTTGGTCAAGTGAAACTCAATCTATGAGCCTCCAAAGTTGATAAGTCAAATGTGATATAAATTTGGAAATTATGTTGCTAAGCTAAAAAAAAAATTAATTAAAAATTTAATCCTAAATTAGCGTCTAATTAAATAATAATTAATTCTAATTTAATTTTTAACTATAAACTAAACTAGCTATTTAATAAACTATTATTAATTAATCTTAATTTAACTAACTAATATATAATTAATTATTTATAAATTATTTAATATTAATCTAAATAATAATAAAATTTCAATCTAATTAAATTAATCATATGTTACATATTAATTAATTTAATAAATATTTAAAATTAATTATTTAAATATTTAATATTTAATCTAAAATTAAACTAACTTATATTAACAATCCACTAACATTAAACTAATGTTCCACTAACACTAAATTTAAAACTAACTTAAAACTACACTAACCTAAAACTATACTAACTTAAACTAATGTATGACTAACACTATGATAATACTAACTTAAAACTTCATACAAATGAATTTGAAACTCAAAAATAAAATGAATGACTTATAACTCATCGCATCGGCATATCGGGAGTGGGACTATCAGAGGTTTTTAAAGATGCATACCGTGAAAACTCCCAATGCGATGACAGAAAAAAAATCCTGTTGCAATGTTTTATTATATTATTTTTATTTTATTTTATTTTTTTATATCAAATTTTAATTTAATTAAATTGATTATATTTTATATAATAATTAATTTAATATTTAATATTAAATATCATTTTTTTTTTTGGTTTTATTTTAATGATGTTTAATGAAATTATCTAAAGTGATGATTTGCCTATCTAAACTACAGCCACTTTGTCATTTTGAATTTTCAAGATTAGTAATTTATTTGAAAATTGGAGTACATTTCTAAAATCCCGATGTTTAGTGATTTGGCTGTATAGATAGAAAAATGAAAAATATTAGTAATAACTAAGTAGGGGTTAATATTTAAACTAAATGCATTATTGAACTAATTTAATTACAAAAATGGAATATTGTACATTTTACACATTTTTAACCCAGGTGACATAATTGATTAGACTTCAAAGGAGTGCCATTTACGAACCAGTTGACCAAATGAGGCAAAACAAGTATCAATGGAAAGCTTATAAAAATCGATGTTAACAAAGCAATCAAAACAAGAATCTAAAGAAAATGAAAAAAAATAATAAAATTGTAGGATAATCAACTTAATCAAAATCCTCAAAGGCATTTAGCCAAAATTTTATAGAAAGGGTCCCCATTTTTTGAAGTGAACAAGTCAAAAAATGGGACGGGGGGGCAGGGCGTGGTTGTGTTTTACCACAACAATGGCGACACACAAGAGAAGAACCAGTTATCTCTATTTGATATGATTGAAATTTTCCTAAAATTAAAGTAAACATAATTAAAGAAGATAAAATTATTTTTGGAATGCTTGACTAGGTTCATTTGTCTGAATAAAAGCAATAATTATCTTACTGTAATTTTCTTAAAATTTCTCATGAATTAAAATATTTCATAACTCTATATCAGTCCTTAATTAGTTGTAGAGTTAAAGCAGGGGTCACTTTACAACTTAGCTTTTGAAATGTACTCATTTGTCACAGGTAGAGCCACTGCAGCTAGCAAACATCTATAGTATCGATAGGGTTACCTTTTAATAATGAATGATTGAGAATCCTATCTATTTAAGAATTATTGACCTAGAGATAAATCCATTAATATATGTTTTATTTATTTATTTTCTTGAAAGCTATTGTCCTGGTTTGGTAGCCAGATAGTTGACAATGCCATTCACTGGTTATAATTAGACTAAACAAGCTGGCTCATGATGAGACCCCTTGTCTTACAATTGTTTGCAATCATAAGCCATTACCCTGTTTTGTTTAGCAATGTTGGTAATGTCAACCTATTTTTCCCTTATGATCATGGTAAGCAGGCTCGTGTTGAGACCTCTTATCTTTTAAGTTTAAATATATTTTGGATTACACTCTAGGCAAATAAAATGCTTTTGAATAGGGAGAATCAATGACTCCTTAAGAGTTCAGAATGACAATTTCAAATTTAAAAGTGTTTTTCTGTAAAGTGTCTTTACTTGGTTAAAAGTCAATTTTCTTGACTGATAATAGAATTTTGGAAGATCTTAATAAAATATTGAAATCTCAAAATAATTACAATTTTGATGATTTTTTTTTTTTTTAAATTTCATGATACTTTGTCAACTTCTCTTGTTTTGTAGTCTCTTCCTTAAATATGTCTACTTTTATAATAAGAAAAACAAATTTTGCTAAGAGATTTAAGAAAAAGCTAATAGGGGACTATTAACAAATTTTCCTATGTATGCCAACCATTGTTAGGTAATAAGAAGCCCTTCCATATAAATCATGGAAATGTCATCAAAATCAAAATTGAAAACAAAAGGAAAGGAATTCTTAAGCTAAAGTAAGAAAGGAAATCAACAAACAAAAATAAAAGTGAAGATATTTAAAAGTGGAGAGGAAAATCTCAATTTTGAAACACAAACTCTAACAAGAATGTTTATATCAATGTCTCAACAACATGAAGTAAAATAAAATAATCATGTAATCATTCCTTCTTATGTCGAGATTCAGATAAATTATACCTTATAGGGTTGTAAATGTTTTAGGCTTTTTAGATAGTAGTGATGATAAAATTCAGCCATAATGAAAAATTTCTATCTGATATCAATCTTCTTGTTTCAAAGCATTATCTTAATCATTTTATAATAAAAGGAATGCTTTAAAGAAACAGATTAAAGGTTTAGAAACTTTCTAGTGTATTTGTTTCAACGAAGACTATCGTTTATTCTTGAATAAAACCAAGAAAAGAGCATAGGGCTTCATAAATATGATTTGGTAGATGATTGAAAGCTTTTATGAAGAGCTGCAAAACATATTCAAATATCAACATAATTTAAAAAAAAACAAAAATGAAACTAAAGTAATGAAATGGAAATTAATTAAAGTGGGTACATGAATCTTACCATTGGATAACTGCATTTGATCTTACCTGAAAGATATCAGTTTTTCCAATACTAGTTGACATATTCTTTTAGTTAACATTAAAAACATGAAGAAGTTAAACTAACCAAAATACTATAACCCAAAATCATTATTTATTTTATTTAAACTAAATCAAGAAGTAAAATGTAAAAACAGAAAGATTTGTGTTTAAGGGAATTGAAATTAAAACAAATGCATCAGAAATGAGATTGAAAATTTCAGTGATGAATGTTCTCAAAATATTATAATTTTTATACAAATTCCATGATTTTTATAAATTGTTCAGAGTTAAGACCAAATTTAAGATAATGAAATTTAAAATAGATAAATCTTGAAGTTCATATTGAATTATGGAATTATTTAAAACTGAAATATGTGAGAAATCGAAATGATTTGAATATGTTGCAAATTTGTCATCAATCGCTTTAGTAAAATAGTGGTTATCCAAGATTGCTTTAAATTAACCCAATGCCTTATCAGATGATTTTGTATTGCATGCGTTGAAGTTTATTGCATCGGGGTTTGTAGTAGCAAATTGCCGATATGAAATCATGCTAAAAGAATACGTGCGATGAGATCGAGCGATCATACCATTGAAGAAAGGTTATATTTAGGATCAGGAATAGTGATGTCGCAAATTGCACATCGCACACCGCATCTCGCGATTTGTACTTTTCAGATTGCATATTGTGCATCGTAGATTCAGAATAGTGACATGATAATGAATAAAATGCGATGAAGCGACTGCGATATTGGCAATGCGATGGATGATGTGGCTTTTGGCATTATGATATGAGCATCAAAAATACGATGAGCGATATTGATATCAGCATATCGAAATATTGGAAAATAGTTATGTCAGAAATGATAATATGATTCTTGCGATAGCGGCGGTGTGATGTTTATAATAATCGGTGATGAGCGAGGAGCAATAAGCGATGACCAATCGGTGATTAGTGAAAAACGATAGCGATGAGAAATTGACGATGAGTTATCGCATCGAAAATTTTAAAATGAGTGCACAAGGATGTATTCAGTTTTCCTCCTGATTTGTGATTTGCGATTGGACTTATTGCATCAGAGGTCTTTCAAGGTTAACCCTTGACTAATTGTGATATGAATTTAATAATTTTCGATTGCGATTTGAACTTTATCGCATCAGAGTTCTTTCAAATGAATATATTAGAATGTGATTTCCCCGATTTGCGATTGCCGATTGGGTTCATCACATCAGAACTTTTTAAATGGAAGGATTAACCTTATGTTTAATGTGATTTTGTGATCCGACCTATCGCATCGGAACTTTTATGATGAAAAACAAACTTTTCAATTCATCCCAATGCAATATGTGATTTTGCATTTAATTAAATCGGAAACATTTCAGACATGGATCTTGCGATACTATTTTAAATTTCAATTAGGTTTTTTAATGAATGAAATTAAAGTTAAAGAATGCTTAAATTCTAATGAATCACAAAATAAAATTTCCCTGAATCTGTTGCAGATTTGAAATGGGTTTGCTGCTTACTTCAAGTTTTGAAAACAAATGAAAACCTGCAAATAAAACAGAACAAGAAAAAAAATAAACTAAGGAAAACAGACACTATTAATAGATGAAAATGAACTTGTAAATATGTATCTAGAAGAAAATTTTCTGTGGATTTTACCTTATGAATCTTCCAATTATTCCTTCTATTTATGAAAGTTCTGACTTTGTTCAAACTCATCTCATTATTTATTCTAAATCGGAGTGTGCAATCAACCTAAATAAAATCTGTTTATTCATGTTCAGGAAATCTATAACTCATAAAATTCACCATAAATAAATAGGAAAATAGGCTTCCCTTTGAATTGCAACATCAATTTATTACCTCTGCTCATTGAGAAAATTTTTTATTGTTATAGTGACTATTTAATAATGCTTTTAATAAAAAAAATATGATGCGCATTGTAGCATCAGATAATAAACTAAAGATCACAATAGGATAAAGCCACTAATTTTTGAAAAATATCAACATAAATTTGAATGTGTGCACACAGCAAAATGGACACCCTTAAAGTCATTTTAACAAATTTCAAAGAAGATAATATGAACTTTCATGTGGTTACAGCAAAAGGTTAGACTAACTAATAATGATTAAATTTGAATTAAGCTTATAATACACAGTCATACATTTCATGGGATAGTGAGATTATGAAGCTTTATATCCTCAAAACCTTTAACAAATAAATTTCAGAAAAAAATCATAAGAGGAAATTTTGAAATAGAGAAAGGTGGCTTTGAGGTGATTGGTGCCAAGTGAAACCTCAATTGAATTTAGTCAAGACATTATTCAAAATAGGTAGAGTAGAGATATTTCTACAATAAATTTTGATTTAAAAATGGGAAGCAAGAATTAGAAAATTTCTTATAAGAGGAAAATATTTCCTTGAACATGTATATGATATGATAAGGGCTGATTGCTCGCTTTATTTTTTTATCTGCTAAACATAAAACAAACAAAGTAAATTAATTCTACTTCTATTCTAACTTAATGAAGGAAATATGACTAGGTATGGTCATACTTCCAATGAAGACATGTAAGAATTTTAATTCCTGCATGTATGTGCATGTCAAACATTAGTAAAAATGCAAATATAACTAAACTAAGAAAGCTAAATCTGAAAGTAGAATGTATCTTTATTGTTAGTAGCTTATTCACTATTACCTTCTCTTGAAATGCCCTTTCCAACTGAATTTCAATTGGATCATAGAAATCTAGATGGATTTCCATTGTTGAGTGGGAGAGGTTTAAAAGAGAAGATGATAGGCCGGGTTGTAAAAATGATCTTTCAGCAACAATCAAATGTGTGATTTTGTTAGTGTTATGATTAAGTGTTAAATTATTAACGATCTTTCGTGAAGGAAAGCTTTCCAAATGTCTTTCAAATTGATCAATGAAAAATGGATGGGATTCTAATAAATCCAATAGAAGATTATTAATTGAATTAGATTGTTGGTCATATTGTAAAAATACACTCGCTTGTTGGTACTGCTTTTGAGAAGAAATAAGTGATTGATAAAACATTAGCATTGATTGAAATTGAAATATTAATAGTTTTTGATGTTCATGATTACAATATGAGATTTCAATTTCCCAATAAGGCAATGCATAAATTGAGTGTTCACTATTAAACTGCTCAATATCCCAGCATAAAGTGCCAAAAATTTGAAAAACAAAATAAGAAAACAAATATAAATTTGAACAAAATAAGTATGAAAGAAAAAATAAAATGAAATCCCTATTGGTACAACTAATGTTACAGCACAATTGGGATTGTTTTGAAATAGTTTCTTTTTTAAAAGGATTGGCCAGAATAACGGAATTTCAATAATTGCCAATTCCAATTTGTGAATTAGAAAGAATTATGATTATGAGTAGGAATGGGAGTCTGATCATGATATGAATCATAAATTGGAATGTTTTCCCGAATGGTGAAATCATGAAGATAATTTGCTACTCCAGAATGATGATTGGTTGGAATAATTTCTAAATTGAAATGTTCCTCATATATATATGTTATTTGAATTTTATCATGAGGATTCTATTGAGAAGAACAGAAACCAGCATCATTGATGTCAGAATAATTATCATAAATGACCTCACAATATTCTCTAGAATTCCTTTGATTTCGTCCAATATATCAAAGCAACGAGAAATAAAAAATTCATGTTCATTAATGGCAAAAGAATGATCAATAATTATTTCTCTATCTTGATAAAAAATTATTGGTAATTCATTTAAATCATCCTCTTTATTTTATGAAATATCATTAATACAGAGAGAGGAGAAATTACCAACATCAAAAATATCAAGATAAAGTGAAAAATGAGAATCAGAAATAATGAATTCAATTTTTTCTCTATTAGAGAAATATTGTTTTCGGCATTTGTTCATCATGAAAAAATTTAGAAATTTGTACAACAGTTTGCATTTTATTATTCACTTTAATTTCTGTTTGCACATGTTGATTTGCGATCTAATTTTCTGAATTTAATGCAGAGTAATTTTCAAATTTCAAGGCAGCTCTTTCTCTAAAATTGTTGATATTGTCTTCTTGTATTTGGATAGAAATTTTTTCCAAGCTTTGTGAGACCACTTCATCATAATTTATTTGCACATCCATATTGGAATCCTTATTTATGTTAGAAGGGGATGGAACAAAGCTTGAACTAATTTCATATGGATTGGGAATGGGAGGAAGAGAGAAAATATGTTCAAACCAATATAATAATTCTTTTTTCGAAGGTTTATCTTCAGTTTTAAATTTTAAACAATTTAAACAAAACCTGATGGTAAAATCAATTAAATACTCACCTTCAAACCTTCATATATCTTCAAAATCATCACATACATGTTCGTAGATATATCCATCAAATTTAAAAATGAAAATTGTAACAAATTGATTGCAACTGTGAATTGAGGCAACCAGAAGAGTTCTACACTAGTTTCTAGCTTTTGCCGCAAATGTGAGAGTAAAAATTCTGGATAAAATTCCTTCATCAATTCCTTGAAAATCATAATTTGAAACATTTTGAATAAGTTGAAAGACATGATTAAAAGCAGACGAATTTTTCTTACCATCAAACTTTACCTGAGATAAGAGTCTTACTATTTCTGGAGGAGTATTGGAATATGCTTGTCCAGAAATACAACTCCAAATTCGAAGTTTTAAAGGAGACACTGTAATAAAAATGAAATGTTAGAATTCAAAGACTCCAAATTAAAATAGGTCTCGGCCTCCTTCTAGCACCAAAAATTTTGAAGCCTCGAAAATTGTTGCAACAACATTGGGGGATAACCACTCGGTCCGGACCTTAGAGCAGTACCTTTTCCATTTCGAGTAGTGGCTCCGAATGGTTTGAATAGGTCCAATTACCTTTTCCCTATCGCTCTTGGTTTAAGATGTATCTTTAACTACCAATAGACAGGGATATCAAATCACTTCTTCTTGGTGATCGGGCAAGAGAATGACCCTTAAGCTAATTTGGTTTCAGCTAAACCACAACTAAGATTTTTCCTCTTTGAGAAGAGGACTTAAAAGAATGTAGAACTTAATCTATGACTTGCAAATAAATCTAAAACTAACTTGAGTATTAAATATGAACATGACTTAAAGATTGTTTCAATTAAACAAATAACCATGAAAACGTATTATTTACTTAAAATAAATATGAAGTATCATATAATGATAACTCTGTTTTAAAAATTAAAAAGGGTTATAATAGCACATTGCATTCATAAATTTATATCTTTTACACACACTATGAAATATGATATTCCTCTATCTTCAGAAATTATGTGATAAATAAATATGTGAGAAACAAGTATATATAAGCGATAACAAATTTTAATGAGAATATTTCATCACATAAAGAAAATAAAACGAAAATGATATAAATAGCAGATAGATTTGATATCTTCCTGATGCAATTTGATATTCTGATCCTGCGCTTTAACTTAGGACAATATTCAAGGGACAAAAATGCAACTCTCAAAAATAATCCACCATGAAATTACAGGAATCCTATGCTTTAACTTAGAACAATCTTCAAGGTACAGAAATGAAACTCTCAAACATAATTCACCATGAAATCATAGGATGTGATCCTTTATAAAATTAATATAGTTAAGGAGTACAGAAATGAAACTCTCAAACATAATTCACCATGAAATCATAGGATGTGATCCTTTATAAAATTAATATAGTTAAGGAGTACAGAAATGTATTGTCCAAGAACAAAATATTACAAATTCAGGACCTTAGAGCAGCACCTTTACATTACTTGAATTTCTGCCTACAAAACTAGAGCTGCAGAAATGAAAACTTTGCCAATCATACATAATTCAAGATATAAATAAAAACCCTCAATAATGTTTAGATCTAAAATTTTCTCTCCTCCCTCCTACAACTCTAGATTCCTATTACATAAATGCTTTTAGAGGTCTAGAATTGTAGAGAAGAGCAGCCCCTTTCATGTTCTGCAATCTCTACCATCTATAATATTTCCAAAGGTATTATTTGAGAGGAGAGTTTGTTGAAGAAACATCTTCCTAATCCCATTTTAATTGCTCAAAATTCCAATCTTTAATTCTTGGAGTCTTCTCATTGATTGAGATCTTTTTCTCCATATCCTTTCTACTGTTTTTCCTGCAAAAAGAAATCAAAATGAATTAAAATGCAACAATAAAATCAAAATATCATTTTTGGCATTAAAACAAATCCAATCAAATTCTATTTGAATTAATAATTAAAAATAAAATGTAAGCTCTCTATTGATTCCTGAAATGGTTTAATTGGCCATGGATATCATTGATGAGCAAATCTGCAATTAGAAGAGGCTTTGGGTAAATGAAAATAAAGAAAATAAAACTCAGAAAATTGATTTTGTTTTAGAAATTTAGAGCTTGATTTTCTGCCCAATTTTTGACCCAATAAATGACCAAATATATTAGTGAAACCTCCTTAGAAATGTTCTCCCTGATTTTCTCTTTCCAATGAGCCGTCTTGGGCCTCATTTGGCCAAGCAAAACTAAATCTGTGAACCTCCAAAGGTTATAAGTCAAATATGATATAAATCTGGAAATTATGTTGCTAGGCTAAAAATCAGAATTTTAATTAAAAATTTAATCCTAAATTAGCCTCTAATTAACTAATAATCAATTCTAATTTAATTTTAATTATAAACTAAACTAGCTATTTAATAAACTATTATTAATTAATCTTAATCTAACTAACTAATTTATAATTAATTATTTATAAATTATTTAATATTAATCTAAATAATAATGAAATTTCAATCTAATTAAATTAATAATATGTTATATATTAATTAATTTAATTAATATTTAAAATTAATTATTTAAATATTTAATATTTAATCTGAAATTAAACTAACTTATATTAACAAGCCACTAACATTAAACTAATGTTCCACTAACACTAACTTTAAAACTAACTTAAAACTACACTAACCTAAAACTATACTAACTTAAACTAACGTACGACTAACACTATGCTAATACTAACTTAACACTTCATACACATGAATTTGAAACTCAAAAATAAAACAAATGACTTATAACTCATCGCATCGGCATATCGGGAGTGGGACTATCAAAGGTTTTTAAAGATGCGTACCGTGAAAACTCTCGATGCGATGAGAGAAAAAAATCCCGATGCAATGTTTTATTATATTATTTTTATTTAATTTTATTTTTTTATATCAAATTTTAATTTAATTAAATTAATCATCTTTTATATAATAATTAATTTAATTAATTTAAGATTTAATATTAAATATATTTTTTTTATTTATTTTGGTTTTATTTTAATGATGTTTAATGAAATTATCTAAAGTGATGATTTTCCTTTCTAAACTACAGCCACTTTGTCGTTTTGAATTTTTGAGATTAGTAATTTATTTGAAAATTGGAGTACAATTCTAAAATCCCAATGCTTAGTGATTTGGCTGTATAAGTAGAAAAATGAAAAATACTAGTAATAAATAACTAGGGGTTAATATTTAAACCAAATGCATTATTGAACTAATTTAATTACAAAAATGGAATATTGTACATTTTATGCATTTTTAACCCATGCGACATAATTGATTAGACTTCAAAGGAGTGCCATTTACAAACCAGTTGACCAAATGAGGTGAAACAAGTATTAATAGAAAGCTTATAAAAAATCGATTTTAACAAAGCAATCAAAACAAGAATCTAAAGAAAATGAAAAAATAATAATAAAATTGTAGGATAATCAGCTTAATCAAAATCCTAAAAGGCATTTAGCCAAAATTTTATAGAAAGGGTCCCCATTTTTTGAAGTGAACAAGTCAAAAAATGGGGGGGGGGGTTGTGTTTTACCACAACAAGGCTACAACCCAAAAGAGGCTCCTACCTCAACCAACTACAACTAGCCATATATCAAGCTCCAACTTGAAATGGATGCACCAACTCCCATGTGTTTTCTACAAGCTACAACCCAGAAGAGGCTCCTACCTCAACCAGCTACAAATGGATATTTATAAAGCTACAACCTGATATCGAAGCTCCAACTCCCTCACACTACAATAAAAATCATATGTTGATTTAGCTGGATATCAGATCTATTTTACTCCTTCTTCACTGCTTCCTTTTCAGCCTACATTTCTGCTTCATATCATCTCATGATGTGCACAATATCTCTATCATCTCTCTCTTATTCTTCCACTCTCCAACCTTCAGCAGCTCTTTTAAATTTTTCCTCTCTCTTCCATTCTGTATATTTCTAACATTTCTATGTGCATTGATATTACATGTTTTATGCATATAACTACATGATTTTTTGCATTGTACAAGGAATACAAAGTGAGCAGGCTTGACCCTATGCCTTCCACCCATTTGATTCCTCATTCTTCAGTTTAGGTTATTATATCAAAAATAATCATTAATACACTCATGGAGTTTTTCCTATGCGTATGGAGACTTACCTTAGCAACAAAAACTGTTAGTCATCAGTATTTTTCACCTGTTGATGAAGACAAGTTTTTAAAGCCAAGTTTTCTAGCAGCTGATCTCCAATTTGTCAAATTTTTCAGCTAGAAAACACCCATAAACATTTTTCCCTCCCACCTTTTAAATCAGCCCATGATGAGATAAAACCTAATTGTCAAGCCCTATCTAGCCTCAGTCATACAAACTTGTCCATCAGCTCAAAAGAGAATACTCCAAATATGTCAAAAATCTCCCCTAAGTTAGGTAGTGGCGCTTTAGGCATCCCTCCCTTGGAAAACTATCCTAAAGCCAAAAGAACCTCTGTCTAATATCAAATAGTCATAGATGACCTTCCTATTCTGCAAATAAAGCTTAATACACCCTTAATTTGCGCCACTAACAAGCCTTGATGTCTCAACAATGCATATACCACAAGTCAAACTAATATTAGGTGGATTTACAATGTTTCAATGTCTTTTTCAAAAGAAGAAGTGTACCAGTGTTCCGGAAGACATTATTAAAATTAACATGAGAAGACAGCTACTTCTCACGTGGTTTTGAGCTTGGGATGCAAGTAATAGTCAGAGAGGTAATTCAATGAACTCCTGCAAACATAGTGAAAAGGTTAGTGACCTATGACTAGCAAGTAATACTTTGCAGATACAGGTCAAGTTGCTTTTGATGTCTAAATATGTATAAGGGTATTTTAAAAACAGGATTACATATCTTAGAGAATGCCCCTCATGACATATTGTCAAATTTTCACCTTTATTTACTTAATTGTGAATAGGCACTACAAGGAAAGATGACATAGTTTGACAAAGGGATGAAATAGCATCACTGTGTAAAACCTCCTCCAAACATGAGCAGAGGGTTGGATGACTGTGTAAAACCTCCTCTAAATATGAGCAGATGGTTAGGTCATTGGTTGAAAACCTCCTTCATTTAAAAGCAAAAGGTTGGGAATATTATGATGGCCTCCTTCATTTAACAAGCAGAGGCTCAAGAACAGAGTTGTAGCCTCATTCAAAGATCACAAGGCTAACAATGCTGCAAATAGCCTTGAAAACCTGTTTACACGTTCTTCTCCAATGGATGAAACCACTAACACAGTAGTGGTGTTTCAAGGATTACTTATATGGTTTCACTGTTTGGAAGATAGATTTTCAATACAGTGAGAAGCAACTGAAGGCTTATGAATAGAAAAAAGGTGTTAAAAACAGAGGGAAAGCAGTGGTGTTTTAAAAGGTGCTTACATGAGTTCATTATTTGAAATACAGAGTTGAAATCAGTAGAAATAAATTCAAGGTTTATGAGTTGGGAGATGAGTTAAACATAGGCCAAGTAGTGATGTTTTGATGTTCAAAGAATCTTTTCTTTTCATGTCCATGAAGACCTTTTTCAAAACCTCATCAAATTGATAAGGAGGTAGCCTAAGCCTTGCTTCTGAAGGGGACTTTGCAAATAAACACATAGAGACAGTATGTGTGAAGAAAAGGGTATGGCATGTGTTTTAAATTCAAGGACAACATTCAGAGAAATCAAACATGCCACTGTCACAAACAAAGGCCTTTTTTCTATGAAACATGTGAAAATACCTTACTGTTGCATATGATTGTAGGAAGGGTTTTTAAAAGATTTCCTTTTTAATAATAATATGTTTTCCAAAACTAGGTGAATGAAAATAAGGTTTGTCATCCACAGTAAAAGGAAGAAATCCAAGGGTGCCTGACTATTTTGATCAAACTGCATAATAGCCATAATTATCATCAAAACACCAGGAGAGCAGAAATTGTCAAAGTAAGTTTTAGAGTTGTGAATTATCTCTTTCCAAGATGTGGCAAAGGAGGCATCAAAAATCCTTGGTATGAATCTTGAATAGTGCTCCTCTAAAAACAAATATGGACAAAGGTAACAGGTTTTCTTCCTTAATGAGAAAAAGTGGAAAATATTTTAGCTTTTAAAAAGTTTCTTTACTTCAAAAAAGGAAGTCATGACTTTGGTATCCTAAAAAGGTTGGCCACATCACTTTATTATCAACTCGATCAAATATGGGCCCGTTTAACGTTTTGAAAGTCATTTGAGTTTTGTTATAACAAAAGAATTTTTCAAAAGGGTGTTCAAACCCTCACAAGTTAAGTTCAAAAGGCTTTTGGATTTTTTCATTTAAAAGGCAGAAGAGACCATTGCAAAGTCTCATTTGCAAAGTTCAAAGAAACCAAACAAACGCTTCATCAGTTCTTTCACTAGAGAAACAAAAATTTTCAGCATCTTTTTCAGAGTTTCAGGCTTTCAAACCTGCGTGGCATGCCTGGAAAAGGGCACGGCATAGTTGTGAGTGAAGTTGCAAAGGTTGTCAACCGCTGCGTGGCACGCCTGCAGAAGCGTGCGGCGCGCCTGTAGTGTCGTTCACCCACCGCCCGAGGCCGACCCGACTACCTTTCCATTGAGTGGTGCTCTTCTTTGTGAATGTGCCACTCACCCAAACACCTTGAAAAAACTCTATGGAGCTGCCCCAATCAATCAAACAAGGTCTTTAAGCTTTTCTTCGAGGTATTCTAATTCTCCTCTTGGAAAAATTCAAAGATGAAAAGGGTGTTTGCTGTGTTTTTTCCTTGATAAGGAAATATTTCCTTTGAAACCATTTCATCATTTAAAAACATGAGATAGATAGTGGTATATGAGACGAATTTTTGTAAAAACTGGAGAAAAACTTTCTTATGCTTAGGGGGTCTCAAATAAATTTGATCAGTGTCTTAACAGTGGCTTTAAATAGAAGTTTGTCATATAAAGAGGCAAGACAAAAACAGTGATTAGATGGTCGGGTGTTTTTATCAGTTTAAAGGGCATTAAATGCTTTTGATAACAATGAAAACCATACACAAATTACAAGACAGAAATACACAGTGGTAGAGGTCTCCAATCAATTTGAAGAGTGTCCTAAACAGTGTTAAAATAAGAGAAAACTTTGTTTAAAACTCAAAGGGGAAAACAGTGGTCATAGTCTGAAGGCTTTGTCATTTTAAAAGTGTCCTCTCTGTATGGTGAAAAATCAAACTTTGTTCAGCCACCATAGTCCAAAAATCAAAGTCTATGATTGAAAGGTTTCTCAAGACAACTCAAGGGTGTTTTTTCTACCTTTGTATAAAAATAGTGAACAACAAAAGAATATTGTTTGAGAGAAAGGTGTTCTTATCAAAACAAAGGTTCCTTCTTCACCAAGAAACCATAAACAAACATTTCAATACTTTTCCCAAGCACAGTGATAAACTGACTTCTTTTTTTTATTTGACAAAGCACTTGTTGTTTGGCATAAAAGAGGAAAAAATAGTGACTTATAAGGAGGACAGGGTGTGTTCTTGAGAATCCATTTCAAATACCATTTGAGACAACTTTCTTTGTCAGTAGTCAAAGAGTATTCAAAACAAAAATGCCTCCCAGGCAAGACAGTAGAAGTGGCCTTCATAGGAGGTTTGAGCCTATTTCAACTGAAGAGGTAAATGCTCATCCATTAGTCTTGTTTAACTTTCATGAAGTTGGATGTCTAGATTTTTGTCAAAGGGTGGAGGAGGTGAAAATCTATTCCCCCTTGACACATCTTTGTGCTTTGAGATTTCAAGGGAAACACTTTCAGCTGGCAAGCTTGGATTTCAAGTTTTCTCCTAGATCCATTTCCAAGGCCACCAAAATCCCTTATGTCCAAGAGAAGTGGTTTAAACAAAGCCACCTAGACTCAGAACAGAACAAACCCTTTTTGAAGCTTGAGCATAGAGACACATGTCCATCCATATTTCCCTTATCATATATGTTTACTAGTTATGCTCCCTTCATGAAGATAATCATGAAATACTTTAGTTGCGAGGGAATATTCTTCTGGGTCTATTCTTACCATGTCCGGTTGCTCATGCATTTCACAAGATAAAAATTTTTAAATCTCCCTTTCTTCCTCCATAGAAATATTGAAAAAATGTCCTCCACTGTTCAGAAAAGACCTCATTCTCAGTAGTCATCTTGCTTCCATCATTCCCTCATCAAGGTTGTCATTCTTCATCAACTTGAGAAGAAGGAAATCTCTTGGGACACTTTTATTGCACATCCGGATTTTGCCACTGTTCCTTCATTCCATGCATCTCATTCACCTTCCACTCACCATCCATCGCTTTCTTCAAGAAAGCCCATTCCCAAGAAGCTCAAATTTCTCGTAATTGAACAAGAGGAGGGAAATGATGAGGAAGAAGAGCATGAAAATGAGGAAGAGGATGAAGGGGAAGAAGAACATGATGAATAGCAGCATAATGACGAGGAGGAATAGCATGATGAAGAGGAGGAACAACATGATGAGGAAGGGCAGCAAGGGGAAGAAGAACATGATGATCAACATCAGCAATATGAGGAACAACAGCATGATGAAGAAGGGCAGCAAGGGGAAGAAGAGCATGATGAATAATGGCAGCAAAGTGAAGAGCATCATAGTGATAATATGCAGCACAATGATGAAGAGCAATGCCATGAACAAACTCAAAATAATGAGGATGGAAATGATGAGGAAATTGAACATTTTGATGAGGGTATTGGTAGCCCTCACAGCAGAAAAAAGGATGAATATGAAGCCCAAAACATTGAAGAGACAGAGCCTCAAAGTCCTAGAGACAGCAAAGGCAAGAGTAAAGAGGGTAGCCCTCAAAAAGACATGCAAGAGGATAGTCAAAGCATTCATGAAGAAACTCAAAACAGTGGCAAGGATGATGAGGAAAGTAACAAGGGCAAAGAGCCAATAGAGCATATGCTATCTGCCTCTCCTAGGCAAGGGGCAATGATTTCTTCTCCAAAAGTGGCCAAGCCCTAGACATCAAGGAAAAGGGTGCCTAAAAATATAACTCTAAATGTTACTAGGGCCCTCCGAAGCAAGGGGAAATTGCCCAAGTAGCCCATTGTCAAATTACCCAAGAGGAGGAAGACCAAGAAGGCTACCCAAAGCAAAGGAAAGGAGAAAGAAGAAAGTAGCCATGAAAAGGAGAGGGACTTTGACATAATTGAAATCCAAAGTGATGATAGCGACAATGAGGCTTGAATCCTAGAGACTCTGTTAATCAATAGAGAAAAACAAATTAATGCTTTGAGTACAAATCTAGAGGGGGCTAGAAAATTCAATCACTTTTTGCAAACACAAAATAAATAGATGAGTGTCTACATGGCGGTATATGAGACACGGGCCATCGAATACAAAATGGAGGCCTCCAAGGCACAAGTTAAATTCAAAGAACTTATTGGTGATTTCAATGATATCGAAGATGAATATCAGCCCAGGAGAAAGAGGCTAAGAACCATGGTACTTAGAAGAGCCCTTGAGAAACAAAAGGATGAAGAAGCTGCCCTTCTCCATTCTTTTCCTCTCACTACTTTTTTCACTGAAGAGATAGAGAAAAATCAAGAAGCATGACTCGAGAGGGTGAATGTTCACTTGGAAAAGAATTTGGAGAAGGCCAATAGAGATTTGCACCTTCAAAGGAGGATGACCGGGCACTATAAGAAGCTCAATAAGTTCACCCGGTGAAAATTGAAGACCACACAGGAAAAACTCAAGGAAACTCAAAGGAGGTGCCCAACACAAAAATTGAAGAAAGACACTGCAAAGCTCCAAATTTTTTCCTCAGCTTCACAGCATGTTTCTGAAAACCCTTCAGGGTAATGCTCGCCAAAATTGGGCAAAATTCAACAAGTTTTGGTTTTTGGTCATTTTTGGACTTTTGGCTAGAAATCATGGGCATCACCATTTATTTTTGGGATATCATCAAAGGATTAAAATGGTATAATTGGATATCATAATTTTAAGGACATCTACTCAGCAATTTTTAGATCAATTGAAGATGATTTGCTCCCCCAAAATGGCGAAAAACACTCACTTTTTCCACACTCTGCCCCGTCTATCAGCAAGGTCCATTTTTGGGTTTTTGAGGAAACTAAGAATTTTCAAAAAATATACATTTATAGCTTTCCAACAAGCCATCACGGGCCTCGTTTTGACATCAGGAAGGCATCCAAAAGATGCCCGCAAGACAGAGGACTTTCTGCTAATATATTTCTTAAGTATTTTTGAGAAAAATACACTTTTTTGAAGTGGCTTTTCCTAATGTGCGTTTAGCTATTTTTGGGCATAGTTAGTTATGAAAAGTCAATATATTTTCCTTTTTTAGCATTCTTGAGATATTTTAATAGATATTTTGTGCCTTGGGCTTTGCAAAGCCTCAAGGATAAAATCAGATATTTTTGATGGGCCAATGAGATTGCAAGTTTCACTAGGAGGTTTTGCCTCATCTTGGCCTATATATTTCAAGAGACTTAATTGTAAATAAGGCTAAAATTGATGAATAGAAGCAATATATGGTTATACAAGCTTGGAAGAAATAGTTGTCTCATGCATTGGATAGTTTCTTGAATGTTTTTGGATGATGAAGTAGGTCTGTTGTTGGATTCCTTGACTTGGTAAAATGGTATAATGTCCCTCTCTATTATACTTCTTAGTTTTCATTCATAATTCCATGTTCTTGCTTGCTATAAGATAGTAGAGAATAGATTTGAGACATGCCCTTGGAGGCACCTAAAATTTCCTTTTTTTTATAGCTTCTATGTTTTCTTCCTTCTTAGTCATATCAAATAACCCTTAATTTATATTTGATAACTGAAGAACTTGTTTTTTGTTTCATTTATGGTTTTATGCATGTTAAGTATGATTCACGGTATGCCCTGATTACTCATGGCTAGTCATAGCTCCACCTCTAAAACATTTCTTTGATTTTTTGATTGTCATCTGTTGAACCAAGGAGGTCTTGTACTGATCTTGCCCTTTGCCTAAAACTACGCAATATTGCTTCAAAGTGCCCAATAGCTTGAAATACTATGCTTAGGTGTTTCCTCATAGTGATTTGAGTTGTTTTTTTGTCTTAAATGTATTTCCCCAAAGTCTGATAGCCATTTCCTAAAGTTAGAGAGTCATATATCTCTATGCATGGCTTGAATGTTTATTTCTATGCATTGATCAGTTTATAGTTACATTTCTCATGATTAATAGTTAGCCTTACCACGTTTATGTCAGCTAATGAACTATTTATGTTTGAAATCCTTTGTACTTCACAAATTTAGTGTCCGTCCCACTCCATTTTACCCAAAGATCCATTTTACCTCGATCAAATCGGCCCTTCAACAACCTTGTATTACCATCTAAAAGCTTTCTTGACCTTTTCAACCCTATAACCCAGTTGATCTGACATATTTTTACCTATCTTAGTCTTTGATCAGTTCATCCCTCACAAACCTAAAATAAAAACCAAAAGCCTACTTCATAACTAGACTAAAATTAGAAACACAAGAAGCAAACACACAGATATCCCTTACACAAATAGAGAGAGCCCTCTCTGATTCCAGGAAGGCTAGGTACTTGGGCTCCAAAGACTGGTTTGATGTTACACTACCATTTGTCTTGCCAATCAACCAAATCATGGGACACTAACATAATTGCCATCATGGTGGGACATCTGAGTAACAAACAAACTTAGTTTCCCTAAGCCTTCAGAAACCTTTCAAAATACTATCTTGTGAACTTATCCCACTACTCCCTAACATAATGGCGATCACGGTGGGACCTTTTTGAGTTCATGTTAATCTGAATACCTTTCAAGACTCATGAAAATCCCCCTTTTGAACTAATCACACCTACCATTTAGCCACCTCATCGCCACACTAACATAATGGTGATCACGGTGGGACTCTGAGTGATAAAAAACTTAGAATTCCCTACACATTTCAGCAGCCTTAGGAATACTATCTAATTGACTTATCCCACCACTCACTAATATAGTAGCGGTCACGGTGGGACCTTCCAAGTTAGTGACAATCTAAGTACTCCTTAGTAACTCTCGAAGCCTCAATCAAACTTATAAAACTTAAGTGTTGTTTGAAGAGTAGAAGCTAACTCTTTCACCATCTTAGAAAAATGATGATTTAGTTATGGGAAACTCTTCCAAACCTCATAGGCTACACAAAAACTCAGAAAACCCCAAAACATTCCCAGATTGGATTTTCCATAGTTATTGGTGGTGGACCATAGCTACATCTTTACAAAAACAACCAAGTTCCACCTAGTGACTCCACTAGCCTCTAGTAGGCCTAAAAACTCCATAAAAAACCAAAAAATTCATAAAACATACCTTTTTGTTGACTCATCTTTTCGAAAACTTAAAACTCATGGTGCAAACTCTATGATCAGTGAAAAACTAAGCATCACTTAGCAATTCAAAAAAATTCACCTCAACATACGAGATAAACAGAAATAAACTTGAAAATAGAACTATTAGCTTGTCCAGACAGCCTAGCAAGTTGTTGAAACCAAGTGATCACTCTTCCTTGCAAGTCTTCATCTCAAAGTTTGTTAGAAAATGTTTTTCCCGAAAGCATCTTTGATAGTTTTGGTGGTGGACCATAGTTCTCAAAGAAATCCACCTGGCGACTCCACTAGCCCTCATTTTGGTTTTGACCATCCTTCACATTAGCAGCACCCCTAGAGAGGCCATCCATCCAAAAAAACCACAAATTCCATCCTCTCTAAGCTCTGAATTCAAAATCTGGCTTCACAAAGAATCTATACCAGATCTCATCTAGACCCAAATCCCCCTATCATAGTAGATGACCCAGAGAAGATTTTGTGGCAAGCTTCCGAAACTAGAAATTTAGCTACCGATAGGTCCATCCGTAAAGAAAGATCAGTACCCAAACACCTCACATCCTTGCAAGATTCCCCATTTGACTTAAAATCAGCAAAAACCCTTTTTAGAAGCAAGTCACAAAGTAAAGTAGGCTTTGACAATCTTGAGCCCCTAGATCTTCCACAGTGTCCTAGTAGAGAAGCCTCACCTACTACACCTCCCAAATTTCAGCTTCTCCATCACTTTGGCTCCTACCATCCCAGATCTGCTCAAAATCAGATCAATAGCCCTAGTACATCCGCCACACCCATCCAAACCACTACTGTTCAAATCACCTCACCTCATCCTGTAAACCCTCATACTATACATCATCCATTAGCTCTCGCCATGGCAGCTTGGTATGCACCCTTGGTGTTGCCACACCCTTTGGCTCCTTTACAAAATGATTATGAATCCAAAATCTCTCACTTTACCGGAGTTGAGGCTTCTAACGCTCAACAACATGTATATAGAATTAGCGATGCCTTTGAATACATGGAAATAGAAGATGAGACTATAAGAATGAGGATGTTTGCCCAAAGCCTGGGCGAGGAACCCAAAAAATGGTTTAAGAGCTTAACTCCAAATAGCATACACAATCTCCCAGAACTCTACCAAACCTTCATAAAAAACTGGGAAATCAGAAAGAACCCCATTCAAATCATGTCAGATTATAACAATCTAAAAAGGGAAAATGGGGAAAGTGTCCACGGATAATGCACTAGGTTCAACAATGTGTATAATGCCCTCCCACCTCATTTCAAACCTCCACTTGGCTCAGCCTTAGCAAATTTCCCCGAAGGTTTCGACCCAGACATTACTTATCAAATAACAGACAAAGACCCCCCAACCTTAGAGGAAATGAAAAAAGTGGCCATAACTGCAAAAGCCAACTTAGCAGAAAAGAGAGCTAGGACCAGATCAGAAAGGAAAGTCACATATCGGGATGAGGTCTCCCCTTCAGCCCCTTCCTTAGATCCTAGAATATATGACTTGGTTAGATCCATGGCGAAAATGTGGGAAAAGTTAAGTGAAAAGACACCTCTTAGGTACAACCAGCCAAACCCTCCAAACAGAAACCAAAACCAAAATTTGAGGAGGGAACAACCTCAAAACAAACCAAGGGAAAATGACCAACAAATTAGGCCACCCTTTAATGAAAATTATGTTGAGGAAGATGAGAGGGATACAGCACCCATTGATGAAAATCATTTGAACCTTATAGGTTCTGATAACGAGAGTGAGGTTTACCTCACAGAAGAAGAACAAGCATTCTTCTCTCCGAATCAAGATGAAACCAACTATGAAGATCTCGAAGATCCTGTGTTGTGTAACCAGCTCCAAAAATAAAATAAAAGAGATATCAACGCCTTATAAATGAGCCACTTCAATGGGGCAACCTCCAATACATTACATAAATGAACAATTCTTGGATGATACAATTTACAAAACCTCCTTTCTATATATAGGAGTCCATGGGGCCATAATATAATCCTAGTGGGCCACAATGTAATCCTAGCCGACCTAACAATAATAATTTAAGGGCACAATAATAACAAAATGGGGGTTACAAGGGTACAATAATAACGATAAGGGGGTTACACTAACAACAATAAGGGACTATACTAGTAATATAGGGACCTAACATGCCCCTCTCCTTCAAAAAAGTGTTGTCCTCAATTCTTGAGTAGCTCTGGGTGCTTCTGTATAAAATTCTCATCCTCCCATGTAGAATCTTCAGTGGGTAAGTTCTTCCACTTGATGAGATACTCTGAAATTGATCGATTCCGTAGCTGTCGAGTTCTTGTTTCCATGACCACTTCAGGTTCCAATATGGTTTTTCCTTCCTCATCAAGTTCTGGCAATATTGTTTGAACTGGAAGATTTTCACCTATAACCTTGTTTAAGCATGAAACATGGAAAACTGGATGTACTCGCGAAGAAGCAGGAAGCTCCAATTTGTATGCCATAGTACCAATCTTTTGCAACACCTTGTAAGTACCATAGTACTTTGGTGATAATTTATTATCCTTCTTAGCTTGCTTGAGGGACATTTGTTTGTATGGTTGTAGCCGTAAAAATACCCAATCTCCTACATCAAAACTTCTCTCGCTGCGATGTTGATCTGCCTGTTGTTTCATTCGATTTTGTGCCAAAATCAGGTTATCCTTTAAGAGTTGGAGAACTTCTTGCTGATGCTTGATCTGATCTTCCACTGCTTGAACCTTCGAATTTTCCCTTAAAGATGATGTTATCGATGGTGGATGATATCCATAAGTGCCATAAATGGGGTCATTTTTGCTGCAGTATGGAAGGAAGTGTTATACCACCATTCAGCGAGAGGAAACCACTTGACCCATTGTGTTTGTTTATCAGATACAAAACAATGAAGATATCCTTCCAAACATTTATTTACTATCTCTGTTTGACCATCAGATTGAGGATGATAAGATGAGCTATGAGCTAATTAAGTACCCAAACAAGAAAATAACTCCGTCCAAAAATTTCCAGTAAAAATGGGATCTCTGTCGCTCACAATAACCCTTGGGCTTCCATGTAGCTTTTGAATTCTGTCCATAAATGTAGTAGCAATCGTACTTGCTTTAAATGGATGAGATAATGCACAAAAGTGTGCATACTTGGTAAGTCTATCAACTACCACCATGATGACACTCTTTCCTTCGGACTTAGGTAAACCTGTGATAAAATCCATTGAAATCTCCTCCCAACGTTGACTTGGAATGGATAAAGGTTGTAGAAGTCCCAGGGTCTTAATTGTTTCCACTTTGTTCTGCTGGCAAACCAAACATTCCGCCACAAACTTTTGAATATCAGATTTAAGGCCATCCCAAAAAAATTCTTTCTTCACCCTGTGGTAAGTTTTTAAAAATCCCGAGTGTCCTCCTAAAGGAGAAGTGTGCAATTCGAGAAGAATCTTTTGTTTTAGTTGGGAATTCTTACAAAGATATAAGCGATCTTTGTACCATAAGGAATCATTTTTCCAACTAAATGTATCGGATGTACTAGGATCTTGCTGCAACTTTTGAATGAGTGTCCATACATCTTTGTCCTTCTTCCATTCATCTCTTGCTTCGGTTATCCAATCTGGTTGGATAATAGAAATAGCACAAAGCAATGCTTCCACCTCTTCATTCTTTCTTGAGAGTGCATCTACAACAAAATTAAGCTTTCCTTTTTTGTAGATTATTTCAAAGTCATAACCCAACATCTTTGTGACCCATTTTTTCTGCTCTTCTGAAGATAGTCTTTGTTCCAAAAAGTGTTTAAGACTATCATGATCAGTTTTTACCTTGAAGTGTCTTCCCATTAGGTATGTTCGCCATTTCTTTAGTGCATGTAGTATTGCTAACATTTCCTTCTCATAAATAGGTTTCTGTAAATACTTTCCTTTGATTGGACGACTTTCAAAAGCAATGGGTCTTCCTTCCTACATTAAAACTGCACCAATTCCATTTCCTGAGGCATCACATTCCACAATAAGGTTTTTGTGAAGTCTGGCGTAGCTAAGACCGGTGCTAGGCACATTGCCTCTTTAAGATGTTCAAAGGCCTTAGTTGCTTCAGGAGTCCATGAAAATACATCTTTCTTCAATAATGTTGTTAGAGGTGCTGCTATTCTCCCATAATTCTTAACAAACTTGCGATAATACCCTGTTAACCCGAGAAATCCTCGCAACTACTTTATGGTTGTGGGGACTTTCCATTCCTTAATAGCTTTAATTTTGTTAGGGTCTACCTTAACACCCTCGTGAGATACAATATGACCCAGATATTCCACCTCTTGTACTCCAAAGAAACATTTGGATGTTTTTGCATATAATTGTTTCTCCTCCAATAGTTTGAGCACCCTATCAACATGTTGAACATGATCCTTCCAAGACCTGTTGTAGATTAGTATGTCATCGAAAAATACTAGCACAAATTTTCTAAGGAAGGGTTTGAAAATGGAATTCATCAACTCTTGAAATGTAGAAGGTGCATTGGTAAGGCCAAAAGGCATGACCAAAAATTCATAATGACCCTCATGAGTTCGAAATGTTGTTTTTGGAATATCTTCGGTCTTCATTCTAATTTGATGATATCTTGAACGAAGATCCAACTTGGTAAAATAAATTGCTCCATGTAATTCATCCAATAATTCATCAATCACAAGAATGGGAAATTTATCTTTAATGGTGAGCTTCTTGAGCTCCCTATAATCTGGACACATTCGCCATGATCCATCCTTCTTGTGTACCAATACTACAGGAGCAGAGAAAGAACTTTGACTAGGTTGAATTATACCCGCCTCTAACATTTCTGCAATCATACGTTCAATTTCGCTCTTTTGGAAGTAAGGATATATATAAGGCCGATGTTTGGAGGAACACTTCCCGGAATCAAATGAATAGCATGATCATGATCACGAATAGGTGGGAGTCCTTTGGGAGTTTCAAACACCTTGGAATGATTGTCCAAGACTTGTTGGAGATCTGCAGAAATAGATGATTTTGATGTCGGAACTTCTAGTGAGCATAATTGTGCAATTACGCCTAGTTGTTCTTTCTTTAGAAGCTTTGTCATGACATTAGAGCTTATTATCCTTCCTGGCTTCCCTTCAATACCCCGTAATTCGACTTCCTTTCCTTCTGAAAAAAATTTCAAGAAAAGTTCTTGAAAATTAAAAGCTACCATCCCCAAAGATTGTAACCATTGTACTCTAGTACAACATCAGCACCTCCCATAGGAATGGAAAGCATTGGACTAGTCAATACATATTCCCCCATGGTTAGCTTAATATTATGGCATTTTCCAGAGCAATTTATAGTTCCTCCATTTGCAACCATCACTTGACATTCTGGTGCTGGGTATAGGAAACAATTTAATTCTTTGGCTACCTTACAATGAATAAAATTATGGGTGCTACCTGAATCAATCAACACTATTACCTTTTTCTTCTTGATTTGTCCTTCTATCTTGAGAGTTTTAGGAGTGGTAATTCCTGCCAGTGCATTACACGATATGGTCGGATTCATTTCTTTCTCTTCTAGGGTTGGTTCCTGGTGTATATCCTCTTCTTGTTCATTTTCTTCTTCCTCTTCACAATCTATGTAAAATAATTTCTTCTCAGCACACTTATGACCTTTAGTGTATTTTCTATCACAACTGTAGCAAAGCCCTTTTGCTCTTTTTTCTTCCAATTGTTGTGGTGTCGACCTTGTAGGTTGTGGAAATCTAGGCGTAGAAACACTTCCTTCTTTATAGAATTGAGTGGTAGGCTTCCTTGTCGCCATAATTTTACATTCAACTTTTCTTGCCAACCTGAATGCCTTCTCCAATGAATCAGGTTCCAAAACACGAACTTCAGGTTGGATGTTATCCTTTAAAGTGCCTAGGAAGAGATCAATCCTGTGTTCCTCTGTAAGATCAGTTACCCTTATATTCAATTTTTGGAAGTCCTCAATGTGCTGCCCCACTAAACCCTTTTGTTTGAGATTTATCAATTGGGTAAAGAAGGTTTTGCTCTTTGTATCCTCATAATGTGCTATCATTTCCTCCGTAAAAATTGACCAAGTGACAATTTTTTTACGGGAACAAAGCCATCGATACCATACAAATGTGTTTTGTTCTAAATGTAAAGTTGCAATGCGTACCTTTTGTGTGTTTTGCACGTTATGGAGATCAAAATATTGCTCCATCTGTAGTATCCATGTTACAGGATCCTTTCCATCAAGCTTCCTCATATCCATTTTTGGAATATGGTGGTTCTTCCCGCCAACATTAGATTTTATGAAATCATGATTAACATTTATTTTGTTCTCATCATGAGTTTCCTCTACTATATTTTCACCATTAGGAAACATTTCTTGTATCAAATTTCCCAAACCTTCGATGTCTACTTTTAGATATTTCTTCATGTTTTCCATTTTGTCTTTCAATTTTTCATCAATCTTAGCTTCCATGTCATCTATCTTAGCTTCCATTCCCACTTCTATGCCATCTGTCTTAGCTTCCAAACCATTCATCTTAGCTTTCACGCCTTTCTTCAAACCATCCATCTTAGTTTCCACGCCCTTCTTCAAAACTTCCATTTCATTTTTTGTTGTTATTTGCGAGAGCGAAATTTGTTGCACTTGCTCTTGTAATTTTCATATGTCATGTTGCCATTCTTCATCGTCATGAGTCATAGTAGAGCCTTCTAAAGGCTTAATGGGTGTTGAATTCTTTTTAGGGGCCATTTTAGAATCCAATATTGATATCTATTCTACAATAGGCCCTTGCAATCAATTCAACTTGATTCTTCAAACAAGACTTATGCAATTCGGAAAAAAAAATACACACCTTTTACTTTCTTTGAGGATCTCGATATTAAAATTGTATTATCTTTGTGATTGTGGATCTTCAATATCTGAAATTCAGCACTGAAGTAGCCCTCTGAATTATGTTTTGAATGCCACAAGTCTGACTTGATTTGGATTCTCCAAGACAAAGTTGTGTCCAATCTCCCACAATGACCTAATTATGGACTGGTTCAGTAGAGCGAACTTGTACGACTTGCCACGTGTCACTGTTTCATCCTTTGTCTCTGAAATTGATAGCCAAGAAACTACAGTCTGTGCGATTGCGACCAATTTTTACGGCACTCCAATCCGATGCCCAGAGAGAGAGTTATTGAACTTTTCCCACGATCACCTCTTTGAGATGAAATTCAGGACCCTGAAAAATCACTACCTTCCACAGATCATATCTCCAAAAATATTACGAACCAAGCTCTAAAATTTTTTGACGAATTTCCTCAGGATCTCGGCTTCGCACCATATGCATTTGAGATTCTGACCCTTCGTAGAAACAAATTTATAGCGCAAATTCCACGATGACCTATTTAGGAGCCTGAAAAAATACCTAACTTCCACAGATCATATCTCCGAAAATATTGCGAACCAAGCTCTGAAATTTTTATACAAGCTTCCTCCGGATTTTGGCTTCATACCCTAAAAATTTTATCTTCTGAAACTTCGTAGAAAAAAAGTTATATTGAAAATTCCATGATGACCTATTTGTAGCAGCGAAACCCTAGAATCCAAACCTCTGATACCAAATGTTGTGTAACCAGCTCCAAAAAGAGAAGAAAAGAGATATCAACGCCTTAGAAATGAGCCACTTCGAGGGGGAAACCTCCAATACATTACATAAATGAATAATTCTTGGATGATACAATTTACAAAACCTCCTTTTCTATATATATAGGAGTCCATGTGGCCATAATGTAATCCTAGTGGGCCACAATGTAATCCTAGCCGACCTAACAATAATAATTTAAGGGCACAATAATGATAAAATGGGGGTTACAAGGGTACAATAATAACAATAAGGGGTTACACTAATAAAAATAAGGGACTATACTAGTAATATAGGGACCTAACATGCTGCCATAGATTTTCAGAATGCCATAATAGAAGCTCATAGGCAGTGTGACCTTAGAAGCAAAAAAAACCAAGACAACTCCAAGAAAGCTAGCTCAGACACTGCTAAAACGCCTGATACCATCCTTAAAAAAGCAGTGGATAGCAACAAAATCATGGTCAAGAAAACTGACCAAAACAAAGATAAAGCTATTCAGACAAGTCTTGGCTCAGATTCTCCTAGTACCTCCACCAATATTCCCAAGATGGTTGTGTCAAAAAAAATCCCAAAACAAAGTCAGTAAACTCAGAACATAGAGAAAGTCATGGCTGAAAAAATTTAAGCAAACTTGTCTAAACTACAAACACCTTTCATTTTTGAGGGAGAAATCGCCAAAATAAAGATTACCATGCCCCTCACTGAACTTATCGCCCAAAGATCTTATAAATCCCAAGTGTTAAAGGTACTGAATATAGTAAATGATGCAAACACCCTAAATCTAGCTGATGACACTCCTGAAGTGTTGTTTGGTCCAAAAATAGAAGGGAAATTCCAAGAAGGAACCACTCTTCCCTTTTACATCAGTCTGAATATCCATGACCAAATCCTACACAATGCCATGCTAGACTCTGGGGCCTCGCATAATCTCATGCCAAAGGTTGTGATGGAAATATTAGGCCTAGAAATAACAAGACCATATAAAGACTTATATTCATTTGATTCAAGTAGAGTCAAGTGTCTAGGCTTAATCAAAGATATTTGTTTTAGTTTTGCCCAAATACCTGCAAAACACCTGATCATGGACATAGTGGTAGCAGACATTCCCCCCAAATACAGAATTCTTTTATCCAGAACTTGGGGAGCTAAACTTCAGGGAAATATTCAACTTGATATGTCCTACGCCACTATTCCTGTGTTTAACCAAACTAGAATACTCTATCGGGAATCACACATGAAGTATATGGTCAGCAGCCAAGAAAGGCTAGATAACATCCCGTTGTACTCCTTGCATTCTGATCTGAAATATTTCATTTTACACACTGATGAAGACATTGAATAACAGTCAGAAGGATTTGAAACAAACTTATACCCACCACATCAGCTGCCCTAAGTTCTCTATGATGAACTAGATACTCAAAATTATCATGACCATGAGCAGCTATGTCTTGAGGAAAGAGAATTTTTTCCTTTTGAAACAGGGATAGAACAAGAAGTACAAACCATTATGTACCATCAAGAAAAATTCTCAAACCTTAGGAAAACATCAGCAGTAACATCAAAGACTTTTTCAGAATAGAGGCATTAGAAGACTTGCATATCACAAACCTCTTTGGAAATCAGGGGCACGGAAGCTTAATGTTCTTACCATACCTTAAGGATTTTCCATCACATAACTCTACCCCTTCAAATGAAACTTTGACTGTAGCCATAACAGCTCAAAATCTAGGAAAAATGTCTAAAAAACTTTTTATGAAAGGATATGACGACTGCAACCCAAATATACATGAATAGTTTGAACTAGCTAGCATTCTGCCACTCCACCAAAGACTTAGAACTACTAGAATTTGCAATCTTTTTCAAAATACTACTTCATATAGAGAAAATAGTGAGAAACACTATGCCACTTCCATCACTCCAAGAAAAAACTTCGACAAAAGAAAATACAAAAATCTTGACCAAGCAATAATAGTCAAAGATAAAACAGTTGGTCAAAGGGTATGTTTTGATTTCAGACATACTAATATACACCCTTGCGACGGAATTTTTATCCTTCCTACCCAAGACCATGATATACCAATGATAAGTACTTTTAATCATGTGTCTTGACAAAATGATGTTTCAGGATATAGCCAAATAATTCCTTTGCAAAGCAGACAGCTCAAAGAATTTTTCAAATATGTTGGAAGTAGTTCCATCTTCAAACCTAGAATTGCAAAACCACCAGATATCAAAAACATGCTCCTAAAAGCCATGTTTCCATTTCTAAATTTCTGCATTCTGACATACCTTGATGATGTCATCATATACTTCAAAAATGACAAAGAATATCTACATTATTTGAAAAGGATGTACAACAAAGGAAGGAGTGGAAATCATAGGTATAAAGACGTACAGTAGGAAGATACATGGTTGTTTAGAGATTCATGCATGAATCCTTATGTCATGCTTGAAAGAGAAAATTTTCCAAATTTTCCTTTTCAAGAGCTGAGTGGACCAAGAGTGGTAGGAGATCCTTAAGAAGATAAGATGCTTAAGTTTCACCATTTATAGGATTTCTGAGTTAAAACATTTTCAATCATTGTATATACCATTGCTTGAAAAATAAATCAAAAAACAGAAAATTCAAAAAGAATAGAAAAATAGAAAAAGAGGGTGGTTGTAAAATAGAAATAAAGCCCCATGTTAAAAAAATAGTCATTCTGAAAGCGCGGAAGTCTAAATGCTGCTACTAGTTCTCAAATGTCTTGTTTAGTTATCTAGCCTAATCATAACTGAACATGTTTTGAATTTATTTGTTGATAAGTTAGTGAGAGGAAAAGATAGTCAACATTGTGTAAGCTTGACTTATCAAAGAAAATAGATTAGGAAAGATACTGGTTCCACATGCTCAAAATAGAACCAAAGAGGAAAGCAAGGATGAAAATCAAACTATATATCCTAGCCTTTATTTTTCTAGATTTCATTTTATGCAAAATAATATTTGTGTGCAGCTTGTATTTCATGCCACAAGTACATGAAAAATCAGACTGTCTAATTCTGATTTGGTCATTTTTCAATTTCATGTTTTAGATTAGAGAATAAAATCCTGTCAAACAACTTAACCTTGACAGTCGATCCAGTATAGGTAGAGAAACAAGGGAGTTCATCAGCTTAATATGAACTCCAGGCGGATATAAGTGTAGAATTAGATAGTGTCATTTTTCAAAAAAATTATGTCAAAGGGTTGCTAGTCCAAATGCACCCGAAAGAAGAAAAAATGTTAGTAAATGTAGCGTGGTAGGTAGAAATGTCTTTGATTCTAATCATGCTGTCAATTTTCAGAAATAGCATCAAGGAAGAAAGAAATTTGTGCCAATGGATAAAGGCACTGGTCTTCAAAGAAAGGAGATCTAAAATTCTGGACACCTTCTGAAAAGGAGCTGCCCTCCCCAAATGGAGCCACTGTTAGTCATTAGTATTTTTCACATGTTGATGATGACTAGTTTTTAAAGCCAAGTTTTCTAGCAACTAATCTCCAATTTGTCAAATTTGTCAGCTAGAAAACACCCATAAACATTTTTCCCTCCTACCTTCTAAATCAGCCCATGATGATATAAAACCTAATTGTCAAGCCCTATCTAGCCTCAGTCATACAAAATTGTCCATCAGCTCTGAAGAGAATACTCCAAATATGTCAAAAATCTCCCCTAAGTTAGGTAGTGGCGCTTTAGGCATTCCTCCCTTGGAAAACTATCCTAAAGCCAAAAGAACCTCTGTCTAATATCAACCATTCATAGATCACCTTCCTATCCTGCAAATAAAGCTTGATACACCCTTAAGTCACACCACTAACAAGCCTTGATGTCTCAGCAGTGCATATGCCACAAGTCAAACTGATATTAGGTGGATTTACATTGTTTCAATGTCTTTTTCAAAAGAAGAAGTGTACCAATGTTCCGGAGGACATTATTAAACTTGACATGAGAAGACAACTGCTTCTCATGTGGTTTTGAGCCTGGGATTCAAGTACTAGTCAGAGAGGTAATTCAATGAACTCCTGCAAACACAGTTAAAAGGTTAGTGACCTATGACTAGCAAGTAATACTCTGTAGATACAGGTCAGGTTGCTTCTGATGTCTAAAGATGTATAAGGGTATTTTAACAATAGGATTACATATCTCAGAGAATGCCCCACATGACATATTGTCAATTTGTCACTTTTATATACTTAACTGTGAATAGGCACTACAAGGAAAGATGACATATTTTGACAAAGGGATGAAATAGCATCACTGTGTAAAACCTCCTCCAAACATGAGCAGAGGGTTGGATGAGTGTGTAAAACCTCCTCCAAATATGAGCAGATGGTTAGGTCATTGGTTGAAAACCTCCTTCATTTAAAAGTATACGGTTGGGAATATTATGCTGGCCTCCTTCATTTAACAAGCAGAGGGTCAAGAATAGAGTTGTAGCATCATTCAAAGATCACAAGGCTAACAATGCTGCAAATAGCCTTGAAAACATGTTTACACCTTCTTCTCCAATGGATGAAACCACTAACATAGCAGTGGTGTTTCAAGGATTGCTTATATGGTTTCACTATTTGGAAGACAGATTTGCAATACAGTGAGAAGCAGATAAAGACTTATGAATAGAAAAATGGTGTTAAAAACAGAGGGAAAGTAGTGGTGTTTTAAAATGTTCTTACATGAGTTCATTGTTTGAAAGATAGAGTTGAAATCAATATAAATCAATTCAAAATTTATGAGTTGAGAGCTGGGTTAAACATAGGCCAAGTAGTCATGTTGTGATGTTCAAAGAAGCTTTGATTTTCCTGTCCATGAAGATATTTTTCAAAACCTCATCAAATTGACAAGAAGGTAGCCTAAGCCTTGCTTTTGAAGGGGACTTTGCAAATAAACACACAAAGATAGTATGTGTGAAGAAAATGGTATGGCATGTGTTTTAAATTCAAGGACAACATTCAAAGAAATCAAACATGCCACTTTCACAAACAAAGGCCTTTTTTCTATGAAACATGTGAAAATACCTTGCTATTGCATATGATTGTAGGAAGGGTTTTTAGAATATTTCCTTTTTTATAAGCAGATGTTTCCCAAACCTAGGTGAATGAAAATAAGGTTTGTCATCCACAGTAAAAGGAAGAAATCCAAGGGTGCCTGACTATTTTGATCAAACTGCATAATAGCCATAATTATCATCAAAACACCAGGAGAGCAGAAATTGTCAAAGTAAGTTTTAGAGTTGTGAATTATCTCTTTCCAAGATGTGGCAAAGGAGGCATCAAAAATCCTTGGTATGAATCTTGAATAGTGCTCCTCTAAAAACAAATATGGACAAAGGTAACAGGTTTTCTTCCTTAATGAGAAAAAGTGGAAAATATTTTAGCTTTTAAAAAGTTTCTTTACTTCAAAAAAGGAAGTCATGACTTTGGTATCCTAAAAAGGTTGGCCACATCACTTTATTATCAACTCGATCAAATATGGGCCCGTTTAACGTTTTGAAAGTCATTTGAGTTTTGTTATAACAAAAGAATTTTTCAAAAGGGTGTTCAAACCCTCACAAGTTAAGTTCAAAAGGCTTTTGGATTTTTTCATTTAAAAGGCAGAAGAGACCATTGCAAAGTCTCATTTGCAAAGTTCAAAGAAACCAAACAAACGCTTCATCAGTTCTTTCACTAGAGAAACAAAAATTTTCAGCATCTTTTTCAGAGTTTCAGGCTTTCAAACCTGCGTGGCATGCCTGGAAAAGGGCACGGCATAGTTGTGAGTGAAGTTGCAAAGGTTGTCAACCGCTGCGTGGCACGCCTGCAGAAGCGTGCGGCGCGCCTGTAGTGTGTGCTTCTCACCCAAATGCCCTAAAAAAACTCTGTGGATCTGCCCCAATCAATCAAACAAGTTCTTTAAGCTTTTCTTCGAGGTATTCTACTTCTCTTGGAAAAATTCAAAGATTGAAAGGGTGTTTGCTGTGTTTTTTCCTTGAGAAGGAAATAGTTCCTTTGAGACAATTTCATCATTTAAAAACATGAGATAGACAGTGGTATATGAGACAGAGTTTTGTAAAAACTATATAAAAACTTTCTTATGCTTAGGGGGTCTCAAATAAATTTGATCAGCGTCTTAACAGTGGCTTTAAAGAGAAGTTTGTCATATGAAGAGCACAAGATAAAAACAATGATTAGAGGGTGGGGTGTTTTTATTAGTTTAAAGGGTCTTAAATGATTTTGAGAACATTGAAAACCATACACAAATTAGAAGACAAAAATACACAGTGGTAGAGGTCTCCAATCAATTTGAAGAGTGTCCTAAACAATGTTAAAACAAGAGCAGACTTGTTTAAAACTCAAAGGTAAAAACAGTTGTCATAGTCTGAAGGCTTTGTCATTTTAAAAGTGTCCTCTCTGTATGGTGAAAAAGAAAACTTTGTTCAGCCTCCATAGTCCAAAAATCAAAGTCTATGATTGAAAGGTTTCTCAAGACAGCTCAAGGGTGTTTTGTCTACCTTTGTATAGAAACAATGAACAACAGAAGAATATTTTTTGAGAGAAAGGTGTTTTTATAAAAAAAAAAGGTTCCTTATTCACCAAGAAACCACAAAAAAACTGTTCTAGACTTTGCCCAAGCACAGTGATAAACCGACTTCTTGTTTTTATTTGACAAAACACTTGTTGTTTGGCATAAAAGAGGAAAAAATAGTGACTTATAAGGAGGACAGGGTGTGTTCTTGAGAAGCCATTTCAAAGACCATTTGAGACAAAAAAATTTGTCAGTCAGCAAAGAGTATTCAAAACAAAAATACCTCCCACACAAGACAATAGAAGTGGCCTTCACAGGAGGTTTGAGCTTGTTTCAACTGAAGAGGTAAATGCTCATCCATCTGTCTTTTTTAACTTTCAAGAAGTTGGATTTCTAGAGTTTTTTCAAAGGGTGGAGGAGGTGAAAAGCTATTCCCCCTTGACATATACTTGTGCTTTGAGATTTCAAGGGAAACACTTTCAGCTGGCAGGCTTGAATTTCAAGTTTTCTCCTAGATCCATTTCCAAGGCCACCAAAATCCCTTATGTCAGAGAGAAGTGGTTTAAACAAAGCCACCTAGACTCAGAACAATAAAAACCCTTTTTTAAGCCTGAGCATAGAGATACATGTCCATCCATATTTCCCTTCTCATATTTGTTGACTAGTTATGCTCCCCTTATGAAGATAATCATGAAATACTTCACTTGCGAGGGAAGATTCTCCCGGGTGTATGCTTACCATGTCCAGTTGTTCATGCATTTCACAAGAGCCAAATTTTTAAATCTCCTTTTTTTCCTCCATAGAAGTATTGAAAAAATGGCCTCCATTGTTCAGAAAAGACCTCCTCTTGAGCAGTCAGCTTGCCTCTTCCAGCATTCCCTCATCAAGGTTGTCATTCTTCATCAGCTTAAGAAGAAGGAAATCTCTTGGGACACTTTCATTGCACATCTTGATTTTGCCACTATTCCTTCATTCCATGCATCTCCTTCACCTTCCACTCACCATCCTTTGCCTTCCTCAAGTAAGCCCATTCCCAAGAAGCTAAAATTTTCTGTAATTGAACAAGAGAAGGGAAATGATGAGGAAGAAGAGCATGATGAAGAGGAAGAGAATGATGAGGAGGAAGAGCATGAAGGGGAAGAATAACATCATGAACAACAACATAATGAAGAGGAGGAACAACATGATGAGGAAGGGCAGCAAGGGGAAGAAGAACATGATGAGCAGCAACACGATGATGAACATCAACAACATGAGGAACAACAGCATTTTGAAGAAGGGAAACAAAGGGAAAAAGAGCATGATGAATAAGGGAAGAAAAGTGAAGAGCATCACAGTGATAATATGAAGAATAGTGATGAAGACCATCACCATGAACAAACTCAAAACAGTGAGGAGGGAAGTGATGAGGAAATTGAACATTTTGAAGAGGGTATTGGTAGCTCTCACATCAGCAAAAAGGATGAAGATGAAGCCCAAAAAATTGAAGAGAAAGAGCCTCAAAGTACTAGAGATAGAAAAGGAAAGAGTAAAGAAGGCATCCCTCAAAAAGACATGCAAGAGGACATTCAAAGCCTTCATGAAGAAAATCAAAATAGTGGCAAGGATGATCAGGAAAGTAACAAGGGAAAAGAGCCAATAGAACATGTGCTAGCTGCCTCTCCTAGGCAAGGGGCCATGCTTTCTTCTCCAAAACTGGCCAATCCCTAGACATCAAGGAAAAGGGTGCCTAAAACTATAACTCCAAATGTTACTAGGGCCCTCCGAAGCAAGGGGAAATTTCCCAAGCAGCCCATTTTTGAATTACCCAAGAGGAGGAAGACCAAGAAGGCTACCCAAAGCAAAGGAAAGGAGAAAGAAGAAATAAGCCATGAAAAGGAGAGGGACTTTGACATAATTCAAATCCAAAGTGATGATAATTACAATGATGCCCGAATATTAGAGACCCTCTTAATCAATAGAGAAAAATAAATTGATGCTTTGAGGACAGATCTAGAGGGCTAGAAACTTCAATCACTTTTTGCAAACACAAAATAAACAGATGAGTGTCCACATGGCGGTATATGAGACATGGGCCATCAAATACAAAAATGAGGCCTCCAAGGCGCAAGTTAAATTGGAAGAACTCATGGGTGAGTTCAATGATAGCAAAGATGAAGATCAGCCTAGGAGAAAGAGGCCAAGAACCATGGGACTCAGAAGAGCCCTTGAGAAACAAAAGGAGGAAGAAGTTTCCCTTCTCCAATCTTTTCCTTTCACTACTTTGTTCACCCAAGAGATAGAGAAAAATCGAGAAGCATCGCTCGAGAGGGTGAATTATCACTTGGAAATGAAGTTGGAGAAGGCCAATAGAGATTTGGACCTTCAAAGGAGGATGACCAGGCACTATAAGAAGCTCAATCAGTTCGCCCAGTGGAAATTGAAGGCCACACAGGAAAAACTCAAGGAAACCCAAAGGAGGCACCTGACACCGAAATTGAAGAAATACACCTCAAAGCTCCAAATTTTTTCCTCCACTTCACAGCATGTTTCTGAAAACCCTTGAGGGTCATGCTCGCCAAAATTGGGAGAAATTCAACAAGTTTTGGTTTTTTGTCATTTTTGGAATTTTGGCTAAAAATCATGGGCATCGCCATTTCTGTTTGGGACATCCTCAAAGGATGAAAATGGTATCATTGGATGCCATAATTTTATGGGCATCTACTCAACAATTTTCAGATCAATTGAAGATGATTTTCTCCCCCAAAGTGGCGAAAAACACTCACTTTTTCCACACTCTGCCCCGTTTATCAGCAAGGTCTATTTTTGGGTTTTTACACACAAGTCATTTTTTGATAAAACTTAAAAGATTATTTTGGAGTAAAATAAGCATTTTCAGAATATATACATTCAGAGCTTTCCAACGAGCTATCACGGGCCTCGTTTCGACATCAGGAAGGCATCCAAAAGCTGCCTGCAAGAGATAGGACTTTCTGCTGATATATTTCTTAAGCATTTTTGAGAAAAATACACTTTTCTGAAGTGGCTTTTCCTAATGTGCGTTTAGCTATTTTTTGGAATAGTTAGTTATGAAAAGTCAATATATTTTCCTTTTTTTTGTATTTTTAAGATATTTTATTAGATATTTTGTGCCTTGGGCTTTGCAAAGCCTCAAGGACAAAATCAGATATTTTTGATGGGCCAATGAGATTGCAAGTTGCACTAGGAGGTTTTCCCTCATCTTGGCCTATATATTCCATGAGAATTCATTGTAAACAAGGCTGAAATTGATGAATAGAAGCAATATATGGTTATACAAGCTTGGAAGAAACACTTGTCTCATGCATTGGATAGTTTCTTGAATGTTTTTGGATGATGAAGGAGGTCTGTTGTTGGATTCCTTGACTTGGTAAAATGTTATAGTGTCCCTCTCTATTATGCTTCTTAGTTTTCATTCATAATTCCATGTTCTTGCTTGCTATAAGACAGTAGAGAATAGATTTGAGACATGCCCTTGGAGACACCTAAAATTTCCTGTTTCTTTATAGCTTCTATGTTTTCTTCCTTCTTAGTCATATCAAAGAACTCTTGATTGCTCTTTGATAACTGAATAACTTTTTCTCTTGTTTCATTTATGGTTTTATGCATGCTAAATATGATTCAGGGTATGCCCTGCTTACTCATGGCTATTCATAGCTCCACCTCTGAAACCTTTATTTGATTGTTTGATTGTCATTTGTTGAACCAAGGAGGTCTTGTACTGATCTTGCCCTTTGCCTAAAACTATGAAATCTTGCTTCAAAGTGCCCAATAGCTTGAAATGTTATGCTTAGGTGTTTCCTCATAGTGGTTTGAGTTTTTTTTTATCTTAAATGTATTTCCCCAAATTTTGATAGCCATTTCCTACAGTTAGAGAGTCATATATCACTATGCATGGCTTGAATGTTTATTTGTATGCATTGATCAGTTTATAGTTACATTTCTCATGATTAATGGTTAGCCCTACCATTTTTATGTCAGCTAATGAACTATTTATGTTTGAAATACTTTGTACTTCACAAATTTAGTGTCCATCCCATTCCATTTTACCCAAATATCCATTTTACCTCGATCAAATCGGCCCTTCAACAACCTTGTATCACCATCTGAAAGCTTTCCTGACCTTTTCGACCCCATAGCCCAGTTCATCTGACATATTTTTACCTATCTTAGTCTTTTATCAGTTCATCCCTCATAAACCTAAAATAAAAACCAAAAACCTACTTCATAACTAACCTAAAATCAGAAACACAAGAAGCAAACACAAAGATATCCCTTACACAAATAGAGAGAGCCCTCTCCGAGTCCAGGAAGGCTAGGTCCTTGGGCTCCAAAGACTTTTTTGATGTCACACTGTCATTTGTCTTGCCAATCAACCAAATCATGAGACACTAACATAATGGCGATCACGGTGGGAAATATGAGTAACAAACAAACTTAGTTTCCCTAAACCTTTAGAAACCTTCAAAAATACTATCTTGTGAACTTATCCCACCGCTCCCTAACATAATGGCAATCACGGTGGGACCTTTCTGAGTTCATGTTAATCTAAATACCTTTCAAGACTCATGAAAAGCCCCTTTTTGAACTAATCACACCTACCATTTAGCCACCTCATCACCACACTAACATAATGGCGATCACGGTGGGACTCTGAGTGATAAAAAAACTTAGAATTCCCTACACATTTTAGCAGCTTTAGGAATACTATCTGATTGACTTATCCCACCGCTCACTAACATAGTAGCGATCTCGGTGGGACCTTCTGAGTTAGTGACAATCTAAGTACTCCTTAGTAACTCTCGAAGTCTCAATCAAACTTATAAAACTTAAGTGTTGTTTGAAGAGTAGAAGCTAGCTCTTTCACCATCTTAGCAAAATGATGATTTAGTTATAGTAAACTCTTCCAAACCTCATAGGCTACACAAAAACTCAAGAAACCCCAAAACATTCCCAGATTGGCTTTTCCGTAGTTATTGGTGGTGGACCATAGCTACATCTTTACAAAAACAACCAACTTCCACCTGGCGACTCCACTAGCCTCTAGTAGGCCTAGAAACTCCATAAAAAAACCAAAAAATTCATAAAACATACCTTTCTGTCGACTCATCCTTTTGAAAACTTAAAAGTCATGGTGAAAACTCTGTGATCAGTGACAAACTAAGTATAACTTAGTGATTCAGAAAACTTCACCTAAACATAGGAGATAAACGGAAATAAACTTGCAAATAGAACTATTAGCTTGTCTAGAAAACCTAGCAAACTGTTGAAACCAAGTGATCACTCTTCCTTGCAAGTCTTTATCTCAAAGTTTTCTAGAAAAAAATTTTCCTGAAATAATCTTTGATAGTTTTGGTGGTGGACCATAGTTCTCAAAGAAATCCACCTAGCAACTCCACTAGCCCTCATTTTTGTTTTGACCATCCTTCACATTAGCAACACCCCTAGAGAGGCCATCCATCCAAAAAAACCACAAATTCCATCCTCTCTAAGCTCTGAATTCAAAATCTGGCTTCACAAAGAATATATACCAGATCTCATCTAGACCCAAATCCCCCTATCATAGTAGATGACCCAGAGAAGATTCTGTGGCAAGCTTCCGAAACTGGAAATTTTGCTACCGATAGGTCCATCTGTAAAGAAATATCAGTACCTGAACACCTCACATCCTTGCAAGATTCCCCATTTGATTTAAAATAAAATAAAAACCCTTTTTAGAATCAAGTCACAAAGTAAGGTAAGATTTGATGATCACGAGCCCCTAGATCTACCACAGAGTCCTAGTAGAGAAGCCTCACCTACTACACCTCCCAACTTTCAGCTTCTCCATCACTTTGGCTCCTACCATCCCAGATCTACTCAAAATCAGATCAATAGCCCAAGTACATCTGCCACACCCATCCAAACCACTACTGTTCAAATCACCTCACCTCATCCTATAAACCCTCATATTGTACATCATCCATTAGCTCTCGCCATGGTAGCCTAGTATGCACCCTTGGTGTTGCCACACCCTTTGGCTCCTTTACAAAATGACTATCAAATCAAAATCTTTCACTTTACTAGAGTTGAGGCTTATACCGCTCAACAACATGTAGATAGAATTGAAATATATTCTATTTCCTTTTAATAATGCATTGCGTCCATTGTCCATCACATTTCGGCATTCGGGCGATCTCTGTTATAAGGCTCCTTTTCTCTCTGATGCATACTTCTGAACTTGAAAGATATTCGTATTTAGATTTGAGAGGTATCGCGTCTGGGCCCTTTTTGCATTTCGCACATCAACATTTCTTTTGTTATTTGGTTTTATATTTCTCTTCCATTATCCGATGCAATTTCTCAAAGGATAAAACTCTTACCAGATGATTTCAAATATGTTAAATGGTATTTCTAAGCTGCATCGCATCGATTTCCTTTATTGCATTTTAGCGTTCCTTAGGTTTGACGTTATAATCCTCCTTTTCCTCCTTTGATGCAATTTATTCGGAAAAAAGGTCTTACATCCGGATTTTAACCCCTTTAAACTTCAACATTGACCTGCATCACATACGTCCTCTTTATCACACTTCGCACTTCAGCGTTTCAACACAATTCTCAATTTCTTATCCTCTTGAGCTTGCGAATTACGATATCTGATTGGGTCCCATAGCCAGAATTTAATTCTTTAGTCTTTGGCTTTGTAACTCCATCACGTCCTCTCCTCATATCGCATCTTGCACTTCTTATCGCATCACCACTTAAAGCAATTAACTTGCGATGAATTAACATATAAATATAAGAATTGCCGATAGCGATGTGTGGTATGCGAATGGGTCCCAGGCCGGAATTTTAAATCTTCTATACTTTAGCTTTGAATCATATCGCATCCGTTACTCATATCACATTTCACACTTCGTCATTTTAACATGATTCTTAAGTGCTTATCCTCTTGAGCTTTCAATGTGTGATATGCGGGCCACACCCACGTCATCTCTACGTCATTGTGCCACATCACCTTGCCACGTCATTGCTATGTCATCACCACATCACTCTCACATCATTGCCATGTCACTTCCACGTTTTTCCACGTCATGACCACATCACTGTCATTTCATCACCATCTCACTGCCACGCCATCTTTCCATGTCATTTCCCGTACTTCGTATTTCGCAATTTCTATGTATCATCACAAACCGTATATTTTAACTCATTTGAAATCATCCCTAAAACCTTATCACACATCACATAATTTAACCCATCTCAAATCGACATTTCGAACATTTACCTCTACACCATTAATAGTTATAATGTATCGCATGCGCTATCTGATATGCGATGGACCTACACCCACACATGTTTGCTTCATCGCATCGCAACTTAAACAATTTAAATTATGATTTCTTAACATGTAATATAAAATTTGTCGATTGTGATGTACACCAACCGTCTTTTGTGATCTAGTACGTCCATCGCTCGCTATCATTTCTGTGACTTGATCCTCACCGTTCGTTCCACCTGCACATTGATCTCTGTCAATAGAAACCTATCTATAATAAAACGTTTTCTACCATACTTTGATCTCCAGAGAATTTCATGGGATATTAATTCACTATTCGTATTCATACAACACATAATTCACATTATATGCATGTGAAACGACTCGACCCGTTCAACTACACGCACTGTCATGCACTGTTCTGAACGCAAAACATTCTGACTTGACCCGTGCGTTCACGACTTGATTCAATACATTCGCGACTTGACCCAAGCTTGCTGCCTTGGCTTCCTTTGCTGCCTTTATTGCCTTTACACCTTGATAAATATTCTAAATTCTACTCCTTGCCTTTTTACTGCTCCTCTCTATTCCTTTTCCTTAATGATAATTCTGGTGTTGATCCATGCCTCTTTGTTTCTCCTCTTCCTTGCTCCTTTTCCTGTAATGTTGCTCATCTACCTCTCTTCTACTGTTTGTTGCTCCTCTACTTCTCTTTTATGCTTCTCTACTTCAGTTTTTCCTTATTTGCCTTATTTCTCCTTTATACTCCAACTGATCCTGATCTGCTCCTTTGTTCTCAATTTTAATTATGGTGTTGCTCCTTTCTGTTCCTTTGCCATCAATGATAATATTTCCAACATTATATTGAGGAGAAAACAAAGGGTCAGTACCAGTTCCCAGAGGGTTTTTTCTGGAAGGTAGAAGAAATCAGTTTCCAGCCAGCAGAAAGATCCAGCAAAGAGAGAGAGAGAGAGAGAGAGAGAGAGAGAGAGAGAGAGAGAGAGAGAGAGAGAGAGAGAGAGAGAGTAGTTTCAGTTGTGATGCAAATACTGCATGGGTGATGTAGTAATTTCACAGAGGTAACATAAAGTAGCTCATTTTAGGTGTATTTCAGTGCTGGATTCTCGTGGCAGAGTGAGATTTATCTGAAGAGACCTTTTTTGTCAGATTTCTCTATATGATTTTTCATATTCGACAATCATAGATTTGTAATCAAAAAATTACTGCATATTATACAAACCCTCAGTTGTTGCACTGATTTTCACACATTGGGTTTTTTCATGGACAATTTTTCAAAAATAACAGTGTTAATGTGTGTATACATGTGCTAGTATTTTTCCTTTCATTAGTTTATTGTGAATATTGTAGTGCATTTTATCTCAATATTTTATGTTAAATAATTTCTTTAGTTAGACAAATATAAGAAATTTAATGAGATATCGCAGTAGGATTCTGGGTAGTGAAATTTTCACATGGTACGAGAGAAAAGAAAATAGATCCAGAAGAGGCAGCATTGAAGAGAAGAGGGAGGAGACTGCATAGGTAGTAAACTAGATTCCCAAAAGTATTGCATGGTCCAGTCCGGAAGGAAAATGTTTCATGGAAAATATCTCTTTGAGTGAGTCGGTAGAGAAATATTTCTGAATTGAAATTTTCTAGTGATAGTGAGAGCTGCATAGCCGGTTCCACATAGATAAGTATTTAGGAGGGACACAACTTTTATTAGACTGCAAAAACACCATAAATCAAAGGAAAAATAACACAGATAAGTATGGAAAATCTAGATGTCTCTAAATTTCCTTCTAGGTTGGAAGAAGACTTCACATGTTCTTCAATTTCAACATGTACAGGTGTTTGGTACATTGATAGTGGGACTTCAACTCATATGACTGGAGTACGATAAACTTCCTCAAGCTATCAGGAATATATGATGGACTTCCATATCACTATGGGGAATAGAACAAAATCCACTCCAACAAGGAGAGGCACCATAGTTTTTTTTACGGAAGAAGGAACCAACATCAGATCCACTAATATGTTACATATGCCAGGGCTAGGGATGAAGTTGATTTTAGTGTCCCAGTTACAAGACAAGGGATACAATGTGAACTTAATTGTAAAGAAGGAATACGGAAAACATCCAATATGGAAGAAGAAGAGGAAAATTGGAATTTGAAGCAATAGACTATACACATTGCAGCTCGATTCTTCAATGGCACTGATAGGCAGTAATATTATTGGAGAGAGAGACCTAAATGAAATATGGAATAGGATATGGGAAATCTACACCATGGATCATTGAGGATGCTCAGAGACACTGTTACTAGAGTACCAGTCCTTAGTATGAAGCATGATGACATATGGATAGGATGTGTGCTAGGGAAGTACTCTAAGGAAGCTTTTCCCATAAGTCATTAATACACTCAGAAATTTGTGGTCCAGTTTCCACTAGAGCTCTGAGCAGTGGCAAATAATTTTTCACATTATTTGATGCTTACTCCAAGAAAAATTAGATTTACTTCCTAAAGAACAAGGATGAGGTATTTGATTTTTTTAGAGAGTTTAAAGCTCTCATGGAGAACATGAAAGGGAATCAAATAAAAGTGTTTTGCTCAGATAAAAATGGAGAATATAGAGATAGAGACTTCACAGATTTGTGTGTAGAGGAGAGCATCAATAGAAAGTGGAAAATTGCATATAACCCATAGAAGAATGTTGTAGCGAAGTGGAAGAATAGAACTATTGTTGGGGAAGAAAAAGCCATGTTATATGACCTAGCCCTTCCTAGATTCTTATGGCGAGAAGCATGTAACACAACTATTTATATCAAAAATAGAACTCCTCACAAATCATTGGGGAAGAAAAATCATGAAGGAGTTTTCATAGGAAAGAAACCAGAAGTAGGACACCTTTTTATATTCATAAGTCTAGCATATTGCCACATGCCAGATGAGAAGAGAAGTAAAATTTATCAGGCTACAGAAAATGTATATCTCATAGGATATAGTGAGACCTCAAAAGCCTGCAAAATCTACATTCCTAGTAGCAGGAAAATTGTAGTGAGATGAGATGCCAAGTTCATGGAAGATACAGGTTTCAGGAGATATTGTCAGATGTTAATAGAGGATAAGTCAATAGAAGTTCCTTTATTCCAACAAAAATAGTAGTAACAGGGGAGCAAGAAGGAGGACATACACCAGAATTGAGTACAATGACCAGTACTGACATTTCCTCAAGAGGAGAAGATTCTAGTAGTTCTCAGCAGATGGAATAATAGGAATAGGAGGAGGAATTGAGAGAACCTCTTACCACCAGTGTTAGAACTAGTAGGGAGGCATGAAATACGCTGAGGGACGTCAAGGGTTTCATTGGAGCATCCAGAACCGAGAAGAGGCAAAGTAGAAAACCTGACAGATTCCAAGCATTGGTAGCACAGATAGTGTTATTGCCTAAATCTACCTCAGGCTGAAAGAAGGCAGAGTTCAGGGTAACATCATACCACGCTCAGTCTGGTAGCTAGCCCTACCAGAACAGGAGAGGGCTCTCTGCGGGTCAAAATCAGTTAAAATAACCAATAGGGTGTGAGATGACTAAAATGAATGCTAATTGTAAGCTAGGTATATGAATCAAAGAGTTTGAAATGATTTTTTAAGGGTTTTTGTTGGAAAAAGGGGAAAGACAATTTTTGGGCTTGGGGATGAGGCCAAATTCTTGCAGAGTTCAAGTTGGGGTAGGGTAGGAAATGAATTTGATGTCTTAGATCAAATGAATGGATTGAGAGGACTACTGAGGAGCTGAAGAGGGCAAGAGAGTGCAAGGATCCTCTTCAAAATGATGAGAAACATGTAAAACTAAACAAAATTTTAAGGCAGAGCACCAACAAACTAATGAATTCTACCTCAATTACTCATTTGTTTGATTCAGAAGCAAAGAGAAAGGGAAATGGCATACATAAACATCAATGAAACTTACAGATACATGGAGAAAAACATCATAAAAACTCATAAGCCACAAGGATCCCAACAAGTGTTGCAAAACTCTGGTCTTTCCTTTTCCAAAAACTGAAAATCGATATACAATGAGGTGCCAAACTTTTCCCAAGAGTCCAACCTGTTCAACCCTAAAAATGACTCAGAAAATACATGATATATACCAACCTAACCCCTTACCATTCCTCTAGGGGTCGAGATCATCCTTCTAGGAGCTGTTTCAACCAATTCTAAACATAGAACTGAAATCTAGGGAGCCAAACAACTTGCCTCTATAAGGAAGGAAACTGATTCATTCATTTAATTTTCACTTTTTAGTGAATGAATCCTCTAGAAAAAGTAAATATGTGCCAAAATTACATCATGTTTACCAAATTATGTCATGGTAGATCAATCATCACATGTAAAAGTAAAACTAGTCAAAACTGGGCGAATTTCTCAGCTGAAGAGTGAAAATGAGGGCAAATTTCTCTATGCGCCGCGCTCAAAAACTCAATGCGTCGCGCCACTTTGAGCCTGTGTTTGAGGCACTTTTGGATGTCCAAATTGAGCTCATGATTGCTTGTTGGAAAGCCCTAGATGTCTACTATCCAACCCAAATGAAATTTTTGGATTGGGATGTCATTTGCCCCTCCAAAACTGCAATCTCCCAAGAATGGTTCCTGCTGGTGCAAAAGGTGGCAGAAAGGCCATTTTTGGAGTGTTTTTGACCCTTAAGGCAGCCCAGAACTTGATGAAATGCTTCGGCCATTCTTAAACATGCATAATTTATCATAAAAAATCAAAAAATGTAAATTTTTCCTCCAAAATATGTCCCAATCATAAGCGCGTGCCAGGTGGCGCGACGCGTCGGGCGGAAAAACCTGTTTTGTGACCAAAAATTCAAAAATGACAAAATTTTCTCCAAATTCCTTGAAATTTGGGCTGGAGGTCCATAATCAAGTACCATGCTCAGCCAAAGAAGCTTCGGCCAAGATTTGGAGCCTATCATGCGTTTTTCGCCTCCTCAGTACCCTCCTGGTGTATGCAGTTCAGTGGTGCAATTACTGTCTTGTTCATATGATGAATATGTGTCCATCATGGTGTTGCAATGTGTATGACAAATGTATTTTTGGTTGGTTGAAAATGAGAAATGAAGACTTGATGTCTTTGTCTCCAAGTGCCAAATGTGTGCCAAAGGGAAATGAGGGACTGTGAGGAATATGGAACAATGGGAAATAGTATCAATGGTAAAAATGTGGTTCAGTCAAGTGAATTTTACAATGTGGAGACAGTCACTTGATTTTGTTTTAGGAATGCGGGGTTTGGGGGTTTAGGAATTTTTCAAATGATATGGGAAAGGGAGAGTAATATGGAATGGTAGGGTTTAGGGATAGGAACATAGGACTTTTAGAAATAAGTGATTTGGGATGTAGAGGAATAGGGGATTAATAGGGATGATGGGTTTAAGGTGAGGGAAGGAATAAACAAGGTGAAGGGTAAAATTAGTCTTTGGCACCAAAACAGCAAAACACAACCCTAAGGAGCAGCTTTAATAAGAGGAGAGGGTTTGTAGTTTAGCATTCAAGTTCTTCAACCAATATTTGAAACCACACCCAAAACTAATCAATGGAAAATTACAAGAAAATTTGACTTACTTGGAGCATAGGAGCCAAGAAATTTGGGATTTCGTTGAAGGCAATGAGAAATCTGGAGTATCAGCCCAATGCGCCGCGCACCAACCCAATGCGCCGCTCCATAAATAGATCATTTTGAAGGAGGCTTTTGGAGGCCTTACCGGTGTCCAAATTGGGCACATGATAGCTCGTTCAAAATATTGTTGAGCCTAATTTCCATCCCAACTATACATGTGCAATTTGGAGTTCATTTACCCTGTAAAAAATCAAATCTCCCAAGACTAGTCAAAATGTGCAAGATGAGGCTGCCTTAAGGCAGAGTGTTGTTGCAGTCAACTTTTGAAGGTCTTTCTCAACCCCAATTTGAGCTCATGATAGCTCATTGGAAAGATATTTTTGTTAGTTATCATTTGAATAATAAAGCAAGTCATTTGGCCAACAATGATAGGAGAAATCTTGATTTTCCCAAGGTCACTTTAGAGGTGCATCAATTCTCCCGAGGCTATTGTATTTTTGAAATTTCTCTACAACCATGACACCTGTGTAAAATGTGAAGGAAGTGTTTATTAATTTCTCTATTTTGGACAAAAACCTCTCTCATTTTTCCCAAATTCATATTTTATTGCTCAAAAACATCATTTGAGTAAAACCTATCCCGATGGGTGGAACAAGGGATTTGTCAAAATGAAGTGAAATGAAGGGGATAAGGGGCTTCTAAATTCTTGAGAAAATTTTGGGAAGTAGGGAGGGATGTTAGGAAGTAGGGGAAAGTGAAAGTTCAGAGATTTAGTGAGGGGAAGGGGTCCAAAAGGGAAAAACATAGGCCTAGACTAGAAAATTGCCAAGTTGTGGCAAGAAACTAGAGTTTGTGCGAAAATGAGGAATTTGGTGGATCTCAGTGATGGAAAGTGTTTAATAAGGTATATTAAGGATAGGGGAAGGTGTGTGAACATCAGGATACAAGTTTTTCCGATTATTTGACCATCCAAGAGAAATTACCTCCATAACCCTAGGAGAGGGAAATGGACCTTACCTAGGCACAACTAAAGGATGAACAAGATGTAAAATGACCCATTGGAACCTGACATGATGATGAAAACCCTATGAATGATGGTACACTCAGCTGAATGGTGACATGGATCGACATTTGGACAACTTTTAAAGGAGTAAAAGCAAACCCTAGACCTAATGACTGAAATGACTCTTTGCTGACCAAAAGACCATCCATGACCATAAATGACTGTAAAATTGACTTTGATGAATTTTAATGAACTTTAATGATCAGAAACACACCAACAGATATATGACATGAGGAAAAATGAGAGACAAGACTCTTCCGTCAGATAATCTATGAAGAACCTAACGGAATGCAACTGGACTGGAATGGATGAGACACCTAAAATGAAATGCAACAAAGAGTTTTTGATCTCTGACAGAGGGATGTAAAGACCAACTCTAACATTGGATCCAATGGGGATGGTAGCTCCTGGGAGGTGCCAAGAACTACAGATCTCTGGGAGAGATAGACAGTGCCTTCGTCCATTGGGCTATGGAGTCATTATTTCGACAAACAACACAAGACTTTTGACTCAATTATTGACTGAAAATTGACTCAAATCGACTCAATTCTACAACCAAAATGACTGAAAAACTGACTCGACAAACTCAAACCAAAACTGCAATGAAACTGGAACAAAATTCTGCCTTTGGCTACTTATTTATTTACAAAATCTACCCTAATTTGCTGCAGAGCCAATAGATCAAGTAATGTTGTAATGCTAGATCAACCATTCAAGGAACTGTGACAAGGATGCTACTTGAGAGTGCTTCAACCAGGACACAGATGCAATTGCTGGCAGCCATACATGCACATAATGAGTCTGGTTATGTAAAAGACAATTTGATCGATCATTCAAACTGAAAAAAATTTCCATCTACGTTGCAATAGGATCGCAAAAGCCAGACTCTGTTTGCTGCCCCAACTCCGCAATACATACTTCCAGCTGCACATTGTCAATGCAAACATCGACAGGCAACTCTATTATTTCTTGTTTTGAAGGAGGGAGAGTTTCCAAGAACTTTTTGGGATCTAGGAATTAATATGATTGGATCTGATCGTTTAAATACTGAATCTCCTCCTCAAATATTTCAACAAGTAACTCGCAGAAACCAGCTTTAGCTTCAGGAGGAAACTTCGGGGATTTCAAACATTGAAGCAGGACAATGAAAAATGCTTCATCAATTTCAAAATCCACTAACTGATCTCTAACTTCTTTTACAACTTCATAAAGCGCGGGGTTTGCCACATACCCTACCATTGCATGAATGGATCAGTGAGCACTGGAATCTCTGGATCGAGTTGGAGTCGCCAAGTGAATGTTTCAGCCTTCATATGTCTGATTGTTGTCCACCATCAACAATCAGATCTAAACTTGATACATGTACTGGGGCAAGACAATCTACAAGTTGACTGTCACATTCACAAGCTAGATCGGAGATTGACTGAAACAACGTTTATCTACTTCGCTGATGCAAAGCAAGAGCATTTCGAAGGCTACCTGGCATAACTTCAGGCTCCGTCTGTAGCTTGTAAATTTAACATCTAACTTGGGAATCCCCAGTGTAGTCGCCACTATGATATTGCCTAAATATACCTCACGCTGAAAGAAGGCAGAGTTCAAGGTAACATCATACCACACTCAGTCTGGTAGCTAGCCCTACTAGAACAGGAGAGGGCTCTCTCCAGGTCAAACTTAGTTAAAATAACTAAGAGGGTCTGAGATGACTAAAATTAATGCTAATTTTAGGTAAGGTATATGAATCAAGGAGTTTGAAATGATTTTTTAAGGGTTTTTGTCGGAAAAAGGGGAAAGACAATTTTTGGGCTTGGGAATGAGGCCAAATTCTTGCAGAGTTCAAGTTGGGGTAGGGTAGGAAATGAATTTGATGTCTTAGATCAAATGAATGGATTTAAAAGACTGCTGAGGAGCTGAAGAGGGGAATAGAGTGCAATTATCCTCTTCAAACTGACGAGAAACATGTAAAACTAAACAAAATTTTAAAGCAGAGCACCAGCAAACTAATGAATTCTACCTCAATTACTCATTTTCTTAATTCAAAAGCAAAGAAAAAGGAAAATGGCATACATAAACATCAATGAAACTTACAGATACATGGAGAAAAACATCATCAAAACTAAGAAGCCACAAGGATTCCAACAAGTGCTACAAAACTCTGGTCTTTCCTTTGCCAAAAACTGAAAATGGATATACAATGAGGTGCCAAACTTTTCCCAAGAGTCCAACTTGTTCAACCTTGAAAATGACTCAGAAAATACATGATATAGACCAACCTAACCCCTTCCCATGCCTCTAGGGGTCGAGCTCATCCTTCTAGGAGTTGTTTCAACCAATTCTAAACATGGAACTGAAATCTAGGCAGCCAAACAACTTGCCTCTATAAGGAAGGAAACTGATTCATTCATTTAATTTTTACTTTTTAGTGAATCAATCCTCTAGAACAAGTAAATATCTGCCAAAATTAAATAAATTTTACCAAAATACATCATGGTGGATCAATCATCACATGAAAAAGTAAAACTAGTCAAAACTGGGCGAATTTCTGAGCTGAAGAGTGAAAATGAGGCCAAATTTCTCTATGCGCCACACTCAAAAATTCAATGCATCGTGCCACTTTGAGCCTATTTTTGAGGCACTTCCCGAAGTCCAAATTGAGCTCATGATAGCTCGTGGGAAAGCCCTGGATGTCTACTATCCAATGCAAGTGGAATTTTTGGATTTGGATGTCATTTTCCCCTCCGAAAATGCAATCTCCCAAGACTGGTTCCTGCTGGTGCAAAAGGTGGCAGAAAGGCCATTTTTGGAGTGTTTTTGACCCTTAAGGCAGCCCAGAACTTGATGAAATGCTTCGTCCATTTCTGAACATGCATAATTTATCATTAAAAATCCAAAAATGTAAATTTTTCCTCCAGAAGATGTCCCAATCATAAGCGTACGCCAGGTGGTGCGACGCGTCGAGCAGAAAAACCTGTTTTGTGACCAAAAATTCAAAAATGAAAAAATTTTCTCCAAATTCCTTGAAATTTGGGCTGGAGGTACATAATCAAGTACCATTCTTAGCCAAAGAATCTTCGGCCAAGATTCGGAGCCTATCATGCGTTTTGCGCCTCCTCGGTACCCTCCTAGTTTATGCAGTTCAGTGGTGCAATTACTGTCTTGTTCATATGATGAATCTGTGTCCGTCATGGTGTTGCAATGTGTATGACAAGTAGGATTATGGGTAGTGAAATTTTCACATGGTACCAGAGAAAAGAAAATAGATCCAAAAGAGGCAGCATTAAAGAGAAGAGGGAGGAGACTGCATAGGTAGTAAACTAGATTCCCAAAAGTATTGCATGGTCCAGTCCAGGAGGAAAATGCTTCATGGAAAATATCTCTTTGAGTGAGTCGGTAGAGAAATATTTCTGAATTGAAATTTTCCAGTGATATTAGGAGCTACATAGCTGGTTCCACATAGATAAGTATTTAGGAGGGACACAACTTTTATTAGATTGCAAAAACACCATAAATCAAAGGAAAAATAACACAGATAAGTATGGAAAATCTAGATGTCTGTAAATTTCCTTCTAGGTTGGAAGAATACTTCACATGTTTTTCAATTTCAACATGTATAGGTGTTTGGTACATTGATAGTGGGACTTCAACTCATATGACTGGAGTACGATAACTTTCCTCAAGCTATCAGGAATATATGATGGACTTCCATATCACTATGGGGAATAGAACAAAACCCACTCCAACAGGGAGAGGCACCATAGTTTTTTTTATGGAAGAAGGAACCAACATCAGATCCACTAATATGTTACATATGCCACGGCTAGGGATGAAGTTGATTTTAGTGTCCTAGTTACAGGACAAGGGATACAATGTGAACTTAATTGTAAAGAAGGAATACATCAAACATCCAATATGGAAGAAGAAGATGAAAATTGGAATTTGAAGCAATAGACTATACACATTGCAGCTCGAGTCTTCAATGGCACTGATAGGTAGTAATATTATTGGAGAGAGAGACCTAAATGAAATATGGAATAAGATATGGGACATCTACACCATGGATCATTGAGGATGCTCAGAGAGACTGTTACTAGAGTACCAGTCCTTAGTACGAAGCATGATGACATATGGATAGGATGCGTGCTAGGGAAATACTCTAAGGAAGCTTTTCCCATAAGTCATTAATACACTTAGAAATTTGTGGTCCAGTTTCCACTAGAGCTCTGAGTAGTGGCAAATAATTTTTCACATTCATTGATGCTTACTCCAAGAAAACTTAGATTTACTTCCTAAAGAACAAGGATGAGGTATTTTATTTGTTCAGAGAGTTTAAAGCTCTCGTGGAGAACATGAAAGGGAATAATAAAAGTGTTGTGCTCAGATAACAATGGAGAATATAGAAACAGAGACTTCACAGATTTATGTGTAGTGGAGGGCATCAATAGAAAGTGGAAAATTGCATATAACCCATAGCAGAATGTTGTAGCGAAGTGGAAGAATAGAAATATTGTTGGGGAAGAAAAAGCCATGTTATATGACCTAGCCCTTCCTAGATTCTTATGGTGAGAAGCATGTAACACAACTATGTATATCCAAAATAGAACTCCTCACAAATCATTGGGGAAGAAAAATCATGAAGGAGTTTTCACAGGAAAGAAACCAGAAGTAGGACACCTTTGTATATTCTTAAGTCTAGCATATTGCCACATGCCAGATGAGAACAGAAGTAAAATTTATTAGGCTACAGAAAATGTATATCTCATAGGATATAGTGAGACCAGGGTAACATCATACCACGCTTAGTCTGGTAGCTACCCCTACTAGAACAAGAGAGGGCTCTCTCCGGGTCAAACTCAGTTTAAATAACCAATAGGTTCTGAGATGACTAAAATGAATGCTAATTTTAGGCTAGGTATATGAATCAAGGAGTTTGAAATGATTTTTTAAGGGTTTTTGTTGGAAAAAGGGGAAAGACAATTTTTTGGCTTGGGGATGAGGCCAAATTCTTGCAGATTTCAAGTTGGGGAAGGGTAGGAAATGAATTTGATGTCTTAGATCAAATGAATGGATTGAAAAGACTGCTGAGGAGTTGAAGAGGGCAAGAGAGTGCAAGGATCCTCTTCAAACTGACAAGAAACATGTAAAAGTAAACCAAATTTTAAAGCAGAGCACCATCAAACTAATGAATTCTACCTCAATTACTCATTTGTTTAATTCAGAAGCAAAGAGAAGAGAAATGACATACATATAACATTAATGAAACTTACAATAAAATGGAAAAAAACATCATCAAAATTCAGAAGCCACAAGGATCCCAACAAGTGCTGCAAAACTCTGGTCTTTCCTTTGTCAAAAACTGAAAATGGATATACAATGAGGTGCCAAACTTTTCCCAAGAGTCCAACCAGTTCCACCTTTGAAAATGACTCAGAAAATACATGATATAGACCATCCCAACCCATTCCCATGCCTCTAGGGGTCGAGCTCATCCTTATAGGAGCTGTTTCAACCAATTCTAAACATGGAACTGAAATCTAGGCAGCCAAACAACTTGCCTCTATAAGGAAGGAAACTGATTCATTCATTTAATTTTCACTTTTTAGTGAATGAATCCTCTAGAACAAGTAAATATGTGCCAAAATTACATCATGTTTACCAAATTACATCATGGTAGATCAATCATCACATGAAAAAGTAAAACTAGTCAAAACTGAGCAAATTTCTGAGCTGAAGAGTGAAAATGAGGCCAAATTTCTCTATGCGCCGCGCTCAAAAACTCAATGCGTCGCGGCACTTTGAGCCTGTTTTTGAGGCACTTCCACAAGTCTAAATTGAGCTCATGATAGCTCGTCGGAAAGCCCTAGATGTCTACTATCAAACCCAAGTCAAATTTGTGGATTTGGGTGTCATTTGCCACTCCAAAACTGCAATCTCCCAAGACTGGTTCCTGCTGGTGCAAAAGGTGGCAGAAAGGTCATTTTTGGAGTGTTTTTGACCCTTAAGGCAGCCCAGAACTTGATGAAATGATTCGGCCATTCATAAACATGCATAATTTATCATAAAAATTCCAACATGTAAATTTTTCCTCCAGAATATGTCCCAATCATAAGCGCGCGCTAGGTGGCGCGACGCGTCGGGCGGAAAAACCTGTTTTGTGACCAAAAATTCAAAAATGAAAAAATTTTCTCCAAATTCCTTGAAATTTGGGCTAGAGGTCCATAATCAAGTACCATGCTGAGCAAAAGAAGCTTTGGCCAATATTTAGAGCCTATCATGCGCTTTGCGCCTCCTGAGTACCCTCCTAGTGTATGCAGTTCAGTGGTGCAATTACTATCTTGTTCATATGATGAATCTGTGTCCATCATGGTGTTGAAATGTGTATGACAAGTGTATGTTTGGTTGGTTGAAAATGAGAAATGAAGACTTGATGTCTTTGTGTCCAAGTGCCAAATGTGTGCCAAAGGGAAATGAGGGACTGTGAGGAATATGGAACAGTGGGAAATAGTATCAATGGTAAAAATGTGGTTCAGTCAAGTGAATTTTACAATGTGGAGACAGTCACTTGATTGTGTTTTAGGAATGCGGGGTTTGGGGATTTAGGAATTTTGCAAATGATATGGGAAAGGGAGAGTAATAGGGAATGGTATGGTTTAGGGATAGGAACATAGGACTTTTAGAAATAAGTGATTTGGAATGTAGAGGAACAGGGGATTAATAGGGATGATGGGTTTAAGGTGAGGGAAGGAATCAACAAGGGGAAGGATAAAATTAGTCTTTGTTACCAAAACACCAAAACACAACCCTAAGGAGCAGCTTTAATAAGAGGATAGGTTTTGTAGTTTAGCATTCAATTTCTTCAACCAATCTTTGAAACCACACCCAAAACTGATCAATGGAAAATTACAAGACAATTTGACTTACTTGGAGCAGAGGAGCCAAGAAATTTTGGATTTCGTTGAAGGCAATGAGAAAACTGGAGTATCAACCCAATGCGTCGTGCACCAACCCAATGCGCGCGCCATAAATAATGCATTGTGAAGGAGGATTTTGGAGGCCTTCCTGCTGTCCAAATTGGGCACATGATAGCTCGTTGGAAAGAATATTGAGTCTAATTTCCATCCCAACTATAATGTTTCAATTTGGAGTTCATTTTCCTGTCAAAAGGAAAATCTCCCAAGACTACTCAAAATGTGCAAAATGAGGCTTCCTCAAGGAAGAGTGTTGTTGTAGTCAACCTTTGAAGGTCTTTCTCAACTCCAAATTGAGCTCATGATAGCTCATTGGAAAGATCATTGTGTCTAGTTATCATTTGATGTATCAAGCAAGTCATTTGGCCAACCATGCTAGGAGAAATATTGATTTTGCCAAGGTCCCTTTAGAGGTGCATCAATTCTCACGAGGCGATTGTATTTTTGACATTTCCCTAAAACCATGACACCTGTGTAAAAAGTGAAGGATTGTTTTATTCCTTGGCCTATTTTGGACACAAACCTCTCTCAAGTTTCCTAAATTCATATTTTATTGCTCAGAAAAATCATTGGAGTAAAACCTATCGCGATGGGTGGAACAAGGTATTTGTCGAAATGAAGCGAAATGAAGGGGATAAGGGGCTTCTAAATTCTTGAGAAAATTTTCGTAAGTAGGGAGGGATGTTAGGAAGTAGGGGAAAGTGGAATTTCAGAGATTGAGTGAGGGGAAGGGGTCGAAAATGGAAAAACACAGGCCTAGCCTAGAAAATTGCCAAGTTGTGGCAAGAAACTAGGGTTTGTGCGAAAATGAGGAATTTGGGGGATCTCAGTGATGGGAAATGTTTAATAAGGTATATTAAGGATAGGGGAAGGTGTGTGAACATCAGGATACAATTTTTGCCAATGATTTGACCATCCAAGAGAAATGACCTCCAAAACCCTAGGAGAGGGAAATGGACCTTACCTAGGCACAACTGAAGCATGAACAAGATGTAAAATGACCCATTGGAACCTAACATGATGATGAAAACCATCTGAATGATGGTACACTCAGCTGAATGGTGACATGGACCGACATTTTGACAACTTTGAAAGAAGTAAAATCAAACCCTAGACCTAATGACTGAAATGACTCTTTGCTGACAAAAAGACCATCCATGACCATAAATGAATCTAACATTGACTTCAGGCTCCGTCTGTAGATTTTAAACGTAACATCTAACTTGTGAATCCCTAGTATGGTCGCCACTACGTTATTGCCTAAATATGCCTCTGGCTGAAAGAAGGGAGCATTCAGGGCAACATCATACCACGCTCAGTCTGGTAGCTAGCCCTACCAGAACAGGAGAGGGCTCTCTCCGGGTCAAAATTAATTAAAATAACCAATAGGGTCTGAGATGACTAAAATGAATGCTAATTTTAGGCTAGGTATATGAATCAAGGAGTTTGAAATTATTTTTTAAGGGTTTTTGTTGGAAAAAGGGGAAAGACAATTTTTGGGCTTGGGGATGAGGCCAAATTCTTGCAGAGTTCAAGTTGGGGCAGGGTAGGCAATGAATTTGATGTCGTAGATCAAATGAATGGATTGAAAATACTACTGAGGAGCTGAAGATGGCAAGAGAGTGCAAGTATCCTCTTCAAATTGACGAAAAACATGTAAAACTAAACAAAAGTTTCAGGCAGAGCACCATCAAACTAATGAATTCTACCTCAATTACTCATTTGTTTAATTCAGAAGCAAAGAGAAAGGGAACTGGAATACATAAACATCAATGAAACTTTCAGATACATGGAGAAAAACATCATCAAAACTCAGAAGCCACAACGATCCCAACAAGTTCTGCAAAACTCTGGTCTTTCCTTTGCCAAAAACTGAAAATGGATATACAATGAGGTGCCAAACTTTTCCCAAGAGTCCAACCTGTTCAACCCTAAAAATGACTCAGAAAATTCATGATATAGAACAACCCAACCCCTTCCCATGCCTCTAGGGGTCGAGCTCATCCTTCTAGGAGCTGTTTCAACCAATTCTAAACATGGAACTAAAATCTAGGCAGCCAAATAACTTGCCTCTATAAGGAAGGAAACTGATTCATTCATTTAATTTTCACTTTTTAGTGAATGAATCCTCTAGAACAGGTAAATATGTGCCAAAATTACATCATGTTTACCAAAATACATCATGGTAGATCAATAATCACATGAAAAATTAAAACTAGTCAAAACTGGGCGAATTTCTGAGCTGAAGAGTGAAAATGAGGCGAAATTTCTTTATGCGCCGCGCTCAAAAAATCAATGCGTCGCACCTCTTTGAGCCTGTTTGTGAGGCACTTCCTGAAGTCCAAATTGAGCTCATTATAGCGCGTTGGAAAGCTCTATATGTCTACTAGCCAACCCAAGTGGAATTATGGGATTTGGATGTCATTTTCCCCTCCAAAACTGAAATATCCCCAGACTGGTTCTTGCTGGTGCAAAAGATGGCAGAAAGGCCATTTTTGGAGTGTTTTTGACCCTTAAGGCAGCCCAGAACTTGATGAAATGCTTCGGCCATTCCTAAACATGCATAATTTATCATAAAAAATCCAAAAATATAAATTTTTCCTCCAGAAGATGTCCCAATCATAAGCGCGCGCCAGGTGGTGCGACGCGTCGGGCGAAAAAACCTATTTTGTGACCAAAAATTCAAAAATGACAAAATTTTCTCCAAATTCCTTGAAATTTGGGCTGGAGGTCCATAATAAAGTACCATGCTCAACAAAAGAAGCTTCGGCCAAGATTCGGAGCCTACCATGCGTTTTGCGCCTCCTCGGTACCCTCCTGGTGTATGCAGTTCAGTGGTGCAATTACTGTCTTGTTCATATGATGAATATGTGTCCGTCATGGTGTTGCAATGTGTATGAAAAGTTTATGTTTGGTTGGTTGAAAATGAGAAATGAAGACTCGATGTCTTTGTCTCCAAGTGCCAAATGTGTGCCAAAGGGAAATGAGGGACTGTGAGGAATATGGAACAATGGGAAATAGTATCAGTGGTAAAAATGTGGTTCAGTCAAGTGAATTTTACAATGTGAAGATAGTCACTTGATTGTGTTTTAGGAATGCAGGGTTTGGGGATTTAGGAATTTTGCAAATGATATGGGAAAGGGAGAGTAATAGCGAATGGTAGGGTTTAGGGATAGGAACATAGGACTTTTAGAAATAAGTGATTTGGGATGTAGAGGAATAGGGGATTAATAGGGATGATGGGTTTAAGGTGAGGGAAGGAATCAACAAGGTGAAGGGGAAAATTAGTCTTTGGCACCAAAACACCAAAACACAACCCTAAGGAGCAGCTTTAATAAGAGGATAAGGTTTGTAGTTTAGCATTCAAGTTCTTCAACCAATCTTTGAAACCACACCCAAAAATAATCAATGGAAAATTACAAGACAATTTGACTTACTTATAGCAGAGGAGCCAAGAAATTTGGGATTTCGTTGAAGGCAATGAGAAAACTGGAGTATCAGCCCAATGCGTCGCGCACCAACCCAATGCACCACGCACCAACCCAATGCGTCGCGCCATAAATAACACATTCTGAAGGAGGATTTTGGAGGAATTCCCGGTGTCAAAATTGGGTGCATGATATCTTGTTGGAAAGCTTATTGAGTCTAATATCCATCCCAACTAGAATTTTTCAATTTGGAGTTCATTTACCCTTTCAAAAATCAAATCTCCCAAGACTAGTCAACATGTGCAAGATGAGGCTACCTCAAGGCATAGTGCTGTTGCAGTCAACTTTTGAAGGTCTTCCTCAACTCCAAATTGAGCTCATGATAGCTCATTGGAAATATATTTGTGTCTATTTATCATTTTATGCATCAAGAAAGTCATTTTGCCAACCATGCTAGGATAAATCTTGATTTTCCCAAAGTCCCTTTATAGGTGCATCAATTCTCCCGAGGCGATTGTATTTTTTCCATTTCTCTAAAACCATGACACCTGTTCAAAAAGTGAATGATTTTTTTATTCCTTAGCCTATTTTGGACAGAAACCTCTCTCACTTTTCCAAAATTCATCTTTTATTGCTCAGAAAAAGCATTGGAGTAAAACCTATCCCGATGGGTGGAACAAGGGATTTGTCGAAATGAAGCGAAATGAAGGGGATACATGGCTTCTAAATTCTTGAGAAAATTTTTGGAAGTATGGATGGATGTTAGGAATTAGGGGAAAGTGGAATTTCAAATATTGAGTGAGGGGAAGGGGTCCAAAAGGGAAAAACACAGGCCTAGCCTAGAAAATTGCCAAGTTGTGGAAAGAAACTAGGGTTTGTGTGAAAATGAGGAATTTGGGGGATCTCAGTGATGGGAAGTGTTTAATAAGGTATATTAAGGATAGGGGAAGGTGTTTGAACATCAGGATACAAGTTTTTCCGATGATTTCACCATCCAAGAGAAATTACCTCCAAAACCCTAGGAGAGGGAAATGGACCTTACCTAGGCACAATTGAAGCATGAACAAGATTTAAAATGACCCATTGGAACCTAACATGATGATGAAAACTCTATGAATGATGGTACACTCAGCTAAATGGTGACATGGACCGACATTTTGACAAATTTGAAAGGAGTAAAAGCAAACCCTAGACCTAATGACTTAAATGACTCTTTGCTGACCAAAAGAGCATCCATGACCATAAATGATTGTAACATTGACTTCGATGAATTTTGATGAACTTTGATGATCAGACACACACCAGTAGATATATGACATGAGGAAAAATGAGAGACAAGACCCTTCCGTCAGATAATCTATGAAGAACCTAACGGAATGCAACTGGACTGGAATGGATGAGACACCTAAAATGAAATGCAACAAAGAGTTTTTGATCTCTGACAGAGGGATGTAAAGACCGAATCTAACAGGTAGAAGAACCCTCCAATTTTAAATAATTCATACAAAATAAAGAATGGGTGGATGAAATGGTAGAAGCATACAATTCTATCATGAAAAATGATGTGTGGTAAGTTGCGCCTAGACTTGAGGGTAAAAAATTTGTAGGATCAAGATGGATCTATTAGATCAAGTACGTTGTAGATGGTAGAAAAGAGAAGTACAATGCCAAGTTAGTAGCAAAGGGGTATGTGCTAAATAAGGAATTGAATATGAGGAGACATTTTCCCTTGTATCCAGATACACCTCCATTAGATCTGTCATATTCCTAGCAACTTATATGGGATGGGATATTCACCAAGTGGATTTCAAGACAACGTTATTGAACAAGGTGATACAAGAGGAGGTGTACATAGAAAAACCTGAAGACTTCGAAACTCATGACAATAAATATCATGGATGCTGACTGAAGAAAGTGATTTATGGGCTCACGAAGGCACCCAGATATTGGTGCGGTCAGATCGATAGCTACTTGCAGTAGTTTGGTTTCGTCAAGATAAATTTCGACCCCATTTTGTACTATTTGGTGGTGGAGAATGAGCCCCTAATTTTGGTGCTATATGTAGATGATTTATTTCTTACATGATCATCTAGGCCCATAAAGGACTGCAAGAATAATATTGAAGCACAATTTGACATGGAGGATTTGGAATTGATTCATTATTTTATAATGTTAGAGTTATGGCATAAGAATGGAGATATCTTCCTAGGGAAAGGAAGATATACCACAAAAATTATGAATAGGTTCAGAATGGAGGATTGGAAGTCCATGGCGACACCTATGATAACCAAGTGGAAGAAAATAGATGCATCATGGGATAAGGAAGTATACTCCACCATGGAAAGGTAACTCGTTGGGTCACTCATGTATCTGGTCAACACTAGGCCAAACATTTTCTTTGTTATCAACACCCTTAGTCAGTTTGGTGGAACCAAAAAGGGTAAATTGGGAAACAAATAGGTACATTCTTTGACATGTGCATGAAATAGTTAGATATGTGTTCAAATACACCGGAGGAGATAATTTTAGTTTGATCCGGCTCATAGATTAATCCCGGGCAAGAATTTTTGTAGACTGAAAAAGTACCTCCAGGTATTGTTTCAATGTTGGATTAGGAATGATCTCTTGGTGGAGTAGGAGGCAAAATCGGTAGCACTGAGCTCATTCAAAGCTGAATATATGGCAGCTAAAATAACAATGTGCGAATCCATATGGCTTAGGAAGCTTCTTGTGAGCTTTTTCATGAAGAGGATGGAGATGACTAGTGTTTATTGTGACAATTACAGTTGCATAAAACTCTTTAAGAATACAATATTTCATGATCACTCCAAACACATATATATCAGATGTCATTTTAACATAGAATTTGTTCAACGTGGGGCAATACACCTGCAATATGTCCCCGCAAGAGATCAGGTAGCAGATGTACTGAAAAGGCTCTAAGAAGAGTGATGTTTATTCTATTCAAGGAGAATATGGGTATGTTTGAGAATCTTTTTCAATAGCATATGGGTCCTTAGTTACAGTAGCAGCATATACAAGAAAATTGCAGTACAGTGGTAGTTGGGAGCAGCATCCAGGGTCAAGCATGACAATATTTGAGAGAATTTTTGAGCTTAGCAAAGGGTTGGCTACCTTCCATCCACCTAGATCCACCTTCATGTCACTTCCCCTACCCTTTCCTCTCCATTTCTGGCCTCAAGCTAATCTCGGTCAATTTCGTGTACTATTTCAAGACATCTTGTAGCACTACAATAAATCTTGTAGTTGATCCTGTGCCATCTCCCATCAGTCACTTCATCAACCAAAACCCTCTCTTTCATCTCATCTAGACTAGAAAAACCTTCTACAAACCTTCAACTCTGAAACGATGAGTCCAAGACTCTCTTAGGCCACCTTAGTACCTCCTTCTTTTCCTACAAAACAATGTTGTCTACAAGCATAGATAGTTCATTAATAGATGCATTGATAAGCACAGTAGTCAACCATGAGATAGAATGATTTCAATTAGTCATTTGGCTCAACATGTGTTCCTATATTAGTTTCCTCTTCTGTGTGCTCAATTCAACAATTCAATCATGAATGCCACATAGTTTAACTTTATTTCTTGCATTAGTGTAAGTGTGGATTTACTTTCTTGAAAATAACAAGATGAGTCTTTATGATCTAGAATAGTTTATTTTCTTTCTTATATAGTAGTGGTCATGAGTTATTTCCAGTCTTAGTTTTCATTCATAAGTGTGAAAAACTTCATATCCTAGAGGTAACCCTAACTGTAGCATCCCATCATAGAATTGAGAAGAGGACGACATGAATAGAATTCATTTTTTGTGTATATAGCACTATCACCTCCAATTTTGTTTTAAAATTGGGTTGATAAAGTAAATAAGAGTAACCTCTCGGATTTGCAACACTCTTGGTGCAATACCAGGGCTCACCACTTTTTGGCATCATTGTCGGGGAGGTTTCTAAGTAGATGCTTTGATTATGTTTTAGCATTATTTTTTTATTTCTTTTGCATTTAGTTCCAAAATATTTAAAAATACAAAAATAGTTTGAATTTCATGCCTCGTAGGAATAGGGATAACCAAGGAAAATTCTTACCAAAAACCCCCACATCCCCACACAATCACCCTTCACTCTTTTTCAGTGACTCTGAAGTTGAACACGCCATAGGTGAGCCACTTGAAAACTTTAAAGAACCTATTAGAGAAGAATAAGAACTTTCTCCACTTGAGAAACATGCTTCACTAATTCAAGTCATGGCTGGGACTGGGACCAAAGGAGTCTTTCCCAATAGCGAAACAAATAGGGAAACTAGAATGAAGAACATCAGTCCCTCAACCCTTAAACATTTCCATGGACTTACTTCTGAGGATCTTAACACCTTTATGTTCGAGTTCACTATTTTCTATAAGACATATAACTATGCCTTAGATGACCAGAAGCTAAAAATATTCCTATCCACCCTCAAGGATGCAACCTTGCGATGTTTCATGGGTTTACCTAGGAACAACATCACTACCTGGGCACAGATGTAAAATTCCTTTAACAATAAATACAGAGACTACTATAGGTCCAAGGAAACCAAAGGAGAAATATTTAGGATGACTCTAGGACCTAATGAATCCCTAGAGGATTATGAAGAAATATTCCAGATGAGCTATAAAAGAGCCAACTTCACCCTTGATCCCAGAGCAAATAAATTGGTACTTTTCTAAGGAATCATGGTAGAGGTGATAGAAACCCGTAATATGCTATCTAGAGGAGACATATACTAGCTTCCTTATGAGGACATCAAAATTACATTTACAAATCACTCTCGGGAAGCTATGAGGAAAGGTAGAGCTAGCCAAAGCATGACCAACACCCCTTCCTCTTTCACCTCTATTGGGCCATAATTTGAATTACGGATAAATCGTGCTTCCCTAGATAGGTTCTAGTCTTGAACAACAAGTGAAAGACTATACGACTATTTTTCCTAACTCAAAATATATACACAGAGGGGATTGGAGGCTTACTTGATCAGTCTCTTCCAAATTTCTCCTTCTGTCGCGTCTGTTGCAGCTTCAAATTCAAGCTGTTTGTGTGAAATGCTTCCTGCAAGAAAGAACATTGAAACAACAGAAGATGAAATAATATAGATATCTATTCAAGTTAGTTTTCTAAATCAGTAAAGCATAAAACATACACATCAACCAAGATCTTGCAATATGGAAAATTAAAGGCAATAGAAATGCACATAGGGAAAAATAAGCAGTATTCTTTATTGATGATAGAAGGAGAGGTTACAACCAAATGACTGATTTAAAGTGACCCTTGCGGCAACATTCCCAAACCTCATCATAGTATAAATATCTCTAGCAACAGCTACACAAATCTAGCTCTCAATTGAAAATTCTCCAGCATTTATCTACTCAAATTCCTCCCCTCAAGCAGTTATATTTGTGCTCAATTTATAGATGAATTGTAGGTTGTTTTGCAATAAATTACTTTCCAATAATAGGAAAGACATTTTTCCAGTCATGTAGATGTCAAATGGACACTTGGATCTGAAGCTTGACACATATGAACTCTTCTAGAAGGCACTGGCCAAGTGGAGATTTCAGAACAATGAGAATTTCGCTCCCAATGTGACCAACGCACCTGTGAATTTTGGGAAGTGCTTTACACAGTAGCCTTGAATGGGGCTACCTACATATGCAATGTACTTAGGCCCTTTAGAGCCTACGTTGGTGAGCTCTCATATGCTATATAATAATTTTCAAAGCTTGGAATCCTTTGCTTGATGAAAGTATTGCTTGATTTGTCTTTTTTCTTGTCTTAGGGCATGTAGAAACTGAAATTATAAGGAATGATAGATCCTTAATCATTGGTCCTAGAGATGATGTTTAGTAAACCAGGTCATTGGGAATGGTGCACAAATTGACCTATAACAATTTCCCCCTAAAGCATTGGATCCAAATAATAAGAACATTTGATTGAGATGCTTTACACTATGATGAGCCTGGAAACGAAGTGGAGTGGTCACCTGCATCAATATTACAATACATTACATCATGATATATCCTCTTTGATCATAATTTTTTAGGGTAGGCATTCCCATGTTCAGCACATAAAACAATCTAATAACATGTACATAATTCAGAAATTTGTCTTCATTTGAATGTTGCCGAGATGAAGACATGCCTACAGATATAGGCCCACGTTTGGATGAAAATATATATGTAAATTTACCGTACAGATGATGTGTACAACAATCCGGAAATCCCAGCTTGGATGGATGAAAATAGATCTGGGGTCTTCATATCTCATTCACTTGATCATTCGGGTACAAGTCTAGCCATGTGATTATATGATTTGTAGTCGAACATGGAAAGACATCATTTGATTACCAGCCAATGATGTGAGTTGTTAACAAATGCGAGAGAACCACCATTAATTTCAATGGACCTCAAGGTACTGCAGTACTTTTCATAAGGCGTGAATAGATGATTTGATGTCAAAAGGCAAACAAAATCTTTTGTTCAAAGGTCTGGAAGCAAGGATCTTGTCAATGCTATAACAAGCCTCATGATATTGGAATCTAATGTTTCTAAGTGAACTTCCTGGATATTGATTTGTTGTCGACATGAACTCACCTTATTGCAAAATAGGAGTTACTGATTTCAGAGACAAGGATATGAATTGATATAGCAATGTTCAGGGATGATGGTCATGAAAATGAATGTTTATGAGTATTTCAGAAGGATGAGATTTAAATCACTGGATGAATTCTCTTGAACATATCGGTGACACTGTGATGAGTTGGCAGCATTGACCCAAAACCGAAGTGAAGGTATGATGAACCATATGTGTGAATGAACCATCAAGATGATTACCCAACCCAAACAGTCATGGACATGGAGTGAAAGAAGTGTCATGTTCAAGAGCGACTTGCTACCAAAAAGAAACTTTGCTTACTTTTCCCAAATTTTCCGCAGTCATTTTTCAACTAGTACCTCTTTATTTTTTAACAAGCTTGAGGAGGATAAAATTTTCTTAATCTATAATTCAACCCTTTGGGTGAATAAAGTATCGCTATTTAATAATTTAATGAGTCTAGAGATGAATGAAACTCGATTCTTGCCATGATCGACAAGCCCGTCGCTATTTTATGTTTTAACGACCTTAACGACAGTGATAGCCCGGTCCATTTTCACATTTAGATAGTCTTAAAAAGAGGACGAAAGAAAAATCCATAAGCACTTTTTTGTAAATTTCTCTCTCAAACCTGAAAAAGTGTAAAATAATATCTGAAAGAACCTCTTTGGTCATGTTTAACCAAGGTATTCCTTTTTCATAAATAATATATCTCAGTCTGGAAAAGGGTTAAACTTATACTAAGTAGACATCAATTCATTTACTTCAAGAAGCTCGAAAAGACAAGTGCTCGGTAATCTTTTCATATTATCGGAGTCTCAAAAGGGCTAAAAGAATACTCTATGGGTTCCTTTTTCATTGTTATCAAATCTCGAAAAAGAGATAAAAGTGCGCTTCGAATCCTTTTTCGTTTCTAACAAAGCTCGAAAAATAAGGAGAAAAGGCATGCTTTGTGGCCAAGTCATTCTTTGAATAAATCTGCATGACTAATCTGTTCATCAGTTGTATTTCCTATTCAGAACAACATTAAATGTATTAAAAATACCTATTTCATGATATAGACATAATAAAAATATAGTCATAGCAATAAATTTAACTTGTAAAAAATTAAATGACTATAAAGGTAGTTTCACTGATCATTTTTACCATTCCATAGTTACCATTTTCATTTTGGAGCTCTGCACCTGATTTCCCCCCCAAAATTCAATCATTGATTGCATTTCTGTGGACGGATTTCATCGCCGTTTGATCTAGGTTATTACCATGAACCTCCTCTTCCCTTTGGTATTCATTTCATCTCCATTATTTGCAAATTTTTAGGGTTTTAAGGCCCCTAGGGTAAATTCAACACAAAATGAGGGCAACGCACCCCTGAATGTCAAAACATGCATTGCATAGCAGGTAAAATGAAAGGTACTTGCATGTGAAACACACTGTCTCAGCCCACGGAGTGCATTGGGCACATTTCAATTTTTTTATTTTCATGGTGTGCCCAGAATTTGCCTAGTTTTTTGCAATGAATGGAATCTAATGGATCTTATGGTTGTATTTTAGGTTTCCATCAGATTATAATGACGATACATGGAGGGAAAGAGAACATTAAGAACAAGATATGATTTCCTTGAATGATCCGAGTTTTGTAAGAGCCCTAAGAGATTGTGGAATACTTAAGTACTTCAAATTTTAGGGAATGAGGCAACAAATAGAACTCTTGGATTTCTTAGTTCGAGCATGGGATCCAGCGATAGAGGCATTTCACATTAAGAAAAAAGTGGTTCCCATAACAGTTGATGAAGTGTATTTTCTTACAGGTTTGTGGAGAAGAGGTTTGCCCATTTCTCTCATAGGGTCTACTGTTGGAGGAGAGACAGTGAGGGATTATGTTATGCAGTATTTATATCTAGGGGCAGAACCTAGCAAATATGGAAAAATAAACATCTGGGATTTTAGGGATTTTCCTTTGAGAACCATCCTCTTCACAATCACTACACTTACTGGCACTGTTACATTACATGTAGCGAACATATCATATATGTAGTATGCGTTAGAGTGTTTGGAGCCAATAGTCTTCAACTGGTCTAAAGCTGTTCTATCTCAGATAAAGGAACAACTGAACAAATCAAAGGGAGGAAGGAAGAAAAATTTAATGTTATGGTTCAACCCTTATCTCCTTTGCTTTAGAACGGATTCCACTGATGCAGCCACAACATGTAACATTGGATATATCTAGTCCTAGAGATCCTTGAATGCAGATATGGGTAGAATTCATGGGTTGGCATGCAGGCCAATCAACCATTGTGTTCTCTACTACATTCTTTGCTTCGTTCTAGTGACATATTTTTTCCATCGATCAGTACGCATATGCAGGCGTCGACTTCCGAGGAGATCCAGATATATGATTACCAAAAGGCGCTCAGTGGGGTGCAATAGGTAAGAATGATTTGACTATGTTTTTTTAATTTTTCTAAGGCTTATACATTTTTTTTATTTTTTTATTTCTTTCCAAGGCTAAACTAAATGTTTTATGTAAAGCAGATATTGGCCGTATTCAACTAGTAGAGGAACCAGAGTGCTAAGCAGATGCGCCAGCAGAGAGGGATGTCAGGAGAGCAATCCTTCAGGACCTTGATATGGCTAAGACTTTGGCTAAGCTTCATTAGCACATAGAGGGTTTTACCTTCATAATTTCGGATTGCTGGGTCGAAGAGTTACCCACGCAACTGCGGCAACACACTATTGGAGTTCCTAACCATTGGATGTGGTTGCTCCATAGGATTGCTAGATCCATAACATGTTACCATGAGCACCACTAGTTTACTTATGACATTTTTCATACATTTTGAGGTCAGATGACCAATGTGTCTTGGGCACAAATTTTTTAAAATTCTATAACTATCTATTTTTATAATTTCAGAGTTTTTCCTATGTTTATTGTGCAATCCTATTCAATGATGTGAACATTTTCTTTACCTATGTTGCAAATGACTATCTAAAAATTTATTAACTTATGAATCATTCAATGTGTTCAAATTTCTATAAATGTGTTGATATTGAACAAAATCAAAATGTCTTTCCAAAAGTCAAACTCTTAGGAACAATCTAAGAAGTGTTGGATTTCTAATAGTATAAACACTAGTAAGTTGTAATATCACAAGTTGTGAATCTAACCTTACGATTATGCGGTTAATATCAAATGAAATGGTATTAGAGAGAATTTTGATCAACGGACTATACTCAGCGATATTGTTCATCGATCTACCAATACAAATCCCTTGAAAACTCACTAACTCGTCGTTCGGAGCGAAAATGGCCCACACTACAAAGGATATATTCTGTGTACTACGACTAGGACCATCAACATATCCAACAAATGGTTCCGAAGATTCAGAAATCTAAGATAAAATGTAAAGAAGATTAATAATGTCAAGTTAACTCTAAAAACAAATTAAGATAGTGAACGCAAATCAACAACATATATACAATATAACACAAAAAATTACTACGCTTATGATTAATCATAGTAACATTTCAAATACAACCCATTTCTAGGCCATGCTAATGGAATTGCATCATAATCAACTATCTCGTAGGCACCCCTAGCAAGAACTCTTTTGAAAATATAGGGTCCATGCCACAATGGATGGAATTTCCCTGTACCTATTACATCAGCTTCTTGATCGTAAAGAAGGATCAAGTCGCCCTCTGAGTAGATGTCAGGCTGGAAATTTTTGTCATATTGCACCTTTATACATCTCTTATGTGCTTCGTTGGCCAATTGGGCTTCACGACGTGTTTCATCAAGATGGATGAGGTTAAGGAGACACGCTTCTTCTTCTAAGGTGTCAAGTAATAAGTCTATCATGAGTTTTAACGATGATATTTCGCATTGGATTGGTAAGATAGCTTCTAGACCATACACCAATTGAAAAGGAGTAAATCTGATTGAGTTTCTCATGGAGGTTCGATACGCCCACAAAGAAGAGTACAGGATCAAATGCCATTTCCTTTTACGAACTCCTATAATTCGTTGAAGCATTCATTTAAGAATTTTGTTAATAGCCTGAACTTTTCCATTTGATTGTGGATAATAAGGAGTAGATTTATCATGTGAAATCCTAACTTGGTAGTCAATTCAGACATCATATGGTTGCGAAAATTCTTCTGATGATCTGCAAATATATCCTGTGGAGCCCCAAACCAGCAATAACATGGTTGAAGAAAAACAATGCAGTTGTTTTTCCTGTGTTATTGAATGTAGGCATCGCTTCGGCCCATTTGGTAAAATAGTCGACTACGACAATAATATAACCATGCCCCCCTGACGAAGGAGGGTTACAGGTCATGAAGTCAATACCCCATTTTGTAAATGTTCCAGTAGAGACAACATGATGCATTGGCATTGGCGGTTTGCAGATTTTACGATTGAAAATTTGGCATGCAAGACAACTTCTAACCGCGAGGATGCGGTCTCGAAAAATAGTAGGCCAAAAGTAACTAGAGCGGAGTATCTTTTGTGCGGTAGCATATCCAGATAAGTTTCCACCACAAGCCCCAGCATGACAATCATTTAGTACTTTTTCGACCTCGTCATGAATGAGGTGCCTCCTTAAAATTTTATCGATACCACGATGATAAAGTGTATCTTCGATGATCAGATAATCTTTGGTTTGGTATCAAATAAGTCACTGTTCAGAGTGAGAGGTATTAGGTTGGAAAGTTTAGGTTTGGAGATAAATGATGAATCCCGATACCAAGGATCAGATGATCTGATCAGAAACAGAGACTCTTCAGGAATTGACGGTTTCAACGTAGTTGCAGTGATATCAGAGGGAAGGTCACAAAGAAGCTCAGCTAAAACTAAAGACTTCTTTGAATTGGATTTGATGAATTCCAAATCAAATTCCTGCAAAATGAAAATCCATTTTGTATATTTTCCCCCAATCAATTGACGTGATAAGCTATAATTCATGGGGTTGCAATCCGAAATTATTGTTGTTTTTCAGAGCGAGATATAATGGCGAAACCTTTGGACAACTTGAACAGCTGCCAAGGCAATATTTTCTACGTACGAGTACTTAACTTCCATATCATTTAGATTATGACTCAAATAATAGATCGGATGTTCAATTCCATTTTCTACTTGGACCAAAACCTTAGTGATGGTCATTTCAGCCATGGCGATATATAGGAAATAATCATTTTGATAATTAGGAGGATACATTGATGACGCTCGGTCAAGCGTGTCCTTGACAGCATCAAAAGAAGCTTGCACAACTTGATCCCAATGGATGGGAACCCCCTTTTTCAATAATTGAGTAAATTCTTTAGCCATTTCGGCATAGTTTGGAATGAACCTTCTCAAGAAGTTAGCATTTCCTTAATGTTTCTGTAACTAAAGTAAATTTGATGGTGCAGGAAAATCTATAATGACATGTACCTTCAGTGGATCTATTCGAATTCCTTATTTTGAGACTAAAAATCTGAGCAATTGACCAGAACCAACACAACATAAACATTTATGTGGATTGAGGCATATTTTGTAGTGTCAGTAGTGTAAGAAAATGGCTCTCAAATGCATCGGGTGATTAGTTTGGTTTCGTCAATGCACTGGTAACTCATCTAGATATGGTTGAAAAATGTGCTTGATGTTGTTGAAAGCATAATCCATTTCTCTCTGAAAAGTTTCCCCACTGTTATTTAAACCAAACGGAAGTTTCCTATATGCGAATGTGCCCTAGGGAAAGATAAGTGTTGTCTTAGTTCATCATCTGGGCGGATATTGATTTGATTGTAGCCGGAAAATCACTCAATGAACGAAAATATTTCACAACCAGCACAATCATCAATAATCTGGTTGATAAAGGGAGTAGGATAGTTGTCTTTTGGAAAAGCGATATTGACATCCCGATAATCGACACACACTCTAATGGTTCCTTCTTTTTTCATAACAGGAACGATATTGGAAACCCACTCAGTTAGAGGAACAGGGTAAATGAAACCAGCACACAATTTTTTTTCAAATTCTACTTTGATGACAACGGATTTCTTTGGATGAACAGAACAAAGCTGTTGGTGCACCAGTTTGACATCAGGATACATATTAATAGTGTGTTCAACTATACTAGTATCTATGCCTGGCATTTCCTCGTAAGACCAAGTGAATACATCACGAAATTCACAAAATTGAGAGCCATATGAATGAAGTTCTGATGGAGAACAAGATACACCGACATGAATATTTACTACAATGCCAGGTTTGGTCAAAATATCGATAGAAATAGTTTCTTCAATATTTGAAATTTTTTTCTTGGAATCGATTGCATTAATTGGTAAATAATTCGAAAAGAATGTTTTGATGGATGGGTGATATAGTTCACTGGGATTTTTTTCTTCATAATCAGGAAGATGGGAATGATGATGATAATCTTCCCATGGTTATCCTTCTAACATCATAGCTTCCAAAATATTTTCATCTGTTAAAAAATTGGGGGAAGATGAATCAGAAGGAGTACCAAAATCTAAGGAACGATCAACCCAAACACTTGGTGATGCTGATTTAGGATTTTTTTCCCAAGCCAAATAGATTGATTTCTATGCCACCTCAATAGGGCTAGGTGGTAAAAATTCATCCAACATAGAAATCTCAGAATCACTTGTACTCTTCCTTAAGCCATATAGAGTGGAAGTGATCATGTAGAAGGTCTCTATACTTCCAATTTCTGCCGACGTCGCGGGAAGCGGTAACGCAAAGGTTCCTATAAGAGGGGAATCCTTTAAGAGTCCTACACCAATGTTTTAAATTTCTATTCGGGGTAAGTGAACAAACAGAATGCTTCTAGTTACCTGCGAAGCAGAGGCAAAAAGGATAATTGATTAATGATTGTGATTGTACCTTTATGTGGAAAGGCAATCATTCTAAAGTATGTTGAAAAAATGGCAGTCATTGCATATACCCATGGTATTCCAAGTAAAATATTATATAGACAAGGGGTCCATCACAACCTCAACATCAATATTTACTAGTTTCCCCCCTAATTCAACATGCAGGTTATTGATAATACTGCAAGGTTTATATGTTCTTCCATCAAAATCCTTCAACATCGTTGATGATTGTGATAATCGTGGCGAGCCAAGTGAATTCCAATAGTTTAGATACATAATGCATGTAGATGCTCCCTCCTCAATAATAGTGCGATGAACAAGGTAATTGAGAACATTTAATTCTATGGATAATGCCAATTTTGCTGGTAGTTGTGGTACATAGCCCATATGATTAAATAATACAAGATTATAATTAGTCAAATCAATTCCACCAATGGCCAAAAGTAAAGCCTTCTTCTAGGAGGGCCAATTTTGTAATACCTAAAGAGCAGACATAGCTAAAGGGGATTGAGAAAAATCTTCAACTATATTATAGTTTTGTGCAGCTCTTGCTCAAGTATTATATGTCGATTTATGAATTAATCCATTCGGTGGCTTAATTGTCAACTCAAGAATAACAGTAGGTGGTACTGATTCAGTGGATAGATTTTTTGTCGAGGTAGTAGGTTGATTAGTGGCCGGACTACCATAGTATTTATTTCGCATCGACACCAAAATATATTGTGAAGGTTTTGTGGTGGATAACATTAACACTTGGGAAGTAGGAGCTAGATCCATAGCAACCAAATTAGTGTCTGGATTTGGAAATGGGTCCGTCAACACAGCTGATGCATGGGAAGTCTTGATGATTTTTGAGACTTCAGAATGGTGAGGAAAATCCCTAACAAAATATTCCTCAGTACAGATTATGCATGGATAATGAGGTTTCTGTGGTCCAGACGGTTGATCATATGATCTATCCTATGGGTTAGAATTTTTCTTTTTCTTTGATTTCCCATTTTTCTTACTTCCTGGTTGCTTGTCACTTTTTCCTTTTTCAAATTACATGGCATTGATTTTTGAAGTAGGAGCAGGATTAGATGCAATAGCATGGTGTGTGTTTGCAGAGCCTATAAATCTGTCTCCAGAATGAGAGTCCCTTTTCTGAGGAGGAACATTTAAATTAGATCGCGGCACATTAGGTATTTTTTCATAAAGCGTTTTAGACTAGGTGTAAATCAAGTTTAAATATTAGGCATGAGCGATAAATTTCTCTTCCGTGATGACCCTTAGCTACTTCCTCAGTTATAGATGGTAATAGGGACTCAATGAACCATTCAACAAGTAGTTGATCCAGAAAAATTGTCTTAACCATTCGTCGATGATGACATCGTTCATGAATATGATCAGAAATGTGAGTATCATTAGTCTATTTGAAGTTGGTCAAGAGTTCTATTCTATTTTCTTATCTCATAGGTAATTGGAAATGGGTCAAAAATATAGTAGCTAAAGCAGTGAAATTGTTGAAATAAGTTCTAGGTAACTTAATGTACCATTTAGCAGCCAGACCTGTGAGCGTATGCTTGAAAAGACGTAGTCAAACAAAATCATCATTCAGGGAATTTTATGAACACCATAAATGATAAGTCATAACATTAGTCGACGGATCTTCTCCAGGGTTTCCATTGGATTTAGGAATATCAGAGGGTAATTTATAAGGTATCACCGGCCACGAAGGAGCATAATTTATAGGATCATTGGTTAACCAGTTTAAATCTGGTAACTCCAAGGTTGCAAGAAAAGGAAACTGTTTATTAAGGTCAGGTTAAGCATAGACAGGGTAAGATGGAATTTCTTGGGCAACAGGCCTTTGAGCACCAACATATGAAATCTGCTGCTGGTAACCCATATAAGGGTTTTTTTGCATAGCAAACGCTTGAGGATTCTGTTGACCAAAACCTGGACATGTTACTTGTTGAAATGAAGTTTGAGGCATTTGCGCTTATGGCTGCCAAGGGGTCTATCCACCAATGTTATAACCCAAATTAACATAACTTGGATTCGGTTGATATGTATAACCAGGTTGCATTTGTGACATCCCATATAATGGTACACCAGCTTGTGAATAAATGATCCCTGATATAGGTTGTTGTAAATTAACCAAAGGATTTTGAGTCTGTGGACCCAACATTTGATGATATTGAGTTGAAGAACCTGCTTGATAAGGTTGATGTACAATATTTTGATTCTGTAACAGGGGTATAGATGTATTAACAAGTCGTAATGAAGTGGGTGTAACAGGTTGAACAAATTGATACGAGTGTACAACCATTTGTGGTTGGATAGGTAGAGTGGGTTGCCATTGAAAAACGTTCATGTCAACATCAGTTTGACGAAAAAGTGATGGAGTAATATCATATTGGACGACCAAATGTTGCCCGTCAGCCTGAGGAGAATAATAAGATGGAAAAATTTTCTCCAAATTTTGGGAGTCCAATTGATATGGTACTTAAATGAATTGACCCAAAAGGACCGAATTGATATTTTCCCTGATGATGTATGTAATGAATCAAGTCGTTCAGGACTAACGATAGGACAACCGGTTAAAACACTAGATGATGACATTGGAAAATACCATGATCGTGAAGATCCACCAGAGAAAGTGCCAGATAATGATTTTTAACCTATTGGGATCGAAGGGCCACCTTGCAAATATGACTCTGGTGAGGTTGTGAACATCAACAGAGTAGCGAGGGTACAATCTGATGTAGTTGGAACAAAATACCCAACCAAAGATGTTGGTTGAGACATGGTTGTTTTATCAAATGTATACCCTCAAAAACCGATGGGAGATTGAATGGGAACATGATCAACAAAAGCAGATGGAAACGATTGAGGAAAAGACTTATACAGGTAAAGGTCCGCCCAAAATGGGTTGGAGTTAAAGGTGTATTGTCTTGTGGGATTTCTTCATTCGCAATTAAACTAGGAGGAAGAACTTCACCGTCAGGTCCAAAATTTATTTCAGATGGTTGACTGTGTCATATAGGTGATTCAATAGCTACATAAATTTGTGGGGTGACCAAGGTAGGAAGAAATTACGGTTGTTAGACTTCAGGATTCAGATGTTCTCACAAAGAAGAAACAGGATCTGGATCAATTTGTGATTGAACAACGTCGGGTCCAAGCGGTATGGTCTCACTGATTGAATGGACTGTGGCCACAGGTAGCTGTGAAGACTCCATTTTGACAACAGTAGATGAACCAGGATGTGTGGAAACTATTTGAGCTAACTTTGGTTCAAAAGATGATGTTTCTATAGAGGTAGGGATTATACTTGATTCGACAGATCATGATCACCTCGGTCTAACAGAAGTAACTTCTGGCAGTAAAGGTGGTTTTAAAGCTAATCTACATGAATTACGGGGAATAGGATCTTGTTCTTCCACGATTACTGATTTATTTTAACCAAAAAAAATAAACAAAAGGAGGGTAATGTTAGGAAAAAGGGTTTACTAAGAAACTGTGAGCTGCAGAATACCTGTTGGTGAACTAATAAGTACGGGTAGGTAATCTCCCCAAATGCTGTGTTTGGTGTATCACAATTTCAAAGTGGCCGACTCGGTTGAATATGGATGGATAACACCTAAAATTTTTCCTCCCAAATATACCCAAAGGTACGTGGAGGCCCAAGGCTGTATTAGTGTTGTTTGATGCGAAACCGCATAGTGAGAGCACCCCTTTATACTTATCGTACTGTAACACTACCCGATATACCCCAAAGTACATGGATGAGCTACGATATAATTACGTACGTGGAGTGAGGTATCACACTCGGAATGTATCGCAGACAAGTTAACGACAGTTGCTATGTTTTACGACACTAGAACACGTCTCTAGACTAGACCTTCTAAATGTTATCGTTATGGTTCCACTGCTTTGTTAGGTAAATTGAGGTTAATTGTATGTTGATATTTCTTAACAATTTTCCTTTCAAAGGTTCACCACGATGATGTGTATGAAATTCTTAAAATGCAAGCTAAGAATGATAAACGATCTTTCACATTCAGCTTTTTCAAGGAAAAACCTAGCTACTAAGGGAAGAGAGAAAATAATTTGTGAGAAAACAAATCAATGAACAAAACAAATCAATGATTTCAAACTAAATGCGGATTTCCTAATGTTCCTTTTTCAAAACATGCATTATTCTACATGAAAATGAAACTTTTTATTTTCAGTTTCTTTAATGTTATGAATGCATAAAAGAAACAAAGTGCAGTAAATCAACAATTCAAATGCTTTTTACTTTCAAGAAACGAAGAATAAAAACAAAAATTTCTCTTTTGAATGAAAAATGAGGATTTCAACAATAATTTCTTCTATTTGTTGTGAGAAATAATAAACAGGAAGGAAATAAAATGCATATAACTTAATGGCAAAATGAAGGATAACACACAATAGTAAACACATAGAATTTACATGGTAAAACCTCGACAGGGTGTCAAGGAAACCTCCACTGGGCAAGGGATTGGAAACTCTTATTAATAAAATGATTCTCCGTACATACAAGCCTCTCGGGCCACCTCTTTTAACTTAGTCTATTTCGTTATTCCAACTGTTAGTGTCGGTATCTTCATCCCTCCGTCAGTGATCAAATTTCTCTTGTTGCATTTCATATTAGGTGTCTCACTTAGTCAGCTACATTCCATTAGGAGCATGGATCATCTGACGGTAGTGGCTTTTTATAAATTTTTCCTCATTTCCTTTACCTGATGGCCCATTTCCTTTCATCCATATCATCTGCACTCACTTTGTGTCCTTAAATTTGTAAGAGTCATTTCTAGGGTTTTTAGTCCCATTAGGTCTAGGGTTTCATCAATAAGGTCTTCAGAATTTCTAATAACAGTCAGCAGGCCCATGAGGAGGTTGAATAAAGTTCCAGTACTAAAAATTTCATCATCATATGCTTGAAAATGTATTTTTTCTCAAAACTCTGTTTTGAAAAAAATTGAGTATTTTACCTTCATTTGTATAATTTTGATGTAATTTCAAGTTCTATAATGTGTAAATAAATTCAATGGAAACCCTGGTCACCTTGCCAAACTTTAGCAACCCTGCAAGGCAAACAAGAAGCAAATCCTTCAATTAGTTAGAGGGAAAATGAAGCAAACTGCCTAAAACAGAGTTTAAAAAAAGTGTCAAAGGTAACATTACAAAAGTGGGTTTTTTGAATGAAAAATTAAAATCATTTGGTATATAAGTCATTTTTATGTTTCAAAGGGCTCATTTGTATTCCAGGAAGAGAGACTGAGCAAGAAAGGGTCGTGTTGAACAAAGAGTGTGAAATTGCAGCAAATTCGTGCAAGTTTCAGGGACGCGGCACATTGGCTGAGTGGCGCAGCGCATTGGATTGGCGCGACACATTGGGTCAGCCTCCACAGTGGCGAAAATACACCAGCGCGATGCATAGAGCCAGCGCGGCGCATGGGACCGCAAAGCATTTTTACCACAATTTCATCAAAACTTTAAATTTGCTCAAACGCCTCCGGTCCAAACTAAGTTAAGAAATCCCTCTAACACCATAAAACGTGTGTCTTATGATGTGTATGAGGAGTTAATATAAAAAAATCAAACCCTATTTCCTTGATCAATAAATGTTTCCTTAGGGTTTATACATTGGTTATTTGTGACATCACTCCCACATCCTTTAGTTCTTCACTGTTTTTCTAAGTTTTATCAACCCATTTCCCTATTCCCCATATCCCTAAATTCACTCATTCCCTATCCCAATTTTCATTATCCCAAACCCTAAGTTACAAGATTCCCAAACCCCAATTACTATCCCAAAGCATAGAGACTGTCCCTAAAACCCCTCAATTCCCCAAATTCCAATTGGAAATATTCCCAACATTCCCCTTACCCTCTCCCTCCATAGTCCCTCACATATTTTCATACATTTGGCAGAAAAAACCAAAGACACCTAAAATCTTCATACTCATCTAAGACAACACAGAATTTTTCAAACATGGAGATAGATTCCTCTTATGACCAAGACAGTGACTCTACAACTGAATTGCATGCACCAAGGAGACCCCACAAGAGTGGTAAACATGTTAGGGAAGAGCCTACTTCACTTGCTGAGCTGCAGGCCTGCCCCCTTGCTATTACATGTTTCCAACAGTAGTCTTGTTATCAATTTTGTGAGATGGTTGCTAGAGTCCAGTACCATCATGAGTTGGCCAGATTTTTTTTGCTTCATTTACATAACGGCCAAGTCACTCTTGCAAATGTGACATTCACCTTGACACCTGAGTCTATCTCTCTAGCAACCAGTATTCCAAATTTCGGAGAGAAATGGAACAAAATGTAGCAAGTTGACAGGGAACACTATGAACCATACATTAAGCCCAGTTTTTTGAGACAACTCGGCAAATTTTTTCCCTTTCGGTTTCTGAAAGATTCATATGCTCCTTTGATGAAGCTCATTATCAAATATTTTAGCTGTGAGGGACTGTTTTCTCGCTTATATGCCTATCACATCAGATTGGTGATTCACTTTACCAGGGTGAGAATGATGAACCTGCCCTACTTCATGTGCCGAAATATTGAGAAGATAACCACCCTAGTGCAAAATAAAACTCCTGAGCAGTAGTATAACAGTATCTATCATTTTTCACTCATCAAAATTGTGGTTATGCATCAACTTGGTTTGGAGGATATTTCATGGGAGGATTTCATTTCTCATGAGTTATTCACAGCTCCTCAGGTACCTCCGGAATTTTTTCATGAGGCAGGTGAACCTTCGCATCAACATGAGGGTCATGAGACACAAAATGCTAGTGTGCCGGTGTTTGTCACCTATCAGAGGGGCACTAGAGGGTTGTTTGCAGCAACCTAGCAAGTATTATCTCGACCCAAGGTGGAAGGGGTCTCACTTCCTTCATCAACAGTACAGGTACAAGACAAGGGTAAGAGGCCAATACATGATGAGGGGCCTTCAGGAGAGCAGGAGACAGATTTCATCCTCATTCAGGATGTTGAAACTGATTTGGGCCCACAAAGCTCAAAGTTCAGGGAGATCATTCAGGAGAAGAAGGCGGAGATAGATACTTTGTCCCTCAAATTGCAAAGAGCCCAGTGGATAATCAACTACCTTGAGAAGAGAAAAAAATAGCTACAAGATCAGCAAACCATCATGGAGTTGCAAAACATACATGAGAACCGGCAAGCTGCCCAAAGGAGCAAAACCGAGATGACATCACTTGAGCAGGAGACTGAGGCTAATCATGAAACTTGGCTTGAAAGGATAAATATTCATTTGGAAAAACTGTTGGAGAAGGCCAACAAGGAAAAGAACATGTTGAGGCACATGGCCAATCATTATTGGGCGAGAAATCATGTTTGCAAAGCAAGAATCAAAATTTTGAAGGCCAAGTTGAAGAAGGCCTCAAAGTATCGAAAAATGCATGAAATACTTCAAATCTTGGCTGAGGCTTCCTTGGCCCAGCATAGCACATAATGGAGGACACTCAGCCCAAATTTCAAAAAATTTGGGACACTTTTTTTATTTTTGAAAATTTTGGGCCTAAAAACAGACTTTTCAGCTCTATGTGCTACGCCACTTGGCGCGCGCTTATGATTGGGGGCTCCTTTTGATGAAAAATCAGTATTTTTGGATTTTTCATGGAAAAATATTCATTCCTACCTATGGAAAAGAAATTTTGACAGGTTTTGTGCTTCCAGAACGGTAAAAAAGACCCCAAAAATGACCTTTCTACCCCTTTTTTGACACACAGGAAGCAATGTTGGGAGAAATCAATTTTGGAGGGGCAAATGAAGGAAAAATTTAGAAATTCAACTTATGTTGGAAAGTAGACAGGAATAAATTTCTGACAAGCCCACTTGGAGAAAATTTGGACACCGGGAAGGCCTCCAAAATCAGCTGCAAACTGCTGCGACGCATAGAGAAGTCAGGCGCGGCGCATTGAAGGATTTTGCCTATTTTTGACTCAATAACTCTATTTTTCGCCTAGTTTTTAACAATTTTGACTTTCTTACTTCTAAATGTAAAACTCATGATGTAATTTGATGGATGTTGATGTAATTTTGTTAAATTTTCACTCATGGAGGTAGATTCATCTATCAAAAGGTGAATTGCAAATGAATGAATCAGTTTCCTAGTTTATAGAGGCAAGCTGTTCCACTGCCTACTTTCTAGTTCTCAGTTTAGATTTTGTTGGAATAGCTCCTAAACTTGTGAGCTCGACCCCTAGAGGCTGGGATGAGTGTTTGTTTGTCTATATTTTGTGGTTTTCAGTCATTAGCATGGTTAGACTTTTGGGAATGCTTTGAGCATCATTGTACATTCATCTCTGCAGTTTGGCAAGGAATAGACCAGGCTTTGCAACACTCCATGGGATTCTTGTGGTATTTTGGTTTAATAGTGTGTTTCTTTCTGTAAATGTAAGTCTATTTTTTTTTCATGTATACCATTTTTTTTCTTGTTTCTTCTTAAGTTAAAAAAACAAGGATAAAGGTGTAATTCATTAGGATTTGCAGTGCTCTACCTAGGGTTTTTTTAATTTTCTATGTTTTCAGCTGTTTGGAGAGGATCCTTGAAGATTTCTTGACCTCTTCAGCTCTTCACCTTTCTAAAACTCTCCATTTCCTTCAAATTTAAATTTTCAAATCAAGTGCCTACCTCGCCCCATTCAGATCTCTACAAAACTGGGCCTCATTCCCCAGACCCAAAATCTGCCTTCCCTTTGATCCAACAAAACACCCTTAAAATCAAATCAAACTCTTTCGCATATATACCTAGCCTAAAATCAGCCTTCATTCAAGTCATCTCAAGCCTCACTGATCATTTTTTGCTGAGATTGACCAGGAGAGAGCCCTCTCTCGATCTAGTAGGGCTAGCTACCATGTTAAGCGTGGTTTGATGTTACCCTAGATTCTGCCTTTCTCAGGCTAAGGTAGATTTAGGCCATAACATAGTGGCAACCATACTGATGAAATATTGTTTTCTTGTTAGTGTTATTTTTTTTATAAACTACAGATGGAGCCTGAAGTTATGCCAGGTAGCCTTCGAACTACACATTGCTTTGCAATTGCATAAGTAGATAAACGCTGCTTCATTCAATCTCTGGTCTAGTTTTATAAACATAACACTTGACTTGTAAATTTCCCCAGTACATCAGATAATTCTATACTTTTTGGTGATGAGTTTAGAATTTGATATGGTGAACAAGTTGGATTTGTCCATTTGATTTTTGGGAATAACTCAACACACTAGCTTCCAGATGACACACCAGGGAAAATCTGGATACTGATCCACCTCCTATATATGAAAATCCAAATCTTATTCCAAGAATCTTTCGTCGAGAAAGTCCTGTGATTCCTATGTTCAAATCTCATTCATGTCTTGTTGTTTTTGAGTATCTTGAAGATCTTGAGTTTGAAAAACAATTTGAGTTGTCATTGTTTCAGACCAAATCTGAAAGTGTTATTGATTCTACTATCCTAAATCTAGAGTTTGTCAAAGACCTTGAAATTTAAAAGGCTAATAGATCAATTGACAGTTATATCAGAATTCCATTGTGGCAACAAACATTCCCGAATTCATAGAGTCTGCATCTGCAACTCTTGGGTCATCCGCAATTACATCTAGTTCACAAATTCCTACCGAGCCTCCTTTCATTTCCACCATTCTCGTGCAGCCTTCTATTTCTGATCAAAATTCTGCAGTAGTATCACCTCCCTCCACACCACATACACCTCATACATCAACTACTCCGACTCCTCCTATATCCCCAAGCCCAGTTGTAAATCCACCTAGAGAAATGGCTGCTCGATTTGCACCCCTTTTCTTGCCTCAAAATTTGGATAACATGCCCGCAGGTTATCAAAGAAAAATTCCATTGTTTGATGGCACTCCTCAAAATGTTACAGCTCAGCAACATGTGGATAGGATGGCAGATTTCTTTCACCTTCATGAGATTGATGCGAAAAATGTGACAATGAGACTATTTGTACAAAATTTTGGAGGTGAAGTAAGGGAGTGGTTCAGAGCTTTCCCAGTTGGAAGTATTACTACATTAACTAATATTTAGAGATAATTCTTGGATCGATGGGAAGTGAAGAAAGACCCTCTTCAGATCCTTTCCGAATATGAGAACATCAAGTGGAACATTGGTGAGTCTGTTCAATATTATTGTATTAGATTCAATTCTGTTTACAATGCAATTCCTGTCGATATAAAGCCACCTATGGGGTTGGCTTTGATTAAGTTTCCGAATGGTTTCAATCCTGATATGGCCTATCAATTGAGAGAAACAGATCCGGCCACTTTGGAAGAAATGCAGAAAATTGCAGTCATCATTGAAGAAAATCTACTTGCCAAGAGAGCCAAAACGAAAGTAGAAAAGAAAGTAGCAATAAAGGAAGAGGTTTCCACTTCAGTTCAAGTGCTCCATAAGATGGAAAATATGTTTGAAAGATTAAAAATTGATAAGCCTGAACCACAAATCATAAATCCTAACTTTCATGGCCAGCAGCAACCACAATTTAGAATCAAGCAAAGAAATCAGCGAGCATAAGAACAAGCAGTACGACAACAAGTGAAGACACCCTTATAGCAGAATTTTTTACATGGTCCGGAATCAGATGATGAGGAGGATGTAGTTGGAGAAGAGAATCATTTCTTTACACCTGATGATATGCCAATTTTTATCACTGAATATGAGGAGTATTCCGAGAACTCAACTGTACAAAGGGACGAGAATTTCATCTTGGCGAATGAAACAACTCTTGAAGAAGAGTCTGATGAATATCAAAGGGGATACATGAATGCTTTGACCGCCCAGCGGTGAAAATATTCACTCAGAAGTAGAGATGTACACATTAATCTAATTAAAAAAATAAAGGAAGCTACAACACCAAATAATGATCCACTCATTGTGCAGAAAAAGGGAAAAGAGACAGTTGATCCCACTACTAGCAAATCACCATCAGAAAATGAAAGATCCAATCAGCCAAATATATCAAAGGAGAAAACTGAAAAGAAGGATGTTCCAGCTAAAGAGGTAGAGAAAGCTTCAGTTTTTAACTTAGAAAATGAAATTGCTAAGTCAAAAGTATCCATTCCTTTGAATGAATTGATCAAGAATAGCAGCTATAAGGGTCAGGTGTCTAAGATTTTGAGTTTAGATCCATTATCTGATATGGTAAACGTGGAAGATGATCAACCTGAGTTGATTTTTGGTCCAACATTGGATGGTGAGTCTCCAGATAATGATGTACCTCATTTTTACATCAGCCTTAGGTTGCACGACTATGTGTTACACAATGCTATGTTTGATTCCGAAGCCTCTCATAATCTCATGCCTAGGGAAATCATGGAGAAATTTGGATTGGATATCACCAGAAATTATCATGACCTTTATTCTTTCGATTCTAGTAGAGTAAGATGCATTGGGATTACCAAATATTTGGTGGTTAGTTTGGATCAGATTCCAGCTAAAAATGTTTTGATGGACGTGGTTGTGGAAAATATTCCTCCTAGATTTGGCATGATTCTTTCCAGATCTTGTGGAGAAAAACTTAAAGGGACATTGCAGCTTGGTTTCTCCTATGCTACTATTCCCATGTTCGGTCATATGAGGAAATTATACTGAGAGAAAAAGATGAAGTATATGATTACTAGCAAGGAGAAACCAGTAAATCATGCAATCAATTATGTACATACTGATTTAGAATAATTTGTTTTATACTCAGATAGCTTTAATGATGTAAATAGCCAATTAATTGAAGTAGAAGACATTCCAGAAATTACTGAAAATTTCAGAGAGGTTTTAAAGAAAGAGAGACAGAGACTTGATAGTATCGATGAGCAGTCAGCCTTCCGACAACAGCAAAATGTTGATGGACAGCAAGGAAAAGCAAAAGAGAAAACATAATTTCAGCACTTGGAAGAGGACGAAGATGGTTTGTGGACCATGGATTTTGATGGTGCGGTAGGAAGGGATGGTGCTGGAATTGGAATTTGGATATGTAGCCCTGTTTCCTCCCCAAAAAAAGTGCCAAGTAATGTGAGGGTATGTTCTTATAAATGGGCTTTTGATTGTTCAAATAATGAGGCTGAATATGAAGCTTTAATTGCTAGTCTGAAAATTCTTAGAAAGTTAAATGCCAAAAGGATTGCAGTGTATGGTGACTCCGAGTTAGTTATTAAGAAAGTGAAAGGTGAATACCAAGCTAAGCATCCTCGAATGTGGGCCTACCACAATACGGTACTAGATATCTTGAGATTATTTTCAGATTATACTTTGACATGTGTTCCTCATATTCAGAATGGCATTGCAGATGCACTTGCAACAATAGAAAGTAATTTGAAAATTCCGATGAATTCAAGAAAAAAAATTTAAATTCATGTGAAGCATCGTCCGAGTATCCCTGACAATCAAAGGTATTGGCAAGTGTTTCAAGATGATAAAGAAATTGATGAATTTATGCAAAATGAAGGTAAATTCAAAGACACTCCTATTGATGGGGAGCATGATGATGGTGAGGCAGATGTAAAAGTCAATCAGATGGAAGTTTTTCAGCTAAAGGATAATGTCATTCCTAAAGGTCTAATACCTTTAGAGGAGCTTTTCAACCAAGATGATGTAGCTCGAAAACCGAGCTTTATGCCAACTGAGAAAGGAGTTGAGGATGTAAACATTGGATCAACAGAAAATCCTAAAATGGTGAAATTGTCTAAGGCATTGCCCCCACAGGTAAAAGGAAATTATGTAAGTTTATTATTTTCTTTTGCTAATGTATTTTCTTGGGACTATTCATATTTTGACATATGACACAAATATAATTCAGCATACCATTCTGATCAAGCCAAATCAAAAGCCCTTTCGAGAAAAGTTGAGAAGAATAAATCCAAAGCTGTTGCCCTCAATAGAGAAGGAAGTGAATTGGTTGTGCAAGGCTGGTATCATCATCCCCATAATATTTTCAAATTGGATTTCTAATTTGGTGCCCGTGCGCAAGAAAACAGGTCAGATTCACTTATGCATTGATTTTAGGAATTTGAATAAAGTATCTTTGAAGGAAAACTATCCATTGCCCAAAATGGATCACATAATTCAGGGAGTAGTTGGAGCATCTCGCATGTCCCTGCTCGATGGTTATCCCAGTTATAACCAAATTCTGGTCCATGAGGATGATAGAGATAAAACAACATTCACTACTCCATGGGAAAATTTTCATTATGCTAAAATGCTTTTTGGGTTGAAGAATATTGGTGTGACCTTTCAGCAAGCAATGGATATGGCATTTGCAAATGAAAAGGATGTCTTTCTAGTTGTTTAACTTGATGACTTGACAGTGTTTTCTAATTCAGATGAAGAGCATCTTTATCATTTGAAGATTGTATTTCAGCGATGTAGAAAATATGGTGTATCTCTCAATCCAAAGAAGAGTCTGTTTGCCATGGATGAAGGCAAGCTACTCGGTCATATTATATCAAAGGATGGTATCTGCATTGATCCAGCCCGAGTAGAAGCCATTCAGCAAATTGATCTTCCCCAAAATAAAAACGAGATCCAATCATTCAACGGTAAGATGAATTTCTTACATTGCTTTGTGCCCAACCTTGCAGAACATTTAAGGGAAATCACAAACACGCTCAAGAAAGATAATGTAGTGAAGTGGACTGAGGAAGCAGTAAAGTATTTCAATTTGGTGAAATTGGCCCTTTCGTCAGCTCCGGTTTTGATCAGCCCGGACTATACTCAAGATTTAATTTTGTTTTCATTTGCTTTGGATCATACTATGGCAGCAGTCTTAATGCAGAAAAGAGACCAGCTTGAGAAACCAATAGCATTTTCAACATAACCATAAGAGATGCAGCTTTAAAGTGTAATATTATTGAGAAAAAAGCTCTTGCCTTGGTAAAATAATTGAAATATTTTCGAGTTTATATTATGCATTCTCACATCCTTGCTTATGTTCCTAATGCTGCTATTAAAGAAGTCTTAGTGCAAACAGATCTAGAAGGAAGACGAGGAAAATGGATTGCAGCCTTGTTGGAATATGATGTGGAGATAAAACCTACAAATATTATCAAAGGATAGGGGCTGGCTAAACTAATGGCTAAGTCAAATTTGCATGACTTGGACATTAATCTCATTGCTGCTATGTCTGAGGAAAATGAAGAAAGTTCGCTTGTTCAGGTATTAGAAATTTTTGTTCTTTCTCCTTGGTATTCAGACATTGTGTATGTACTCCAAAATTTGTCACCACCACCTGGAATGGCTAAGAAAAAAATTAGGACACTGAAATTGAAGGCTACCAAGTTTTGTATCATGAATAATGCGCTCTATTGGAAAGATCCCGGTGGTGTCTTGCTCAATTGTTTGGTTGAAGAAGAGGCAAAACAGGTTATGGAATATTTTCATAAGGGAGATTGTGGGGGTCACCTTTTCTGGAAGAAAACGGCCAAAAAAATTTTGAGAGCAGGATATTATTGGCCAATTCTCTTTGCTGATGCGTACAAAACTGTTAAACGTTGTCATGAATGTCAGATTTTTGAAGGGAGGAGAAAATTGCAGCCATTACCGCTCAAGCCCATTGAAGTAAGTGCTCCTTTTCAGCAGTGGGGTTTGAATTTCATTGGTGAAATCCATCCTACTTCTTCAGCACAACATAAATGGATCCTTATAGCGACAAACTATTTTACCAAATGGATTGAGGTGATTCCCACTAGGCAGGCCACAGATTCGGTAATAATTTCATTTCTTGAAAAAAATATTTTGTCTTGTTTTGGCTGTCCAAACAAGCTGACAATTGATAATGCAGTAGATTTTAAATCTAAAATAATGATTTACTTTTGTAATAAGTATCAAATAAATTTGGGGCACTCAACTGCATATCATCCATAAGGCAACATATTGGCCGAGTCCTCAAATAAATCCTTGGTCAATATTATTAAAAAGCTGCTGGAAATAAACAAGAAAAGTTGGCACGAGAAACTAGTTAATGCACTTTGGGCAGAAAGAGTAAGTCAAAATAAATCAATAGGCATGTCCCCTTTTGAGCTCGTGTATGGTGTTGACACTGTATTCCTGACCTCTCTCGCAGTTCCAGTGGTTAAACTTCTGCAGGAAGCTGGCAGTGAAGATGATCATATGCAACGAAGAATTAATAAAATGATCCATTTACAACAGACTAGACAGGAGGTTTTTCAAAACACTTTCAAGCTGCAAGAGGGAATCAAGAAGATATATGATCGAAAGGCAAAGGCAGACAAGTTTCAAATAGAGGAAGTGGTGCTAAAATGGGACGCGAGAAATGAAGATAAAGGTCAGCATGGCAAGTTTGAGAATCTTTGGGAAGGACCCTTTAGAATTGCTACATATCGAGGGAAAAATTCTTTCCTTTTGAAAGAAATGAATGGAGAATATTGTCCAGGTGGGCCGGTCAATGGTCGTCTTCTCAAACGGTACTATTTTTGAAATGTTTTCTGCTATCATATGTATCACTGTACATACCGGTTTATTTAAGTTTCATTGCAAGTGTGTGCTATCATCATTCTTTCAGTTTGGGGCCCAAGGTGAAGGCTATAAAAATGAAGGTTGATTTCAGTTTTGGTTTGGTTTGTTTGAGTCAAGTCTTTCAGTCTATTTCAGTCTTGAAATTAAGTCATTGTTTGAGTCAGATTTTTGTCTTGAAATTGAGTCAAGAGTCTGGTTTTGGTTTGTCAAAGTTATTCACTCCATAGCCCAATGGAAGAAAGGCACTACCTGCTTTCCCAGAGATCTGTAGTTCTTGGCACCCACAAGGAGCTACCATCCCCATTGGAGCCAATGTTAGTGTCGGTATCTTCATCCCTCCGTCAGTGATCAAATTTCTCTTGTTGCATTGCATATTAGGTGTCTCACTCGGTTAGTTGCATTCCATTAGGAGCATGGATCATCTGAAGGTAGTGGTTTTTTATACATTTTCCCTCATGTCCTTTACCTGCTAGCCCATTTCCCTTCATCCAGATCATCTGCATTGACTTTTTGTCCTTAAATTTTTAAGAGTCATTTCTAGGGTTTTTAGTCCCATTAGGTCTAGGGTTTCATCAATAAGGTCTTCAAAATTTCCAATAACAGTTAGCAGGCCCATGAGGAGGTTAAATAAAGTTCCAGTACTAAAAATTTCATCATCATATGCTTGAAAATGTATTTTTTCTCAAAACTCTGTTTTGAGAAAAAATGAGTATTTTACCTTAATTTGTATAATTTTGATGTAATTTCAAGTTCTATCATGTGTAAATAAATTCAATGGCAACCTGGTGACCTTTTCAAACTTTAGCAACCCTGTAAGGCAAACAGGAAGCAAATCACTTAGTTAGTCAAAGGAAAAATGAAGCAAACTGCCTAAAACAAAGTTTAAAAAAAGTGTCAAAGGTAACATTACAAAAGTGGGTTTTTGGAATGAAAAATTAAAATCCTTTGGTATATAAGTCATTTTTATGTTTCAAAGGGCTCATTTGTATTCCAAGAAGAGAGAGTGAGCAAGAAAGGGCTGTGTTGAACAAAGAGAGTGAAATTGCAGCAAATTCGTGCAAGTTTGAGGGGCGCGATGCATTGGCTGAGTGGTGCGGCGCATTGGACTGGCACGACGCACTGGGTTGGCCTCCATAGTGGTGAAAATACGCCAGCACGATGCATAGAACCAGCGCGGAACGTTGGGTTTTTGGCGCGGCGCATAGGGCCGCAAAGCTTTTTACCACGATTTCATGAAAACTTCAAATTTGCTTAGCTGCCTCCGGTCCAAAGTAAGTTAAGCAATCCCTCCAATGCCATAAAATGTGTGTCTTATGATGTGTATGAGGAGTTAATATAAGAAATTCAAACCCTATTTCCTTGCTCAAGAAATGTTTCCTTAGGGTTTATACATTGGTTATTTGTGCCATCACTCCCACATCCTTTAGTTCTTCACTATTTTTCTAAGTTTTATCAACCCATTTCCCTATTCCCCATATCCCTAAATTAACTCATTCCCTATCCCAATTTTTATTATCCCAAACCCTAAGTTACAAGATTACCAAACCCCAATTACTATCCCAAAGCCTAGAGACTGTCCCTAAAACCCCTCAATTCCCCAAACTCCAGTTGGCAATATTCTCAACCTTCCCCTTACCCTATCCCTCCTTAGTCCCTCACATATTTTTATACATTTGGCAGCAAAAACCAAAGACACCTAAACTCTTCATACTCATCTAAGACAACACAAACTTTGGAAAACATGGAGATAGATTCCTTTTATAACTGAGACAGTGACTCTACAACTGAATGGTATGCACCAAGGAGACCCCACAAGAGTGGTAAACATGTTAGGGAAGAGCCTAATTCACTTGCTGAGCTGCAGGCCTACCCCCTTTCTATTACATGTTTCCAACAACAGTCTTGTTATCAATTTTGTGAGATGGTTGCTAGAGTCTAGTACCATCATGAGTTGGCCAGATTTTTTGTGTTTCATTTACATAACGGCCAAGTCACTCTTGCAAATGTGACATTCACCTTGACACTTGAGTCTATCTCTCTAGCAACCAGTATTCCAAATGTCGAAGAGAAATGGAACAAAAGGTAGCAAGTTGATAGGGAACACTATGAGCCATAAATTAGGCCCAGGTTTTTGAGACAACTGAGCAGATTTTTTCCCTTTTGGTTCCTGAAAGATTCATATGCTCCTTTGATGAAGCCCATTATCAAATATTTCAGCTGTGAGGGCCGATTTTCTCGCTTATATGCCTATCACATCAGATTGTTGATGCACTTTACCAGGGTGATAATTATGAACCTCCCCTACTTCATGTGCCGAAATATTGAGAAGATGACCACCCTAGTGAAAAATAAAACTCCTGAGTAGCAGTATAACAGTATCTATCTTTTTGCACTCATCAAAATTGTGGTTATGCATCAGCTTGGTTTGCAGGATATTTCATGGGAGGATTTCATTTCTCATGAGTTCTTCACAGCTCCTCAGGTACCTCCGGGAGTTTTTCATGAGGCAGGTGAACCTTCACATCAGCATGCAGGTCATGATACATAGACCGCTAGTGTGTTGGTGTTTTTCACCTATTAGAGGGGCACTAGAGGGTTGTTTGCAGCAGCCAAGCGAGTATTATCTCCACCCGGGGTGGAAGGGGTATCACTTCCTTCATCAGCAGTATAGGTGCAAGACAAGTGTAAGAGTCCAATACATAATGAGGTTCCTTCAGGAGAGCAAGAGACAAATTTCATCCTCATTCAGGATGATGACACTGATTTGGGCCCACAAAGCTCAAAGTTCAGGGAGATCATTCAGGAGCAGAAGGCGAAGATAGATACTTTGTCCCTCAAATTGCAAAGAGCCCAGTGGATAATCAACTACCTTGATTAGAGAAAAAAATAGCTAGAGGATCAGAAAACCATCATGGAGTTGCAAAACATACATGACAACCAGCAAGTTGCCCAAAGGAGCAAAACCGAGATGACATCACTTGAGTAGGAGATTGAGGCTAATCGTGAAAATTGGCTTGAAAGGGTAAATATTCATTTGTAAAAACTGTTGGAGAAGGCCAACAAGGAAAAGAACATGTTGAGGCACATGGCCAATCATTATTGGGAGAGAAATCATGTTTGCAAAGCAAGAATCAAAATTTTCAAGGCCAAGTTGAAGAAGGCCTCAAAGTGTCGGAAAAGGCATGATAGACTTCAAATCTTGGCCGAGGCTTCCTTGGCCCAGCATAGCACATAATGGAGAACACTCAACCCACATTTCCAAAACTTTGGGACACATTTTGCATTTTTGAAAATTTTGGGCCTAAAAACAGTCTTTTCAGCTCTATGTGCCACGCCACTTGGCGCGCACTTATGATTGGGGGCTCCTTTTGATGAAAACTCAGTATTTTTTGATTTTTCATGGAAAAATATGCATGCCTACTTATGGACAAGAAATTTTGACAGGTTTTGGGCTTCCATAAGGGTCAAAAACACCCCAAAAATGACCTTTCTGCCCCTTTTTTTACACACAGGAAGCAATGTTGGGAGAAATCAGTTTTGGAGGGGAAAATGAAGGCCAAATTCAGAAATGCCACTTGTGTTGGAAGGTAGATATGCAGACCTTTCCAACCAGCCCACTTGGAGAAAATTTGGACACCAGGAAGGCCTCCAAAATCAGCTGCAAACTGGCACGATGCATAGAGAAATCAGGCATGGCGCATTGGAGGATTTTTCCTATTTTTGACTCAGTAACTCTATTTTTCGCCTAGTTTTTGACAATTTTGACTTTCTTACTTCTAAGTGTCAAACTCATGATGTAATTTGATGTAATTTGATGGATCTTGATGTAATTTTGTTAAATTTTCACTCATGGAGGTAGATTCATCCATCAAAAGGTGAATTGCAACTGAATGAATCAGTTTCCTAGTTTATAGAGGCAAGTTGTTCCACTGCCTACTTTCTAGTTCTCAGTTTAGATTTTGTTGGAACAACTCCTAAACTTGTGAGCTTGACCCCTAGAGGCTAGGATGAGTGGTTTTTTGTCTATATTTTGTGTTTTTTTAGTCATTAGCATGGTTGGAATTTTGGGAATGCTTTGAGCATCATTGTACATTCATCTCTATAGTTTGGCAAGGAATAGACGAGGGTTTGCAACACTCCATGGGATTCTTGTGGTACTTTGGTTTGATAGTGTGTTTCTCTCTGTAAATTTAAGTCTACTTTTGTTTCATGTATACCATTTTCCTTCTTTTTTCTTCTTAAGTTAAACAAACAAGGATAAAGGTAGAATTCATTAGGATTTGCAGTGCTCTACCTAGGGTTTGTTTAATTTTCTATGTTTTCAGCTGTTTGGAGAGGATCCTTAAAGGTTTATTGCCCTCTTTAGCTCTTAAAATTTCTCAAACTCTCCATTTCCTTCAAATTTAAAGTGTCAAATCAAGTGCCTACCTTTCCCTATTTAGATCTCTGCAAGATTGGGCCTCATTCCCCAGACCCAAAATCTGCCTTCCCTTTGAGCCAACAAAACACCCTTAAAATCAAATCAAACTCTTTCGCATATATACCTAGCCTAAAATCAGCCTTCATTCAAGTCATCTGAAGCCTCACTGATCATTTTTTGCTAAGATTGACTAGGAGAGAGCCCTCTCCCGATCTGGTAGGGCTAGCTACCGGGTTAAGAAGGTTTGATGTTACCCTAGATTCCGCCTTTCTCAACCTGAGGTAGATTTAGGCCATAACACCAAATATATTTCATTATACAACCAATTAACAGTCAATAAGTAATTTTCCCAAAATCACTTATTTACATTTTGCTGTCATAATTTAACAAAATCCACCTTGACAACAATTTTCCTAATCCCTTGCCCATGCTCATTCATCATATTTTCTGCAAGCCAAGAGAAGCAAGACACCATCTCAGCTTCTCTACTATAATTGGCTTTGTGAATATTGTTACACCAATTTTTGGTCATCTAAACTGTTATTATTAGATGAACCCAAGTACACCATGTAAGACCAATTTTACCCCAAGTAAAATTGCTTTCACCACATAAAATAACTTATTTGTTTATATTTCTTGGTCATATTTAACCCAAAATAAGGAACTTAATTAAATAAATCCTTATTTATTTAATTATTCCCTAAGAATAAGTTATTTAAATCATTATTTAAATAATATTCTTAGTTAAATTTGACTAAATCATCCATAAATAATTAAATAAACCATTATTTATTTAATTATATCCCCATCACTTCCATAAGATGATAAGTAAACCATTTATTTATTTATTATTTATAAATAAAGGAATTGACCCAAGTCAAGAACCATTTTCCCTCCAACAAATATAATAAAATATTCCTAAAGGGTGCTTCTAGAATTCGATTAATAATATTTTATTCATGCACCGAGTTCTAGACCGCCCCAATATTTTGTTATAAATAGGAGGGTTTTCCCCATTCATTAGTCACCTTCGTTGCATTAGATCACTCTAGATCTACTCTTGGTCACCATTTTCCATTTTGTTCTATGAACTCCCATTGAGTTCCATGTTTTTTGTTCTACACCCATAAGAGAGAGAAATTACAGATCTGAAACATTGAGGACTTCTAAGAACCCATCCCACTGAGGAGAACCGGAAAACACCTTTCTTGTTTTCCTCTCAGGTGCCCCATTCTTTAATATAATACAAATCATTCTTTTAAACATTTTGTTCTTTCCTTGTCTATTGATGCATGGAGCCATACTATATTTTATCTGCTTAATGTATTTTTGTGCTTAGATCTAAATTTATGCTGCAGACTTAAAGATATTTTGCGTCCATAATCGATGTTAGGGCTATTTGTTATATGTAGCTAAAGGGATATTTTACGACGAAAGATTCATACTAACAAATATATTTGCATGATTCTCTTGTGTGTGGACCTTCTTGAGGACTACTTTGTTGCCTTTGATTACATGTCTCACAAAGTGATACCTTACATCGATGTGCTTGGTCTTGCTGTGATAGGCTAGATTTGTAGCCAAATGAATAGTGCTCTGACTATCAAAAAACACATTCACTTTCTCCTGCGTCCTTCCAATATCATTAAGCAGACCTTTTAACTAGATTTCCTCTTTACAGGAATCTGAAGCAGCTATATACTCTGCTTCAGTAGTGGACAAAGCAACTGTCTCTTGAAGCTTTGACATCCAACTGATTACTGCACCTGCAAGAGTAAAAACATAACCTGTAGTAGACCTCATTTTTTCCAAATCACCTGCATAATCAGCATCCACATATCCGAAGACTGTACCTTCACAACCATCAAAGCTGATCCAATGGTCACTTTTGCCTCTCAAATACCGAAGCACCCATTTCACTTCTCGCCAACGTTCTTCCCATGGATTTTCCATGAACCTGCTGACAACTCCAACTGCATGTGAAATGTCAGGTCTTGTAGATACCATCGCATAAATTAAGTTTCCTACTGCATTTGCATATGGTACACGAGACATATACTACTTTTATTCATTATTTCTAGGACTTAAATCCAAAGAAAGCTTAAAATGGGAAGCTAATTGAACATTAATATGTTTCACATTGTTCATACCAAACTTTTCAAGTACTTTCTCCACATACTTCTGTTGTGATAACCAAATCTTACCATTCTTCCTGTCTCTGTGTATCTCCATGCCCAAGATATGTTTTGTTGCTCCAAGATCCTTCATTCAAACGTCCTAGAGAGCTGAGCCTTTAACCTGTTGATTTCTTCCATGGTTTTTCTTGCAATAAGCATATCATCAACATACAACACAAAGATAATGAATATGCCATTGAAAATTTTGAAGTATACACAATAATCATACTCACTTCTGATTAAATTTTGGCTCACCATGAAGGAATCAAACTTCTTGTACCATTGCCTGGGCGACTGCCTCAGGCCATACAATGATTTCCTGAGCTTTCAAACTATTCTTCTACTGCGTCCTTGTACAAAACCTTCTGGCTGATCCATATATATCTCTTCATCCAAATCACCATGAACAAAGGTTGTTTTAACATCTAACTATTCTAATTCAAGGTTAAGTAAAGAAGTTAGTGCTAACACAATATGAATAGAAACAAGTTTAACTATTGGTGAACAGATCTCATGAAAGTCAATACCTTCAACCTAAGAATACCCTTTTGCAACCAATATCGCCTTATACCTTTCGATACTTCCATCAACTTTCCTTTCCAACTTGAAGACTTGTTTGCACCCAACAACACTTCTCCCTTCAAGAAGTTCTACAAGATCCCAAGTATTTTTCTTGGCTAAGGAGTCCATTTCTTCTTCCATAGACTTTTTCCATATCTTTCTATCTGCATCATCAACTGCTTCCTTATAACAAGATGGTTCCCCATCTTCAGTAATCAATGCAAACGATGAAGCAGAGTCTTCATACCTTTTGGGTGTTTTTATTTCCCTTGTAGACCTTCATAGAGTGACTGGTTGTTTAATGGATTCTGGAATTTCTCTAGTTTCCTTTGCTTCTCCACCTTTTTCAGAAGTCTCTCCTTCCATTCGAATTTCTGGAAAATGTATAGTCTCCAATTGAATCTGTTGACTTGGCGATACCTGCTTCTGTTCAACTTTTTCAACATCCGATTTTAAAAGAGATGATTCATCAAATGTTACATCTCTACTAATGACTATCTTCTGTGAATAAGGATCCCACAAACTATATCCCTTAATTGCATAATCATATCCAACAAACACACAACATTTCGATTTTGGATCTAACTTTGAATGCTGATTTCTAGGAATAAGAACATAGGCATCACAACAAAAAATCTTCAAATGCGAATAATCTCAAGACTGACCCAACCAAACTTCTTTAGGAATTTGATAGTGTATTTCAACCGAAGGTGATCTGTTACTAAATAAAAATAAGGAGATACTTCTTCTTCCCACAACTCCTTTTGCATATTAGCATTCCTAATCATGCTTATGGCTCTTTCCATAAGAGTTTGATTCATCTGTTGAGCAACACCATTATGCTGAGGAGTATAAACAACAGTTTTATGTCTAACTATCCCTTCATCCTTACAAAACTATTTAAATTATAAAGATGTAAATTCACTGCCATTGTCAGTTCTTAAACATTTAATTGATTTATCTGTTTTCTTTTCCACCATTGTTTTAAATTTTTTAAACACATTAAACACATCAGATTTCTTTTTCAACATATAGACCCAAAATTTTCAAGAGAAATCATCAATAAACGTTAAAAAATATGATGCACTTCCATAAGACATAGTAGGAGATGGTCCCCATAGATCAGAATGAATGTAGTCCAAAATCTGCTTACTATTATGATTTCCAGACTTGAATCTTTGTTTACATTGTTTGCCAAACACACAATATTTAAAAAAATCCAACTTCAAGGATTTCAAGTCAGGAAGCAACTTGTGGTTCATCAGTACCTGAATACCTTTCTCGCTCATGTGACCCAACTGCTAATGCCATAGACAAGAACCTTCTTCTGCTTTATCTGACACGATCACTGCTTCACTAACTTGAGTGCTTCCTTTGAGTCTATACAAATTTCTGAACTTTTCAACCTTCATAACAACCAAGGCTCCTTTCATGACTTTCAACACTTCATTCTGACCTGTAAACTTATAACCATTCGTATCCAAAACTCCCAAGGAAATCAAGTTTTTCTTTAGATCAGGTACATGCCTAACATCAGATAATGTTTTAATTGTACCATCATACATTTTAATTTTCATATTTCCAATCCCAATAGTCTGACAAGTTGCATTATTTCTCATGAATACAAAATTACCATTTACAGTTTCATGTGATGAAAGCCAATTTCGGTGCGGACTCATATGATGAGAAGCACCAGAGTCTAATAGCCAATAGTCAACATCTTGTGAGATATTACAAACAGGGATAGATTCAACAATTAAAACCTCATCAACCATACTTGAATCTACTTGATTTTCTTCCTTGTTGTTTTTTTATGACTCCTTTTATTTCCAACAATCCTTTTTGAGATGTCCTGGCTTGTTCTAGTACCAGCATTTTGATTTACACTTCTTGCCACCCTTTGACTTCGATCTGGAAGAACCCCTTGCGCTCTCCTCTCTATCCTTTGAGCGACCTCTGGCTACCATGGCTTCTGGTGCACAAGTCTCAACACTAGATTTTTTCCATACTTCTTCTGATAAGAGAGCACCAACAATAGGTTCAAAAGATAAGGTATCTACAGTGCTCAGACTGATAGAAGTCACGAAGTGATCCCATGACTTGGGCAGAGAACATAACAAGGTTATTTCCTTGTCTTCTTCCTCCATTTTCACTTCCATATCAGATAATTGGCAAATAAGAGTATTGAAAACGTTTAAAAGTTTTGCAATACTTGTACATTCCTTCATCTGAAGGCTATACAATTGCCTTTTTAAAAATATTATTTTTGTCAAATAATTTGTCATATACAAGGCTTCCAATTTTCCCCACAGCCCACCAGCTGAGCTTTCTTCAACAATATTCAAAAGAACATCATCTGCCAAACATAACCGAATTTTATTGAGGGCTCGGGCATCCATGTCCTCCCAGTCCAAATCTATCATGTTAGCTGGCTTTTTCTTTACCCCACCTAGTGCTTTGTGCAACCCCTGTTGCACTAGCAAATCCTTAACCTTCAACTTCCACAATGCAAAATTATTTTTTCCAGTGCACTTATCCACCTCAAATTTTGCATTTGACATTTTTGCCATTTCACCTCCTAGTTTTCCCTCTCTTTCCAACTAGGATTTTTCATTCTTTCCCAACTAGGGTTTTAAAAAAAAATTCCCTCTTCTGCTAGGTTTTTATGTTTCATATTTTCCTTTCTCTACTATTAAAATATATATCTATATATTTATTTTTTTTCCTCCCTTTTATTCAGAAAATTGAGCCCTTTATATGGCAAACAATTTCTTTAAAAAAATAAATTTCTTTACAATTTATATTTAATTTTCTCAAAAACCCTACTCAGAATTTTTTTGAAACCCTACTGCACTTTTAATAAACGATTTTTTTTATTTTATTTTTATTTTTATTTTTTTAATTTTAATTTTTATTTTTTTTTCTGAAACCCTACTCCAATTAATTTTTCTGGATTCTATTTATTTTAAATAAGAAATTATGTTCCTTCAAATTTACTGCTTTATATGTATGATTCCCACAGTCCAAAAAAAAAAATTATCTAATAAACTTCTTCCTTCAAAAAATCGAATTATTTAAGAATGATGGTACCTTTGCAAATGGTTGGGTCTTGGGCTATAGCTCTGAAAAAAAATGGCTCGATTGGCGGTCACTCAATGGCCTTTCTCCAGCAACTCTCCAGCAGATTGCAGCTTTTCTCCTCTGCAACGTTCTCCCTCGACGACCCTCTATAGCAATTTTTCTTTCAAACAAGGCTGGCTTCCTTCCTTCTATGACTGGTCTTCTTCTCTCAAACTCTGAGCCAATGTTACCAACTTTCCTTCTCTCCTCGGCAGCGGCTGCTCCTTTTCTCCAATGGTAGCATAGCAGTCGGCCTCCAACATGCAGCTTAATTGTTGCTTCCCTCTATTTTTGGCGGCAGCTGCTCCTTTTCTCCTAAAACGTGTTGTTTGACTGCGTCTCTCTCATGGCTGTGCTCACAGCCTTTTTTTTCTTCTTACTTCGAATAGTGGACAGCGAGCTCAATCCTCAGGTAGCCTCTCTCACCCCACCAGGTTTCGATTAGCTCTGATACCACTTGTTGTGAGAAATAGTAAACAAGAAGGAAATAAAATGCATATAATTGAATGGAAAACTGAAGGATAACAGAGAATAGTAAACACGCAGAATTTACATGGTAAAACCTCGACAGGGTGTTAAGGAAACCTTCACGGGGCAAGGGATCGGAAACTCTTATTAATAAAATGATTCTCCGTACATACAAGACTCTCGGGCCACCTCTTTTAACTTAGGATATTTCATTATTCCAACTATATTTCATTATACAACCAATTAATGGTCAATAAGTAATTTTCCCAGAATTACTTATTTACATTTTGTTTTCATAATTTAACACTATCAATGAAATGAAGATTTTATGACAACTACCTTTTTTGAAAGCAAATGATTCTTAATGCGACCATAAAAAGTACTTTGAAATCAACTTGTCAATGATAAAGAAAAACGTTTTAAAACAACATTGAACAAATTCTTAGTCGAAGGGGGAAGAAATATATAGAGTCACTGGTCAATTGAGGATCAAAATTTTCAAAACACAACAGCAAACAAAATTGAAGGAAATTGCAAAGGCAAATTCAAGGGAATTTGGGTGTTTTCAGGAGTCAATGTAGTCTCTAAGGGGAGACAGTGCTCTGCAACGCAGGCTAGGAAGGGAGAGAGTGCTCTGCAAAGCACTGTGTCCAGTCTAAGGGTGCATTGGGCGCAGTATATAAAGAAAAATACTATTGTTTAACTCATTATCTTTTCAAATTTGACTTTGAAAAAGCTTAATATTTATGAGTAACAACTACTGGGTGGATAAAAAAGAAAATTAATGCCTTAAACACTTAGAAATAAGAGAAATTCTCCCTAGTGGAGTTGCTAATTTGTTGGGCCAGAAGTGTGAATTACGGATAAGTCACGCTTCCCTAGAACAATAGGTGCTAGTCTAGAATAACAGGTGAAAGACTATATGACTATTTTTCCTAACTCAGAATATATACACAGAGTGGATTGGAGGCTTACTTGATCAGTCACTTCCAAATGACTCCTTCAGTCACTTTTGTTTCACCTTAAAATTCAAGCGGTTTGTGAAAAATGCTTCCTGGAAGAAATAACATTGAAGCAATAGAAGATGCAATAATATAGATATCCATTCAAGTTATTTTTCTAAATCAGTAAAGCATAAACCATACACATCAACTAAGATCTTGCAATGTGGAAAATCAAAGATAATACAGATGCATATAGGGAAAAATAAGTAGTATTCTTTATTGATGATAGAATGAGAGGTTACAACAAAATGAATGATTTGAAGTTACCCTTCCAGCAAAGTTCCCAAACCTCATCACAGTATAAATCTCTCCAATAGTAGCTACAAAAATCTAGCTCTCAATTGAAAATTATCCAACATTTCTCTACTCAAATTCCTCCCCTCAAGCACTTTTATTTGTGCTCAATTTATAGATGAACTATAGGTTGTTTTTCACTCAATGAATTTCAAATAATAGGAAATACATGTTTCCAATCATGTCGATGTCAAATGGACACTTGGATCCGAAGCTTGACACATGTGAAATCTTCTAGAAGGCACTGGCCAAGTGGAGATTCTGGAACAATGAGAATTTCGCTCCCAATGTGACCAACGCACCTGTGAATGTCGAGAATTTATTTGAAGAGTAGCCTTGAATCGGGATACCTGCATATGCAACAAACTTAGGCCCTTTAGAGCCTACATTGGTGCACTCTCATATGCTATATAATAAGCTTCAAACCTTTTTCTTGATCAAAGTCTTTCTTGATTTGTCTTGTTTCTTGTCTTAGGGCATATACAAACTGAAATGATAAGGAATGATAGACCCTTAATCGTTGGTCATAGAGATGATGTCCAGTTAAACAGGTCATTGGGAATGGTGCCCAAATTGACCTATAACAACCTCCATCAAGCATGATATTGGAAATATGTTGGAGGACTTGAAAAGTGAGATGTTGCACACCTTTTCTTTGCAAATGGAAAAAATGCATATTACAAGGAAGCAAGAGGAATTAGAGAGGGCCTTGACTATATTTTTCCCTAGATGTACTAGAAAAAACCCTCAGAATGAATGTACACTAAATTTCATAGAGGTTTTCTATGTTTGTGAATAGAATCATGCCATAGATGATTGTCCTTCTTTACCTGGGCTCAAAGTTGTATATCAAGATGGGGAAGGAGGATCCAAGAAAATATGTTTCATAAATTAGAGGAGGCATCAAGAGCCTCAGTCATATCAGTAGGGTATCCAAGGTTAACCTTACTCCTATTATCATACAAACCATAAATAACCTATACAGTCTTAGTACAAATCCACTCCTCCATCATGGCCTACACCTCCTACTTGGCCTTACAACCCTCCATATCACCCTCAACGTATGAACCAACCATTCCATAAATATGTTCCTCAACCACCTCAGTAAAGCAACCCATCACAAGGGTGGAGGCCTCAACACAATCAACCACCTTCTTTATTGCCTCCACCCCAACCTCAACCTAGACTCACCTATTCTTCTCCACCTAAGTTGCCACAGATTCCTTCTCAACCCAATTGGAACCCAAAAAACAAGCACACACATCAGTTTTATAGTGGGGAAACATCCTATCTGGCTTATGCTATGGAGATACATGAGATCAACCTCAGGTTGGGAAGGGTACTCCCAGACAATCATCCTCCATATCCACTTGTAGAGGTTCATGAGGAAAATGAAGAAAGCAACACTCATATCCAACAACCTCCTTTTCCTGAGCGCTTGATACACTATAGTCAGCACACCCCATAAGAGGCTGAACTTTTGGGAGAACCGAATTTTTTTTTTGTGAAAATACCCCTTCTCTAGGTCATTAAGGATGTTCCTATTTACAATAGGCTCATCAAAGAAAATTTCTTTAAGTAACATGAGAGAAAGAAGAAATACACCCTCACCATCAATATAGTGGAACAAATTTTTGAGTTAATGTGGGGAAGAGTGATCTTCCCGAAGTACCTAGACCCTAAGAGTCTAGTAGTAGATGTATAAATTGATGGTGTTATAGTTCCCAATACTCTGATTGATCTCGGGGCTACCATCAATGTGATTACAAAGGAAACTATGCTTAAACTCAACCTCCAAGAAGCTTTGAGAAAGACCACCACTATTCTGCAGCTTGCAGATAAGTCCACATAAGCTATGAAAGGAATTATTGAGGATGTTATCATCTCAATCGACTCTTGGGAGTACCCTACAGATTTTTTGGTCCTCCAACCAAAAACTAAGCTTAAGGGATATCCTCTCATTTTAGGAATACCTTGGTTAGCCACTCTCAATTCTTATATCTGCTGCCAGACTAGAAACACGACTATAAGGAATGGGCCCTTGTCTAGGAAAGTATTGTTATATCCTCATGTCCATACTTCCATTGGCCATGACCTACCTTTATTATTGGAGGATGAATAAGAAGAATATCTAATATACAGTACCGCACCCTACCCCATTTGTACCATATATATTGTTCTTAGAGGGGGGAAACTAGATGAGGATGAGCTCATTAATGACATCATTCAAAACCAACCCCCCATTGACATCCCACTCAAAGGCCTAGTAAAATAATATGAAAGACACCCTTGGATGGAGTTTCACTCAGATGATTCAACCTTTGAAGCCACCAAGGTTGTGGAGCTTGGCCCATCAAAATCTTTGAATATTAACTCATCCCTCTCATCCAAAGAAGAAGAGAAGATATGCTAGATCTTGAAATAAAACCTTGATTCATTCACTTGGGACTACATATACATGAAAGGGGTCATACCTTAGTGTGCACACATCATATTTATATAAAGAAGGATGAAAGCCTATGTGCCAACCCAAAAGGAGGATGAAACGAAATCTAAAGAACATAGTGAAGGATGAGCTCCAAAAGTGTTGGATACAAGTTTCATCTATCCCATATCAGACAATGAGCGGGTGTCTCCCCTTGTTCTAGTCCAAAAGAAGAATGGAAAGTGACAAATATATGTTGACTACTGGGAACTAAACAATGCCATTAAGAAGGACCATTTCCCCTTGCCCTTCATAGATAAAATCCTGGATGGCCTTGCAGGGAAGAATTTTTTTATTTCTTAGATGGGTTCAGTAGGTATAACCAGATCCAAATTAGCCCTGAGGACCAGGACAAGACTACTTTCACATATCCCTGGGGCACTTTCATTTACAAATTCCTTCCCTTTAGGTTTTGAAATGCTCGTGCTACTTTCCAAAGAGAAGTCCTCAGAATTGTTTATGAACTAGTCCGTGACTCAGTCAAAATATACATGGAAGATTTCATACCTTATGGGTATGATTTATAGGAATCTCTCTTCAATCTGGGAAAAGGGATGAGAAATTTCATTTAAATTCATCTCTCCCTGGGTTCAGAAAAGTGTGAATTCTTAAAAACAGCAGGTATATCCCTAGGCCACTCAACCTCACAAGCAGGAATACAATTGTACCCAAACAAAACCACCATCATGAAAAGGGTTCATGTTCCTCAAAATCAGAGAGATGTCAAAACTTTCCTAGTTTTGGTTGGCTACTATAGGAGGTTCATTTAGGACTTCAGCAAGGGGGCTTCAGCATTATTTGGATTGTTGGCCAAATATTCTGAGTTTTTATGGTCTATTCTCTGTCAAGAAGATTTTGAGCTCATTAAAGGAAAGCTAACTACTATCTCTATTCTTCTAGGTCCAAACTAGGCTACGAATTTCAACATCCATACGGATGAATTAGACAAAGTTCAGGGGATAGCCTTGGGGAACTTAAAATAAAAACTAACGTATGTCATCTATTTCAGTAGCAAGAATATATTCAAATTTGAAATTAACTATACTGTCACACATAAGGAGCTTCTAGCCATTGTCCATTCATTAAACAAATTTAGACATTACATTACTCGTTCTGAGACTTTTCTACATATTGACCATGTAGCCATCAAGTACTTAATGAATAAAGTTTATGTTAATGCTAGAATCATTAGATGGTTTTTGTTATTACAATAGTTTTATTTAACATTTTTTGATAAACTAGGAAAGGAGAATTTTGTTGCAGATTTCTTATCTAGACTAACTCTACCTGCAGATGAGGAAGGGATGGTCGATGATTAGATATCAGATGAACACCTATTTGTTTTCTCAACACTCTTTGCTTTCTAGATAAATACCTCTTGCAGACAAGATTGATCTCCCTAGTGTCCCAATAGATAACTTGAAACAAACAACCATCTCAATATCTCTTTCCATAAACTGTTAACATTCAGGTTATCAAAACTTAGAAAAGAGAAGGTAATGCTCCTGTCTTTCAATGAGATATTTGATGTAGACCTTTCCTTTTGTCCTGAATAAGTCCTTGAATGCTAAGAAGAACCTGCAACCACACACATGCAAAGAATAAAAAGTAGATGTAGTATATAATAATCCAAACACCAGTTTAACTTAATGGTCAAGGAGATTAAGATTCGTCATTGTTTTAATGAATCTAAAAACAACACAATGATAAAAAAAGTATCCATATGTATTATCAAGAATATAAAGAGCAATATTACAACCTAAGCCTTGATGACATACATATATCTCCCGTATTCCCTCACAATTGTTTGGTTTGACAAGATTTCCTCTCTAGAATGACCATCATAGGTTTACCTTTAGTGAACTCTTATGTACAATGTAAAATCTACAAAGTGTTATTTCCAAAGTACAATCTCATAAGTACAAATTACCTTAACCCTGAAGTTTCAACTATATTTATAGGGGAAATTCAGGAGGTTTTAGATCCATCAATACATGGATGAGATCCTGTAATGAAGGGATTATGGTTCCTTTATCCAATGAGATAAGTTCCATGATTGGAGGGATATATCCCGAACTAGCATGACTCGAGAGACTTTTAGTTGGAATAATATGTGCCCAACTATGCTTCTAGAAGTTAATTTTTTATTTTATTTTCTTTTAAATGGGGTGTGTAGGTTTTATGGGAAAACAGAGCACAAATTTTTGTAGGTAAGGGTAGGAATATCAGCACATGCATAGGGGGTGACAAAAAAAACCGCACAGGAAACCTTCAAGATTTTTTAAGATATTTTTCTCAGTTCCCAATACTTGGTTAAGGAATATAAATGTTTTGACTTCTAAGGAAGCATGAGTATGAATGGTGATAGATCCATATTGACAATCAAATGTCATGGTGACAAAATGACGTGTAAGACTCTCTCCTTGATTTTATAACATAGTTAACTACTTGGTTGCTCAAAATTTCCCTCCAAACCTTTCATCCAGAGAAAAGAGCAAGATTATCAAGAAAATTACCCCTTTCACCTAGATTGGTGGAAATCTCTTCAAGTTGGGTCCTCACCAAATTCGCAGAAGATGTGTGAGGGAAGAAGAGGCTTTTAAAATCCTCTCAGCATGTCATGATGGTCCCTGTGGGGGCCACTTTTCTTCTAAGAGGACAACCTTCAAATATTTGCAAGGAGGCTACTATTGGGCTACCCTCCATTAAGATTCCAAGAGATACACTAGTAGATGTGACCAATGAAAAAGGATGGGGATATCTACATTGAGGGATGAAATTCCCTTGCACCCTCAGGTGGCTTTAGAACCATTTGAAAAGTGGGTCATGTACTTTATTAGACCCATTGATACACCATCCAAGAAAAAAATGTATATCATATTCTGCACCGACTACTTGAGCAGGTGGACTGAAAAGGAGTTGTAAAGGTAGAAAAAGAAGAGAAGGTAGTTGAGTTTCTGAGAGAGAATGTGTTCTACAACTTTGCTTACCCAAGAGAGGTAGTCACTGATTAGGGGGCTCAATTTACATCTCATCTCATTAAAAACCTCCTAAGGCGACACAAGATAAAGCACAAGACATCCGTTTTCTATCATCCTCATCCAAATGGCAAAGTGGAGGTGATAAAAAGAGCCTTGGAGATAATACTCACCAAGGTTGTGAGTGTTAGATCTCCCTAATTTGCTAGATTAATTGAGATAAAAAGGTACATGGTAACATCAAACCAAGCTTTGGAATCCTAGGACCTAGCCTTAATGGATTCGGAGAGGGATCTCTCTAGTAGGTGTAAATATGTGAACTCGTTTGCTGATTAGGGTTGATTTTAGGCTAGATGTTAAGTGCAGGGTATTTTGATTGTTTATGGTTGGGTATGATGCTCAAATAGATTTAGATAGAAAACAAGGAAGATTGTTAATTCATTGGGCAATGGAGTTAAACAAGGTCATGAATGAGTTCATCAATGGTTTTAAGAGCATTTGCAGGGAAATTTAACTTGGTTGGTGGATCTTTAAGGTTGTGAAGGATCATGAGATGGAAATTAAACTTGGGAACTACAAGCTAATAAAGGGAAAAAATAGAATCCTTTATATACTTGTAAACTGAGGGAGTTAGAAGATATATAAGCATAGCAATATAATCAAAGGTTTAAGAAAAAGTGATCCATTTGATTTCAGACTGAAAGAAGATAATCAACCAAGACAACATTTAGATAAAATATAGAAAGGAAAAACTTATTCAATCTTTAATGGGTTTTATCATCAAGAGCAGGAAAAACATTTAAGTTTCACAAGTAACTGTAACCATAGAAGAAGAGACAAACCCTAGCATCCACAGTGACAGCTATGAGAATTCGTTGAGACAATTTTAGCTAAATAAGGCAAAGATCATGACTAAGACAGACTTCTTTGACAAATTATAGGCAAAGCTACTTCAAAAGATGATTTCAAGAACATAGTACTTCAGAGGTAACAATATGCAGGGCTAGCCATAAATCATAATTGATACTAACTGACCTAAATCATTCAATAAAATAGACAAGCCAAAAAATTATTAGAGAGAAAAATGATGAATTCTCTAACATATCTTAAGCAAAAGAAAACATTTAGGGAGTGAAGGAAACAAACAGATCTAAGGTGCCATCAACAAGCATATATTAATCTAAATTTTTTGTACTACTGCAGCATATATGGATGGAAAACATATGAGAAACTTAGAAAACATTAACAAGAGAAAAAATCACCATCAACCAGGCCTATGGATCCTGCAAACATTCCTTCTCCATCAACAAGTGAATCAGTTCATGCATAAGCTCCAAGACATCAATTTATCATCAAAGGCTTCAAGGGACTATGTATTACTTCAACATAAGTCATCAAAATCCAAAAAAATATACAAGAGCCTCATGCTGTATTTGTGGAGCAAATGAGGAGGTGGAAACCCTAAGAGGCTTCCAAAAACCCTAATTCAGCCATAAATGTCATAAATGTGCTTAATGACCATGCAAGGCCCAAGACACATAAGAGATAAGAAAGTAAATGAAACACACCAAAACATAACTCTCCAATTAAATCAGGTGTTTTTTTTCCAAGAAAATATTAAAAAACCAATTTTCCATTAATTTTTGTCTTTTGTTGACTTTTTGGCAAAACATTTGTCTCTGTGCGTAGCTCCAATTCAACAAAAATTGGGGTTTGTTGCAGATACATTTTGGACCCCTTCCTAGCATCAGTTTCGGGCACGTGATGGCTCATTAGAAATCCCTGGATGTCTACTTTCTGGAACTACATGATTTTTTTCAAACTGATGCTGGGAATTCAGTCAAAAATTGAGATGAGTGAAAAAACCCAGGAGTGTAGCGTCTGCTGATATTTGAGGCAGAAAGGTAAAAATTGACTGTTTTTTTCCCTTTTGAGGGATCAAAACATCTTATTTTGATCTAAACATTTCTGAGTAGATTCCCTAAAATATAATTCATCCAAAAATATAACTTTCATCAACTGAGGATGCTCCAAGCAAAAATGGCAGCACCCACGAAATTGTGCAATTAGGCCTAAAAATCACAAAAAACAAGATCATGTCAAAAATTGCTCAATTTTGTGAGCAAAACCCTTAAGGGTTTCTAGAAACATGCCAGAAAGCCTGAGCCAAGATTCGGAGCCGAGATATGCTTTTTCCTCTTTTTCCCACTAGGCGCCTCCTTTGGGCAGTTTTGAGCTTGGCTTGGGCAATTCGCCTCTACTCCTGAGTGCTCTAGTGATATTACTAGTCACAGCTTGAATGGCTTTCTTCTTTGCAGATTTAGTGGTTTTTGGCTTTGAAACCTTTCAGGGAGGAGTCATGGCCCCTTGCCTAGGAGAGGCAGCTACCACATGTCTTTGAGGGCTCTTTCCATGCTCACTATTTTCAATGTCTCCTTCACTAGCGCTGCCTTGTTCACTGCCTCTGAATTTGTCATGATTGTCTTTAGGACTGTCTTTTTCAACCTCTTTATTTTTTTGAGCTTGAATGTCTTCACGATGATTGCCTTCATCTGTTTGTTGTATGCTGCCACCCTCACCTTCATCAATGTTCTGCTTTTTGAAACCTTACCTATAATATATGTCTTTATTGCACCATATCACTTGGTTTACCTTTTGAATGAGCTGGTTCATATGAGATGTAACTCCTGATGCTTTCCCTCTACTCTTCTTTGGAGGGAGTAATTTGATAGACTATAATGGTCTTATCCAAAATGAAGGATGCTGCTTTTGAATAAACCACCTATGTGAATTTGTCTTTTCGCATTTGCAATAGTTACCTTAAACAGAGCTTTGTCTATCTCCTTTACTATTTAAATGAGGTTGTTTCCTCAAATTCTAGCCTCGGATTTATCTTTTGAAGGAGGCTTATAAAAACATCATAATTGACGCCTTTCAACACCATTCAGTCAATCTTCTTCTTATGATGTGAAAGAGGTCTTTTGACTGGGTTCTGACCCTCTACTTGTCATGAAGGTGGTCCTATAAAACCCCCCAAAAAAATATTCTCCTATCCAAACTGTGCCTTTTGTCTGTCTATTTAAAAAAGACTAATGGGAACAAGCTGTGAGCCTTTCCACTTATCACTGGTGAAGTCCCTTTAAACCAACTGTGTGGGCCCTCTACTTGTTATGAAGGAGGCCATTTGAAAACAGAGATGTTTATGCCCCTTTTTGTTTTACTAAAGGAGACATCTCAAACTAAGTGGGTGCTCTATTTATGAATGAAGGAGGCAGCTTCATACTAAAACCTAGGCCTTTTTCTTGTCATTTAAAAATCACTGTTAAACCAAATGTTTAGCCTTTTACTTATTACTGATGGAGGCCTTTAAACAATCTGCCCTTTTCCTTCAAATTGATTTTTTAAAACACTCTTATGCACTAAGAAAAAATGAGGAGTGGAAAATAGAAAAATACCTTTGAAAACTACTTTGTTGCGGTAGAAAACCAAATTTGTGCATAAAAAGTAAATTCTGGCCCTTTTGAAATCTTTTGGAGTGGTGCAACGCTCCTGTGCACAAGCGCGTAGCGCCAAAAAAGGGTCTTTTGTAGCAAGGTTTTGGAAGTCTTCTTGGTATTGGAATTGGGCCCGGGATGGCTTGTTAGAAATATGCGGATGTCTACTTTCCAAATACACTTTATTTGTTTCATTTTATGTTCATTTGGATGTTCAAAAACGTACTGTCCCAACACTGGTGAAAAATGGTGAATGCTAGTGCAGAAATGCTGAGTGATGTTGGAGGCCTCATTTAGATGCCTTCCTCAATTCCAAATTGAGCTCATGATATCTCATTGGAAAGATATTGAAGTCTAGTTGTCATTTCATTCATGAATAAATTCATTTGGATAGTCCATCTATGAGAAAATGAGATTTTCCCAAGGTTACTTCAGCTATGCAGAAATTCTCCCATGACACCAGTATTTTTGACATTTATCCCAAACCATGATACCTGTGTAAAACATGAAAGAGGTTTTTCTGATTGTGCCTATTATGGACAAAAACCACTCTCAAGTTTTTCAATTTCATATTTGGTTGGTCAGAAACACAATTTGAAGAAAAACTAGCCCTAGGTGTGACACATGGCTTGTCTCTTAGAATGAATTCTTGGAAAATAACAGAGGCATGATTTTTATGAGCCGGTATATAATTATTATTTCTTACATGATCTATCAAATTAATCCTTCGCTCTTGTGCCTCCCTTCCATGTCAAACCCTAGCTTATTTGGAAGAGGAAATTAGGGTTTGGTGTGAGGATTTAAGACTACCTTGCAGAGGGAGGGGAATGAAGTGGTTAAGGGTTGTCTAAATTCTTGGGGAAATTTTGGGGGATAGGGATGGATGTTAGAGAGTAGGGGAATGTGGAATTTCAGGAATTGAGTGAGGGGAACGGGTCCAAAAGGTCAAAACACAGGGCTAGCCTTAAAAAGTGTCAATTTGTGGCAATAAACTAGGTTTTGTAGAAAAATGATGATTCTGAGGGATATGAGTGATGGGAAGTGTTTATGGAGGTATTTTAAGGATAGGAGGAGGCGTAAGAGCATCAATATATAATCCTTGTTGAAGATTTAATCATGGAGGTCGTGAAACCAAGAAAACTGCCCTTAAAAGCCCTAGTTTTCTCTGAAAATAGGCATGCTCCCTCTCCTTTGCTGTAGGTGTCTTTAGTGATGAGTTGGCCTCTTACCTTACCAATTTTTCTGCTAATAGCGACCTTGAAACACCTTGTAGAAATTTCAAAATGGGTAGTTTTCCTGTGCAAAATTTGTGCTTGGCCAAAGAGGCCTCCGTTGGAAGATTTATGATCTCCTTTTTGTTGAACCCTTAGTTAAACTGAGAGGGGGGGGGTGAATTAGTTTAACACATTCATGGAATTTTGAAAATTTTCATTAAAACTTATATATACCTTCATTTCATGTCCAACTTAATATGTGAGTAATATTAGAATGTGAGCAACAAGTGTTAATATAATATAATAGTAGACTTAATATGAGAGCAGCAGGTATTAAGAATAAGATATAAATCAGATCAACACATAAACATCATGCACAGAGACACCAGATATAAGTGGAAACCCATAAAGGGAGAAAATCACATCTTATTATTGTTGTGAAGCAAAGGCAAACTCCAACTCCCTCTCACTATTGTTTTTCTGCAGGCACCAACCTACAGGAGGCTCCAATCCTCAATTCTGCAAGCTACAACTTGCAAGGAAGCACCAACTCCCTTCAATTTTCTGCAGGCACCAACCTACAGGAGGCTCCAACCTCATTCAGCTACAACTGATAGCTATCAAGCTGCAACTTGATAGGGAAGCTCCAACTTCTTCAATTTATCAAACTGAATGTTTGCTGATTTACCTCAGATATCAGCTCTGTGCTATAGCTTCTCTTTCTACTTTTCTTTTCTTAATCTTCTCCGCCTGTCTCTTCTATACTCTGCCTTCTCTATATTTACTCTCTCTAACATCTTTCTACATATCCATTTGATATTATTTATAGAGTTCCTCACATGACTGTTTGTATTTCACAAGGAATTTTGAGTGAACAATCATGATTCTTTGGCTTCTGTCTATTCATTCCTTTTATTTAACTCATTTAAGATTTATAACAATATGTACAAATTTTCATGCCACGGTGGGATTTTTTCTTTTCCTTAGGATACTTGCCAATGCATCACAAACAATAAAAAATTTAATTACAATATTTACATTCAGATTTTCAGTTACACACTTCAATTTCACTCAGCTTCTTTTTTTTATTTTGGCTTGACTAGATTTGTCTTTTCTGTTGATGTTTCTCTCCGTTTCGTTCTTGTAGGCTCTCTTCTTCATTGCAGTTGTATAACTGTGGTACATATAATAGTCTTTTAATATCACTGCTAGGCAATTTCAATAATTTCAATTTCTGTAGTGGCAACCTTTGCATGCTGAATCTTTGTTAATACACTTGTAAGGATTCGGGTCACAAGGAATAGCTCCTTTTTGTAGAAGTCCAAATTTGGTAAATACAGAAAACACAAAGTTTAATTATCAACTCATTGATAGCGGTAACTCTACACAGTCTCGTTTTCCCCAGATCTTCCACATTTCTTCCGGTAGATAATTCAATATTTTCCACAACTTTTTAATTCAATGTATTCCCCACAGTACAATTCGGCTACAGTACAAGTGCGCCACCTTCCAACCTTAATCTCCCCACCTTATTTTAATAACCCAGCAACCCTTAAATAAACATCTTTAATGTATTATGGACTTTTATTCTATCGTTGAACCTTATAACTAAGGTTCCAATGGTTAATAAATCCGCATATGGATGCATCATACAAGATTTGATATTTTACATATATATATATATATATATATATATCAACACATATATATGTTTCAGACCTTGGGAATTTTAAATATATATCTTGAGTTATAATTCAGTTGAACCGCTTATAACATTCCTTTGGCTCCGGGCCCACATATATGATTGGCGGGACTTCAATGGAATACATATGCCTGTACCTTTGGTTAAACTCCGTGCTACTTCCCAATATGATCACTGTCAGATCACTTCCCTCCAGATCGACGGCTTTTGTCAATATCACTCCGCGTCTTTGGTCGATGGTTAATTCGCGATGGCGCGCATTGAAAAACGGTTTTGGAACTTCGCCCGATGCCACGTGTCGAGCTTTCTATGGAATCACTCGCGAATGGGGAAAACCGCTTGCTCCACAAAAGCGGTGCAATGTAAATTGGAAACCGTTGTCACTGTTCACTCCAAACCACGCTCACTGTTCCTCTCGGTCACGGTTCCGCTCTCATGGTTCCGGTTCTACTCCTCAATACACCATTTCGACTTAACTCTACCCACTTGTATTTCTTATGCGCCTCTGTTATACAACCTCCATCTTCGACGGAAACGCCTCCCTCTATATTGTCTCCTTCAATTTTCTACGGACCTTCATAATCCCTCACGAGGATTCATACCAATTCTGATATGGTCGGTCTTTCCTCGCACGACCATTAAATATTCACTAGATATACAAAAGTGTGTGATGTGGTGCCAGGGTAAATATAGTTTCACAGTCTTATCCCAATAAATAACAATCCCTCTAATTGCTTCTACAGGTATGGCTAGGCATACTAGATAATTTCACTGACATCAATTTATTCCAATCCCATGCAGAATCACTATCAACTTGGTTGTACATAAATCAACTATCATTCATCCAGAACTCATATGTTCACACAGGGTTTAACTCGATAGATGCACAATAATCCTGAAACATCTTCCTCATTATACAGTGAATTAACTTACAAACTTTTTGCTAGCCAGAGTTTAAGCATCACTGGTGAATCATTATTCAACTTCCTAGTCTGCCTCTTTTCCTTGTCTGCTGCTTTCTCTGTTGCCTCTCTTTTTTCTCCCCTGTCTCTGTAAATGTACTCTTCCTCTGTTCTTCTCTGCTGACCTTCAACTTCCTAGCCTGCCTCTTTTCCTTGTCTGATGTTGCTCCTTGCTCCTGAAGCTCCTCTAAAACTGCCTCTCTTTTGCTATCTCTCTTTGTCTCTGTTTCCTCTGATGTCTCTGCTGCCTTTCTGCCCCTTGAATGATGTTTCAGGTGCTCCTCTTTTGTCATCTCCTTTGCCATCAATGACAACAATTCCAACAGTCTCCCCCTTTGGCATTGATGGCAATACTCTTCCTCTGTTTGCCTTATAGAAGTCCCTTTTTTCTTTTCCTCCCCCTTTGACATCAATGGCAAAGGGTTGCTCATTTCCTAGTTTGCTTTCTGCATTTCCTCTTTCTGAGATCTTCTGACTTTGTACCCTGCTGCTCCAAACTTTGGATTAAATCTAAAATTCTGACCCTGTAGCCTTTTCTTTAACTCTTTTATGCTGGGTGTATTCTTTCCATAATCCTTTGACCCTGAGGACCTGTTTCATGCTTTCCTTGCTGGCTGATCTCCCCCTGGAATGATATTTTCATTTCTGTTCTCCCCCTGAACCTGTGCTTTCTCTTTATATCAGAGAGTAACATCTACGGATACTACCCCTAGTCTATCTCTCAAATATTCAAATGGTTCTCTAGCAAGAGGTTTGGTAAATATATCTGTTGTTTGTTCTTTTGTTGGCACATACTCCAAATTTACTATCTTCTGAGCCACTTGTTCTCGGAGAAAATGATACTTGATTGGGATATGCTTAGTTTTTGAGTGAAGCATAGGATTTTTAGATATACTTATAGCACTTGTATTATCACATTTGATTGAGATAGGTTCATCAATTCTTACCTTCATGTCTTGGAGAGTTTGCTTCATCCACATGACTTGTGTACAACATGTTGTTGCTGCTATATATTCTGCTTCTGTTGTAGATAGAGAGATAGATGTTTGTTTCTTGCTTAACCATGCCACCAGACTTTCTCCTAAATAGAATGCACCTCCACTTGTGCTTTTCCTGTCATCCACACAGCTGGCCCAATATGCATCTGTGTATGCTGTCAAAGTGAAGCTTTTGCCTTTAGGATACCAAAGTCCATATTGTGTTGTTCCTTGTAGATATCTGAATATTCTTTTTACTGCCAGAAGATGGTTTTGTTTAGGTGCTGCTTGATATCTAGCCACTAGTCCTACTGCTAGCATGATGTATGGTCTTGATGCAGTCAGATACAACAGACTTCCTATCATGGATCTGTAGAGTTTTTGATCTATATCAGCAGATCCATCATCAGCACACAGCTTGCATCCCGTGATCATGGGAGTTGACATAGGTTTGCAGTCCTCCATTTTGAACTTTTTCAACATTTCTTTTAAGTATTTTTCTTGTGAGATGAACGTACCTATGTTATTTTGCTGAATTTGAAGTCCTAAGTAGAAACTGAGTTCTCCAATCATGGACATTTCAAACTCTGATTTCATCTCCTCAGCAAACCCTTTTGCTAGTTCATCTCTGTTGCTTCCAAACATAATGTCATCAACATATACTACAACAATTAGGAGTTCATTTTCATGGGCTTTTATGTATATATTGTTGTCTACTCCACCTCTCTTAAAGCCTTGTTTTTGCAAATATTTATCTAGTCTTGAGTACCAAGCACGAGGAGACTGTTTCAGTCCATATAGAGCCTTTTTCAGTCTACACACATAGTATTCTTCGTCTGTTAAGGAGAAACCTTATGGTTTTTCCATGTAGACTTCTTCTTCTAGTTATCCATTTGGTATACCTTGAAGTCTTGGTAGCATGCAAAGGAAAGAAACATTCTGATGGCTTCCATTCTGGCTACAGGAGAAAATGTTTCATTATAATCAAGTCCTTCAACTTGTGAATATCCTTTGCAAACTAGTCTGGCTTTATTCCTGATTACCTGTCCTTGCTCATTCATTTTATTCTTGAATACCCATTTTGAGCCTATGACATTTTTCTTAGTGGGTCTAGGAACTAATTCCCATGTATTGTTTTTCTCAATTACGTCCAATTCTTCATTCATAGCATTTACCCAAGACTTGTCCTTGCTGGAATCTTCAAATTTATTTGGCTCTATTTGTGACAACATGGCTATGTAAACCTCTTTAGTTTGTTATGTTAGCTGTCTTCTTGTTTGGACCCCTATTCTCTTGTCTCCAATGATCTGGTATTCAGGATGGTTCTTCTGAGTATATCTTGAGGGAGATTTAGAACTCAACTCTGTATCTTCTGTTGTCTTGCTTGTTTCCTCATCATCTTGGTTTTCTTCTTCATGGTTGTTTGATGGACTGCAGCAGTCTGTATCTCTTGCATTGTTTGTAAGTTCTTCATCAAATCTCACATCAATGCTTTCTACTATTTTTCAAAGAGTCTTGTTGTACCATCTGTACCATTTAATTTTGGATGCATATCCTAGAAATATTTCTTCATCTGCTCTTGCATCAAATTTTCCAAGATTTTCATCATTATTCTTTATGTAACACTTGTTTCCAAAGATTCTAAAATGTTTGATTGAAGCTGGCTTTCCATGCCATAGTTCATAGGGAGTCTTGTCACTGCTTGGCCTTAAGTGAGATTTATTAAGGATATTTACTATTATGTGCACTGCTTCTGCCCAGAAGGTTTGAGAAATATTATTCTCTTGCATCATGGCTCTGGAAATTTGTTGAACAGACCCATTTTGTCTCTCTGCTACTCCATTTTGCTGAGGTGTTCCTGCAATAGTAAATTGTTGCTTTAACCCATGTTCATTGCATAGGTTAGCAAATTCATAATCTGTAAATTCACCTCCTCTATCTGATCTAATGCATTTCAGCTTGCATCCTGTTTCATTTTCTGCTAATGCTTTGAAGATCTTAAATTTTTCCAGAGCTTCTGATTTATTCTTGAGAAATGCAACCCATGTCATTTTGGAGAAATCATCTATTATCAGCATGAAGTAGGATTCTCCACTTGGAGTTTTGGTTCTTGCGGGTCCACACAAATCCATGTGCACAAGCTGTAGAGGTCTTCTTGTTGATAACTCATCTTTGGCCTTGAAGGATGTACGAGTCAGTTTGCCTAATTGACATGCTTTTCATATGGTATTAGAAGGCCTCTTTATTTTTGGCATGTCTCTGACATCTTTCTTCTTGCTTAGTATGATGATGTGATCAAAGCTGAGATGTCCCAACCTTTTATGTCATAACCATGACTCTTCTAGTTTGCTAATATGACATGCTTCATCTTCCTCTTTCACAATGCAAACATTACTCTCTGTTCGAACTCCTTTGAGCAGAGTCTTACCTGTGGTGCTTGATCTGACTTCACAATCTTGTGCTCTAAAAAGAACTTCACATCCTTTACCACACATCTGACTGACGCTTAGTAAATTTTCTTTCAGACCACCTACAAATAGTACATCTTCGGCCTTTCCTCTGCCATTGTTTATGCTGACTGAACCTTTTCCCTTGATATTCCCTGATTTATCATTGCCAAAAGTAACATTTCCAGATTTCTTTTCATCAAGAGTTATAAACTTTATTTTGTCTCCTGTCATGTGTTTAGAGTAGCCATTGTCCAAATACCATTAGCTTTTCAGATCTTGAGCAGTTAGATCCAGGTCACACTTATTCACCTTCTTTATCCACTGGAGGCACCCTTTTGTTTGGTATCTTTTGTGAGGTGATGAACTACATCTTCTTAGAGGACATTTGGAAGGTGTATGTCCAACTTGATTGCCTACACAACATTTGATCATAATTTTTGTAGAATTATGAGTATAAACTGAATTTCTTTGATTCATACACCTTCTTGAGGTGTTAAACATCAATCTTTGTCCATACTTTCTACACTCAATGATTTTATGGCCAAATTCCTTACAATAAAAATAGTAACCATAGAAACTATTTGCATACCTGATGTAATGGTGTCTCTTCCATTTGTTTGCTTGGGGTAGTCTCTTCAATGTTTACATCTTTTGTTGGTTTGAATTAATCCTCCTTGCATTACAATATGCATCAATGTGTCCCAGCTTGTGGCAGACATAACAGGTGGCATTCTTCATTGGAGGGAAGAATCTCCTTTGATGGTTTCCAAATCTTACATACTCAGGGGTATTAGTATTTATTATATTCTTTGCTACTAGTGGTTTCTTCTTATCTCTGTCTTCCTTATTACAAGTTTCTTCTTTTGTAGGAATTGTTTGAGCTGCTTCATCATTCTTCTTTGATTTTACAAAAATAATCTCTCTGTCAACCTTTTCTTTGCCTTTACTTGATTCTCCTTCATAGCCTATTCCAGTTTTTATCATAGGGGATCTTTGAGCAACCAGAATTTCATTCAACTTACTAGGGCTTGTTGTTTGAGAAGAGTTTATAAGCACTTTCCTTTGAGCATTTTCTAGTTTCTTCTTGAGACATACTACTTCTTCTTCCAGCTTCTCTTGTTCTCGGGTTTTATCCTTGATTTGCTGAAGTAACATGTCTTCTATCTTCTTGGATTCTTCAAGCTCTACCTTCAGCTGCATGAGAACTTCTAAGTTTTGTTCTTCTCTTACATACTTGAGAAGAATGTCCTTTTGTTTTCTGTACTTCAGTTTGAGTCTGTCAATCTCCTCCAGAGCACTTCTTAGCTCCCCCTCAAGGTCAATTTCCCCTTCTTCTTCTTCATCTTCTAGCAGGAGTCCTTCAAGTTCTTCTATGGCCATCAATAATAATTCAGAGGTTTCTTCCTCACTTTAGGGTTCATCTGAATCTTCAGATGTACTGTTGTCTTGTTGAGCATAGAAAGATTTTCTGTTGAACTTCTTTCCTTTTTGCCATTTCTTTGATTTATTTTTCTCTGACTCTAGAGCATGATTCCTTACTTTCTTGTGAGGACACTTAGCAGCATAGTGTCCAAATCTTCCATAGTTAAATAATTTGAAATGAAGTTTACCTTTGTATTTACCTGAGCCTTTATCCAATTTCTTAACAAATTTTTCCTCTTCTTCATCCGAGCAAGAGCATATGTCTCCCTCTTCTTCTTTCTCCTTTTCTGTTTTAAAGGTTGCCTCCCTCGTACTTGGCTTCTTCTGTGGGAGCCTCATCTCATAAGCTGTTAGATTTCCAAGTAGCTGGTTCATGGTCAAGGTCTCCCAATTAGCTATCTCTTCTATTGCAGACACCTTGGGATTAAACCTGGATGGAAGAGTTCTTAGAATATTTTGCACAATTATACTTTCTGGCATGGTTTCTCCAAGAGATTTCATATTGTTAACAATTTCTGCAACTTTTAGGAAAAAACTGGCAATGTCTTCATCGTCATTCATTTTTAAGTTCTCAAACTGGGCTCTATAAACTTGAAGTTTGGCAGTCTTTACTTTCTTGTCCCCCTCATGGATGTTATCCATAGTATCCCACATTTCTTTGGTAGTGTCTTTGTGCATTAATTTGATAAAATCTACTTCACACAATCCATTCAGGATGGCATTCATGGCTTTTGCGTTAGCCACAAAATCTTGTTTTGTTTCTTTCTCTATGTCAGTTGCCTTTGGGGCATATCCTAATTCAACAACAGCCCAAACTTCTATTCCTAGTTACATTATGTATGTCCTCATTCTAATTTTCCAGAAAGCATAATTTTTACCAGTGAAGAAAGGGGCTTTATTGGTTGAGCATCCTTCTTTACTAGCCATCTTGGGAACCTAGGATCTCCTTTCATCTATTTAATTGGTACAAAGAACTTGGCTCCGAGCAGTAGGTATTAAGAAGAAGATATAAATAATATCAACATATAAACATCATGCATAGAGACACCAAATATAAGTGGAAACCCATAAAGGGAGAAAACCACATCTTATTATTGTTGTGATGCAAAGGCAAGCTCCAACTCCCTCTCACCACTGTTTTTCTGCAGGCACCAACCTACAGGAGGCTCCAACCTCAATTCTGCAAGCTACAACTTGCAAGGAAGCACTAACTCCCTTCAATTTTCTGCAGGCACCAACCTACAGGAGGCTCCAACCTCAGTCAGCTACAACTGACAGCTATCAAGCTGCAACTTGATAGGGAAGCTCCAACTTCCTCAATTTATCAAACTGAATGTTTGCTGATTTACCTCAGATATCAGCTCTTTTCTGTAGCTTCTCTTTCTGCTCTTCTTTTCTTAATCTTCTCTGCCTCACACTTCTATATTCTACCTTCTCTAGATTTACTCTCTCTCACATCTTTCTGCATATCCAGTTGATATTATTTATAGAGTTCCTCACATGACTGTTTGTATTTCACAAGGAATTTTGAGTGAACAGTCATGACTCTTTGGCTTCTGTCTATTCATTCCTTTTATTTAACTCATTTTAGATTTATAACAATATGTACAAATTTTCATGCCACAGTGGGATTTTTTCTTTTCCTTAGGATACTTTCCAATGCATCACAAACAATAAAAAATTTAATTACAACATTTACATTCAGATTTTCAGTTACACACTTCAATTTCACTCAGCTTCTTTTCTGGATTTTGGCTTGACTGGATTTGTCTTTTCTGCTGTTGTTTCTCTCCCTTTCGTTCTTGTAGGCTCTCTTCTTCATTGCAGTTGTATAACTGTGGTACATATAACTGCCTTTTAATATCACTGCTGGGAAATTTCAATACTTTCAATTTCTGCAGTGACAACCTTTGCATGCTGAATCTTTGTCAATACACTTGTAAGGATTCGGGTCACAAGGAATAGCTCCTTTTTGTAGAAGTCCAAATTTGGTAAATACAGAAAACAAAAATTTTAATTATCAACTCATTGATAGCGGTAACTCTGCATAGTCCCATTTTCCCCAGGTCTTCCACATTTTTTTTGGTAGATAATTCAATATTTTCCACAAATTTTTAATTCAATGTATTCCCCACAGTACAATTCGGCTACAGTACGAGTGCGCCACCTTCCAACCTTAATCTCCCCACCTTATTTTAATAACCCAACAACCCTTAAATAAACACCTTTAATGTATTCTGGACTTTTATTCTATCGTTGAGCATTATAAATAAGGTTCCAATGGTTAATAAATCCGCATATGGATACACCATACAAGATTTGATATTTTACATATATATATATATATATATATATATATATATATATCATCATATATATGTTTTGGACCTTGGGAATTTTAATATATATCTTGAGTTATAATTCAGTTGAACCACTTATAACATTCCTTTAGCTCCGGGCCCACATATACGTTTGGTGGGACTTAAATGGAATAAATATGCTCGTAACTTTGGTTAAACTCCATGCTACTTCCCAATATGATCACCGTCAGATCGCTTCCCTCTAGATCGATGGCTTGTGTCAATATCACTCCGCGTCTTTGGTCGATGGTTAATGCATGATGGCGCGCATTGAACAATGGTTTTGGAGCTTCGCTCGACGCCACGTGTCGAGCTTTCTATGGAATCGCTCGCGAATGGGGAAAGCCACTTGCTCCACAAAGGCGATGCGATGTAAACCGGAAACCATCATCACTATTCACTCCAAACCACGCTCATTGTTCCTCTCGGTCACGGTTCCGCTCTCATGGTTTCGGTTCTACTCCTCAATACACCATTTCAACTTAACTTTGCCCACTTGTATTTCTTCTGCGCCTCTATTATACAACCTCCATCTTCGACGGAAATGCCTCCCTCTATATTGTCTCCTTCAATTTTTAACGGAACTTCATAATCCCTCATGAGGATTCATACCAATTCTGATATGGTCAGTCTTTCCTCACACGACCATTAAATATTCACTAGATATACAAAAGCGTGTACTATGGTGCCAGGGTAAATATATATTCACAGTCTTATCCCAATAAATAACAATCCCTCTAATTGCTTCTACAGGTATGGCTAGGCATACTAGATAATTTCACTGACATTAATTTATTCCAATCCCATGCAGAATCACTATCAACTTGGTTGTACAGAAATCAACTATCATTCAACCAGAACTCATATCTTCACACAGGGTTTAGCTCGATAGATGCACAATAATCCTGAAACAACTTCCTCATTATACAGTGAATTAACTTACAAACTTTTTTCTAGCTAGAGTTTAAACATCACTGGTGCATCATTATTCAACTTCCTAGTCTGCCTCTTTTCCTTGTCTGCTGCTTTCTCTACTGCCTCTCTTTTTGCTGCCCTGTCTCTGTAAATGTACTCTTCCTCTGTTCTTCTCTGCTGACCTTCAACTTCCTAGCCTGCCTCTTTTCCTTGTGTGATGCTGCTCCTTGCTCCTGAAGCTCCTCTAAAACTGCCTCTATTTTTCTATCTCTCTTTATCTCTATTTCATCTGATGTCTCTGCTACCTTTCTGCCCCTTGAATGATGTTTCAGGCGCTCCTCCTTTGTCATCTCCTTTGCCATCAATGACAACAATTCGAACACTTTGGAAAACCACTTGTTGATCTTCATCCTCTTCTATTTTACCTTTTTGGCATATGAAAAATAGTGACTTAGATCATCAAAACAACCCTAAAAACTATAAAACCATAAATGACCTAGTCGGAGGCTCTTTGGACTTGGTGTCTTCTTGAAAACTTGACTTGGGATTATCAGGTGTAAAACAGAGTTTTGGACAAACTGATGTATTGAAGATCCAAAATCCAATGTACTTGATTTATCTAAAGAGCCTACAAAGATAGTTTTGAAATCACCAATGCTTGATTCATTTGGGAGACATAAGAGAGTTGATTGGTTGGTGACCTTAGGTAGCAATGGAGGGGTTGGGAAGTAAAAGAATAGTGGGCTTGAGGCCAAAGGTGACCAGAAAAGAAAAAATGAATATCATGAGCCCATGATGGGTCTTTTGGGAGTAGCAGGCTAACCTTGACATGCAAGGATGATAAACTAGTGAAAATTTTTCCTAAGGATAATGAAGGTAGTGAGATTTATAGAACTCACAATGTTCATGAACTTTGTTTCTAGAAATCTAGGATAAGTATTTTAGTCATCGTTGAGAAGAAAAAATTACTAATGACTAACAGCGAGCAGCAACAGAAAATATTTGGATGAAATATTGGTGGAATCCACTTGGGCTTAAAATACCACTTTGAATACCACCACTTGGTTTACTCCATATGATTTAGTTTATGGAAGAAAGATCTTTTTTCCATTTAGTTTGAGTACTACACCCTAAGAATGGAAGCTCAATTAGACCTATACATCACAAGGGCACAAAAAGAAAGGTTGTTGCAGCTAAATGGTTGGGGTGAGTTCAAAATATAGGTTGTCCTTCACATAGAGCTAATTTAGCTACAAAGGAAAGTTTGGCATGACAAGCACATCAAATAAAATTCATTTCAAGAGGGATATTGGGCGCTTCCCTATGACTCTAGATTCAAGGACTTCAAAGAAAAACTAATGACAAGGTGGCTAGGACCTTATCAAGTGGAAAAATTCCATGAAAATGGGGTTGTTCATATTAGAACCATAGATGAGGAGGGCATCCCCATACTTGTCAATGGTTATAGGCTAAAAAGGTATAATAATTCCATGTCTAAGGCCGAGTTTAAAACTCAATAAACATGGAGGTGAATGTCATGGGAAGCTCCATAGATTCCAGCACCTTACCTTCCTAGGGGGAAATAAGATAAATTAAAGATGCATTTTGAAAACCTCTCTAAGGAATACAAGGGAAACTCCTGGGTTGAAAACCTCCATGAGGTGATCCTGGAGAAAAATAAAAAAAGGAAAAACAAAATAAAATAAAAATAAAATATCCTTGGGTGAAAACCTTTTTGAGGTGCCCAAGCCAGGCTTGTGGGTTGAAAACCTCTATGGAGGTAGCCCACTTGTCTTTAAAAAAAAACACACACACAAAGAGAAAAGGAAAACATATGAAACAACACCTATGAACTCACCTATTTTTGTTTTGTAGGTTGTTGATCAAGGATAGTTGGGACAAGAAAGTCACCTGAGAGAGAAAAATCTCACTCAAGAACACCTAAGCCTAAAGGAAGACATGAAAATAATTATTTTACCTATACCTACCACTCGTAACCATCACTCCACTCCATGCATAAGTATTCACTCACTAAACCCTCTCTTTTTCCATTATGAGGTAGTTTCGCTAAATATTTACACAGGGAATCCCCTCTCATCTCTCCACCACTCCATTCACTCCATAGCTTCACCCCTAGCATCCCCAAAGTACTTCTCCTCATTTCTCAGCTAACACGGGCTCCGAAGTAGAAGAATGGGAACGACTACAGGAAGATGATCACTTCCTGTAGCAATCATGTATGTGTAATAACAAACCAAAAATGCAAGAGGTAGTTGATGAATATGGATCCAGATGGTCACCATAGGGCTCCAGATGATCACCATAGGGCTCGAGGAGGAAGGAAAAAGTAGTAATGACACCTGAGGATCTCCATACAACACCTGCAAAAATAATCAACAAACAAAGATAATAAGCAGCTCACTTAGAAATAAGTTTCTCACTCAGAAAATATGCACAAAAGAAAACAAACACAACAAAGAAAAATTAGTGATGGATATCACTAGACTCCAACTCCCCGCATCAAAGAAATTCTACAACACCTCAGTAGCACGTAGGCTCAGGTATAGATCCCTCACCCTCTCGTTATGCATCATATTGCTAAAATGAATTAATGTCGAGAATATAGAGTTAAAAATGAAAAAAAGGTGTCGAGTTAACTTGGCCACCCTCATAAAGTTAAAGTGAGAATGCCACCTGGGTTTTTAAATTAGTTAAGGAATAGATCACGAGGAGATGGAGGTGATTCTAAGGCAGAAAGAAATGATTAGCCCGAGTTGGACCGACAGTCAAAAAGAGAAAACCCCATGCCAAATCCAAATCACCACTCCAATCTAGGTCCACTCAATTTGGAATAAAAATGTTCTTTGGCTCACTCTCCTGCATTCCATTGTGCATTTCGAAAATAGTTATTGCTGGAAAGAGACAGGATCCATTAAGGAATTTCGCACCAAGTTCAAAGTTTACATGCAAGGCTGTGTTATAGGAAGTTTTCGGATGCTACAGGAAGGTTTCACAATAATAAATTTGCCATGAGAGCCACTCAAAAATTTTATTGACACCCAACACCACCATTTCCCAAGAAAGAGACATGATAATGTAGATGTAAGTGGATGTTACCCCACCATGTTAAGAAAATTTTCATGAAAATATCATACACAATCACCACAATAATTCAGAATTTAAGAGGTTTTAAGAGAATTAAGGTTAAGAAAGGTTGATTTTGTGTTGAATTGAAGCCTTTGATGTCCCATATCACCAGTTTTCTAAGTAAAAAACCATCTAGCGATATCCATAACATAGTCATAAGATGGGGGGAGGTTTTAACAAAAGGGACCCCACAGACATCAAAAGAATTAGATTAGACCCTCAGGTGGTTGATAATTTTTGAAATCATTAGTGGCTAGGATTCTTTGAGCTTCTTGAGGGCTTTGATGATGAAGTGGCTAGAGAAATTGCAGTGGACTTGCACTCACAAGCATCTGATAGGGACGCCACAGTGGTTAGAAGACTAGCCATCACCCTAACCCTTGAATTGATTAGCAGAGTTACAACCTTGCCTCTAGGAGTCAGGTGGAACAGGGAGGATAGAGTGTCCAGCATTGCCTCCAAGAAGAGCTTATTTTTGCCTAATGAGGAATATATTGAGGATAAAATGGAGTGAGAAGGGAAATCCTCCCTTACCCTTGGAATGAAGTAGCATATCACATTATGAAATACATTTCCCGTGAGGGAATACTCAGTGTTTTCTATGGATACCACTTCAAATTATTACATGAGCTTATATTCAAAGGACATCTGCCACTAGAGAAGAGAATAAACATTCCATAATTCCTTATACATTCCATTAGATACATGAGCTAGATAGTGAGGGGAAGAAAGTATCAGCACTTAGCTCACCATGGCCTTATCAAATTTATAGTAGGAGATGATATCAATAGGTTGAACATCCATGTACCTTGGTCCACCTTCATAGATATGGATATGGAAGCATTCATAGGGAAACAATATGTAACTCTTGGAAAACCCCTCCCTTTAGTTCTAAATATAGGGGTATGAAATACGAAGAAGGAGAGACAAAAGGAACAAAGGAATAAGAGGAGATGGAGATAGAATTAGAACACACAAAAACCCTAAGGACAGAGGAATGAAAAGAAGAAGGAGAAGAGAAATATGAAAAAGGAGGGGGGAGAAAAGGAAGAGGAAAAGGAAGGAAATATAGAAGAGGAAAGACATTAGATACCATGTTGAGAACTAGCATCTCTTCCCAACAGAACAACCTAACACTAGGAACCTCAAAAAAGGAAGTGGTTTCCACCTTAGCCACTCTAAGCACCCTAGTGAAGGCGAAGAGGAAAATATAGACCCCCATGTAATTCACAACCAGAAAGACTACCAGGTTGAAGCAAGGGAGACCTCATACACCAACCAAAATCCCAATAACAATTGAAGAGTCACCCAAGAAGAAATATGAAATAATCCTAGAAGAGGGAAAAATTCAAGGGGTCACCTCACTTGAGAAGACACCTCTGACGTATATCAAGAGAAATTATTCAAGGGTAGCATCCCTCAAACAAGTACCAACCCCCACATACCTTTAAGAAGTAGAAAAGTAGAGGAAACAAGAAAAGGAGGGTTTTCTATAGGAAAAACATATTTTTGCTACAAGAAACTCTATCAGTTCTACAGGAAACTCGAGATGTGTCACATAAAGATAAGAAGGTCATGGGGGAGGGAGATAAGGTACCCCTTGAAGGGCAAGAGGCCCAAGATGTTGAAAAAAAGGCACAAATTAAACGGCATGTTTCCAAACAGAAGGAAGAGGAGGAACCAAAGGAGGAGCCTACCTCTCCAAAATCTGTTCCAAAAGACATATCAGTAGTTGTGCATCCCATCCCACAACCAAATATAAGCTCCTACTACATATTCAATGAAGGAAGCTTGATCCCTCAAAAGCTCTCAGTTCCACTCTATTATCAGCCAGATTAAGAGAGAGCACACACACATCACTGTATGCAAATTTCCAAAACAAAGAGTATCCAATATGTAGAGGGCATGGAAGAAAAATTCATTGAGATGGGAAGAGAGTTGGTTGATGTCAGAGTCATGGAAACAATGTTAAAGGCGCAACTACAAGAAGAACACACAGAAAATACAAGGTTACAAATCTAGCTACATCAGAAGGATACAAATATTTCCACCATGGAAGATTTGTGCATGGAGGCAATACAAAACAGGCATCCTTCAAACTCTTATGCCATTTACTTGAAGGAATAATGGCTGCAGTTTCATATCAAAACACTAGCATCCTTTGGATCATTACCTTTTCAAAATTGTAGGAAATTTATTGACCTTTTCAATCAGTGCAGCATAGCAGATAAGGCCATGTTAGCATAATTTTATATGCATAATACTATCTTGACTAATTTAAACATTTGGGATGCTAACCATAGGATGGGGGATATGGATTTGGTGGCCCTAGCCTCTTGGATGACCAATGAGGAGGCAAGGGCAGAGGAGGTAAAAAAGGTGATGAGAAGGGAAGGATAGGAGCCTCTCTATATCAAGGAATAACTATTCAACCTTAGAGGGGTTATTAACAATCACCTAATAATATAAAATGATGACCTCCTTGTAGATAAATACCTTAACACCCAAGTACATGCCATTGCACACTTTGATGACATTTCTAGAATGTTGGGAGAGGAATGTGAAGTGGAAAGTCATAGGAGATTAAATGGCCTCCCTTTTAGCCTTAGAAACATGGAGTATCATACTCTAGAGAGATTGAGAAATGCCCTATAAAGGGCACCTTTTTACAAGAGGGCTATGCAGACAATTAAGATCCAATGGTTTGGCTTAAAACTCAGTCCACCTTTTCTGTTCGCGCTGGGTGAAGGAAAATACCAAGCTGAAGAAAACAAAGGATGGGAGGAGGCAGAAAATAACTTTGGATTCTACCCTCTTGAAGGGAATCCTTCACTGATTCCTTAGGATGTCAGAGAGGCCACTAAAGAAATAAAATAGATAAATTAAGAGTACTAAGTTGCTCAGAGGATGAGAAACCATTTGGTAGGGGCGTGATGATGAGCACCATCATTAGGTATATTTCAAGGGGCTAATTGTAACCTTTTTATCCTTATTAGTCTTTAGTTATTATATTTGATTGCATTTTGGTTATATGTTTCTTAGTGTAGATGGTGTATTAAGGGTGTCATACTTCAAATTCCCAATGTGGTTTAAAAGTATTAAAATCAAGAGAATACAACATTTCTTCTTAAGATTTTACAATCAAGGCTCAGAGTAGATATCAAGGAGTGATTGTAGGGGGTTTACCACCTCCTTAAATCCTAAATGCAGCCAAGGGATCCTTGATATTCTCCTCCAATTTCGTCAACCAAGAATCCTCCTTGGATGAGGAATCAAATTCTGCATCCAACGTGTGTTCCCGCTAGAAATTTCGAGTAAACTCACAAGGAAATCATTTTAAAATATGAGTTGAAAAAGTATGCAACATGGGTACTCCTTGGATGGGGAATCAAATTCTGCATCTAATGAGTGTTACCACTCAAAATTTGAGTAAATAGTTACAAATTTCTTAGTCCTTGTTAAAAACCTCAAAAAACTTGATTTCTCATCATCTCACAATGACAACAAACTTCAGCCATAAGTATAGGTGGAATCTCCAACAATAAAAACAGCAAAAAAATCTAGTGTATTGGAGAAATATCTCTTTAATGTTACTATCATAAGCATGTTTGCTAATAGTGATATCATTGTGACTATTTATCACATACCACTTAAGATCATCAATTTGAAAATTTAAACCTATACCATTGGTATTATTTCCTATATGACATACCAATAAGAAATGATTACTATGTATATCGCACATTTTAAAATTAGAATAAATAACTTAACTTTAAAAAAATATCAAACCATACTTTTATTTTACAGTAAAAGTAGCACGATTTTTCTTATAATATATACTTTAAATTATATATTTTTTTCCCTATCATATTCTCCATGTTTGAATAAATAATTTAAAATTATATTTATTTATTTGTTTGTTTTATTAAATTACACTTTACTTGCTAATAATTATACTATCATTATTATAGTTTAATGTTATTAATTTTTTTTTGATAATCTTTAAACATTCATGAAGTTTATTTGTGCACACCTTTACACTATATTAACCATTTAAAGAGTCCTCTTTAAACATTAACATGTATTGGAAATATCTTAATCGTTATTATGCTTATAAGGGAAATATGACAATGCAATTTTATTAATTTCTGAAAGTATATGAGTTAATGTGTATCCATCTAGGCACTCATTTACATAGATAGGTTGTGACAAAGGTCTCAGTCCTTATTAAGAACCTCACAAAACTTGATTTCTCATCATCTCACAATGACAACAAAGTTAGTCATAGGTACAGGTGGAATCTCCAATAGTAGAAACACCAAGCAAGCTAGTGTATTGGAGAAACATCTCTTTAATGTTATTATTATAAGCATGTTTATTAGTTTAGAAGATATTTTCTTTTATAAATTGATATGTTGTGAAAAACGTCTCAGTTCTTGTTAAGAAACTTTGAAAACTTAGTTTCTCATAATCTGAAAATGACAACAAACTTGATAAAATTAATGAAATGGCTCTCCAGGTGAGAACTTGGAGAGTGTAAAAACACACTCAACAATCTAATACAATGAATCAAGAGAAAAACCTAGTACATATAGGATTTCTCACAATCGAGTGGTTTGAACCTCTCTCTGAATATTAGGATCTGAGATCTAGAATTAGAATCTCAATCCTATCCTAACTGAAAATTCTCCATTAATTTATAACACCCCCCCTTAATGGAGAAAGGGTACAGAACAATAACATATGATAACATATGCCTGCTGGTCTAGTCTCAGCTAGGCTTACAATGGTAAAAAGACATAAGAACTTGGTAAGAGAGTTTTCATCTTGGTCTTTATGTTAGTGAGACCATATTTTTTCATTTGTGGATGAGGCTTCATCTTCACTTTCTTTTCCATGAGATAATGATGTATCTTCACCTCATTTCTTCCCCAGTGATGGAAAGCTTGAACGCTTATCCTTGCCCTTTTGAAAGTTATGATAGGCTTAATAGGAAATTGTTGTGTCTCACCATTTCTGGTGTCACGCGTGTAAATTTCAGCAATGTTGTCATCTGCACACACACATAAATATTGATGAGATTATCATATTTTAAATTCTCTCCAATTGTTTCTTCTTCTGCCACATCTTCGCCATCAGCTTCATGTGGCTCGTCGAATTGATATTCAACACTTTTTTCATCTTTACATCCTTCCTGAAGATCACCTTGTGACTGTTCAATATCAGGATTTTCACAATGGATTGTGCCTCTTGTTTCTCGTGGTAATGAACAGAACCACATTGTTTTTCTGAAAAAAATCCAGACTTAAAAATACTACTCATGCTAATGCCTGCAAATTCCAAAATGAGAATATCATCATCATCATCTTCAGGATCAAAAACATCTAAAAATATAGACATTTTGTTAAAAATGTCTAGCTTATCTGGTTTTGTCTTGCTTCCAGATTTCGACTCCACTCGGTCCTCTTACGAGCTCCAACAACCTCGTTACCATGCAGGCAGGAATCCCCCCTTTGGCAGCTCTTCAATAGTAAAACCTTGTAGAGAGTGGCTTTTATGCAATGCAGGGATTAGTGCCCTCAGCTCTTGCGACGAGCAACAAATGACCTCTCAACAAACTGAAAATGCTATCAATGTCTAATTTTGATGCATGTAATTAACAATTTCTCATATGAGACACATATTTTTGAAAAAGCACATAGCAATCAATAATTTAACTCAGGCACTCGCATCTCCCCCACTCTACTGCTACTTCCACCGCCGAGTCTCAAACAACCTTATGCAGCCCAAACAACCTTACACTGCAGGCTCAACACAAGAACGCTACTGAGACAAAATTAAAAAAAACACTGCGATCCATGCACCTGCTCATGGAAACATTGATCTACTCGACAAAATATTTTACGTAAAGGAAGAAAACTCTTCAATTGAAAGAGATTTTTTGAAAAACACATATATGCATATGAAACTCCATTTAAAAACTCGTATACACTAATGGAATCCAAAAAATAGAAATCGTTTTATCATAATTTGGTCCAAAGTAGTTTGACCAACGTATTGATGGGTCAACTCACACCATAAACAACAAATTGTAACCCTGGATCAATACGACGGTGACTGTCATGACGTAAAACAACAGCTCGGTGAATACAAATTGGAGGATTCGTTGCAGGCTTGTGTGACCTTCGCTACGGGCTCTTTGAATGGTGCTTTGGCACCGTCCTGTACTGTGTAGAGACTATGCCCACGTCCAGATTCTACAGACCATACATCCTTTACCAGGTTTCTTTATCATAACCCTGTCGAATTGCCTCTGGTTGTCTTGCGGTGCAACTTGCACAACGGAGTCCTCGGGAACCTAAGTCGAGCCGTCTCATGGCAGCGGTGGTAGCACTCCTATTGTTCACGCTCCACGTAGAGGGCAACCTTCATTCTCCTTTGGATCAAATCGGCCTAAGCTCAGTCCCCATAATCCGTGGTTCTGTTAGTTCTCCGCAGCAATGGTGCTTCTAGCCAAGAAAAAACATCTGGACGGGAATTCAAGGTGAAAGATCTGTCCCATCCTTCACACATGAACATATTCTATACACGAGACCAGGCTCTTACGAAGGAGAAGGTTGCTTGGGGTAACGGATGCTAGTAAGCGGAGGTCGCGTCATGAGATTTACTCTCTTGATTATAGTGCGAGGCTCAGGAGAACAAAATCCTGCCACAATGGGGAAGACGCGTGGTATGGGAGCAAGTTTCAAGCTGAGGAATCACATAAAAAGAAAATTCTCCTACACAGCGGTTGCTCTCAATGGCCAATAGCATTTAGGCAGTGGGCAGAGGTCACTTGGCAGTACAGTGGCTGGACCCTGCGCTGAAATGGGTTGAAGAATATGGGCTGCCAAATCCAGCGGTGGTTCAAGAGCGCACTGGGTCTGATAACATGATAAAATTAATGAAATGGCTCTCTAGGTGAAAACATGGAGAGTGTACAAACACACTCAACAATCTAATACAATGAATCAAGAGAACAACCTAATATATATAGACTTTCTCACAATCCGGTGGTTTGAACCATTCCCTGAATATTAGCATCTCAGATCTAGAATTAGAATCTCAATCCTATCCTAACTGAACATTCTCCATTAATTTCTAATGAAATCTCCAATAATAAAAACACCAAACCAAGCAAGCTAATGTATTGAAAAAACATCTCTTTAATATTACTATAATAAGAGTGTTTATTAATTTAAAAGATATTTTCTTTACTATTAATGACATCATTGTCACTATTTATCACTTAAGATCATCAATTTGAAAACTTTAAACCTATATCATTGATATTAATTCCTATATGGGTGACCAATAGAAAATAATTAGTATGTATATCACTCTTTTTAAAATTAATATAAATATTTTTTATTTAACTTAAAAAAACTTCTATCAAACCATACTTTTATTTTAAGTAAAAGTAACACGAGTTTTCTTATAATATATACTTTAAGTTATATATTTATTTCCCTAACATATCCTCCATATTTGAATAAATAATTTTATAATATTAATATATATATATATATATATATATATATATATATATATATATATATTATTAAATTACACTTTACTTGGTAATAATTATCCTATCATTATTATAGTTGAATGTTATTAATTTATTTTGATAATCTTTAAACATTCATAAAGTTTATTTGTGCACACCTTTGTACTATATTCACCTTGTAAAGAGTCCTCTTTAAACATTAATATGTATTGGAAATATCTTAAACGTATTATGTTTATGAAGGGAATAGGACAATACAATTTTATTAATTTCAGAAAGTATATGACTTAATGTGTATCCTTCTAGGCACTCATTTACATATATGAATGAATTTGAGAAAGGATTATTCAAGAACAATTGCAAGTTGGCTTTGTACATTTAAGAGTTACTTTTTACTTAAAGATAATTGGCATATGTATTTAAATTTTCATGGCCTAAATAAAATAGTCATTAAAACAGTTTCTCATTCAAAATAATAATTATAATTTTTTATGATTAATGTTATTTTAATATTTTATTATTTAAATTTTATATTTAATTATTAATTAAAAAACATTAATAAGTTATTTTATTATTTTATTATTTAAATTATTAATTAAAAAATACTTTTAAAATATATCTCCAATTTAAAATAGAAATTTTGTCTCTTCCTAATTAATTTTAATTTTAAACTAGACAAAGTAAAAGTGTTTAAATGATAAAGAAAACAAAGTGACCTGTAAATATTAACAATTTCCAAGTAAAAACTAGAATTATGTAATAATTTATCAAATTTATTCAGTTTTATATTCTATCCTAGAGCAAAAAGTAACATTGTATTTCTAAAAATTATTTGTACATAGTTAATAGTTAGGAGAAATTCAATCTCATATTTCTAAAAATTATTTGTACATAGTTAAGAGTGTGAGTTAGAATTTTATGTTATGATATGTTTTATTTACCTTAGGATTTTATTTACCTTAATTCCTAGATTTTTAAGAATAAGAAATAGATGTTCTTAAACATAGAAACAAGTAATATTATATTTCTAAAACTTATTTTTACATAGTTGATAGTTAAGAGTGTGAGTTAGAATTTCATATTATGACATGTTTTATTTACTTTGATTTTTAGATTCTTAAGAATAAGAAATAGATGTTGTTCCTAAAACTAGCACAAAAATACCATTATATTTCTAAAAATTATTTGTACGTAGTTAATAGTTAAGAGCCTGAGTTAGAATTTCATGCTAGGGCATGTTTTATTTACCTTGATTCCTAGATTTTTAAGAATAAGAAATAGATGTTCTTAAACATAGAAAAAAGTAACATTATATTTCTAAAATTTATTTGTACGTAGTTAAAAGTTAAGAGTGTGAGTTAGAATTTCATGCTATGACGTGTTTTATTTATGTTAGAAGATTATTTACCTTAACTCCTAAATTCTTAAGAATAAGAAACAAATGTTCCTAAACATAGAAAAAAGTTACATTATTTTTCTAAAAATTATTTGTTCATAGTTAATAGTTAAGAGTGTGAGCTAGAATTTCATGCTACAACATGTTTTTTTTTACCTTGATTCCTAGATTCTTAAGAATAATAAATAGATGTTGTTCCTAAACATAGTAAAAAAATAACATTATATATCTAAGAACTATTTGTGCATAGTTAATAGTTAAGAGTGTGAGTTATAATTTCATGCTATAACATGTTTTATTTATCATAGGAGATTATTTACTTTGATTCCTAGATTTTTAAGAATAAGAAATAGATGTTCCTAAACATAACAAAAAGTAACATTATATTTCTAAGAATTATTTATATATAGCTAATAGTTAAGAGCGTGAGTTAGAATTTCATGCTATGACATGTTTTATTTACCTTAGGAAATTATTTACCCTGATTCCTAAATTCTTAAGAATAAGAAATAGATATTGTTCCTAAACATAGCTAGTACTAGATTAATATAATGAACCACTTAAAAAAATAAATCACTTTAAAAAAATATTGATATTCGTGATTTTTATTTCAAGAAATGGTTCGAGTTGACAAGAACCTTTGTACAAAAACCAAGATACATGCAAAATCCAGACTTCACTACCTGATTGATGGAAGTCCAATGATCGAAGCGACATAATACCACTTGTTTCATCCATGTTGTAATGGAAATATTCCTGTTGTAATGTCAACAAGAAATTTTGGCCACAATTTTCTTCCATGCTTGCCTGGTATGAAATATTTACCAATGTGGTTGATATATATCGATAGGCCTATATCCACCACCCACCACATATATTTTACCAAAATAAAGATTATATATCTATGGATATAATTACCAATATATTTTATATATTTACATATAATGTATTAATAATATGAACTATATGCATACTATATATTAACATTATATATATATATATATATATATATATATATAATTTAATATTAAAATATATAATAAATATATATTATTAAAAATTTTCAATAGATTAATAGTTTTAACTCAAGCTATAATATAATTCAAAAATAATGTAATAATAATATTTTATTATTATTTATAATAAATATATATCTTTTACCAATATCCCAAGGGATTATTAATTTTTTAAACTAAAAGAACTAATAAAACTAAGGGTTTAATATTATAAACCCAAGTAATTGGTGAAGCAATGGATAAATATTAATATTACAAACCAAGAAATTAAAAAACCCTAAGAATTAAAATTTAAAAACCAAAAGTCTAAGAAACTAATAAACCCTAAGAATTAATATTTTAAACTCAAGAGATTAATAAAGCATATTAAATAATATTTAAAATGCAAAAACCTAAGAAATTAATAGATCCTAAGAATTAATATTATAAACCCAAGAGATTAATAAATCCAAGAAATTATTAATAATGCAAACCAAGATAACTAATAAACCAAAGGTTTAAATATTATAAATCAAAGGAATTGGTGAACTAAAGGGATAAATATTAAAAGCCTAAGGGATCAATAACGCAAATGGATCAATATTAAAAAAACAAGATATTAATAAACCCTAGGAATTAATACTTTAAAATAAAAAACCTAATAAATTAATAAAACATAAGAATCAATATTTTAAACTTAAGATATTAATAAACCCATGGGATTATTAACATTATAAACTAAAAGAACTAATAAGCCCACGAGTTTAGTATTATAAATCAAAGGAATTGGTGAACCCAAGAGATACATATTAAAAACCTAAGGTGTCAATAAGGCCAAGGGATAAATATTAAAAGCAATAGAGATTAATAAACCCTAAGAATTAATATTTTAAACTAAAAAACTTAAGAAATTACTAAAGCCTAAGAATTAATATTTTAAACTCAAAAACCTAAAAAATTAATAACGCCTAAGAATAAATATTTTAAACTCAAGAGATTAATAAACCAAGGGGTTATTAATATTATAAACCAAAATGACTAGTAAACCCAAGGGTTTAATATCATAAACCAAAGGAATTGGTGAACCAAGGAAAAATATTAAAAACCTAAGGGATCAATAACGCCAATGGATGAATATTAAAAAAAAAAGAGATTAATAAACCCTAAGAAATAATATTTTAAACTCAAAAACCTAAGAAATTAATAAACCCTAATAATTAATATTTTAACTCAAGAAATTAATAAACAACAACGATTATTAATCTTGTAAGACAAAATAAGTAATAATCTCAAGTGTTTAATATTATAAACCACAGGAATTATTATAATGATAAAGTTAGGGAACAAATGAACACAAGAATTTAACATTATAAATCCAAAAAATGAGTAAACCCAACGGAAAAATATTATAAACCTAAGGGATAAATATTAGTATTATAAACCAAGAAATTAATAAACCCTTAGAATTAATATTTTTATCTCAAGAGATGAATATACCCTAATAATTAATAGTTTAAACCCGAAAACCTAAGAATTTAATAAACCATAGGATTTAATATTTTAAACTCAAGAGATTAATAAACCCAAGGGATTATTAATAATATAAACCAAAAAACCTAATAAACCCAAGGGTTTAATATTATAAACCAAAGGAATTGGTGAACCCAAGGGAAAAATATTAAAAACCTAAGGGACCAATAATGCCAAGGGATCAATATTAAAAACACAAGAGATTAAGAAACCCTAAGAATAAATATTTTAAACCCAAAAAACCTAAGAAATTAATAAACGATAAGAATCAATATTTTTAAATCAATACATTAATAAACCCAAGGTATTATTAATATTATAAACAAAACGAACTAATAAAGCCAAGGGTTTAATATTATAAACCAAAGGAATTGGTGAGCCGAAGGAAAAAATATTAAAAACATAAGAGATCAATGAGGCCAATGGATCCATATTAAAAAAGAAGAGATTAGTAAAGCCTAGGTATGCATATTTTAAATGCAAATGAATGAGAAACTCACCTCGTGAATAAAGAGATTAATAAATATTAGCAATTAATTCTTTAAATAAAAAGGATATATAAAGTCACATGATTATTAATATTATAAACTAAGGGGAATAATAGTAAACCAAAGAGATGAATACTATGAACCTGAAGTACATAAAATAACTTTGATAAATACTGTAAACCGTGAAATATAGAAATGGTTGACCATGCTTGATCTAAACATTGAGACAATTTTTGTCACAATCTGACGTTGGATCAAGTATGACCATGCTTGGCCATAATTGATTTTCATATTGAGACAATATTTGTCACAATGTGACATTTGACCATGGAAGAAATTGACTGACTATGGCTAACCCTCATTAGAAATGGTTTCTCGTTGTTAATCTTCATATTGAGACAATTTTTTTCATAATGTGACATTAGATCATGCATTAATATTAAACTCTAGGACTAATATTTTAAACTCGAGAGATTAATAAACCCAAGGGGTTATTAATATTATAAACCAAAAGAACTAGTAGACCCAAGAGTTTAATGTTATAAACCAAAGGAATTGGTGAGCCCAAGGATAACTATTAAAAAACTAATGGATCAATAACGCCAATGGAGCAATATTAAAAACACAAAAGATGAATAAAGCCTAAGAATTAATATTTGAAACTCAAAAAAGTAAGAAATTAACAAACCCTAAGAATTAATATTTTAAACTCAAGAGATTAATAAACTCAATGGATTATTAATGTTGTAAGAAAAATAAGTAATAATCCCAAGTGTTTAATATTATAAACCAAAGGAATTATTAAAATTATAAAGGCAAGGAACAAATAAACACAAACATTCAATATCATGAACCCAATAAATTAGTAAATCCAATGGAAAAAATATTATAAACCTAAGGGATAAATATTGGTATTATAAACAAAAAAATTAATAAACCCTAAGAATTAATATTTTAAAATGAAGATATTGATATACCCTAAGAATTAATAGTTTAAATCCAAAAACCTAAGAATTTAATAAACCATGGGATTTAATATTTTAAATTGAAGAGATTAATAAACCTAAGGGATTATTAATAATATAAACCAAAAGAACTAATAAACCAAAGGGCTTAATATCACAAATAAAAGGAATTGGTGAACCGAAGAGATGATTATTAAAAACCTAAGTGACAAATAAGGCCAAGGGATCAATATTAAAAACACCACATATTAAGAAACCCTAAGTATAAATATTTTAAACTCAAAAATCGAAGAAATTAATAAACCATAAGAATCATTATTTTAAAATCAACTTACTAATAAACCCAAGGGATTATTAATATTATAAACCAAAATAAATAAGAAACCCACACTTTTAATATTCTAAACCAGAGGAATTCATGAACCCAAGGGAAAAATATTAAAAAGAGATCAACAAGGCTAAGGGATCCATATAAAAAAAGATATGGATTAGTAAAGCCTAGGAATAAATATTGTAAATACAAATGAATGAGAAACTCACATGGTTAATAAAAAGATTAATAAATCTTAGGAAACAATTTTTTAAATAAAAAGGATTGATAAAGTCACATGATTATTAATATTATAAACTGAGGGGAATAATATTAAACCAAAGAGATTAATATTATAAACCCGAAGTGTAAAAAAACTCTTTGAAAAATAACATAAACCGTGAAATAAACATGGTTTACCATGCTTGATTTAAACATTGAGACAATTGTTGTCCAAGTGCGACGTTGGGCCAACTGTGAACATGGTTGGCCATGGTTGATTTTCATATTGAGACAATCTTTGTCATAATGTGACATTTGACCATGGAATACATTGATCGACTATGGCTAACTCTAATTAAAAATGGTTTCCCATGGTTGATTTTCATATTGAGACAATGTTTTTCATAATGTGACATTGGACCATGCATTAGTATTAAACTGTAGGACTAATATTTAACCCCTAATATTTTTATTTAATAAACTGAAGGGACTAATATTACGAAACGAAATAATTTTAAAACATCAGGGATCAATGTTATAAACCTAATGGATCAACAAATACAGGGAAATATTAATATTATAAACATAAAACATCAATAAAGAAAAGGGATTATTAATATTATAAACAAAAACCATCAATAAACCGAAGGGATTATTAATTTTATAAACCTAACAGATTAATATTATAAATAAAAATTATTAATAAAATCAAGTGATTAATAAAGTCGAAGGATCAATAAAATTAATAAAAAAATATAAAAACCAAAGAAATTAATAAACACTGAGAAATAATATTTTAAACTTAACAGATTAATAAACCCAAGAGATTATTCATATTATAAACCAAAAGAACTAATAAACCCAAGCGTTTAATATTATAAACCAAAGGAATCGGTGAACCCAAGGGATAAATATTAATAACCTAAGGATCAATAAGGCCAAGGGATCAATATTAAAAACACGGGAGCTTAATAAAGCCTACAACTCAATATTTTTAACACAAAGGATTGATAAAGTCACATGATTATTAATATTATAAACCCCAAGTGATCAATCAACCTTGCTCATTATTAATTTTATAAACCAAATGAATTAATAAACTAAAGTGATATTCAATTCCACCATCAACATAACCAAATAAATAACATTGAAATTAACATACAGTATTTTATGTCTTTACATAAATAAATCCCACTACAAAAATGGACTTGAAACTTGCCATCAAAATTCATTTATCAAATAGCGTCGTCTAGAACACAACCAGACCGACCACAATAGGAACACCAATTCAAATCAACAGGATAATGATCATGATATTAACACTTTCCAACCGATCCCTTCTTCTTTTTCTCCCAAACTCCCTCATGTGCACATGCAGCAATTATTTTACATTCATTTTCATTTCATATAGCACACGAAGCTGCTCATCAATAAAGGTAGGATGGAAGCCATGTTTTATATCGAACTTGTTCCAAAGATACGAGAGAAAAATGATAAGTCTAGAAATATTTGCGACCACCTGATTATAATAGATGCCATCATTATTATCCATATCTGCATTTGAAAGGAAAAACAAAAAAATCCAAATTAATACACACATAGATAGAAAAATCGAAGCATATATATATATATATATATATATATATATATATATATATATAGAGAGAGAGAGAGAGAGAGAGAGAGAGAGAGAGAGAGAGAGAGAGAACACCCCATTTGTATTATTGTTAAGAAACTAACTTAATCTTAAAAACATCATGCTATAAAATAACCTAACGCTACATGAACCAAATGATATGGAATTTCTACAAATATATACCTCATTAGAAATACATATTTTACACATGAAATGGGCAATAAAATTAAATGAGTGATATGACCCTTATTACAATAATCAACAAGAAATCACAATTTTTCAAAGTTAATGTTTAAAATCAAATATTACTAATGTTAGTAATTCTATACTTCTATTTAAATTAATATTAATGTATATATTAATTTTAGTTTAATATTAATATCAAATATAAATATGTTGTCATTGAACCAAAACACAACATATTTAGCAGACCACATTGATAAATATTATTAATTGCATGGCATAGGGATATGGACTTCAATCTTGATTTTTAATGATTGGCTCATATAACTGGTTGTATATGTTTGAATGGTTCATTGTAAACAAAAGAAGAGTGGCGACATAAATAAAGGAGGAAAATTGAGCAACATTGATGCAGGAGCATCTGACTCAGAGTAGACAAAGTTGGACAGGTCTTTGTCTCATTGATTACATTTGTTTTCCAGACAAGTCATTGTACCTGAGAATTGTTTTATTTGTTATCATTATTATGTTTATTTTCATTTTCTTATTTACTGCCAAGAAAAGAGAAATTAGGATTAGGAAGGTTAAGTGAAATAGTGGGTTATTTAACAATGATAATTTAATTTAGAAATGTAGTAACACAGAATAGTTGGTAGTTAAACAGAAAACGGACAGAAAGTACAAAACGAAAAGCATGTTGTAATTTGCGAGATTTCTTCCCTGGAGAAAAAAAAAGAATTTTTTTTTAAGACAAAAGACAGAACTGGTATCTGAAAGAAAAAGCCATTTGTTGCAAAAGAGAATTTATGTAACCATTACTGCTATATTGTTCTTTACTGTATTATTTATATCTACCAACTATAACCTGGAGAATATATCCGTGACATCGAACAAGTGTAAGGATAAACAGTTCTAGCGCGTACATAGGTGTGGACCAACAACACATCAGGGAGACAACACACGAGAAAAAACCAGAGCATCAGAATTTGAAAAAATATGAATCATTCATTCAGGTGAAAAAGTTTTGTGAACAAGCAAGAGAGAAACTGTCGAAATATCAACCATCTACAGGTAAACCAAAACCGCATGCTTAATAATTCTTTTTAACAGATCAAAATTTCATACTAGAACATTCATTTATACATTGACAAAATTGAACATGAAAATACTGTAAAGCGAGTTCTGTAACTGTTCATAAAAAGCAGTCGATATACACATTTAGAGCAAGCCATCTACAGGTTAGGGTTTGGGTAACCCATAACCTACAGCCGAATAATTCGATACAGAAACCTACGGAGACACAATCTACAGCAAGGGAAATGCCCACGAGGAAATGGCTGAATCGTAGCAACCGTGAAATAGTGGTTACAGATCGAGAAGACATCCAACATTTTAATTTCTTTACAGACTCGAAACAGGAAACCGAATCAAACAAATTGACTTGGTTTACAGCCTAAAAACAAGAGTAAAGACCAAAGAACGGAATCGACCCTACCGATTTGTAAGCCAAGGGTTTGGTCGGCATTGAACCAGAGTGTGGAGACTTGGAACCTGCAAAGAGAAAGCACAGAACGTGTTAAAAATGAACCTGACAGAGATTGTATTCAAAAAATCACAGTGGAGATGGAGTGATAAGCATTTACCTGAAACAAGGGAACAAACAAGAAACGAGGCTATCGAACGAGAACACCAAGCCCTACTCGCAAGGAGCCATTGCATGAGAACTGGAAGGATACGCTGAAGACGTTGAATTAGAGAAAGAGAGATTATCTTTTTGGCCAAGTAGAGCAGTGCTGAAGTTGGAAGACCACCACAGAATCACTGAACTGTGACACAGACAAGAGAGAGTCACGAAGTTGCAAGCGGCTAGAAAAGCTAACAACGACAAACAACAAACCAAATAGTAAATACCATAATCAGAGTTCAATAAACCAGAAGACGAACCGGAGATCACCATGAGCGCCACCACAAGTCGACATTGATTCATGAAAACAGAACTGGACAAGAAAAAAAGTTCGAAGGGTGGTTAACCAGCTCAAAACCCTCACGTCAATAGGAAAAACAGAGACCCTCACAGTAGAAATAAACAGTGAAAATGAGGATGGAACAAGTGGTATAAGGTTTCCATAACGCGGGAAGGGCAAAGCCCAAGGAAAGGCAATAGGTGTCGAATTGCAGACGTGTACCAGCCAATGAATTGGATAATAAATAAAAATCTGAAAACCAATGAGTGATAAGACCAGTAAATTATACAGTGCATCCTATGCATTGAACCCACGGAGCAAATAAACCATATGACAGTTATGTATAAAGCTATGTTGTGTCAATATGATATGTGATATTGTGATGTGAGTTTGCGATGTGTTAAAACAAAGTGGTGTTACCATTGCCAGTTGCATGTTTTGTTTTGTTTTCTTTCATTTCTGTGGAGTGTAGGCCGGGCTTGAGGGCTGGGCCCCATCAAAGTGGTATTAGAGTAGTTGTTGTAATAAGCAGGAAAAGAATGGAAGTTGGTAGACGAGGATGAGGAAGAGGAAGAGCTAATCGTAGATTAGCAGAAGAAGGATTCAGGGAGGAAATCCATATTTTGAATGAGCGATTAGCAGTAGTAGAGGCTGGAAGGAGAAGAGACCGTGAAGGGGGGATGATAGTGACGAAGAGGTTGTAGAAGCGATAGATGGTTTTGAAGGAGAAGGACCTGAAATTAGGTTATTGAGGCCAGTTTTTTATCTAGTAGTAAGCCAAAACATGATATTTCTACTTATGACGGGAGTTTATCAGCAGATGTGTTGCTGGATTGGCTTAGTGAATTGAACAAATATTTTGATTTTGAAGAAATCAGCGAAGACAAGCGAGTAAAATTCACTGCCACCAAGCTGAAAGGACATGCATCCTTGTGGTGGGATAGTATTCAGGAAGAAAGGAAGAGGCTGAACAAAAAACCTATAAAGAAATGGGCCAGGATGGAGGCCAAGTTGAAAGAAAAATTTTTACCCAAGGATTACTAGATTATGCTATACAGACAGGTACAGAATCTGAGGCAAAGAGGGTTAATAGTTAAGGAGTATACGGAAGAATTCTACAAGTTGAATTTGAGAGAAGGATATATAGAGGACACCCCCGAAAAAGCAACAAGATTTGTAAATTGGTTGAGAGGGGAGATACTGGACGAAATCAGTATTCTCTCACCCAGAACTATAGATTAGGCATATCAGTGTGCCTTGAAAGCGGAAGAGAAAATAACTAGAAAGAAAAATTCCAGAAGAGGAGGAGGATCTGGTAGAGGAAAAGGGAAGGCTTTTGGCAGAGTTAGAGGTACAAATTCCAATGAAGAAGGTAGCAGTTCCAAATCTTCAGGAACAGCAGAAAAGGACAATAACACTAGAGGGGGACGACCATACCAGCGAGGGAGAGGTAATGGTAGGGACAGAGGAGCTTTCCAGTGATATAGGTGCCACAAGTAGGGGCACAAGTCGTATGAATGTCCTGAAGGAGAACCAGTAGGTGGTAGAGGAGCTTATGTTTCCCAAACAGAGGATGTGGAAGCACCACCCCAGGAAGTGGAAAATGTACCTGAGACAGGGGAAGCTTTAGTGCTGAACAAGGTGCTGTTAAAACCAGCGAAAGAAGTTGTGGAGCCGGATCAAAGAAAAGCCTTGTTCCATACAGTTTTCAAGTCACAGGGAAAGTGCTGCAAACTGATAATTGACAGTGGGAGTACCGATAATTTGGTGGCCCTAGAAATGGTGGAGAAATTGGGACTGAAGAGGTTGAAGCACCCCACTCCCTACAAAGTGTCGTGGCTGCAAAAGGGGCATCAACTGTTAGTTGATGAACAGGGCGAGGTAGGATTTCATATTGGCAGATACAAGGACAAGATTATCTATGAAATTATGCCAATGGATGTGTGCCATATACTGTTAGGGAGACCTTGGCAGTATGATAGAAAATTAGTGCATGATGGGAAGACAAACTGTTACAAGTTTGTCAAAGACGGGATAAAGCACATGTTTGTACCCATCAAAGAAGAAGATACAGCCGAAGCCAGTTGAATTAAAGCATTTCTGATGGATGGAAAAGAATTCTTGAAGCAGATCGAAGATGATGAAGTTAAGTTTGCTATGGTGAGAAGACAAAAGATAGTGGTACTGCATACAAAGAGTACGGACTTACCAGAGGAGGTCCATAACATGTTGCAAGACTTTGGCGATATCATAGTAGATGACTTACCAGATGAATTGCCACCTAAGAGAAGCATCATCCATTGTATTGATTTTATACCAGGATCTAGCTTGCCAAATAAGGCATCCTACCATATGAATATGAAGGATAATGAAGAAATTCAGAAGCAGGTGCAAGAGTTACTTGATAAAGGGCTGATCAGGGAGAGTATGAGTCCTTGTGCAGTTCCGACAGTTCTAGCTCCAAAGAAAGGAGGAGAGTGGCGAATGTGCACATATTCAAGAGATATTAACAAGATTATGATCAGGTACATGTTTCCATTGCCACGAATGGATGATATGATGGACTGTTTGAGTGGGGCAGCATACTTTTCGAAGATCGATCTGAAGAGTGGATACCATCAGATCTGGATCCGAGAAGGAGATGAATGGAAGACAACTTTCAAGATGAATGAAGGGTTGTACAAATGGCTGGTGATGCCATTTGGTTTGAGTAACACCCCTAGTACATTTATGCGCCTAATGAATGAAGTGCTGAAAGAGTTCATTGGGAAATTTGTTATTGTTTATTTGGATGACATTTTGATTTTCTGCAAAACGAAGGAGGAACACTTCCGACATGTTCGAAGTGTATTGAGGAGATTGCAGCAGAACAAGCTGCTAATCAATTTGAAAAAGTGTACTTGTTTTTCAACAAGAATTAGTGTATCTAGGTTTTGTGATTGCAGAAAATGAGTTGAAGATGGACCCAGAAAAGGTTGCAGCTATAGTTAGCTGGCCATCCCCGAAAAATTTGTTTGAGGTTCGAAGCTTCCATGGATTAGCAAGCTTTTATAGGAAATTTATCAAATATTTTAGTGGAATCTGCGCACCCATGTTGGACACAATAAAAAAGTCAAATCAACCTTTTAATTAGACAGACACAACAGAAAAAGGTTTTCAGACTTTGACGAAGAAGATCACTAAGAGATCGATTTTGAGATTTCCCGACTTCAACAAAATTTTTCAAGTTCGTTGTGATGCCAGCGGTACATCCATTGGGGCAGTACTTAGCCAAGAGGACAGACCGGTCGCTTATTTCAGCGAGAAACTGAACGAAAGTAGGCAGAAGTATTCATCTTATGACAAGGAATTTGATGCGGTCGTTCAAGCTTTGAAGCACTGGAGGCACTATTTGTTAGGTAATGAGTTCGTTTTATTTTTTGATAATTTTGCATTACAATATTTTATGTAGTAGCATAAGTTATGCTATAAGCATGTAGAGTGGGTGGATTATCTGCAGAGCTTTACATTTGTATTGAAACATATTAGCAGGCAGTCCAACAAGGTGGTAGATGCATTGAGCAGAAGATCTTTGCTCCTACAGGAGAGCACGGTGCAAGTATTGGGTTTTGAGCATTTGAAGGATTTATACTAGACATATACAGATTTTAAGGAGGCCTATGAGGCTTGTCAAAACCCTTTGCTGCGGAACAATAGTCCATGGTTGGACTATAACTTGCAAGAATGATTTTTATTTAGGGGAGGACAGTTATGCATTCCTGACTGTTCAATGAGGGAGAACATTATTCAGGAAAAACACAGTGGAGGTCTAGCCGGACATTTCGGCATAGACAAGACATTATCGCAGATAGAGCATTTTTATTACTGGCCAAAATTATGACGAGATGTGTAGAGGTATGTAAGAAGATGTAAAATGTGTCAGTTAGCAAAAGGTTGCAGTCAGAATGCAGGACTTTATACGCCACTGCCCATTTCAAGTAGACCATGGGACTCAGTCAGTTTGGACTTTGTCTTGGGTCTGCCTAGGACACAGCGGGGGTTTGATTCAGTAATGGTGGTAGTGGATAGATTTTCGAAATTGGTACATTTTATACCCTGTTAGAAAACCAGTGATGCCACTCATGTAGCACACTTGTTTTTCACGAAAATCGTCAGACTGCATGGCTTACCGAGGTCCATTATTTCTGACAGAGATGTGCATTTCACAGGACATTTTTGGTGAAATCTATGGAAACATTTGGACACTCAGTTGAATTTCAGCTCTGCTTACCACCCACAGACTGATGGGCAGACAAAAGTGGTGAACAGAAGCTTAGGAAACTTGCTACGAAGTCTAATCGGTGAAAATTCATGAATGTGGGATCCTGTTATTGCTCAAGCGGAATTTTCTTATAATGATTCACCAAATCGCAGCATGGGATATAGTCCTTTTCAGGTTCTGTATGGTATACATCCTCGCGAAGTACATGAGTTGTGGGATTTGGGGAAACTTGAAAAACGAAGTGCTGATGGAGAAGATTTCGCCCAAGCAATGAGCAATTTGCATGAGTAGGTGAAGTTAAAACTGCAGGACAACAGTCAAAAGTACAAACATCATGAAGATTTAAAAAGGCAAGTAGTTCAATTTAATGTTGGGGATGAATTTCTTGCGCACTTGCGCAAAGAACGTTTTCCAATAGGGTAATATAATAAACTAAAATTTAAAAAGATTGGCCCTTGCAAAATTCTGCGCAAGTTTTCTGCAAATTCTTATGAAATACAATTACCGTTAGGGATAGGTATTTCACCTATTTTCAACGTAGCTGATCTGTTTCCATATAATGCTAGTCCTGAAGATGATAGGATAGCAGGGCCAGAGCGAGACACCCAAGTTGATCAGGGACCGTGGATGAGACAAATGCCTACGATGCAACACCTTGAGATCTAGGGCATACTCGATACACAGGTAGCCAAGCGTACATGTAGGAAGGAGTATCTGAAATATCTGGTCAAGTGGAAGAACCGTCCCATTGAGGACAGTTCGTAGCTTGACATGGCTCAAATTCAGAAGGCTGGCTATTCTGTGGACGATCTCATGGAACGGAGCCATGACTTTTTGTTACCCCGGGAGCCTAATGCAGGAGCATTTGACTCGGAGTAGACAAAGTTGGACAGGTCTTTGTCTCATTGGTTACGTTGGTTTTCCAGACAGGTCATTGTACCTAAGAATTGTTTTATTTTTTATCATTATTATTTTTATTGTCATTTTCTTATTTACTGTTAAGAAAAGAGACATTAGGATTAGGAAGGTTAAGTCAAACAGTGGGTTATTTAACAATGATCATTTAATTTAGAAATGTAGTTACATAGAATGGTTGGTATTTCAACCGAAAAGGGATAGAAAGTACAAAACGAAAAGCATGTTGTACTTTGCAAGATTTCTTCCGTGGAGAAAAAAAAAGAATTTCTTTTTTTATAGACGAAAGAAAGAATTGGCATTTGAAAGAAAAAGCCATCTGTTGCAAAAGATAATTTCTGTAACCATTACTGCTACATTGTTTCTTTACAGCATTGTTTATATCTACTAACTATAACCTAGAGAATATATCCATGACATCGAACAAGTGTAAGGAGAAAGATTTCTAGCGCGCACACAGGTGCGTAACAACAACACGTTGGGGAGACAACACACGAGACAAAACCAAAGCATCAGAATATGACAAAATTTGAATCATTCATTCAGGTGAAAAAGTTTTGGGAACAAGCAAGAGAGAAAATGTCAAAATATCAACCATCTAGAGGTAAACCAAAACTGCATGCTTAATAATTCTTTTTAACAGATCAAAATTTCATGCTAGAACATTCATGTATACATTGACAAAAGTGAACATGAAAATAATTTAAAGCGAGTTCTGTAACTGTTCATAAAAAGCAGTTGATATACACATTTAGAGCGAGCCATATACAGGTTAGGGTTTGGGTAACCCGTAACCTATAGCCGAATAATTCGATACAGAAACCTACGGAGACACAATCTACAGCAAGGGAAATGCCCACGAGGAAATGGCTGAATCGTAGCAACCGTGAAACAGTGGTTATAGACCGAGAAGACCTCCAGCATTTTAATTTCTTTACAGATTCGAAATAGGAAACTGAATCAAACAAATTGACTTGGTTTACAGCCTGAAAACAAGAGTAAAGACCAAAGAACAAAATCGACCCTACCAATTTGTAAGCCGAGGGTTTGGTCGGCATTGAACCATAGTGCTGAGACTTGGAACCTACAAAGAGAAAGCACAGAACGTGTTAACAACGAACCTGACAGAGATTGTATTCAAAAACTCACAGTGGAGATGGAGTGATAAGCATTTTCCTGAAACAAGGGAAGAAACAAGAAACGAGGCTATCAAACGAGAATACCAAACCCTGATCGCAAGGAGCCATTTCATGAGAACTGGAAGGATACGCTGAATACATTGAATCAGAGAAAGAGAGATTACCTTTTTGGCCATGTAGAGTAGTGCCAAAGTTGGAAGACCACCATAGAATCGCTGAACTGTGGCACAGATAGGAGAGATTCACGAAGTTGCAAGCGGCTAGAAAATTTAACAACGACAAATAACAAACTAGACAATAAATACCATAATCATATTTCAATAAACCAGAAGACGAACCGAAGATCACCATGATCACCACCACAATATGACATTGATTCATGCAAATGGAACCGGACAAGAAAACAAGTTCGAAGGGTGGTTAACCAGCTCAAAACCCTCACGTCGACTGACGAAATAGAAACCCTCACAGTAGAACTAAACAGTGAAAATGAGGATGGAACAAGTGGTATAGGGTTTCCATAATGCGAGAATGGAAAAGCCCAAGGAAAGGCGACAGGTGTCGAACTGCAGACGTGTACCGGCCAATCAATTGGATAATAAATACAAATCCGAAAACCATCGAGTGACAGGACCAGTAAATCATACAACGCATCCTGTGCACTGAACCCACGGAGAAAATAAACGATATGACAGTTATGTTATAAAGTTATGTTGTGTCAATATGATATGTCATATTGTGAAGTGAGTTTGCGTTGTGTTAAAACAAAGGGGTGTTACCATTGCCAGTTGTGTGTTTTGTTTTCTTTTCTTTCATTTGTGTGGAGTGCAGGTCGGGCTTGAGGGCTGGGCCCCATGAAACATGAAAAAAATGTAAGAACTTTATCCGATATTAATATGAATATGATGAATGTAATAATTTCATTAATACATGAAAATCATTATTACACTAAATGTAAATAGAGAGGACAATAAAAAAAATAAAAAAATAAAAAAAATTTATAAATATGTCACAATATTATTAGTTGCATGTAATATTGATGAAATTACATGGCTTCCATCTTGAATTCCAAATCAAGATGGGCATAAACTAATAAATCATGAAATATTGATTTTTAATGATTGCCTCATATAACTAGTTGTTTATCTCTGAATGGTTCATTGTAAACAAAATAAAATAAAAACCACTTAAAAAAAAAAGTAAATTGAACAACGTGAAAAACGATGTAAACAAGCTTCCAAAATATTAATATGAATATGATGAATGTATTCATATCATTAATATATCAGAATAATTATTATATTAAAAGTAAATAAAGAGGAAAATAAAATAAATTCAAAAAATATTCGATAAAGAGATAAAAGTATTAATAGTTGCATGTCATAATGATATGGAATTTAATCGCTCCTTTTCTTTCTTCCTAATTGTAACATAGGCACTATATTTCATCTTCTCATAATGCTGAAAAGAGAAGGCAGTGCAATGCACAAAACATCTATTAATTTCATTCTTCATATTGCTGTGAAGGTCAGGCCTTACTTATCTTTATTCCCGATATAAATTGATGCTCATTTTAAAGTAAAACCCTATGACTTTTCGATTGTAAGAGCCCATGCCATATTTAAAGGAATTTGTTTTCGATTTCCTCTTATCACTGGTGTGATAGACACAATGTTTGGATTTCTTGCATCAAACGGAACACCAACATACTCATCAACAACAACAGTTGTGAATAATGGAATCTGAGGTGGCTTAGAGGTAGGCATATAATGTATTTCCTTCACACAACAAAGTACACCATTCACTAAAAAAACTGTTGAGCCGCTAATATGACCACTTTTTAACACCTATACATCCATTTCTACTCTTCTTTATCATGTAACTTATCATAATTTATCATATAAATCCATGTTATAATTATTTATGCTCTTATGGATAAATATTATTTCTTCTCCTTTATTTTTAATAAATTGATGATTATTATGCATAATTTTATGAATTACGGTTTATTAATATATTTTGTAATAACACTCACCATTTTAGCCTCCAAGATATTTTCTAGATTGCATATTTGATCTCTAGCACATCATTCAATATTCCAACTCATAAATTCGTTGGAATAAGAAGTGATAGTTTTGTGGTTGATATTCTGGGAAAATGGAGAAGAATATGCAAAATCCGGAACATGGGTTTTGTCCAGAACGGACTGAGTTAACTTTAATGAAGAACGGTTTGCCAAAATTCCGCATGTAATGAGAGAAAAAGAAGGTTCTTTGAGCATGATTTTCTTAGATTTACTGTTGCAGTCATCTTCCAAATTATCTCAGCTGTAAATCCAAATTCGAATTGTTCCTATTGAAATATTGATGGAAATATATTTTCTTGTTGATCAAGCTGTTGGGGACAATCCAATATTGTTATGAGGGATCACATTTACTATTTTCATTCCCCTATTTCTGATTATAAAAGGAGAAGCATGTATTGTCATTGGGGGGAGGAGGGATTAAACATTCCTTTTGTAACACTGTCATTTATTATTGACTCTCGTGATCAGAGAGTGACTACTATAAACATTATTATGCTTGATTAATACAACATCTTGCTGCCATTTAATTTCTTAATTCTGAAGTAAAGCCCTGCGGCATTTCACTGGTGGTTATGGGCCCAACCCTGGTGGATCGCTCTGCTGGTTGTATCATTACCATTCAATTATTGTCATTTGATAGTTTGTATTTTTTTTCATTACATTTGCAAGTTAATTAGTTTGCAGTTTCATTTCTTATTTGATATCAATGTGTTATATTAACGAATCGCATTGTTGTTCCTCTATGATTTAACAAGAATCTTAATTCTGTATAATTTATCTTGTTATACCTTAATAGAGTTTCGCTATTCTATTTTCATTATTGTTTCATTCCATTTTCTGTTAAAATTGATTTTTTTTCCGTTTGACTGTTGTTCATTTGCAGATTTTTGTTCAATATAGTTTTCCATTCGATTCCATTGGTTAAGAGTTTGTTGTTCTTTTACTTCTAGAGTTGTTGTTCATTTCAGATGATTAATTACAAAGAGTTTGGTTTTGAGAGCTTTCCTAGTGCCTTTCAATAGCAGCTTTAGTTCAATTTCTATTTTCCTTTTAATTTCTTTAAAGAAGGACTATCAACTGTAGAGAACATTGGTTATTACTTCCACATTCCGAGATTGATTTTCTTTTTTCAGTTTGATTTCAATTGCATAAATTTATAGAGGAATGAGTTATTGCTACTGTATTCTTGATTGATGTTTACTAAGTGAACGATTGGATTTTAGAGCATTTGAGTTTATGTTATTGCAGTTAGATTTCTTTTCCAAGCATCCATTTACTCTTGTATTTAGAACACTGTACTACATATTACAAGGCATTACTCTTAGATTGAATTGCAGCCTTAGGTAGAGTACACCCTTGAAATAAAAATTCGTTCCTAGATTGCTAATTAATGTGAGATAAATAGGTGTTAAAAAGATACCTTTTATACCTCAACATTTTGGCGCCGTTGCTGTGGAGAGTGTATGCCATTTAGAAAGAGTGATGCATATTTGATTTTTTTCTGCTAGGGAAGAATTGGGTATTAACGACGGAAGGTAAGAACCTGTGCACCGAGAAAGGAACATACTTGTTCACTGGCCCGCTTCACAGCAGAATTAGGTGAAAGCTTAAGGTAGGAATAAATGCTTGTGTTTTTTTTTATTTTTAGAGGTAGAATTTTTGAAAAAATCTTGTAATTCCACTCGAGTGATGATGTAAGCACCACCCATTTCACTAACCAATAGACAGGAAAATCTTAAGGAGGATCCTCAAAGAAACACATGAAGAACATCTTCTATTATGGTAAGAAATGGTTCACATTGAAACTTTTGAATTCCCTATCAAGGATCTAGGAGGAGTAACACAAATGCACATAATTCCCCCACCATCTCTACCAAATTTTCATGCTTTGACAAATGAAGATCCAGATACATTCTTATTTGAGTTTGAAATACTTTGCAGAGGATATGAATATTGTACTAATGATCAAAGGTTGAAAGTGTTTCCTCTTACTCTAAAAGAAGACGCTCTCCGATGGTTCACGAGCCTAGGTGGGAACTGCATCCAAACATGGGGGGACATGAAGAACATATCCTTGAAGAATTACCAAGACTACTGCAAATCTAATGAAGATATTTTCGGTATGATACAAGGGGAAGATGAAAGCTTGGAGGACTATTTCAATATAACCTTAAAAAACAAAAGCATAAACATTTGGAAAAAGAGATCTTGAAAACACTCCTTCTTAAAGGAATCAAAGATGAATTTTTCAAAATCTTAAATATGATAGGAAAAGGTGATTTTTTTCAGTTATTAATATGATGATGTTTGTGAGTTGTGCATAAGGTATTCAAGAGGAATTTCCAAGGCTAGTAACAATTATATAGAAGTTTATTCTTTCTTTTCCAAATTTACTACAAGAACAAGAGACATAAGAGCTTAAATCAATGTTTTATTTGAAAATTTTAAATATGATTTCATTAGCTCTCTAAATTCACAATTGAATGTTTTGTAGGTTCAGAAAAATCAAGAATTTGATGATGTGTTTTTCCCTCATTACCGAAAGGAGCATCCCATAGATAGTTGTTCTTCCTTATCTAGGATGGAAGTAGCATATCAAAGAGATGGGGAAGCTGTTGTTAGTGTCAGTATTTGCAGCCTTCCTCCAGTGATCAAACTTTCTCTTACAAAGTGATTTTAAGGTGAAAAGGTCAAATTTTTTCATTTCAGTGAGTCTTCAAGTAAAATTTGGTCACTAGGCATTAGGTCTAGGGTTTGCTTTTACTCCTGTCAAAGTTGTCCAAATGTCGGTCCATGTCACCATTCAGCTGAGTGTACCATCATTCAGAGGGTTTTCATCATCATGTTAGGTTCCAATGGGTCATTTTACACCTTGTTCATGCTTCAGTTGTGCCTAGGTAAGGTTCATTTCCCTCTCCTAGGGTTTTGGAGGTAATTTCTCTTGGATGGTAAAATCATCAGCAAAACTTGTATCCTGATGTTCATACACCTTCCCCTATCCTTAATTTACCTTATTAAACACTTCCCATCACTGAGATCCCCCAAATTCCTCATTTTTGCACAAACCCTAGTTTCTTGCTACAACTTGGCAATTTTCTAGGCTAGGCCTGTGTTTCGCCCTTTTAGACCCCTTCCCCTCACTAAATTTCTGAGATTACACCTTCCCCTACTTCCTAACATCCCTCCCTACTTCCCAAAATTTTTCCAAGAATTTAGAATCCCCTTATCCCCTTCATTTCGCTTCATTTCGACAAATCCCTTGTTTCACACATCGGGATAGGTTTTACTAAAATGATGTTTCAGAGCAATAAAGGATGACTTTTCTTAAACATAGAGAGTTTTTTGTCCAAAAAATACCAAATAATAAAAACCTCCTTCACTTTTTACACAGCTGTCATGGTTTTAGATAAATGTCAAAAATAAAATCGCCTCGGGAGAATTGATGCACCTCTGAAGTGACCTTGGTAAAATCACGATTTCTCCTAGCTTGGTTGGCCAAATGACTTGCTTGATACGTCAAATGATAAATAGACACACATATATTTTCAATGAGCTATCATGAGCTCAATTTTGAGTTGAGGAAGACCTTCAAAAGTTGACTGCAACAGCACTCTGCCTTGAGGCAGCCTCATTCTGCTCATTTTGAAAAGTTTTGGGAGATTCATTTCTGACAAGGAAAATGTACTCCAAATTGACAAATTCCACTTGGGTTGTAAATTAGACTCAAATCTCTTTCCAACGAGCTATCATTCACCCAATTTTGACACTGGGAAGGACTCCAAAAGCCTCATGCAAAATGCACCATTTATGGCGCGGCGCATTGGGTAGGAGCGCGGTGCACTGAAGGTGCGCGGCGCATAGAGAAATTTTTCTCAGTGTAAATTAACACTGGTGCGGCACAGCCATTGAGTTCGGTGCATTGGGATTGTGTGCAGTGCATAGAGCTCCAAAGGCTGAAACTTATCTTCCTTCATCAAAACTCATTTCAATTCGGTTCATTTGCTTCCAAGTAAGTTGACAAAGCCTGTTCATTGATTTTAGGGTGTGTTTGCTGCGTGTTGAAGAGGAGGAATTCAAAATTTTAAATGGTAAAAATACAACCCTATACCCATATTGAAATCTTCTCCCTAGGGTTTGAAGAGAGGTGGTTTTATTTTGAAATTGGGTGTCAAAAATTGAACTTGCCAAAACACTCTCATTCCATTTTTATTTATGCTCTTATCACTCATATCATTGTTCTCATTGCTATTATCATTGTTATTATACCACAGTCCCTTCCTATTCTTGTTGTCCCATATCCCTTATTCCCTTTTATTCCCATGTTTTTGAATCCTCAAACCCTATCATTTTCCATCATCTCCTTCCCTTCCTATCATTGGTGAAATCCTAATTTCCAAAGTATTCAAAGGCTGTCTCTATTGCCTAAACATACCCCCATCATTATCACCTATTCCTATATCACTTGTAAAGGTTCATAATCCCGAAGTTCCCCAAGCAGTGAGTGACTGTCCTTCCACTCTGAATTCACTTGACAGTCTATTGCATTCATGGTGATACTTCGTTGCAGCTTCTCATTTCATTTGTGGCACATTTGGCATTAAAACATACACCAAAACTCTTGTTTTCACTTTACATATATCAGCATATACTTGTCAAACACCTTGCTTTTAGAACCATGTCAAAGACAGATTCACCATATGAGCAGGGGTATGAGCAGGATAGTGATTCATCTACCGAGCTTAATATACCGAGGAGATCTCATAAAATTGGCAATCACATATCAGACAGGCGCCAGAGCCTTGTTTGCAGCATCACGACGAGCACTATCTCCACCCGGGGTGGAAGGGGTCTCGTTGACTTCATCAACAGTGCGAGTACTATCTCCACATGGTGTGGAAGGGGTCTCGCCTTTGACATCAGAATAGGTACAGGTTCAGGATAGAGGCAAGAGGCCTATGCACGATGAGGGCCCTTCAGGAGGCCGAGACACTGATTTTATACTCATCAATGTTGATGCGAGCTCTCCTAGCTCGAAACTGAAAGAGATCATCCAGGAGAAAAAGGCCGAGATTGACACGGTGACTGAGAAATTGCAAAGAGCTCAGTGGGTGATATATTACTTGGAGTAGCGTAATAAACAACTGGAGGATCAACACACACTTGTAAAGTTGCGGCAAATCCGTGAAGATCGACAATTGGCCCGGAACAGACCAGGTGACATGACACCATCTGAGCAAGAAACTTGCCTTACGCATGTCAAAATTCATCTGGAGAAGCTATTGGCAAAGGCCAATAGAGACAAATACATGCTCCATCATATGAAAAATCACTATTGGGCCCGCACTCAGGTTTGCAAAGCAATAAATTAGGAACTTGAAGGCCAAGTTGTAGAAAAGCATCGAGGAGGCAAAAGGGCATGATCGACTCCAAATCTTGGTGAACATTTCCTTCGCCCAAAATTGCATATGGCAGAGGATAGTCAGTCAAAATTTCAGAAAATTTGGAGAATTTTTTGTCATTTTTGAAAATTTTGGTTGCAAAACAGGTTTTTCCGCCCGACGCGTCGCGCCACACGACGCGCGCTTATGATTGGGACATCTTATGGAGGAAAACTTGACATTTTTGGATTTTTCATGGAAATTTATGCATGCTTAGAAATGGCCGAAGCATTTCATCAAGTTCTGGATGATCAAAAGGGCCAAAAACACCATGAAAATCACCTTTCTGCCACCTTTTGCACCATCAGGAAGTACTTTTGGGAGATTGAATTTTTGGAGGGGAAAATGAGCTCCAAATTGAAACATTCCACTTGGGTTGGATATCATACATCCAGGGATTTCCAACGAGCTATCATGAGCTCAATTTGGACTTCGGAAAGTGCTCTAAAAATAGGTCTAAAATAGCGCGACGCATAGAGATTTGGAGCGCGGCGCATAGAGGAATTCAACCTATTTTTCACCTTCCAGTATTGACTATTTTCACCTCTTGATGTAATTTTTTATTTATCTTGATGTAATTTGGTAACCATGATGTAATTTTGGCATGTATTTACTTGTTCTAGATGATTCATTCACAAAAAAGTGAAAATCAAGTGAATGGATCAGTTTCCTAGCTTATAGAGGCTTTTTGAAGTTGATGATGAAGATGTCAATATTAGGCTTTTTGCTCTTTCTTTGCAAGGCCAAGTAAAGAGTTGGTTCAAAGCCCTAACTAATGTGAGCATCTCGGATTACCAGTAGTTCGTCACATTTTTCCTCGACAGGTGGATGATCAGACATAACTTTTTGTTGATTATAGAAGAGTATAATTAGCTGAAAAGAATGCCAGGGGAGACAGTAAAACAATTTTCTGCTAGATTTAACCAAGTATATTTTTCGATGCCAGCTGATATAAGACCTTCTCCTAGATATGCTCTCTTGCACTACCCGGGTTCCTTTGATCCGGAAATGGAGTTTCAATTGAGAGAAAGGAATGATGCAACACTTCACGAGATGCAAAACAATGCAGTGAATGTAGAGGCTCATTTGCTGATCTTGAGGGAAAGGTTGAAGGAAGAAGAGATGAAAACCATAGATCTGGAGAAATAGACATCTTTAGAGGTAAAGCTTGACATGTTGGTAAGTGCAGTAGAAGAGATGATACGAAAGAAAACGACAAAGAATGAGTATAATGTTGAAGCCCATGGCTCGCTGATTGAGCAAGAACAAGTTGCTGATCCAAAACATTTTGTTTCTTATCCCAGTTGTCATAGTCATTGCTTTATATATCATCTTGAAGAAGAGAGAGTTGTTGATATGACATGTATGCTTAATGATGTGTTGTATACTAATGATTTGCCTCAGTTTGATCAGTATGATGATGATTATGTTCTCCAAACAGAAGCTAATCTTGCAGACGAATCAGCAGCTAGTTTGTGCGAGGAGGAAGTTCACTTTCAGCAGCTTGAGTACAGTGATCAACCGATGCATATCAGCTATGACAATGATGAGGAAAGTGCAGCAAATTTTGAAGTAAGTGAAGGACCTTTTCCTTTTTGTTTTGACTCTTTTCAGTTCATCAGAGACAATTTCCATGCAATCAGAAATCAACTTCCAACAAGCCTTGATCTGGACCATCTTAAGGGTAATGAAAACCTTGTTCAAGATTTCTCATATTCAGATTTGCAGCCCTCGAAACCCATTGATTTTCAAGTTGCAGATGAGGACTTGGAAGCTAGCACATATGATCAAATGATACAAGGTGATTCCGTACCATTTTGTTTTGAATCATTTCAGTTTTTGAAGAACAAATTGCATAGTAAATCTTCAAATGAGCAGCCTGTAAGAAATTAGAAATCTCTCAGTGTTAATGTTGAGGATGAGATAGATAACGAAATTCTTGAGCAGCCTGTAGCATCATATTTGCAGCCACCAAATGAAATTGAAGGTCAGATTACAGATGAAGGCATGGAAGATGAAATACATGATTTGATGATTTGTTTAGAATTGGTTCAAACTGCTCCTAGAAGCATGAGCTCGACCCCTAGAGGCATGGGAAGGGGTTATAATTGTCTATTTATTGTATTTTCTTAGACACTTTCAAGGTTGGACTCTTGGGAATAGTTTGGCACTCCATTGTATATCCATTTTCAGTTTTTGGCAAAGGAAAGACCAGAGTTTTGCAGCACTTGTTGGGATCCTTGTGGCTTCTGAGTTTTGATGATGTTTTTCTCCATGTTATTGTAAGTTTCATTAATTTTATATGTATTCCATTTCCCTTCTCTATGCTTCTGAATTAAACAAATGAGTAATTGAGGTAGAATTCATTGATATGCTGATGCTCTGCCTTAGACTTTTGTTTAGTTTTACATTTTTTTCTTCAGTTTGAAGAGGATCCTTGTTCTGTCTTGCTCTCTTCAACTCCTTAGCTGTCTTTTCAATCCATTCACTTGATCCAAGACAAAAAATCCACTGCCTACCTCGCCCCAACTTGAACTCTGCAAGAAATTGGCCTCATCCCCAAGCCCAAAAATTGTCTTTCCCCTTTTTCCAACAAAATCCCTAAAAATCAAAATCAAACCCTCCTATTTATTTACTAGCCTAAAATCAGTATCCATTATAAGTCATCTCAGGCCCTATTGGACATATTTTTCCGAGATATACCCGGAGAGAGCCCTCTCCTGTCCTCGTAGGGCTAGCTACGAGGCTGAGCGTGGTTTGATGTTGCCTTGAGTTTTGCCTTATTTCAGCCTAAGGTAGATTCAAGCGCTAACATAGTGGCGACCATACTGGGGAAGAAAATGGTTTTCTTTTTGGTGTTAATTGTTTTATAAGCTACAAACGGAGCCTGAAGTTAGCCAGGTAGCCTTCGAAACGCTTTTGCTTTGCATTAGCGAAAGTAGATAAACGCTGCATCAGTCAATCTCCGGTCTAGCTTGTGAACGTGACACTTGACTTCCAATTGCCCCAGTACATGTATCAAGTTCAGATCTGATAGTTGATGGTGGACAACGATCAGACATAAGAAGGTTGAAATCATTCACCTGGTGACTCCAATTCAAAGTAGAGACTCCACTGGAGGACTGACTATTTCTCTAAGAAAATGGAAGGATCTTACACAAAGTTTAGGTATCTAAAGTGGAATGGTATTCAGGATCTAATCTGCTTTCTTGTAAATTACTTCTTCGCTGGTCTTGAAGCTGTCCTGAAAGTTTTTCAGAATTTTTTGTATGAGAAATGTGATCAAAATCTTCACTCGACCTATTAAAAAAGTGTAAATACTGAGTTTCCCTTTGATCCTGGCCTCCTTACTTTTCCCACATCTTATGATGACTCTCTTCAGAGTGATGAGCCTAAAGAAAACAAAATTGATCTCACAGCTCTTGTACATACCCCTACACCTTGTAAAATTCCAGATCGATACAAGCCTCTGATTTTACCTTCTATATCCCATGCTTTCCCTAAAAATTATGACCTATATCTACCAAAATTTGATGGTGAATGCAACAACGTCACTGCTGAGAAACATGTTCTGAATTTTGAGTCTTTTCTTGACCTTTTTGAAGTTTATGATGAAGATGTCAGTATTAGGCTTTTTTCTCTTTCTTTGCAAGGCCAAGTAAAGAGTTGATTCAAAGCCCTGCCTGATGCGAGCATCTCAGACTACCAGCATTTCGTCACAGTTTTCCTCGACAGGTGGATGATCGGACATAACTTTTTGTTGATTATAGAAGAGTATAATCAGCTAAAAATAATGTCAGGGGAGATAGTACAACAATTTTCTGCTAGATTTAACCAAGTATATTTTTCGATGCCAACTGATATAAGACCTTCTCCTAGATCTGCTCTCTTGCACTACCCAGGTGCCTTTGATCCGGAAATGGAGTTTCAGTTGAGAGAAAGGAATGATGCAACACTTCAAAAGATTCAGAACAGTGCAGTGAATGTAGAGCCATGTCACCTAGTCTCTTTCGGGCCAATTGTTTTTAAGTGCAGCCAAACAACTTGCCTCTATAAGCTAGGAAACTGATCCATTCACTTGATTTTCACTTTTTTGTGAATGAATCATCTAGAACAAGTAAATACATGCCAAAATTACATCATGGTTACCAAATTACATCAAGCTAGATCAAAAATTACATCAAGAGGTGAAACTAGTCAATACTAGCCAAATTTCTGAGCTGGAAGGTGAAAAATAGGCTGAATTCCTCTATGCGCCACGCTCCAAAGCTCTATGCATCGCGCTACTTTGGACCTATTTTTGGAACACTTCCCGAAGTCCAAATTGAGCTCATGATAGCTTTTTGGAAAGCCCTAGATTTCGGCTATCCAACCCAAGTGGAAGTTTTCAATTTGGAGCTCATGTGCCCCTCCAAAAATTCAATCTTCCAAAAGTACTTCCTGCTGGTGCAAAAGGTGGCAGAAAGGTGATTTTCATGGTGTTTTTGGCCCTTTTGATCATCCAGAACTTGATGAAATGCTTCAACCATTTCTGAGCATGCATAAATTTCCATGAAAAATCCAAAAAATTCAATTTTTCCTCCAGAAGATGTCCCCATCATAAGCGCGCGTCGGGTGGCGCGACGCATCGAGCGGAAAAACCTGTTTTGCAACCAAAATTTTCAAAAATGACAAAACCTTCTCCAAATTTTCTGAAATTTGGACTGATTTTCCTTTGCCATATGCAATTTTGGGCCAAGGAAACGTTCACCAAGATTTAAATTCGATCATGCCTTTTTTCCTCCTCGATGCTTTTCTACAACTTGGCCTTCAAGTTCCTAATTTATTGCTTTGCAAACCTAAGTGCGGGCCCAATAGTGATTTTTCATATGACGAAGCATGTATTTTTCTCTATTGGCCTTTGCCAACAGCTTTTCCAGATGAATGTTGACATGCGTAAGGAAATTTTCTCGCTCAAATGGTGTCATGTCACCTTGTCTCTTCCGGGCCAATTGTCGATATTCACGGATTTGTCGCAACTCTACAAGTTTGTGCTAATCCTCCAGTTGTTTATTACGCTTCTCCAAGTAATATATCACCCACTGAGCTCTCTGTAATTTCTCAGTTAGCATGTCAATCTCGGCCTTTTTCTCCTGGATGATCTCTTTCAGTTTCGAGCTAGGAGAGCTCGCATCAACATCGATGAGTATAAAATCAGTGTCTCGGCCTCCTAAAGGGCCCTCATTGTGCATAGGCCTCTTGCCTATGTCCTGAACCTGTACCTGTGATGATGTCGAAGGCGAGACCCCTTCCACACCATGTGGATATAGTACTCACTCTGCTGATGAAGTCAATGAGACCCCTTCCACCCCGGGTGGAGATAGTACTCGTCGTGATGCTACAAACAAGGCTCTGGCGCCTCTCTGATATGTGGCTGCCAATTTTATGAGATCTCCTCGGTATATTAAGCTTGGTAGATGAATCACTATCGTGCTCATACCCCTGCTCATATGGTGAATCTGTCTTTGACATGGTGCTAAAAGCAAGGTGTTTGACAAGTATATGCTGATATATGTAAAGTGAAAACAAGAGTTTTGGTGTATGTTTTAATGCCAAATGTGCCACAAATGAAATGAGAAGCTGCAAGGAAGTATCACCATGAATGCAATAGACTGTCAAGTGAATTCAGAGTGGAAGTACCGTCACTCACTGCTTGGGGAACTTCGGGATTATGAACCTTTACAAGTGATATAGGAATAGGTGATAATGATGGGGGTATGTTTAGGCAATAGAGACAGCCTTTGAATACTTTGGAAATTAGGATTTCACCAATGATAGGAAGGGAAGGAGATGATGGAAAATGATAGGGTTTGAGGATTCAAAAACATGGGAATAAAAGGGAATAAGGGATATGGGACAGAAGGAATAGGAAGGGACTGTGGTATAATAACAATGATAATAGCAGTGAGAACAATGATATGAGTGATAAGAGCAGAAATAAAAATGGAATGAGAGTGTTTTGGCAAGTTCAAGTTTTGACACCCAATTTCAAAATACAACCACCTCTCTTCAAACCCTAGGGGGCATATTTCAATATGGGTATAGGGTTATATTTTTACCATTTAAAATTTTGAATTCCTCCTCTTCAACACGCAGCAAACACACCTTAAAATCAATGAACAGGCTTTGTCAAATTACTTGGAAGCAAATGAACCGAATTGAAATGAGTTTTGATGAAGGAAGATAAGTTTCAGCCTTTGGAGCTCTATGTGCTGCGTGCAAGCCCAATGTGCCATGCTCAATGGGTGTGCCGCACCAGTGTTAGTTTACACAGAGAAAAATTGCTCTATGCATCGCGCACCTTCAGTGCGCCGCGCTCCTACCTAATGCGCCACGCCATAAATGTTGAATTTTGCAGGAGACTTTTGGAGGCCTTCCCATTTTCCAAATTGGGCACATGATAGCTCGTTGGAAATATCTTTGAGTGTAATTTCCAACACAAGTGGAAGTTTTCAATTTTGAGTTCATTTTTCTTGTCAGAAATCAAATCTCCCAAAACTTGTCAAAATGAGTAGAATGAGGCTGCCTCAAGGCAGAGCACTGTTGTAGTCAACCTTTGAAGGTATTCCTCAACTCCCAATTGAGCTCATGATAGCTCATTGAAACTCTATTTGTGTCTATTTATCATTTGAATCATCAAGCAAGTCATTTGGCCAACCAAGCTAGGAGAAATCTTGATTTTCCCAATGTCACTTCAGAGGTGCATCAATTCTCCCGAGGCGATTGTATTTTTGAAATTTCTCTAAAACCATGATATCTGTGTAAAAAGTGAATGAATTTTTTCTTCTTTGGCATGTTTTGGACAAAAACCTCTCTCCGTTTTCCAAAATTCATCTTTTATTGCTCTGAAACATCATTTTAGTAAAACCTATCCCGATGTGTGAAACAAGGGATTTGTCGAAATGAAGTGAAATGAAGGGGATTAGGGGCTTCTAAATTCTTGGGAAAATTTTGGGAAGTAGGGAGGGATGTTAGGAAGCAGGGGAAGGTGGAATATCATAAATTTAGTGAGGGGAAGGGGTCCAAAAGGGCGAAACACAGACCTAGCCTAGAAAATTGCCAAGTTGTAGCAAGAAACTAGGGTTTGTGCAAAAATGAGGAATTTGGGGGATCTCAGTGATGGGAAGTGTTTAATAAGGTACATTAAGGACAGGGGAAGGTGTATGAACATCAGCATACAAGTTTTGCTGATGATTTTACCATCCAAGAGAAATTACCTTCAAAACCCTAGGAGAGGGAAATGAACCTTACCTAGGCACAATTGAAGCATGAACAAGGTGTAAAATGACTCAGTGGAACTTGGCATGATGATGAAAACCCTCTGAATGATGGTACACTCAGCTGAATGGTGACATGGATAGACATTTGGACAACTTTGACAGGAGTAAAATCAAACCCTAGACCTAATGCCTAGTGACCAAATTTTACTTGAAGACTCACTGAAATGACAAAATTTGACCTTGACACCTTAAAATCACTTTGTAAGAGAAAGTTTGATCACTGGAGGAAGGCTGCAAATACTGAAACTAACAGCTGCAACAAGGTCAAAACCATGGAAATCATGGCCTATAGATATGGTTCAAAACACTTCCTCTCCATTCTCTTACATCCATAAGTCGTTATGGAATACTCATATATTAGGGCAGCCATGCCAATCTCAACATAACCACTACCAATCTTGTCTACAAGTTTGGCATGGTTCATCTTATGATTGTATGACTACTCTCCCTCATCTTGTAGCACAAACACATCTTCCAGCTCTTCCACAACATCTTTCTTGCGTATCAAAATCATCCACTCTACCTAATCAACTACATCATCAAGAGGATTCATTCCCTACACAATATCTTGCTCAACTCATTTCACACCCTCACCATAATAAATCAGTACAGGATGCTTATATTGTTGAAATACAAAATTCACCCACCCTTCCCACCCATTCTATCTCACATGCACCATTAGAGAAAACTTACACTGAGACTCAGAATGTATCAAATCCAAAAATTGTAGAAGTTATGAAAGAAAATGAGGTTTCTTATAGTTTTCACCAACAAACCATTTTAAAATCTCAAGAAATTCATGATACGATGGCTATGGGAAATCAAGAAATTAAGGGATACATTGAAGATTGGTTTCAATCCATTTTTTTGTAGCATCATTCCATACTTCAACAATTTCTGGCACCGTCTTTTCAAGGGAAGTTACCCTCTCATACCCTAATTTTTATTAACATGCATTTTTAAAATTTGGGTATGTACATACTTGAACCCTTATTTTGAAAATGGTTACACTGGAAATACTCTTATACGTAATCATACTCATTTTCCAAATCAGATTAGGCTAGTGAAAAAATAAAATAAATAAGGAAATAAGGTAAACACATTTATTTTTATTTTTTTATTTTTATTTTTGTAAAAATAGTTGTTTTTTTTGCAACACGCTGTGGAAATCAACATCAATGATAAATATTTTAATTTATTTGTGTATGTATATGCATTATATTGAAAATAAAAATTCTACAAACACTCATATTCATTTTATCACCAATATGGAAAAATTGCCTCAATATCATGTTTTTGGCTTGCGGGCTTGATAAAATTTATGAAAACAAAGTTGGGACAGTCATGTTTTGAGGGACCAAAAGTGAATATTTTTAAAACATGTTTCTATCGTAAGTATCCCTTGATTTATAATTTTCAACTCAATTTGAATCACTCAATTTGGATTTGAAACGAAAAATTTATAACCAAAACATTGACAAGGTGTCTAGTAGGCAGCTCAGGAATAGAGTTGGGACAGTCATGTTTTGGGGGACCAAAAGTGAATATTTTTAAAAAAAATTTCTATTATATGTAGCCCTTGATGTCTAATTTCAAACCCAATTTTAATCACTCCATTTGGATTTGAAACGAAAAAGTTATAACCAAAACATTGACATGGATTCTAGTAGGCAGCTCAGTAACAAAGTTGGGACAGTCAGTTTTTAGAGGCCTAAATGATTATATTTTTTTAAAAAAATTCTATGGTAGATTCATATATGAATATAGTTTAAAAATAAATTTTAATCACTCGATTTTGATATCATATGAGGAATTTATGACCAAAATATTGACTGCTTATCATAAATCAGCACTCCTGAAACTCTGTTTTCTCGGTTGTTCACTAGCATATTTGACCCATCAATTCTTCTTCTCTTCAAAACATGTTTCTATTGGAGATAAATAAATGAATATAATTTCATTTTCAATTTGAATCATCTTAATCCATCATCAAATGAATAATTTATGCTTGAAATATCAATTGTTGGTCTGAGCTAGAAAATAAAAAACGACTCTATTATCCAAGTTGTTTTAAGCAAATTTAACATACCATTACATGGAATTTTTAAATCCTGTTTCTATTGGAGAAATATCTCTAAATTAAATTTCATTTGGATTTTTAATCACTCAAATCGGACGAAAAACAAAGAATTTATAATTGAAACACTGCTGGTTAGCATGATTGGCCACTCCTCTCCCACAAGTAATAAATTAATTTTACTTTGTCCGTGGATTTATTCTATAGAGTAACTACTTGTTATTTTTTTTTGTAGAATTATTGGATTAGGGGAGCCGTGCACCTCTCTTTCTCCATGATTTAATGTTTTATTGCAGGTAGACAATTGTTTTTTGTAGGTCTTAGCAAAACAAAGAAGGTCAATTCATGGACGAGCGATTCTTGAAAGAAATTTTAGTGAAAAAAGGGCATTTCATCCAGTTCATTACCTAAAAGATTCATAACAAGAAGAAATTAAGAATTGGTTTCCATTTGAAGATTCATGTCACTGCTGCCAAACATTTTTCAAAAAGATCATTTTTTTCAATTAACAGATTGATATTTCCTTAGGAAATAACATCATAGCTGTTGTAACTTAATAAAGTGTTGTTTCTTTTCCGATTTCTTTTATGTTTTTGTGTTTCAGGTGTTGATCCCTTCAAATTGTAGTTTCCACTCCATTGGCAATTGAACAATAAGAACCCCATCATGCAAATTGCAGAATGCAATTCTTCGGCAGCACAAATTCTGTAAAAAATTACTTTTTCTTTAGACCTGTACATAAATTTTCCTTTCTAAGTTGATTGGATTTGGTTGACAATGGATTTGTTCTTTCCTCTATTTTTTTTCCTTTTTTATTCCCTACAACAATTTCTGCGTACATTTTCTTTGATGTTCCCTATAGGGAACAACACTTTTTTGTGTGCCATTATTTTTCATGTTGTTCCTCTTAAGGAACAGCTACTATTCCTCTTAAGGAACAGCAACCATTCCTCTTAAGAAACAGTGCATTTGTGTGTTTATTTTTGTTGTCCCTTTCAAAAGGAACAACATTTCCGTTGATTATTTTTGTTGTTCCTTTCAAAAGGAACAACACTTATGCCGCGTGTTTTTGTTGTTCCTTTTCGAAGGAACAACAGTTTTCTCCACTTGTTTTTGTTGTTCCTTTCCAAAGGAACAACAGTTTTCGCCGCTTGTTTTTGTTGTTCCTTTCCAAAGGAAAAAAAATTTCTCGCTTGTTTTTGTTGTTCCTTTTAAAAGGAATAACATGTTTTTTTTGCTGATTGATTTTTCTGTTCCTTTCGAAAGGAACAACATTTTCACACATTGTTTTTGCTATTCCTTTCCAAAGGAAAAACATTTTTTTAGTGAATTTTTCTTGTTTTAGAACAACATTTTGAGCATTTTTGTGAATTCTTCATGACTCTTTTAAAGGAAAACATACAATTTATGCAAGGACACAAAAATTAGAGGTTACTGAAATCATAAAATCAAGAGAAATTATAATTTTTAAGAAATTGTTTTGTAGTGATAAGAAAAGGAAAGGACACAACCATATATATCGCTTTCCTGTCTTTATTTTCACTAAAATTAATATGATCAGTTATCTTTATCATGTCGGTTCTTCCCTAAATCTTCATAACTCTCTTTGATTTTTATTTATTGAATAAGAATAAGGGCATAATTTCTCTATTGAGATGTTCAGACTTCTTCCACCATCCCTACTCTTAAGGAGTGTTGAGCCATCCTCTATACATAAATAGGGAAGTGCTACATGAAAAAAGAAGAAAAGAAAAAAGTCTCTATATGATTACTAACAATTCTATGATATGGTAGATGGAGGATAGGGGGTCTCATCAAGAGCCACCCTACCATGATCATAAGGAGCAGTAAAGTGGCATTCCCATTATGGCCATCACATCAGGGATATGATCCAATGGACAACTCAGAAAAATAAAAAGTCCTTGGAACATGAGGTCTCATCATGAGATGGCCTGCCCACCTTTCACTCCTACTGGTGAATGGCATTGTGATTCATCTGGTTCCCAAGCTAGCATAGTGGCCTCCATCATGACATCACACAACACTTCCCTAGGCATAAATAAAGGATAATGGTTCCAAGGGTGAGAAAGAAACTTTGTCAAGGTTATAGACACCTGTGGGAAACAGAGCTATGCTGATGGTATTGGAGTCATATTTTTCACAAATCAATAGTAATGATAAACCATTTTCTTATATCTTTATCTAATATCAAAAGAGAGTATGCTCCTAAACCCTTTGTTTAGAATTTCTTATTCATGAAATTTATTTATAAATCGATCATAAAGGTTTCTATGGATAGTTACCGCATAAGTACTTTTTTCACATCAACTATCCTTTTCCCTTATTTTCGAATCATTACATAAAAATTTCCATATCTACTCACGATTTCAAAATATGCATGATTTCAGTAATGCGATAATTTTTTGATCATATCATAATTATGTATACCTTTCCATGCTGTACAATTACTGTGCAGTACGCTGCTCTTCTATTTTGCTAATTTTCCACAATATTCATACTGCATTTCTACAGAATTTTTTCTGATTGAACTTTTGGCATACATCTTATCTGTTGCTCTTCAAAATTAACACTATGGATTCAAACAAATTGCATGCAGAATCGTGGCTTGTTTACAAGAGAACAATAAGTATGGGGACAATTCTATTCGCAGCATGAACACACTATTGCAACTAATAGCAAAGGCTCGCGCAACTCCCGAACGCGCACAATTATTCAGACATGATGTGCTTGCATGGCTTCCACCTTTTGCATGACTTTCAGTATCCACTCAGCCTACATCAGCTTCAACAAAGGCCAGTCCCTACATGTCATTCCACATTTTTTTAGGAGGTAACAGTTGAGGTAAAATAGCATAATTTTTTGATTTATTATGAATTTAGGAGAATTTCATGAAAATCCATTGAGCATTATTTATCATCATTCATTCCACATCTTTATCACTTCCCATTTTTTAGAGACATATCATATTTCAGTTTGGGGGAGTGATGCTTTCTTCCATTTCCTTCTTATGACCATGTCAGTAATATTCTTTATCATCCATTGATATTCTTATTCATTCTCAACACCTCCCTTATTCCATGTTGTTTTACACCAAGCATCGATTTCAATAGATTGTAGCAACCCGCTCTCTTTGTTTTCTAGCATTGCATGAGGACATGCTAATTCTTCAGTTTGAGGGAGGAATTGCTACACATGATAGATGTTTTCTACTTTCTTTTTCATTTAAGGCATACAATTTCATTTTAATACAGTGCAAAAATTGATTTGCATATATCTTTAAAACTATGAACTGAATTCTTGTGATTTATGGATAACAAGAAGGTATCATTAAAATACACAAATCCAAATAATTTCACGCTAAATTAGTTCATAAAATTTCGAAAATTATGCACTATCACCTACAACCATTTTTTTTATATCTCATGATCCGTGCATCAAAACGATCTGATTTTTGAGAAAATGGTTAATGAAGTTTGTTGTTACTTATGTCACATTTGTCTGCAAATTCATATACATATAGTTGAACGTCAACTGTAAAAAAATTTATGCCTTCATCAAGATTGCTAAAATTTAATATTCATTATTTGAGGAAAAATTCATTTGTTCCATCCATTTCATGAGTTGGGATAAACAAGTTTTTTTGCTTGGTTAACACATGGGTTTTTTTTCTTTGGGTTGCATGAGGACATGCAATATATTCAGTTCTGGGTTGCATGAGGGCATGAAATATACTCAGTTTGGGGGTATGTTGAGCCGTTAATATGACCACTTTTTAACACCTATTTCATCCATTTCCACTCTTCTTTATCATGTAATTTATCATAATTTATCATATAAATCCGTGTTATAATTATTTATGCTCTTATGGATAAATATTATTTCTTCTCCTTTATTTTTAATAAATTGATGATTATTATGCATAATTTTATCAATGATAGTTTATTAATAAATTTTTTAATAGCACTCACCATTTTAGCCTCCAAGATATTTGCTAGATTGCAGATTTGATCTCCAGCACGCCATTCAATATTCCAACTTAGAAATTTGCTGGAATAAGAAGTGATAGTTTTGTGGTTGATATTCTGGGCAAATGGAGAAGAATATGGAAAATCTAGAGCATGGGTTTTGTCCAGAACGGACCGAGTTAACTTTAGTGAAGAACGGTTTGCCCAAATTCGTCCTGTATTGAGAGAAGCGGAAGGTTCTTTGAGCACAATTTTCTCATATTTACTGTTGCAGCCGTCTTCCAAATTATCTCAGCTGCAAATCCAAATTCGACTTGTTTCCATTGAAAGATTGATGGAAATATATTTTCTTACTGATCAAGTTTTTGGGGACAATCCAATATTGTTATGAGGGATCACATTTACTATTTTCATTCCCCTCTTTCTAATTATAAAAGGAGAAGCATGTATTTTCGTTGGGGGGAGGAGGGATTAAACATTCCTTTTGTAACTCTATCATTTATTATTGACTCTCGTGATCAGAGAGCGACTGCTATAAACATTATTATGCTTGATTAATACAAGATCTTGTTGCCGTTTAATTTCTTAATTCTGAAGTAAAGCCCAGCGGTGTTTCACTGGTGGTTACGGGCCCGACCCTGGTGGACCACTCTACTGGTTGTATCATTACCTTTCAATTATCATCATGTGATAGTTTGTATTTTTTTTCATTACATTTGCAAGTTAATTAGTTTGCAGTTTCATTGCTTATTTGATATCGGTGTGTTATATTAACGAATCGCATTGTTGTTCCTCTATGATTTAACAAGAATATTAATTTTGTATAATTTATCTTGTTATACTTTAATAGAGCTTCCCTATTCTATTTCCATTATTGTTTCATTCCATTTGCTGTTCAAATTGATTGTTGTTCTGTTTGACTGTTGTTCATTTGCAGATTGTTGTTCAATATAATTTTCCATTTGATTCCATTGGTTAAGAGTTTTCTGTTGGGATTTATTAAATAGGATTTGTTGTTCAATTCCTTTTATTACAGTTTTTTGTTCATTTACTTCTAGAGTTATTGTTCATTTCAGATGATTAATTACAAAGATTTTGATTTTGAGAGCTTTCTTGGTGCCTTTCAATAGCAAATTTATTCAATTTCTATTTTCCTTTTAATTTCTTTAAAGAAGGATTGTCAACTGTAGAAAACATTGGTTATTGCTTCCACGTTCCGAGATTGATTATCTTGTTCCAGTTTGATTTCAATTGCATCAATTTCTAGAGGAATGAGTTATCGCTACTGTATCCTTGATTAATGTTTACTAAGTGAATGATTGGATTTCAGAGCATTTCAGTTTATGTTATTATAGTTAGATTTATTTTCCAAGCATCCATTTACTCTTGCATTTAGAACATTGTACTACATATTACAAGGCATTACTCTTAGATTGAATTGTAGCCTCAGGTAGAGTACACTCTTGAAATAAAAATTTGTTCCTGGATTGATAATTAATGTGAGATAAATACGTGTTAAAAGGATACCTTATATACCTCAACATTTTGGCGCCGTTGCTGGGAAGAGTTTATGCCATTTAGAAAGAGTGATGCATATTTGATTTTTTTTTTTTCTGCTAGGGAAGAATTGGGTATTAAAGATGGAAGGTAAGAACCTATGCACTGAGAAAGGAACATACTTGTTCACTGGCCCGCTTCACAACAGAATTGAGTGAAAGATTAAGGTAGGAATGACTGCTTGTGTTTTTATTTATTTTTAGAGGTAGAATTTTTGAAAAAATCTTGTAATTCCACTCGAGTGGTGATGTAAGCACCACCCATTTCACTAACCAGTTGACAGGAACATTTTAAGGAGGATCCTCAAAGAAACACATGAAGAGCATCTTCTATTATGGTAAGAAATGGATCACATTGCAACTTTTGAATTCCCTATCAAGGATCTAGGAGGAGTAACACTAATGCACATAATTCCCCCACCGTCTCTACCAAATTTTCATGGTTTGACAAATGAAGATCCATATGCATTCTTATTTGAGTTTGAAATACTTTGTAAAGGATATGATTATTGTACTAATGATCAAAGGTTGAAAGTGTTTCCTCTTACTCTAAAAGGAGCAGCTCTCCGATGGTTCACGAGCCTAGGTGGGAACTGCATCCAAACATGGGAGGACATGAAGAACATATTCTTGAAGAAGTACCAAGACTACTGCAAATCCAATGAAGATATTTTTGGTATGATACAAGGGGAAGATGAAAGCTTGGAGGACTATTTCAATATAACCTTAAAAAATCAAATCATAAACATTTGGAAAAAGAGATCTTGAAAACACTCCTTCTTAAAGGAATCAAAGATGAATTTTCCGAACTCTTAAATCTGATAGGAAAAGGTGATATTTTTCAGTTATAATATGATGATGTTTGTGAGTTGTTCATAAGGTATTCAAGAGGGATTTCCAAGGCTAGTAACAATTCTAGAGAAGTTTCTTCTTTCTTTTCCAAATTTACTACAAGAACAAGAGACATAAGAGCTTAAATCAATGTTTTATTTGAAACTTTTAAATATTATTTCATTAGCTCTCTAAATTCACAATTGAATGTTTTGAAGGTTAAGAAAAATCAAGAATTTGATGATGTGTTTTGCCCTCATTACCAAAAGGAGAATCCCATAGATAGTTGTTCTTCCTTATCTAGGATGGAAGTAGCATATCAAAGAGATGGGGAAGCTGCAACAAGGTCAAAACCATGGAAATCATGGCCTGCAGGTATGGTTCAAAACACTTCCTCTCCATTCTCTTACTTGCATAATTTGTTATGGAATACTCATATGTTAGGGCAGCCATACCAATCTCAATGTAACCACTACCAATCTTGTCTACAAGTTTGGCATGGTTCATCTTATGATTGTATGACTACTCTCCCTCATATTGTAGCACAAACACATCTTCCAGCTCTTCCACAGCATCTTGCTTGCCTATCAAAATCATCCACTCTACCCAATCAACTACATCATCAAGAGGCTCCATTGCCTACACAATCTCCTATTCAAATCATTTCACACCCTCACCATAATAAACTAGTACAAGTTTCTTATAGTGTTGAACTGAAAAATTCACCCACCCTTCCCACCCATTCTATCTCACATGCACTAATTGAGAAAAATTACACTGAGACTTAGAATGTATCAAATCCAAAAATTGTAGAAGTTATGAAAGAAAATGAGGTTTCTTCTAGTTTTCACCAACAAACCATTTTAAAAGCTCAAGAACTTCATGATACGATGGCTATGGGAAATCAAGAAAGTAAGGGATACGTTGAAGATTGGTTTCAATCCATTTTTTTGCAGCATCATTCCATACGTCAACAATTTCTGGCACCATATTTTCAAGGGAAGTTGCTTTCTCATACCCTAATTTTTATTAACATGCATTTTTCAAATTTGGGTATGTACATACTTGAAGCCTTATTTTGAAAATGGTTACACTGGAAAAGGTTCAGCCTGTATTGAGAGAGACAGAAGGTTCTTTGAGCACGATTTTCTCAGATTTACTGTTGTGGCCATCTTCCAAATTATCTCAGATGTGAATCCAAATTCGACTTGTTCCTATTCAAATATTGATGGATATATATTTTCTTGCTGATCAAGTTGTTGGGGACAATCCAATATTGTTATGAGGGATCACATTTACAATTTACATTCCCCTCTTTCTGATTATAAAAGAAGAAGCATGTATTGTCGTTGGGGGGAGGAGGGATTAAACATTCCTTTTGTAACTCTGTCATTTATTATTGAATCTCATGATCATAGAGCGACTGTTGTAAACATTGTTATGCTTGATTAATAAAAGATATTTTTACTGTTTAATTTCTTAATTATGGAGTAAAGCCCAGCGGCATTTCACTGGTGGTTACGGGCCCGACCCTAGTGGATCGCTTTGCTGGTTGTATCATTACCTTTCAATTATTTTTGTGTGATATTTTGTATTTTTTTTCATTACATTTGAAAGTTAATTAGTTTGCAGTTTCATTTCCTATTTGATATCAATGTGTTATATTAACGAATCGTGTTGTTGTTCCTGTATGATTTAATAAGAATCTTAATTATGTTGTTCAAATTGATTGTTGTTATATTTCACTGTTGTTCATTTGCAGATTGTTGTTCAATGGAATTTGCCATTCGATTCAATTGGTTAAGAGTTTTCTGTTTGGATTTATAAATAGGATTTTCCATTCAATTCCTTTGATTACAGTTTGCTGTTCATTTACTTCTAGAGTTGCTATTCATTTCAGTTGATTAATTATAAAGAGTTTGGTTTTGAGAACTTTCCTAGTGCCTTTCAATAGCAGCTTTAGTTCAATTTCTATTTTCCTTTTAATTGCTTTAAAGCAGGATTGTCAACTATAGAGAACATTGGTTATTTCTTCCACGTTCCCAAATTTATTGTCTTGTTCCAGTTTGATCTCAATTGCATTAATTTCAAGAGGAATGAGTTATTTCTACTGTATTCTTGATTGAGGTTTACTAAGTGAATGATTGTATTTCAGAGCATTTGAGTTTATGTTATTGTAGTTAGATTTATTTTCCAAGAATCCATTTACTCTTGTATTTAGAACACTGCACTACATATTACAAGGCATTACTCTTAGATTGAATTGCAGCCTCAAACAGAGTACACTCTTGAAATAAAAATTCATTCCTGGATTGATAATTAATGTGAGATAAATAGGTGTTAAAAAGATACCTTTTATACCTCAACAACAACTTCAACCCACAAATTACATGTCAACATAACATGTTGGGCACGACACATCAAAACTTCACGGTCAAATTATTCATCATCGGCACCACTGATTTATGAATGCCTTGAATTCTTAGTAATACATCGTGAAATTGGAGTATTTAATTATTTCAACATATGCCTATTATGGAAGGACACCAAATTATTTGTTTTAAACATGTGAACTGCTGCATTAAATAAATATCTTTCTCTAGGATGCAACCTCACATCATCCCGCAACATAAGAAACTCCCAATCATCAAGAATAGGTTTTTCATTTCTTATGTTATGGAGGACTCTACAAAAACGATATTGTTTCTCATTATTCCCTTGTTGTTGAAATATTGTGTCAAAAGTGACAACAATGTTTATTTTTTTCCATGAGACTTGCCCTGCTGTATTACCTGCATACAAAGGCTTATCTCTCATAGGAGGTAGCTATCCAAGGTCACCCACAAGGATGATGGATCTGCCACCGAAAGGACATTTCTTTTTCGCTGGAAATACGTCTCGTAATCGAGCATCTATTTGCATGACTAACCTTGATCCTAAAAAGCTCATTTTATCAATCAATATATATTGAATATGCCTCATTTCTTCTAGGAATACTGCTAGCAATTGACCCTGTAGTGGTTTCGTATCTTTAATTGAAATTTTTAGAGCAGAGTGTATTGTTTTTACATGTATATTGAAAGCAGCTATTCCTATTGGGGAAACAAGAAGCAAAGTAATTTTTCCATTACTTGATAAATTAGAAAGAGATTCAAAAATTAAATGGATAAGGAAAGACTTGCCAGTGCCTGCATTGCCTTGAACAATTATAAGAAGAGCTTCATGAATATCATATTCAACAAAATTCCTTAAAACAATTTCAAAAGAAACTTGTTTTTTTTCTGCCAATGAATTTGGAGAGGCAAATGTTATGTTTGAAAGGTCAACAATATCACCCCTTGACAGTCCATTCCTTATAGAATTAATAGCTTCTTTAGCCACATCATCATAAATAGTTGTACTTTTCCAGTCAAAGGATATATCAATATACCTTCAACCAATGGTGTAAATATCAGAAAAATTCACATTATTTGGTGGAACTAAGCGAGAGAAAAATTTTCATTCTTGAAAATCATCTTCAAGATTCATTTCGTGGTTAGAAAAATCACCATCTTCTCCATCTTGAATATTTTTGACAATTGATGGTTTTGATCAACATGTCGTGCTCGATATCGAAAATTCCTTCAATTTTCAACAATAATTTCAGCTGAAAGCCCAATCTCTGCAGAAATGTCATGAAATGGCTTGTACAAGAGTAATTCTTTCCAGCAAAAGGTTTCAAATTTGTCTGAACCCTCACTAGGAATAGAGTAAAATTGTGGCCAAACCTGAACAATAGCCTGAACATCTCTAGGCTTCTAGGGATATTTTTTACATTTGCTATCAAATATCCAAGATTTTTATGTTTCTATCAAAGATATATGTTCAAGGAAAAAAGGCCGCCTCTAATAATGTTGAAAAAAAGTATTCTCAAATGAAAATTGCATGTCATCCCTTGATATTTTCCTGAAAACCTTTCTTCCAACATTTAATGAAACAAATTTTTGACAACGGACAACAAGAGGTAGCTTAAGCAACATATGGCATGTTTCTTGTGTTCTAATGTCACAGCTAACAATAATTTCTGAAAGAAACCTTCTGTAAGCATATAAATGATGATAATCAGAGGAAATGGAATTTGAAATTCTAGTTAACATATGATGATAAATTTCAGAGCTTTTCTCTGCTTTTGATGCATACTTTGCAATATATTTCAGGACAACATACCGAGAAAGCACTAGTTGGCAATCAACATTTGCATGCCACATTTTTAGAAGGTCAATTTTATGTACATTGAGTCTATTATCATTTCTTACCATGTTATATTTTTTCCTTCCTTGATCATCTATGAACAATCTTGATTCTTCATAAAAATCCCATAGAGCATTGTACCTACATGTGATAATACTTCCCTTCTTGCACAAACAAGAATATACTCTACACTTTGTGTGCCTTTGGACATTGTTCAACAATTCTTCATAATCATTATGAGGATTGAAAGATAAAATATGATCAATATTCAATAGGCTAAGGTTATCATTGAGACTACTTGGAACCATTATATTGTGATGATGCATTTCATGTGGATTCCACGAAGTTACATAATTGTTAAATAATCTCTTTGCAATTTTTAAATCATAATCATTTGATCAATCAAGTCTTTCCATGTTAGGAGCTCCATGAAACCATAGGAAACCATGGATATGTGTTGAACCTCTATGTTTCCAATCATACCTGAAGAAAATGAATATAGAGTTACTACAAAAAACATAAATAGAACCATAATAAGAAATTGACAATGAATAGAAAATAAATTCAACAAAACAAACCTATACTAGAAGTCTTTTGCTTTAAGATATTTTTGGATAACTTCCTCTCGAAATATATTGAATATATGGTGCATAAATATGGCAAAAATATGAGGGTACTGGATAACATTCTCAATTTTCATACGATGCTCATTTAAGGAACAAGAATGTGAAGGTATGGTTATGCAAATCTAGCCACTTTGTGTCAACTACACTCAAAATAAAAAAAACAAATATGGACATCCCAACTAAGTAATCATGTCAGTCAATTGAACTCAACATTTAGTCTAGTATGCCCTTGAACTCTCATAGATGAACCAAACTACATAAGATGCTCAACCAAATTATTTTCTGGTAAATCATAAAGTTGGTGACACAAGTTTTCAATTGTTGTTGGTGAGTTATCATGTAAATTTTTCTTCACAAAAACTATAGCAGTTTCTTGGCTCTGATGTTGCATTATCATGTTCAATAGGTAATATTGAAAGATATGATGGAGTACAAACCTCTTATCATAGTATCTAAGAATATGCAATGCATACTCATGAAGTTCAGCAGTACAAATTCATGGTTGCAACCAATCAGCATCACTAGTTGGGAGCAATGTGGTGAATTCCATATCTAATAACCCCTCAATATTATATTCATTCACTAGAGAGGTTCCAATACTTGCCAATCCATTTCTTGAACATGTGAATAATCAAAATTATCAATAAATGCTCTAATTTCTTCCACTTATCTCCGTTCATTGGGTAGGTGGGCAACAAAAGAATAAGGATGTGAGGGAAAATGCTCAAGAGGAAACCCTTAATTATTAGCTGCATTGATCTCAGATTCATCAATATCACAATCAACAAATTTAAGCCTCGAGGAGACATCTGTTGATCTTTCGGGCAGAGCACTCACTGAATCATAGTCATTTACAACATCTCGATAATATTGATCACATTCAATTTTGAAAAGAAATGTAGCCATAACTCGAGATATTTTGACATAGCATTCATAATATTTATAATGAGTGGCATGTCTCCTCAAAATTAGAAATTCAATATCTTCAACATTTCGAGGAAGACTTTGTGGAATTGTAGAAATATCTTGGGGAAATCTAATTGTGTGGTCATTATACTTATATTTCCCACCTCGATCATGTGTCACTTGCAAAATAGGATTTACACGTGCTATTAAAATTTCTTCAACTTGAGTATGAACTCTTAAAATATGAGGTTTCTCACAAGAATCCATGTTATTATATCCAAAAAAATGATAGGAACCTCTTTCATTCTTACATCGTCTGCAAGTAGGTCCTTCAGAACCTCTCAAAAACTAGATTCCAGGATATTATTCTTGGCATATGTGGCATATTTGGTCAAATTACAAGCTATCTATATTTTATCGAAATCTTTTATTTAATGAAATCATGTTTTCATCAAAATTAATATGATATTTATCAGTTGGACCATGTGGAGAATGATTTGGAAGAGTATAATTTCTTCTCAAATGTACTTGATTTTTAGCACCATGAGATTCCCTTGCCAAGTTTGAAACATGTGGAACAGATCTATGACAAGGACTTTCCAAATTTAGGGTCTACATTTCTGGAACCTAAGAGGATGATAAGGTTTATTTAGCATAAATTTTTTTTAAATTTAATGTCAAACTAATTTGAAATGAATAAATGAAAAAAAAAATCAAATCCATTCAATATTTACATTTGTTTGGCGATGTAGATGAAGGGTGCGAGAGGGTTTCTCTTCAATTCTAACATCAGTGGATAGAAAATTTGGGGAGTTAGTTTCTATGCCTCTATTAAAATGAGTTGTTTACTATTTTAACAAAATAAATTTCATCATAGAACTAAATGTCCAACCAATAAAGATATAAATTGTAAAACAAATCAAATACACTGAAAATTACATTAGTTTGACAATTTTATGTTTTGGATTCCATTTCTCCAACCTCATTAGATAAAATAATGTTCTATAAAAGGTAATAAAATACAATGTAAAACTAACAATAAATGAAAAAATGAGGAAAATATCAAATTCATTCAACATTTACATTTGGTTGGTGATCTGGATGAAAGTTATGAGATGGTTCCTCTTCACTTATAACCTCAGTAGATGGAACATCTACGAAGTTAATTTGTATCCCTCTATTGAAATGAGTTGTTTCATGTTTGAAGAAAATAAAGTATCCAACAAAATGCATGTACAACCTACTAAAAATTCAAAAAATGAAAAATTAAATCAAATACATTGAACATTTACATTAGTTTTCTGATTTGATTGTCAACGAGAATGTAGTGGAAGGCTATGACATGCTTCATCTTCAATTCTTAGATTAGTAGATGGAATACTTGGGGATTTAATTTCTAGAATTTTATTAAAATGAGTTGTATCCTATTCCAAGAGAAGAAAATATGTTATAAGTTTAGTAAAATAGAAATTGTAAATAGAGGAATCTAATAAAACAACCACTATTGCAGTAACCATCAAAATATCATTGTGTTACCTCCATTTTTCCGTGCGAAATTCTATCAGGGATGACTGATTATGTTCACGGGACAACATTATTTTGAGAAGGGGAATCAGATGATATCATGTTTCGACCAAATGGCTCAAAAATATCAAACAAATGGCCAATGAAACTATCATCCAAGTCATCACATACAATGTCATCATTGCCTCCACCATGGATATTTTACAACCTTTGACCTTGCTCAAAAGATGAAATTGCAGAGACAGAAGGGTTAGGGTGAACATTTTCATCCACGTTGTCAATATGAGGTTCTTCCCTATTGCGAGATTTTTCCGCAATATTATGAAACATTTTAGGAGAGCATCGAACAACAAAATTATGTTGACAAGGAGCATATTCTCTCAATAACCTATCAAGGGGAAATGTTATTTCAATGATATCATCCATAGTGTGATACTTACGAGGAATCATAAAATCATGTTTAAAGAGTGGTTTGACTCTTTATTATATGATATGTAGATCTCCTATGCTCATTTATTTTGTCCTTATTTTGTTGATATCGTAAACGACGACTTTCATTAGACCTGCCACGCGATGCTGGTGACAGCTTCCATTTTCTTGTACACTTTCTTGTGCCTTCAGATGACATGTATACAATGAATAATAATTTTTTTTATTATGGAACAATAAACATGGAACATATAATAAATCCAATATAAATAAACCCAGAAAAATTAAAAAGGAACACTTTTTTTTTTTCCAACCATATAAGTTATGAAAACATAAAAGGATTTTTCCAAATGCATAAAAAGAAAAATGGATTTTTTCAAATTGCTAAAATATAAAAGGCTAAAATTTCATGTCTCATATTAGAATTGTAATGGGAAACCCATATAACTGGAAAAAGGTACTATAATAATTATATGAATTGGAAATATATCTAAATATTTGGAACTATATACCATCAAAATATAAATGTAAATACTAAAATGTACCTAAAGAAATAACATTGTTTGAGAACCAATGAGAAAAAATGAATGCAAACACCATGTATAAAATAAGTCACAATAATTATAATTATAAAAAAAACAATAGTGGATAGCATCGAAACACATTCAAATGCAATTAAAAGAACTAAATGGGACATAAAAAGAAATATTTTCGAGAAAATTGCAATGGGATTCAATATTCAACATACGATACATACACATATAGAAGAAATCCCAACAATAGCCATATAAATATACTTAGAATTATAGTTTTAAAGTCTTAGCATACATACTCAAAGTATGTAAAGTAAAAATAAAATGGAAATATTTTCCACAACCACAAAGAAAATATAAAATGAAAATATATATATAAGAAATCCTAACATGACTAATAGCCTAAGACTCCATGTCCATATCTAATGGTGGAATCTCATCAATAAAATCCATACAAGGTGCAATTGCAAAAACATTTACAGACTCAATCAAATCGTTGCACTCCTGCAGTGTTGGAGACCAAAACCCACACATCTGTTGATTAGTTGAATTATCAATAACTGTTGGAAAACATAGGCTAGTATTCATGTTATATAATAAGAAAGGAACTTCACTACAGTTACACATAAGAACCACACCTTGGACTATTCGAAATGGAAGATAACCAGGTCATTTTCTATTTATATATGTAGAAATTTATTCCAACAACTTCCATCTGAAGCCCCCATCACCCTAAAAGTAGTCAATTCTTCGTTCAACACATGGGTGGCCAAATTGGAAATTATTTATTTCTTCAATTGACCATACAAAAGTTGAGCCATCATTGATAAGACATATCAACTGATTCTTGCATATTTCTAATGACATACACCATATGTCAGTGACTGGAACAAATGAAAAACCCCATTCATTTTTTATTACATCAAAATAGTAGATTGTATACCCATATCGAGGATAATATTCATACTCTGTGTCTAGATAGAGCCAAAACAAATTTAGTTTATAAATAGTCCATTCTAAGGGGGTGAAGTACCACCAAATGGAATATAAAACCTTCGCCAAACCCTATCAAGACTACTATAAGCATAAAATCTAGACTGCATTCTATCATAGTTATGTTTTAGAACAACCTAGTCATATTTGTTGCTGCTTACATTTTCCAATAACGAAAAGAATCCCCAATCTCCAATTCGTATTCGCCCAATGTTTTTTAATGTCTTTGTGAATGGATTCATTACAAAATAGTTTCTTGAATGGGATAATTCTATTGGTAAGGATAAAACTACCATTGGTCCAATAGTAGATTCTACTTTGTATCTTGAATCTATGCATCGCAAATGAAAATGAGATATGCATCCATTCTAATTAAGATATTCAACAGAAAAATAATTCTCTTCATTATTGAGGAAAGGAACCATAAATCCAAATTAATTTGTACACACATGCTTGCAACAAAATAAGAAAGAAGGGTTTTACAAAAAATTCTTCCATTTCTTATAAACAGTGCTAAACTTTATCAGAACCGATAAAGGGAGATAGAGGAAGACAATTTCAAGAATTTCAAATGGAATCCAACTCCAAATAGTGGGATCAATGATAAAACAAGGAAATAACCTAACATAAAATAAAATACACATGATATCACTAAAACAAATTTTAAATTTTTTTTTTCACAAATTCGGATGCTAATTTTATTCAGAAAAGAAAGGGGAGACAAGGCTCCAGGATTACAAGGGGGTATTGGCAGGAAGAAAGCCAAGAGTCGAAATTTTTTGTATCGATTTTTCCTCTACATCTGACTAGTTTAACAGTGAGGAAGAGAGTGGAAGTGTAGATTCTAATAAACTGTAATAATAATAGACTAACTTTGCATTCCATAATTAGAATTTAAAAGGATGGTGAGGTTGCCGCCCATTGAAGTCTTCATTCGATTCATATGATTGCGTTGTGCCAAACAAGATTTGAACATCGTGAGCAGTAAATCTGGATAGAGGCGTTGTATTCAGGGACGCAATAGGAACTAGAAAGGGCAGTGATACGCAAGGTGCGCTGGTTGTTTTGAAACAGAGGTCCAAGAAGTGTAGGAAGACAGAGATCAAAGGATGTGTGAGAGCGCTCAATGGGTAAGAGGAGGTCTCAAACAAAGGTGGGTGCGCGGTGGATAAAGGACTATCACAGATAGAGTGAGTTTTTGAGAGAGCAGAGATTATATCTGTGGGCATCTTACTGAAGGGATAAGGAATTGTAGATTGTGGCTTTGCAGAGGGTCTGAGCATGAATTTTCGAAGATCGAGAGTAGATTTTTGCTGAGGGTAGAGGTTACATAGAGAAAGAAGTTTGTTCATGGCAAGAAGAAGAACTGATTTGAACCATTGCACCGGAGATTTCCAATAGAAAGAGAACAGGCTCTGTTTTCCCTTTTATCAGCTTCTTTGTTGAGGGTTCGAAGCACATGATAGAAGAGATTTCCTTGCATCTGTTGATCAATGGTTTGGCAGCGCTCTATGATTTTCTAAAGAATTAATTTGGGGGCTTTCTGAGTGTGAATCATCAGATTGATGACAATGGCAGAATATCCAATGATAACAGCTGTGTTGATGCCGAGTTTCTAGAGCTGAAGAAGGCCTTGGTAGAGAGCTAAGGCTTCTGCTCTATTATTGGATAAGGTTTCAATGCCCCATTCAAAATCCAATAAAACATTACCATTGCCATTGCAGATGAGCCCTCCAGCCCCAGCCATTCCTAGGTTGGACTTGGAGGCCCCATCAAAGAAGAGGTAGTGAGAATTACAGTTTCCTAGCCGTCGAGCAAATTCTTTTTCTTTCATTCGGAGTTTCCAACTATACCTGGTACTGTTTCTATTACTGGGCTTACTTCCGCTTTGGGCTATAATGTTTCTATCTAGAAGATAGCCTATGTAATTCCTTTCTTCTACCTGGAGGTCCATCGTGCTCAAATGTCCTTGACATTTTGTGGATAGGGCTTCCAAATTAAGACTCCAGGCTTTATTGTAGAGATTTCTGACGCTGGTTTCTTTTCCTTTGAAGATCATGCGATTTCTTGCCAACCAGATGTTCCAAAGAAGGGTACAGGGCAGGGCATTCCACACCCTTCGAGCAATGTTGTTCTTTTTTTTCCTCCACGGGTAGCTTTTTTTCCATATGTGCAGTGCTTCAATAATGCTAGTGCTAGGCTCCCAAGGGAAATCATGACTTTGGAAAGCTTCCTTCCAGCATGCTACATCAAAAGGGAATTTTATGAACAGATGTTGGCTTGTCTCTTCATCAGATTGACAGTTAGGACAGCGAGAAGGCCTAATTATTCCTCGCATTCTAAGGTTCTCAGAGGTGAGGACTTTCCCTCTTAGGAGGAGCCAAAGGAAAAATTTTATTTTTGGGAGAGATTCTGCCTTCCAGACCAATCTCCATTGCGCCCAAATAGAACAGGGGGAAACAATATTGCAGATCTATTGGTAGGCAGCCTTTATGTTGTAATTAGTGCCAGATGGATCCCATCGAAAGTCATCAGCAGCAAAGTGGATTGAAGGAGCTATACCGTGAAGATGGGTTTGCAGATTGTTGAGGCTAGTTTCTAAGTCTGCTGGTATGCAGGGGAAGGTCCAGCCTTTCCAAATATGAGTGTGGGCATCCCAATGAGAGATCTGGTCCAGAGTTTGGATTCCTATATTGTGAAAAAAATCTAGAATCTGTTGCGTTCCATGCCATCGATTTATGTTCTGTTGCCTCATTATTTTATCTTCCCCAATCCTTATGTGGCTGCCACCTTTGGGCACTTTGGAGGTATTTTGTTCAAGAAAGGAAATGGCTTTCTTACACATCCTCCATATTTTAGAGCATGTTCTATTAGGGAGTTCAAGATCCAAGAGCTAGTGCCTTGGAGAGCCAAGGTATTTTTTTTCAAGAACAGTCTTCCACTAGGCGTTCTTACCAGTAATGAGTCTCCAAACAAGTTTTCCAGCAAAGACAAGATTTAGAAGTTTAGGAGATTTGATTCCTAACCCTCCTTTCTCATGCGGTTGGATGATCCGCTTCCAGCTGACCAAGTTATATTCTTTTGTTTCAGTTCTCCCTTCTTGCCAAAGAAATTGACGGAGGAGAGCATCCATTTTAATATGAAAGTTGGCAGGTGCTTGCATGAGCGTAAAACAATACAAGGGCAGGGAAGAGAGGCCTGCTTTGAGAAGAATGAGGCGCCCTGCTGGATTAAGCCAAGAGGTGCCCCATTGCTTAATCTTCTATTTCATTTTGTCAATAATAACTTCCCAGGCAGCAGCTTTCAGGTTTCCAGCACTGACTGGCATGCCCAGATATGTAAAGTGCTCCCAATCCAGCTTACATGGAACTCCAAAAATATTAGCAATTCTGTGAATAATTTGTGCCGAAGCGTTCCACCCATATATGCAGCTCTTGTGGTAATTTATCAATGCTCCGGAGTAGCTCATTAATTGATCTAGTAGAACTTTGAATCGGCTGGCTATAATAGGTGATGCTCCCCCCATTAGAAGAGTATCATCGGCAAACTGGGAATGATTGATATTCTTGACTCCATTATCAAATTTAATTCCTGAAATGAGGCCCACGTGTCGGTTGAAGTCCAGAGCTCTGCTGAAGGATTCAGCCATCAGGATAAAAAGATAAGGGGAAAGAGGACAGCCTTGTCTTATTCCTCGAGAGGATTGGAAGGAAGGACCAGGTCTACCATTAATAAGAGGGGAGATCCATGGACCAGAAATGCAGGCTTTAATAAAGTTGATGAAATTTGTGGCAAATCCCATTTTTTCTAGAACCGCAAATAGGAAGGAGTGCCGGACACGGTCAAAGGCATTGGCTAAGTCTAGTTTTAAGATGAAGCCTTTCTCATTTCTTGCTTGACTAGAGTGTATAGCCTCTTGGACAAGAAGGATGGAAACTGAGATTTGTTTATTGGCCAAAAAACCCCCTTGATTTTCAGAGATGAGAGAAGGGAGGAGAGGTTTAAGGCGAGTAGCCAAAATTTTTGTCAGGATTTTGTAAGATGAATTACACAGTGATATGGGTCGGCAACGAGAAAAGGACATGGGTCGATTTTCTTTAGGAATGAGTGCAAGATGGGTGGCATTGGTGAATCCTCCAATTTTGCATTTGCGCTGAGTCCATCTTAGCATCTTGATAAAATCTTTTTTAATTATTCCCCAGTAAGTTCTGTAGAAGCAGATTGGGAAACCATATGGACCTGGGGCTTTATCTGGCTGAAGCGTCCAAATGGCATTTTGTATTTCTATTTCAGTGATTTCTTTAGTCAAATCTGCATTGATTTCCTCGTTGATTCCTCTGGGCATGTGCTATAGGAAGTTGCGGCAGTCCTCTGTTTCCTTTGTTTCTATTAAGAGAGAGTGGTAGTATGTTGAAGCTGCTTGTTTGATGGCTGCTTGGGTATTTTGGGGGAGGCCTTCCTCATCATTGATCATGGTAACATTGTTTTTTACTTTCCTGACAGTTGCTTTCTTGTGGAAGAAAGCAGAGTTTTTATCTCCTCCATGAAGCCAAAGTTGCCTGGACTTTATTCTCCATTTCTGCTCTTCTTCTCGGTTGGCACGGTACAACTGATAATATAAGTCACTTTCAAGTGCTTTATCCTCTTGGGAGAGCCCATTCTCCTCTATTTTTCTGTGGTTTTCTCTCAATTTTTTTTTTATATCAGCTTTGATATTTTCTGGTTCTTTATAATGCTGCTTTACCCATTCCTTCAAGGAATATTTTTCATTTTTCAATTTACATTCCCAGATGTAACCTGGTGATCCTTCTACATGGTGCTGCCAAGCTTCTTTAACTATCTGATCCACAGTTGGATTGCTGCGCCATAGAGAGCTGTATTTAAAAGGCAGCGGTCCCAAGGGGCAGTGAGTCTCAAGGACAATGCTGGTGGGATAATGATCAGAAGCAAGATAAGGAAGAATTTCAGCATAAGCTATGGAGAAGTCAGAGAGGAGGCTGGTGTTTATCAGAATTCTGTCCAGCCGCTCCATTATATTATCCTTGCCCAATCTGCGTTTTTTCCAAGTATACCTCCTATTTTTTGGAATGATATCAACTAGGTCATGTTCTTGCATGATGTTCTCCAGCTTTGCTCTATAAGGATCAAAAGTAAAGACACCTCCTCTTTTCTCATTGGTGTGTAATATAAGGTTGAGGTCTCCCCCAAGAATGATATTGCTATTGTTTTCAGCTTGGATGTCTTCTTGTAGAGTGGCCCAGCACTGCTACTTATCTCTGAAATGGTTCGGTGAGTAAATATTATAGATGACTATTTTTTTTTGCTCTGCTTGCTTTTCTAATGTGACTTTAACCCAAAATTGAGTGATAGTGTTGGATGTGCATGTCCAAACATTTTTGTTCCAGATTGTGGTGATTCCTCCGGAAGCTCCTCTTGCTTCACTAATATGTCCATCATAATGTCTGAGTTGATTGATAGTGCCTTTTATCTCTTGCAGTCTCTGTTTTGTCTCCTGAATCATTAATATTCCTGGCTTCTCATGATCTAGAAGATCCTTCACGGAAGCATTTTTAGAGTGGTGCTCCAGACCCCTACAATTCCATGATATGAATTTTATCATTGAGTAAGTGGGGTTCGGAGGGATGCTCGTCCCCCTTTCTCTGTTTGTGCTGTTTCTTTGCTATTTTGGCTCAAGATATAAGTTTCTATGGGATTTTGTGTTCCCATAGCAATGTCTTTTTGGGCATTCTCATTCCGTTGTTGTTTACTAGTCTTTCTGCCAGGTCCTTTTTTATGAGATTATGAATTAACCCCATGTTCTTTCGAGGAACTCCTAGTTAATCGGGATGAAAGGGGATTAAGGGAGTGGGAAGGGGAGGATTGAGAAAGGGAAAATAAGATGGGGGGATCGTTTTCAAGGGAAATTGGTGGATCATTTTCAGGAAGAGAAAGGGCGCTAAAGGGGTTTAAAGAGTTCAGAGGAGGGTCAGAAGGTGGGCACGGGTTTGTAGGGCCTAGGGAAGAGGAGGAGGGAGTAGCAGCTGAGGGAGATGTCTTGGGAGGATCAGAAGAGGGGGCTGATTTGGAGGGTGCAGCTTTGGGCGGGGTAGCTTCATGATTTTCTCTCTGGCCAGCTGCAGTCCTTTTTTTTTTTACGATTTCCCATTGTTCTTCTGATTGAGCAGGTTCAACATTAACTAATTTAGAGCAAAGATTGGCAAAATGGCCATATTCATGACATACCTTGCATTTAAAGGGAATTTGTTCGTAATCCAGTTGTTGAATGTGTGTCCAGTCGTCTACCTTTAACTTGATTGCCTCTAGAAGACCCTTGCCAAGATCGAATTCAACGCATATACGAGCACATGCCTGCATATTATCTTTGGGCTTGCTCCGATCAATGTATTTCCCGACAACATTGCCAATAGCACGAACCGAGTCATCCCCCCAGCAGTGGAGCGGGAGATGCGGCAGCCTTACCCAAACCGGGATAGCATTAGGGACATCCAGCTCGGGGTCAAAATTTGGAGTCCATTTTTTTAAATATAGTCCACGTGAGTCCATGAAATAAGATCCATTTCTAAAAATTAAGTCCTTGTCTGCTCTTGATTCAAAATGGAAGGTATAGTAGCCTTTTCCGCAGAATCAAATGGAGATTTTACCATTAACTTTGTCTGCCCAGTTCCTTTCTATCCAACGTTGAACTGTTTTTGGAGAAGGCCATAAGCCAGTGAATTGACCGATGAGTCCCCATTCGGCTAAGGCGAGCGCAGTCATTAGGGGAAGAGTAGGAGGAAGCTCGACTTCTTGTAACCCATCTAGTTTCTTAACAAACTTCGAAAGATCAGGTCGAGGTCGCTGAGGCTGAAGAGTTTTAACCAGAGCGGAGAAGGCTTCTGCAGTAGATTGATCGGGAGAAACCTCCGAAGCAACGTCCGGAGAGCCCATGACGGACCTTGAGAGAGAGAAGCAGTCGAAGGAGGCTAGAGAAAAAGCACAGGCTGAGCGCGCAACATCCCAAGCAGCAAATAAATGCTAAGACTCCAAACGCACAGGGGGGGAGCACAACATCAGATGACCCTGCACCAAGAAAAGGCACGCAGACCTCCAGCTCAGCGAGGGAAACAGAGAAAGAGTGAGAAAAAAATCGCTCAGCAGATAAACGCCTCACGACAGGGTCAAAGCACCGCGCAAGGAAAGCATAAAAAACTCGGGAAGGAGACCCCGCACCAGGGAATAGAGCCCCTCAACGAAGCCAAGAAGCCACGGGAGGCCTGCGGCCTCAGGCGTAGGGGAAACTAGCAACCAGGCCTAGGTCAAGCGCCATCGCCACTCCATACACTACTTCATATGGAGTACATTCGGTAGTAAATTTTTTTTAATTAATGGTGTATAGAATTAAAATTAAGATACATAAGGAATTTTCTATCTACAAATATAGTAAAATTCACATATATGTTGGGCATTGGGTTCAACGCACCCTGTGTGTTTCGTGACATGGACTAACTGCCTCTCGTGGATCCTAACTTTGGTGATTGTAGCGAAGACTAATGCCTGCAGGTTTTGGTCTAGCAACAATCGTGATTCCAAAAATTGGTATCAGAGCAACAGGTCTCGAGTTCGAAACTCACCCGGCTCACATTGGGGGGGAGATTGTTCGACATTGGGTTCAATGCTCCCCGTGTGTTTGGTGACATGGACTAACTACCTCTCCTGGATCCTAACTCTAGCGATTTTAGAAGAGACTAATTCTTGCGAGTTTTGGTCTAACGACAATCATGATTCTAACAAAATACATAATTTATAAAATCATTTGAGCCATAAGAACATTACTACAATAGTTGAAAGTTTGTAGATGGATATTGCTAGTGACTAGTAAATTGACGTGTTAGAGATTGTATGAGAAGAGTTTTTTAGGTAGATATTTGTATTGTAGTTTGTTTTTAATTAGCATAGATTCTTTGTGGCTCAAATATGAAAACAAGATGAAACATGGCCTATAATGTTTGAGATGAGTTCATGGGACCTAGTTTGAAAATGGACTAAATGTGTTTTACAAGAGCATGAAGGTTATGGCCTTCAGTGTAGTGAATGATTGATATAAAAAATAATGGAGGTGGCCACCTCTAGTAGGTTGGTGCCTATAGCAGGTGGTTTTTATCTAAAAATGGTTTCTAGCTTATATCCAATGTTCTCATGGTTTATTTGTTTCTATTATGGATTATTTATGCATTTACCATTTATTTGTCATGTGATATGTGTAGATATTATATTTATATGTTTTTTTAACAATCATAGATTGATATATTAAAATAAAGAAAGGGGAAAACTTACAATTCAGTGATCCACTGCACAATAACTATTGACCCCCACTCTTAAGTATTTTCAAGGTCCTAACATATCCTTCAAACTATTGATAAGTTTGTGGCACATTAATTTACTTGATTCACCCTACATAAATTAACAAATTATAATTCTAAAAGACCACACATAATATCATTCATAGCTTTAGAATTATTCTCAATATTTTCCTTTCTAGCTTTATTAGTTGGTGGAGTTGCATGATATTGGTAACCATCTAACCAAATTTTCCAAACCTATATACCAAGAGACATTAGATAGGTTCCCTTCTAAATATTCCGAAAGGAATAACTATTTCCATTGAACAACCACATTTATATATATATATATATATATATATATATATATATATATATATATATATATATATATATATATATATATATATATATAGATATATATATATATATATATATATATATATATAAACAATGTTGTGAATTGCATAAATTATGTCTATCTAGATTCCATTTGGTTGGATTGATTACTTAGACTAATTGGAAATATATTTTAAATTTTTTTTTTTGGATTAACTGTTTTATCTAGATTTTTATGAGCTTTGCTAATGCTGAGATTTTATTCATATTTGATGAAACTGATTTTTTAGATTGAAAGTTTGCATTAAAGAATATTTTTCATGGAAAAATATTATTAACAAAAATTTTGTATAAAATCACAAAAAAGTTGTATAAAATGAACTATCAATTATTCTTACAGTCAAAAATTAAATTTGTTAACAAAGGACTTTCTTTGTCTGATTGAAATGAATAATGTGTCCTATATTGACATCTTTTCATATGATTAGGAAAGCACGATTTTACTAGGAAATAGAGTAATTCAAAAAACTTCTTGGAAATAAAGTGAAATTAGTTGTTTTGTACATTGATATTTTGATTAAAAAAAATGGAAATTTGAAAAATATTTGTTAGTGAAAAGAAAAATCCTGTCAATATATGAAATAAAAGTATAAGCGTGTTCAAGTTGGTTATGAATTTGTTACTCTAACAAGTATAAAATAAGGCATGAATAGAATTATTGTGATAAACAAAATTGATCACAATGTTGGCCATTTTAAGTTAATTGTTTATGTTGATAATATTATAGGTCATATCAGTAATAATATAGTGATTAATGCTTTGTTTCTTATAGATTATATAAAAAAAGTATGGTTTTATAAATTTAAATATTTAAATTATAGGAAATTGCAAGAGAGGATAGTTAATAACATGGTTATAGGCTTCTCAACAAATTCAACCAAAATATTTTGTTAAAAATATGGTTTATCTTCTTTTTTAAGGAAAAATGATGAAATTATTACTCATCATGATATATGTATACCAATGTGTCATTCATTATGTTTAGGTAAATCATTTGAAAGTCTTTCAAAAATTTCAAAGTGGAAAAATAATAGGTGCCAAGTTCTAAAAATAATAGTGCTAAAATAATAATTCTACAAGTTTGCATTTGAATTATTATTTTTTGAAAAATGGGCTAATAAATTCCAAATAATATATCTATCAAACCACATATTAGTTATTTTAAATTCTTTAGTTACTTGGATGTATATTCTACATCGAAACAGAAAAAAATTAGAACCCAAAAGTCCAAAGTTCTTATTTGTGGGTTCTAGTGAAGAATTGAAGAGAAATGGTTCATATGATCTGGTAACTAAAGAAACCTTTGTAAGAATAGATAAAAATTTTCATCAACTTTTTCAATTCATAGATTCACCTCTTCACATTTTTGAAGATTAAGGTGATAATATTGATCATTATTTTTATAAATAAAAAATGTAGTGTTATCAAAATTTATGAACACCAAAATAGGAAACATGGAAGTCCACTTATGATAAAGGTATTACAAATCAATGAAGTAGTATCATTTGAGGAATATAGAAGAAATAACTTGATTGTAGACAATCCATAGATGTAAAATATGATGTAGTGTTGAAGAACCAAAATTATATGATGCAGTTGCTAAAAGAATTTTACTGTCCATTCTTGGCACAATTAATAATTAGTCAATATTGTATAATGTTTTATAAAAAAACATAATTATAATTATAATTAAATATATTGAAACTTTTTAATAAATTAAAAAACATTACAAAATATTATTTTAATAATTAAAAAAGAAATACAAGATATTGAACAATGGTTGTTGAAATATCAATGGTATGGTAAGTGTGACCATTCTAAACATTGTCACATCAATCTTCAAAGAGTTTTACAATTAGATGACTACAACAATAATGAGATGACTTGTTAAAGTAACTATTTCTATGTTATTTAATTAAAATTATAGTATTAAACTCAAACGGAAATTTCAAAGTTTTTAGCCCAATTCAACAGAATTTGGTAACTTTGTTTATTTTCATGTTGGATGGCTAGCTCATGTATAGAAGGGAATGGAGACAAAACATCGTTGGAAAGTCCAAAGTTCTTATTTGTGGGTTCTAGTGAAGAATTGAAGAGAAATGGATCATATGATTTGGTAACTAAAGTACCCTTTGTAAGAATAGATAAAAAATTTCATCAATTTTTTCAATTCATAGATTCACCTCTTCACATTTTTTAAGATTAAGGTGATTATATTGATCATTATGTTTATAAAAAAAAAATGGAGAGTGTTATCAAAATTTATGAACAAGAAAATAGGAAACATGGAAGTGCACTTATGATAAAGGTATTACAAATCAATGAAGTAGTATCATTTGAGGAATATAGAAGAAATAACTTGATTGGAGACAAGCCATAAATGTAGAATATGATGTAGTGTTGAAGAACGAAAATAATATGATGCAGTTGCTAAAAGAATTTTGTTTTCCATTCTTAGTACAATTATTAATTAGTTAATATTATATTGCGACATGTAGCTTTGAATTGGTATGTACGCAATTCTCCATATTCCATAACGATGGAATGCGTTTTTGAATACCGGTGCATGTGAAGAAAGATTCTATGTTTTCTTCATTTTATGTTTTTGTTCTACATTTTTGTCATTGGCTGCATGGATATGGTCTACAATTCTGTCATTTTTTGCATACATATGGTTCACAATAGTCTGTTTAAAGAAGGATATGAGGAATGTATGAGGCGACGGGGCCTGGTCGAAGTTATGAAAAGTCTCTATAGGTCTTTGTCTAAGTTTATTCTATTCTACATGTCCAGCATGTTTAAATTTTTTAGGGTGGGGAGATGTCAAGTCATACCAGCCTTTACTCTTATTTCAAAATGGTCCAGTTTTAACTTGTAGAACAGTAATTTTGTGTATCCTTTTTCGTATCTTAAGATATTGGAAATCACGTGTATGGGTCATAATGATGTTAATGTTGTTGGGGGTTGGAATATGAGGTTGTGTTGTCACCCGGTTAGTTGTTTAACTTATTTCCTTAAGTCTCCTTTAGTGAGTCCTCTTGGGAAGGGAGACTCGGTCAGATGGAAAATGGGTAAATGGATTTGGGATGGTATGGTCACTAGTTTGGTTATGTCTTTGGTCTTATTTCTCCCTTGTCGTTTTATCTAGTATTTTGAGTTTACTATCCAAAAGTACAGGTACACTCTCAATTCAGTTAGGAATTTTGTACACTCTTCAGCATCTTCCCACTGCTCTTGGTGGAAAAATGACCTAGTTTAATTGCCGATTTATACTCAATTCAGATGTTTTAATTTTTATTTTCTACAAGTCTTCCAGGCAAACCATTCTAGATAATATTGTTGGAAGACTGCTCTCTAAAACCTATGGCCAAAGGAAACAAGGGAAAAAAAGACACCAAGGAAAAATGAAAGGCCAAAGTCTTAAAACCTTCAGCCAAGCGATGCAGGAAGTAAAGCTAAGAAGCTATGGAAAATTTGTTTCAATCTTATTCCAAGGAGACACCATGTTTCATTAAGTACCTTATTCATGGATAGGAGGGTAAGGCTAGAACCAAGCTCGAGGAAGAAGAGGATATTGCTCAGGAAGAAATCAACCAAATTATCACTCACCCTCGGCACACTTGAGGTAGAATTTCACTATTTAATCATTTTATCTGAACATATTGGTTGATGAAATGCCTTTTGGTCAACGCATTAATGTCGGGTCAAGAAGTTGGGGGTGATCCAGAAGCTGCAACAAATATGGCTGAAATCAACAAATCTATTCAGGAAATGAACCTTCGGTAGCATCATCAGTATGTTCACCTTGAAATAATGGTTAAGGACTTACAATCCATGAAACAGGGTGATATGTCTGGCTCCAGTGTCAAGGATCCGGCTCATGTTGAGTCAAATGATGATTGAGAAATGATCAGTTTTTAGTTTTTTGTTAATATTAGCAGATAGATTTTAATTAATCTTATGTTTATGTTTGAAAATATTGATACTGATATAAGCTATTTGAAGCATACCTGGCTTCCCTTGAGGCCTAAAGTGGTATATTCTGACCTGCTTTTATTTATAAATAAAAAATAGCAAGGCTCTACTAAGTTTACTATATATATATATATTAAAAAATAATAATAATGTTTTAAAACAAATTTGAAAATATTATTTTAATAATTTAAAAAGAAATACAAGATTTGAACAATGCTCGCTGAAATATCAATGGTATGGTAAGTGTGACCATTCTAAACATTGTCACATCAATCTTCAAAGAGTTTTACAATTAGAAGACTCCAAAAACAATGAGATGACTTGTTAAAGTAACTATTTACTATGTTATTTAATTAAAATTATAGTATTAAACTCAAACGGAAATTTCAAAGTTTTCAACTCAATTCAACAGAATTTGGTAACTCTGTTTATCTCCATCTTGGATGGTTGGCTCAGGCATACAAGGGAATGGAGATAGAATAACTTGGATGGTTAGCTCATTTATACCAGAGAATGGAGATAGAACAACGTTGGTTGGATTTCACATAGAAGCTAATATAATCATATGTGAAATGAACAGAACACTGGGTGGGATAAATAAATTCCAGCAATGGTTAATCTGAAAGAACTAGATCTATAAATGAAAATGAACCAAAAAATGGTAAAATATCTTGGAAGAAGGGTGGACATTCAAGGTATCACATCTATATAGAAAAACTCTTGTTGGGTGGTGAAAAATCTACATGAAACGGACATGATCAATAGAATTAGAATTAGATCAAAATCAAGAAACTTAGAGCTGGGCTAGAGAGCCAATCTCTAAGGAGTCTGTGATCAATAGAATTAGATCTGCGTAGCACCGTGGATCTCAAAATCAAGAAACTGGAGCTAATCTCCAAGAACCTGGCTTGAGACAATATGTGGAGAGTGTGAGTGCTGCCCCTAAACACTACTTAGACTAATTGTATATATATTTTAAATCATTTTTTGTGGATTTATTGTTTTATCTATATTTTTATTAGATTTACTAATGTTAAAATTTTATTCATATTTGATGAAACTGATTTTTTACATTGAAAGTTTGCATTAAATAATTTTTTTCGAGAAAAAATATTATTAATAAAAATGTTGTATAAAATCACAAAAAGGTTTTATAAAATTAACTATCAATTTTTCTTATAGTAAAAAAAAAAAAAATTTGTTATCAAAATATTTTCTCCTCATTGAAATAATTAATGTGTGATATATTGACATCTTTTCATATGATCAAGAAATAGTGATTTACTAGGAAATAGAGTAATTCAAAAAAAAATCTTGAAAATAAAGTGAAATTAGTTGTTTTTTACATTGATATTTTGATTAAAAAAAAGAATATTTGAGAAATGGTTGTTAGTGAAAACAAAAAAAATAAATCCTATTAATATATGAGATAAAAGTATAAGCTTGTTCAAGGTGGTTATGAATTTGTTACTCTAACAAGTATAAAATAAGCCTTGAATAAAATTATTGTGATAAACAACATTGATCACAATCTTGGTCATTTTAAGTTAATTATTTAAGTTGATTAAAAAATATGGTTTTATAAATTTAAATATTTAGATTATAGGAAATTGCATTAGAAGATAGTTAATAACATGGTTATAGGCTTCTCAACAGATTCAACCAAAATATTTTGTAAAAAATATGTTTTATATATTTTTTTAAGGAAAAATGATGATATGATTATTCACAATAATATATCTAGACCAATGCATCATTCATTATGTTTTGGTAAATCATTTGACAGTCTTTCAAAAATTTCAAAGTGGAAAAATAATATGTGCCCTAAACACTTATAGAGTTATTAAATTGTACAAGTATGCATTTGAATTATTATTTTGTGAAAAATGTGCTACTAAAAGCCAAACAATATCTCTATGAAACCACATATTAGTTATTTCAAATTCTTTGGTTACTTAGATGTATATTCTACATGGAAACAGTAAAAAATTAGAACCCAAAAGTCTAAAGTTATTTGTGAGTTCTAGTGAATAATTCAAGAGAAATGGTTCATATGATTTGGTATCTAAAGTACCCTTTGTAAGAATAGATAAAAAATTTCGTCAATTTTTTCAATTCATTGATTCATCTCTTCACATTTTTGAATATTAATGTGATAATATTGATCATTATTTTTATAAATAAAAAATGGAGAATGTTATCAAAATTTATGAACAAGAAAATAGGAAACATGGAAGTCCACTTATGATAAAGGTATTAAAAATCAACGAAGTTGTATTATTTGAGGAATATAGAAGAAAAAACTTGATTGGAGACAAGCCATAAATGTAGAATATGATTTAGTGTTGAAGAACCAAAAGAATATGATGAAGTTTCTAAAAGAATTTTGTTTTTCATTCTTGGTACAATTAATAATTAGTTAATATTATATAATGTTTACAAGAAATTATCATTTTCATTTTAATTAAATATATGAAAAAAAAAAATTAATACATTTTTAAAAATATATATAAAATATATTTTTAATAATTAAAAAAAAATACAAGATATTGAACAATAGTTGCTGAAATATCAATGGTATGGTAAGTGTGACCATTGCAAATATTGTCACATCAATATTCAAAGAGTTTTACAATTGGATGGCTGCAAAAACAATGAGATGACTTGTTAAAGTAATTATTTCTATGTTATTTAATTAAAATTAAAGTATTAAACTCAAACTCAAATTTCAAAGTTTTCAGCCCAATTCAACTGAATTTGGTAACTTTGTTTATCTTCATCTTGGATGGATGGCTCATGTACACAATGGAATGGAGGCAAAACATTGTTAGCTAGATTTCATATAGAAGCTAATATAATGAGATGTGAAATGAATAGAACATTGGGATAAATAAATTCCTGTAATGGCTAATCTCAAAGAACTAGATTTGCAGCTGAAAAAATACTACAAGAGAAAAGGAAATTTGTGAGAGGAAAAAAATGTCACCATAAGCTCATTGGTGAGGGTCAAAAGAGCCTTTGTTACCAAAAACTGAACGTCACCAAAGGTGGTGTCGCTGAAAGTAAAGGTGTTTTGGTGACATTCAAGGTCTGTCACCAATAATGGTTCGTAGTGATGGATAGTGACCGTCACCATTTCATATGAGCAATGTTGATGAACAATAGCCTCTGTCACCAAAAACCTGAAAGTCACCAAAGGTGGCATCACCGAAAGTATGTGTTGTAGTTACATTCAAGGTCTGTAATGAATATTGATTATAATGACGGATAGTGACCGTCACCATTTTGTATTAACAACAACGATTTTTGATGATGGACCTTTCATGGCGATCACTATTGGTGCATATATATGGCGACGTTCGTTGAGTGTCACCATTTCATATTTGGTGAGGGTCAAAATCTATCATGATAAGCTCATTGGTGACATCAAGGTCCGTCATGAATAATGACTATAATGACAAACAATGACCCTCACCATTTCATATTAACAACAATGATTTATGGTGATGGACCTTTCATGGTGGTCACTATTGATGCGTATATATGGTGGCATTTATTTACTGTCACCATTTCATATTTTGGTGAGATTCGAAAAATGTCACCATAAGGTCATTGGTGATTGTCAAAAGAGCATCTATCACCAAAAATTGATCGTTGCCATTCCCTATGAATATCAGGGCACAATGAAATCGAACCACCAACCTCCTTCTTGTAAAGCAGGTGCTCTTCCATTGAGCTGGCACCCTTTAAAGAAGAGATTGTAGAAAAGTTCTTAGCGAGCCACTAACGTAAATAGAGCTAAGAAATGTTTCTTTGTAATAGAGATATTCATGGTCAAATTAAAAAGAAAGTGACTTTTTAGCATCATTGCACTAGTGTTGCTATTACAATATTTTTCCTAAACAATCAACAGAAAAAAACCATTTTCAATTTAGTAGGAGCATGTTGGGAAAATAATTTCACAAGAATACCTAGCATTCAACATTCTGACCCACTAAATAACTTTTACATCCTTTTCAAGTCCTTCAACAAAGGGCTTAAAGTTGGGAACAATGTCATAAAAATACTTCCAGCTATAGAACAAGAATTTTAAGCTTGCCTCTATTGTATGATATGGAAATTTATCCTTCAGACTGAGTTATGAGACACACGACCACTTCACCCTTTAGAAAAAATGCGATTGTAAATGCATGTTAAAATCACTTAGCATAAATATTCTCTTAGTATGGTATTGGATTCTCGGACTAATGTTAGGTTTAAATGTGTCGAAGACTTTATATTTTAACTATGATATGGTGCATGCTAGGCTTCAGGAAAATATATTATTTAGGAATTTCATGTTGGGAAAACTCCAAATCTGTGTCTTGGAAAGCTCAAGTTAAATGGAAATATTTTTGTATAATAGTTGTGAGTCATATGGATGCACATTAATATACATGTTTTTTCCTAAATTTGAATAATTTATGTATTTTTTGGTCAATCAATTTTTTTATCTGGTTTTTATCTAGTTCTGATTCGATTCACATATTTTAGGTTAACCATTTCAATGACTGGTCCAGTTGATGTAACCAAATAGATCATAAAATATAAGGTGGTATATTTGTGTTCATGAGAGGTACATGTTGCATGCATAAGTAAGATGGGAGTTACAAAAATAGTCACATATGCCCAATTGGAAAATTTGAGTGTAGTATATGTAAGAAAATGTGTAAGAGAATCTCCTAAACTTAGAAATAAGAATATTGAGATGTGTCATTGGGGAAAAAAGGTTACAATTACTGGAAATAGCTTCTTTACCAGTAACCATTAGTCCCAGAAGAACCCTCTTCTATAGACATAACCAGAGTTCGGTGAATTTTGGAGAAGAGGCTTCACACATTTAACAGAATAGAAAATCTGAAGTTGAACAACAAAATTTATACTTTGACATCATCAGAGTTTGTAATCGTTAAACAAGATTCATCATTTGTATTGAAGTTGCAAAGAACCATGGAGTATTCAAAAAATTAAGCTTTTGTCAGGCTAATGTTTAAATCTCGGTAATTTTGATTTTAGTTTGATTTTCAAATAGTTTATATAACTTTATTATGTCAGTGTGTGCTACAAAGCATTCCAGTACTTCAATTAGATCTGATGATGTTGAAGTTTGGGCAGCTCTTTCACATGATACGGACTGGCATGTCAACCAAACTACTGTGAGATATAAAGAATTAGATTCCCATCCTTCGCGAAAATATTTTCGGCATGTCTCTTGCCTCAAGTTATTATTTAGCTTCATAAAATTATCGTAGATAGTAAAATATGCAGAGACATATGGCATTACAGAGATGGTTTTACTGTGAGTCTGCACTAAAAATGTCCCAATTAATGGTAATGTTTTAGCATTTCCTTTATCTTTATTTTTTAGGAAAACTAAAGGAAATGTTAAAACATTACAATTAATTGTTTTAGGATATCTAAGGGTGATTCCAACCTCATCGGATTTTGTTGGCATATGTTGTCCTTGATGGAAAACTACTTGATGAAATGAGATTGTTGGCTATATGATGCAGAGTGTTGTCCTTGATGGCAACCTACTTGATAGAGTTGATGACAACCTTCTTGATGAGTTAAAGGGAAGATTGTTGGCAATGTGATACAATGTGTTGACTTTGATGGAACCTGCTTAATGAAGTTGTTCGTGATGGAAACTGACTTGATGAGTTGTTAATAATGTAAATCTGATGTATCTACAGATCTATTCAAAAGTAGCAGAAGAAAGGAATTCATAAAGTGCCAGAATAATGTTGAACAAAGTATGTCACAATGTATACGCGGGTTTGTTAAGGTGAAGTAGCGTATGCACGCGGAAAAGTACGTGCCAAGTCACGTATGCCTAATTTCACTCTAAATTTATAAAACCAGGGGTTCTTACCATGGTATTGACCCATTGTATTGAGTGCTTGAATATATATTTGATCTCGTCCAGGAATACCATTAGAAGTTGTGTCGTTTTGGCTCATGGTATTGACAAAGGCTAAATCTATATAAGGAGAAGAAAATCATAGTGCAAAGGTGGGCAAGTGTCTGGGCTTTAATGAATACTTCACTCTGAAGTATATCTGCATGGTTGAACTCTGTTCTTAATTGATAGATCTGAATCTATGATGCACCTATGAAGATGATGAAGGTTCAAGATCTTTAGATCTAGAAATGATGAATCTCTAGGATGATCATAAAAGAAGTGATGGCGCAAATATGATGAAGAAATTGAAAAATCTAGGTAAGTTCATAGATCTGATCTATTCTACAAAGTTTATCTCTTACAGATCTATACACAGGTTTGGTTCATGAAAAGCACGTGTATACGCGGATCTGATGAAATAAAAGTGCGTATGGGTAGTTGGGGTTTTCTGAGAAATGCACAGATGTATACGCAGGTTCGTTTCATGAAAAGCACGTGTATACGCGGGTCTGATTAATAAAAGCGCGTATGTAATTTGATCTTATGATTACTCAAGGTTGAATGTGTTTCTGCATATCTATTCTGAATTCTGGGTTATCTCTGATATTTACAGTGGTTTCACTATTCTGTTTGAAGCATTGGGTGAAGTATATTTGTTGATAAGCTGTTTGATCCAGTTTGAAAATTGATGAAACATGGTCTGCAGTGGTACTGAGGGTCAAGCCTTCAGTTAGGGGTAGTGGATCCCTTCCAGTAGTAGCTGGTAAAGGAGAGCAGGGGGTAGTAGCTCCCTTCTAGGAGAGGCTGGTAAACGAGAGCAGGGGGTTGTAGCTCCCTTCCAGGAGAGGCTGGTAAACGAGAGAAGGTTGTGGCCTTCTGCAGGTGGGTGCCTGCATGCTGGTATGAGTCTATGATAGTACATGGTTGTAAGAATTTTTCTTTACATAATAAATATTTAAGACTGAGACGATGGCAGCGGTGGTTTTCTCCCAAATTGGGTTTCCACCTTAAATCCTGGTGTTCATCTGTATTTCTTATGTGTGATTATTTATTCTTTTCTTACTGCATCTATTTACTACTTACTATACATTTGATGAATGAATGATACAATGATCCAAGTTAAGAATTAAATGCAATAATTATATCTCTGGACATACGCAAGTTGTCTGAAGGATATCCACGTGTATACGCAAGTTTTATTCAGTAAAGTAGCGTATGGATTGTAGAGAAAGAAAAGGTTAAAAAGTTTTCAGTATGCACTAAATACTGATTCACCCCCCCCTCTCAGTATTTTTCCCAACAATTGGTATCAAAGCAGGTCCTTCTGAAAAATCTTAGCCGCTAGAAGGAAGATCAAGCAAGATGAGCAATCAAGATGGAACAACATCTATCAAGCCTCCGCTCTTTAATGGAATCAATTTAATCTTTTGGAAAACAAGGATGAGATCGTATCTTCATTCTATGGGAACAGATGTATGGGCCATTTTTCAACAAGGATATCAATATCCAGCTACAATACCAACAGATCCGACTGAAAGGAAGAATTATGAATCAAATGCAAAGGCGGTCAATGCTATAACGAGAAGTTTGACTGAATCTGAATTTGTCAAATTTATGCAGCTAAATACAACAAAGAAAATGTGGGACAAAATCATTATAAGTTATGAAGGTGATGCAAAGGTAAAAAGTGCAAAACTCCAAACTCTCATAATTGAATATGAAAATTTAAAGATGCATAGTGATGAGAGTATTGCCAGTTTCTTTTTACATGTTGATGATGTTGTAAATTGTATGAGAAATCTGGGAGAAACAATAACCGAATCTACTTTGGTTGAGAAAATTTTAAGATCGCTAACAACAAAATTTGAGTCAAAAGTTTCTGCTCTTGAAGAAAAACAAGATCTTTAGAATCTTACTGTAGTACAACTTCATAGCATACTAACCGCATATGAAATGAGAAGAGGAGGACCATCTGAAGTCAAAGAAGCCATCTTTAGAGCTTCTACAAAAATGAAAGAAGTGCAAGAAGCAGAAGGATCAGGATATATCTCAGAAGAAGATGAGGTAAATTTTGTAAAGAAACTTCAACTTGGCACAGGATGGTTCAGAGGTAAGCTTCCTTTCAAATGTTTTAATTGTGGAAGAGTTGGTCATTATGCTGCTAAGTGTCCTTATAAATAAATATCTACAAAAGGAAAAGAAGTAGCAAGAAGAAATAAGAACCGGTCTAGCACTAGAAAAAGTTACTATACTTATGAAGATAGTGATGGGTTATCTGATAGTGAGGAAGAATGTGAACAAGATCTTAGACTTCTCATGGCATTTGAATCTCGAGAAGAAAATGATACTTTTGTGGATGCTCTAGAGGACAATGATTTTCTTGAAGAAAACAATCAACTCAAAATACACTTAGAAGAAAGTAAAATACTCTTAGAAGAAAGGGAAATAACCATAGAGGTTCTGAAAAGGCAGTTTGAAGAAGCAAAGAAACACATTGAGAAATTAGAATGTGAAGTGGTGAGTCTAAGAAAATATTTTGAGAAAGAAAAGACTCTGAGTCTCAGATTTGCTAAAGGATCTGAAACCCTAAATGAAATTATCAAGGTACAATGCTCTCCTCTTGTAAAGAGAGGTCTTGGATATACTGGGGAATCTTCTTAGGCTTCAGCACTAAATTATCTAAAAGCAGCTATAGCTAGTTTAAAAAATTCTACCACTCAGCAAGGGAATAAAGAATCTTTATAGGTAAAGAATGATCATCTCAATTCAAAGAACACTAACAGGAATATCTTTCAAAGAAACACCAATCAACAGGTAAATTCAAGTAGAAGATTTCATGATCGCAGAAATTTCTTCTTCAATGGACAATGTTTCTCATGTCACAATTTTGGTCACAAAGCTGTTCAATGTGTTTCATATAAAACCATCATGACAAGAGAAGCGAGAAAGAAAAGGATTGATATTGAAACAAAGAAGAATACCTATAACAATTTTTCTCCTCTTCTAAATGAAGTTGAATGTTCTTATTGCAATAAATTTGGGCATGAAGAATCTGAATGCAGGAGAAAAGTTCAGCCAAGAGAGCATTTTCCTTCAAACTCCAAAGTATGGAAAAAGAAGGAATTACAGGTTGAAAATTGTGGCATAGCGTTATTTGCAGAAGGTGAATAAAATCAATGGTACATTGATAGCGGATACTCAAGACACATGAGAGGTGACAAAACTAAACTTCATACATATAGTACACTAGAAAATGAAAAGAAAGTTACTTTTGGAAATGATACTCCTGTTGTAATTAAAGGAAAAAGGTCTGTGTTTCTAAAAGAAAAGGTGAAGGCTAATGATGTCATGTATGTTGATGGATTAAGGCATAACCTGTTAAGTGTAAGTCAAATGTGTGATCAAGCAACTGAAGTTGTCTTTAGTTCAAAAGAATGTGTGGTTCGTGATCTTGATACAGGTAAAACAATTATAAAAGGAAAGAGAACTCCAAGCAACCTATATGTATTGAAGAACTACAAAGAACAATGTTACTTGAGTAAATCTTCAGAAAACTGGCTATGGCATAGAAGGTCGAGGCATCTAAGCTTCTCTCAAATCAACAAATCAAGCAGACTTAATGTTGTTTGTGGTATTTCCAATATTACTCTACCTGAAAGTATCATATGCAAAATCATGCCAATTCGGCAAGCGGACCAGAGTGCAATTTAATGCCAAGGAAGGATCATCAAGTAGGCCTATTGAACTCATTCATACTGACATATGTGGACCTATGAGGAAAAATTCACCTCGTGGTGAACAATACTATATTTTGTTTATTGATGATTTCTCTAGAATGTGTTGGATTGGGTTGCTAAAGCACAAAGATGAAGCATTTGATAAATTTCAGATCTTCAAGGATATAGTTGAAAATGAAGTAGATCTAAAACTCAAATGTCTTAGATCTGATCGAGGAGGAAAATATACTTCGAATGAATTCCTTGAATTTTGTGAACAACATGGCATAAAAAGACAATTTTTTGTAGCTGGAACTCCACAACAAAATGGCGTAGCAGAAAGAATGAATAGAACAGTTTAACAAATGGCTAGAGCTATGCTTGATGATTCTGGAACACCTGACACATTTTGGGGAGAAGCAGCACATACAGCGGTAAACATTCTCAACAAGGCACATGTTCGTGTAAATAGTGACAAAACTCCATATGAACTCTAGTATGGTAATTCTCCATCTGTGAAGCATTTTGACTTTGAGAGTTTTGGAAGTAACCGGGACGGAATTGGAAGGATTGAAACTATGCTCTAAACCTAGAGATGAAGGAATACTTCTTGGTTACTCCTCTACGAGTAGAGCATATAAATGTTACAATAAAAGACTTCGGAAGATTGTTGAATGTATTGATGTTGCTATTGATGAGTCTCGTGCAGCCCCTAAGGAAGAAAAACAAACAACAAATGAAGACGATGGTGACTTATGTCCTTCTACATCAAATATCAATGATATAGACAGTGAATCCAATGAAGAACCTGAAGATGATTTATCTAAAAAGGATCCATCCAGATATGTTCAAAAGAATCATCCAGAATCTCAAATTTTGGGAGATAAGGGATCAGGTGTACAAACAAGAAGGACTCTTGTGGGATCTTCTAGTTGTCTCGCATTTCTATCTACTATTGAACCTCACAGTGTCAATCAAGCTAGAAAAGATGAATGTTGGGTTCAAGCCATGAATGAAGAGCTTTATCAAATTGAGAAGAATCACACTTGGGAATTAGTACCAAGACCTCATAACAAAAATGTCATTGGAACTAAATGGATATTCAAAAACAAGTTAAATGAGAACGGGGATGTTGTAATAAATAAAGCTAGACTTGTTTGCAAGGGGTATACTCAACAAGAAGGTATAGACTTTGAAGAAACTTTTGCTCCTGTAGCTAGAGTTGAAGCCATAAGAATGTTTCTTGCTTTTTCAAGTTCTCAACAAATCAAAGTTTATCAAATGGATGTTAAATCTGCATTTCTCAATGGAGATCTAGAAGAATAAGTTTATATAGAACAACCAGAAGGGTTCATTTTGGGAAATGATGAAAATCTTGTTTGTAGACTTAAAAAGGCTCTATATGGTCTCAAACAAGCTCCAAGGGCATGGTATTATCGTCTTGACAAATATCTTCATCAACAAGGATTTTCAAAGGGGTCTGCTGATAGCAATTTATACACAAAAACTAAAAATGAGAAACTATTGATTGTGGTTGTATATGTTGATGATATCATTTTTGGAAGTAATGAAGAATCTATGAGTTAGAAATTTGCTTCTGTTATGCAGCAAGAATTTGAAATGTCTTTACTTGGGGAACTAACATTCTTTCTTGGCTTGCAAGTGCAACAAGCAAATGATGGCATATTCTTATCACAAGCAAAATATCTTAAGAAAATTATGAAGAAGTATGGCATGGAAGAGTGAAAACCTGTAAGTACACCAATGATAACTGGATGTAATCTCAGTTCTCATGATGATTCTCCCGTGGTGAATCAACCAGAATACAGATCTATGATAGGAAGTCTACTTTATCTCACTGGGACTAGACCAGACATTATGCATGCAGTTGGGATTGTTGGACGATTCCAAGCTAATCCAAAAGAGTCTCACCTTCAGGCTGCCAAAATAATATTCAAATATCTACAAGGAACTCAAGCATTTTGACTATGGCATTCAAATAATGCCGATTCACTTTCCATCTGGACACCATGTGGATTAAATGGAAATGTTGATGATCGGAAAAGCACTAGTGGTGGTGCATTCTATATGGGGCCTCGATTAGTTTCCTAGTTCATCAAGAAGCAAAACTCTATTGCCTTATCTACAGCAGAAGCAGAATATGTGGCTGCCGCATCATGTTGCACCTAACTTCTTTGGATGATGCAAACCTTACAAGAGTTTCAAATCAAATTTTCACCTCCTATCTCCATCATGTGTGATAATACAAGTGCCATACACATCTCAAAGAATCCTGTTATGCATTCCAAGACCAAGCACATTCCCATAAAGTATCACTTTTTATGTGAACAAGTGCTTGAGCAAAAGGTGAAGTTGGAGTATGTTCCCTCCAAAGAACAAGTTGTTGATATACTGACCAAACCTCTGCCCAGGGAAGCGTTCGAATATCTCAGACAGAAGCTGGCAGTAGTATTTGCTATACATAAAATCAGAACTGCTTAAATTCAGAAGATTAAATTGGATACGCGGGTTTCCTGAAAGACAGTCGCATATATACGTGAGTTTATACATAGAAAACCGCGTATGGGTGGTTGCTAAAAAAATGTTTCTGGGTCATCATTTTTCAGTAAAGCTGCAGTACTGTTTGGTATCTCTGGTGGTGCTCCAGTGCTCATAATTCTTTTTCATTCTCTAATGTTTCTTGATAAATATGCCTTGATGATTTGCTGTTGAAAGTGTTCAGGTTGCACAAGCTAAGGGGGAGCATTGGTCATGTGGAAAGGATGCATTGGATGCACAGTTTCAGGGGGAGCATTAGCCTTGCTGAATGTAATGCATTGTTGGCATTATGATGATTCTAAAATATGATCTCTTTCTTGAGGTCCTTTTGGTATTTATTTTAAAAGGTCATATTTGTAATTTGATGAAAAGGTCATGTTGAGATCTATGATGTAAAATGGTAATATTCAGTCATGTAAGGACTTGAGTAAAATTTGTAAACCCACTTGGTTGGGTAGTTGAGTCAAAATGTGTAAACCCACTTGGTTGCGTACTTGAGTCATATATGTAAATCCACTTAGTTGGATCTTTGTTGTAAGTATGAGTCCTTGGTGATAGGAAAGGTCATAGAGTCACATACTTCATTGAAAAATATGTTTGAAGATTCAGCATGAACTTAGGGGGAGCTTGGTAACTTCAGTGAACATCAGATCTACAAATCCCTTTTCTTTCTACATGTGGAGAAAAACATTGTCTTGGCTTTGATCCGCCCTTTTCCCTTTATGTCAAAGGGGGAGAGTAACATGGTGTTTGAATAAGGGGAGAGCATCGTGGTGTTTGCATAATGGTTATAATCAATGTATCTATCTATTGTGGTGATCAAACACCATCATGGTTGCCATCAAGTCCAAAGGGGGAGATTTTTGGCATATGTTGTCCTTGATGGCAACCTACTTGATGAAATGAGATTGTTGGCTATATGATGCAGAGTGTTGTCCTTGATGGCAACCTACTTGATAGAGTTGATGACAACCTTCTTGATGAGTTAAAGGGGAGATTGTTGGCAATGTGATACAATGTGTTGACTTTGATGGAACCTGCTTAATGAAGTTGTTTGTGATGGAAACTAACTTGACGAGTTGTTAATAATGTAAATCTAATGTATCTACAGATCAGTTTAGAAGTAGCAGAAGAAAGGAATTCAGAAAGTGCCAGAATAATGTTGAACAAAGTATGTCACAATGCATACGCGGGTTTGTTAAGGTGAAGTAGCGTATGCACGCAGAAAAGTATGTGCCAAGTCACGTATGCCTATTGCGCTCTAAATTTATAAAACCAGAGGTTCTTACCATGGTATTGACCCATTGTATTGAGCGCTTGAATATCTATTTGATCTCTTCCAGGAATACCATTACAAGTTGTGTGGTTTTGGCTCATGGTATTGACAAAGGCTAAATCTATATAAGGAGAAGAAAATCATAGTGCAAAGGTGGGCAAGTGTCTAGGCTTTAATGAATACTTCACTCTGAAATATATCTGCATGGTTGAACTCTGTTCTTAATTGATAGATCTGAATCTATGATGCACCTATGAAGATGATCAAGGGTCAAGATCTTTAGATCTAGAAATGATGAATCTCTAGCATGATCAGAAAAGAAGTGATGGCACAAATCTGATGAAGAAATTGAAAAATCTGGGTAAGTTCATAGATCTAATCTGTTCTGCAAAGTTTATCTTTTATAGATCTATACGCAGGTTCAGTTCATGAAAAGTGCATGTATACGCGGATCTGATGAAATAAAAGCGCGTATGGGCAGTTGGGGTTTTCTGAGAAATGCACAGATGTATACGCGGGTTCGTTTCATGAAAAGCGTATGTATACGCGGGTCTGATTAAATAAAAGCATATATGTAATTTGATCTTATGATTGCTCAAGGTTGAATGTGTTTCTTCATATCTATTCTGAAGTCTAGGTTATCTCTGATATTCTGGTTACAGTGGTTTCACTGTTCTGTTTGAAGCACTGGGCGAAGTATATTTGTTGATAAGCTGTTTGATCTAGTTTGGAAATTGATGAAACGTGGTCTGCAGTGGTACTGAGGGTCAAGCCTTCAGTGAGGGGGTAGTGGCTCCCTTCTATTTGTAGCTGGTAAACGAGAGCAGGGGGTAGTAGCTCCCTTCTAGGAGAGGCTGGTAAATGAGAGCAGGGGGTTGTAGCTCCCTTCTAGGAGAGGCTGGTAAACAAGAGAAGTTTGTGGCCTTCTATAGGTGGGTGCCTGCGTGCTGGTATGAGTCTGCACCAGTACAAGGTTGTAAGAAGTTTTCTTTACATAATAAATATTGAAGACTGAGACGACGACAGCGGTGGTTTTCTCCCAAACTAGGTTTCGACCTTAAATCCTGGTGTTCATGTGTATTTCTTATGTGTGATGATTTATTCTGTTCTTACTGCATCTATTTACTGCTTACTATACATTTGATGAATGAATGATACAATGATCCAAGTTAAGAATTAAATGCAATAATTATATCTCTGGACATACGTGAGTTGTTTGAAGGATATCCGCGTGTATACACGAGTTTTATTCAGTAAAGTAGCGTATGGGTTGTAGAGAAATAAAAGGTTAAAAAGCTTTCAGTCTGCACTAAATACTGATTCAGCCCCCCCCTTCTCAGTATTTTTCCCAACAAATTTCGCCTGGAGAAAGTAGAATTTCTTATCCCATGGAAAATTCAACGGTTTTCAGGATTTCATGATCGATGCAATTGCAACATTTTAATTAAGTACTATCATCTATAAGGGCATGGGATTGGCATTTAATCAAGAGAACCAAACCCTAGAGAAAGTAGAATTTCCTATCTCATTTAAAATTCAACAGTTTTCAGGATTTCAGGATTGGTAGGATTGCAACATTTTCATTAGATTCTATCGTGTATAAGGGTATGGGATTGGAATTTAATCAAGAGTACCAAGCCTTGGAGAAATTATAATTTCCTATCCCCTTTAAAATTCAACAGTTTTCACGATTTAAGGATTGGTAGGATTGCAACATTCTCATTAGGTTGTACCACGTTTAAGGGTAATGGATTGGCATTTAATCAAGAGCATCAAGCCCTTTGTGTACCTTGATGTTAGTGATATTAATTCTTGGAATCCTCTGTTGGGGCCTTAGCAAAAATGTACCCTTCACTCAAGAAAAAAACATTGATAAAGCATTTTAAGTTATTTTACCACATTTTAAATCCTATATTAGATAGTTTCATTAAAATTGGGTGGTGTTGACTGATATCCCTTGAGGATTGCAGTGGAGGCAAAGGATGATACTAAATACGAGGATCCAAACATAAGGGATGGTGGAAAATTTATTGACATTTATGATTAAAATTTATATATACTTTCTCATTTATTTATTATGCTTTCTTTCCAATTTTCATATAATTTTCTATTTATAAAATATCACATTGTATATGTATGTGTGTATGTATATTGTTTCCCATTTCCAAAATTTTGGGGGATCATGGTTCATGTGCACTTCCATTTTAGAAATGCATACCTATTTTCTGATATCTTTCAACTTAGATGTTGCTAAATGGATATTGGATAACGCTTTTAACAAGAAAAGATAGCACCAAACTGGGCATCAAACTCATTCGAGGACCAGTTATATACCATAACAGTCAATTCAATATTAAAACTAGCCACTTCCGCATATATCCATTCTGAATTGGTTGATTCCGTACCAAACCAATCTAGGAAGAACTACCTACAAAATCTGATTTTTGGGACTTTTACACTAATTTTGAAGAGAATAAGTAAGCAGGGGCTTAATAAAGAGAAAATGAGAAATTTAATTTCTTCCATCAAGATAAGGAGGGGAAATTAAGTGATTTATTGAATTAGTGCATTTATTGTGGAGTGGGGATTGATTCACTGGTACCATGGGGAATCAGTGGAAAATGCTTGACATAAAAAAGAAAAAGGACTTTTCCCTCAACTGACCTTGCAGGCACAGGGAGCTATTGGCCGCTTGACCCCCACAAAAGCCCGCGAACATTAAATACCGCCCAAATATCATCTTGAAATAGTAACAATGAAATGGTAAGGATAAAATCATAATTTTATTTGGTTATAACTATTAGCCTATAGACTCAAAGAGTCAAGAATATAATTCAAAAATGTTGTTATAACCATTAGCAGGTCATTATAAATATTGTTTATTTCTTTTTTTTCCTAGTTGACACTAAAAAAGTTCTACAAAAGGTTCTTGACATTCTTTCTAGCATGCAACTTATTCGAAATGCTACAAAGGCACCAGGGACTATTCGAAACCATTACCAGGAAGCAAGCTACATCAGTCATTATTACAGACTTTTCAGTGCTATTTTGAACAGTGATTCAACAAGTCAATTTTGACGTATACTATTGTACCCTCTCTCTTTGTTGAACATGTGATCTAATAATAAGAAGCATTGATCAAAGAGTTTTCCCATATTGGGTTTTTTCCTTGGAATTAGCCAATATTTGGTGTTCTCTTGTATTGGCTTGTCTCCTACATCTAATTTTTATGCTCTTTCATTGGTTACTATCATCAGTTACTATCAATGTGATAACAGTCTATGTGATTGCTAAAAAAAATTAATGGAATGGAATATGGGTTTATATGGAACATTGAAGTAATCATCCTAAGAAAAGAACATGTTAATTAAATTAACATGGTATCAGAGCTAGGTTGAGGACAAGCCAAGGAAAGAGAAAGAGAAATCAGTAGATGTTCGATGAAAATTCTCTGTGACCTTCTCGCAAGGCACTCATGGAGATTCGTATGGGGCAAAAGTATAAGTTGCAGATCCTAGAAAGAATAGAGGATCACTAAATATCAAGGACCGAGCTCCTTATCAAAATTAGAGGCATCAAATGAATTATATCTATAGCCTCAAGTGCATTTCTACAACTAGGAAGTTCTGGTACATTATTTCACTTAATTTAATTTCAAAAGTTTTGAAATTTCTTTGAGTTGAATTTGTTTTGGGATATGGTATCTCGCTTGAAATTTATGTTGCAGGTTCATGTGAAAGACATGTCTGAACTTATATATGAGCCATAGATTTCCTATCAAATGTTGCAGTGAGATTAATCTTCGTTATGCACATCTCTATAACATGATGTTTGGTCGCATTCAGCTAGGCTGATCCAAAATAATCTCAGCAGATTGTTGTTGGCATCTATTCGAGCTTGTATTAGGGCTCAGATGTTACACAAGAGGTGTGTAAGGAAACACAAGGTAAATCCAATTCCCATTGCTTAAACTCTCTTCATCCTCCTTTCAGAAGGACAACAATATTGTCATGAAGATAGATTTATGTAAAATATTAATCTTACAGCCATCTTATCACACTCATTTTGTGAAGTTAAAGATTTGTATCTGTAACCAGATCTTAGGAAAACTTAGCTGAGGATTTTATTAAGTATTTTCTTTAAAGCCTTAATTGAAGTATGGCCTAAAATCATGACTCACCTAGTTCATGATAACCTGTAGCTATTTTTCTGAAGAGGTCTCACATTCATATAGTAAATATTAAGGCATACATCTCATGGATAGAATCATATTTGAAGCATCAAATATAATTTTACATAACATTTCTAAAATAAATTATTATAATCCTCACTATTGTAATAACTGAGATCTTAATTGGGATTGAGCTGATCTATTTCGATGAACTATGAATATTTTTGAAGTAATATGAAACATTATAACCAACACAGTCCTAAGGCACTTTATAGCAGTCCAAGAAATTTCTTTGTTGCAAATTTGAAGGAGAGATTTTGTTGTGGTTGCATGTCTTTTGACAAGAAATAATCTAGAGATGTAAGTTATGAATGGGTAATGTAACTTCAAGAAAAATTTCTAGAATATTCTCTAATCACAATAATCATGTTTGCCCATGTATCAAGGAAAGAGATATGATAGTGTTACAATAACCTTGACCATGCTACATACTATCCTTGATAACCTTCAAGTAAAAACAATAATAATTCAAATCAAATGCAGATGTGACAGTGGCCCTAGCACTATTTCATCCAAGCCCCTATCATAAAGAAAGATAATTCTATGTATAAAATGACAAATCATTACCCTACTCTCAGTCTTGGACAATAGTGATTACATTGGAAATATCTAAAGCTTCAGGCATCAAGCAGTGGGAGCGTTTGATATTTTTAATCAAGGTTGTTGTAGCATCACTAGAAGAAGCAGTCCTGAAAATGTTCAAACTTGTGGAAATCTGAAGACTGTTTTAAGCTCAAACCTCCTTATGACAAAAATAACTTCTCCCACTCACCGTACATTATATGGAATAAAACCTATAAAATTTGGTATGGATCCTTCATTGGGTTGAGAAATAAGTGAACACCGTATCATCGATCCTGGCTACAACAAGTGTTTGTAGTTTTCATCTCCATCAACCAATGGCACTATAAGCTCTTTGAGGGCAGAAGTTAGTTTTTCATCAACAATTCAAAGTACATTGTCTCTTTGCCACATTCTTCTACATCGAGAAATATGGTACATCAACATTCATACATATTCTTAGTATATAGATGACCTTATGTTCTGAAGTTTAAAATATGTGGAACAAAAGCAACTTGACATATCTCAATTCGATATGCATTTTTTGGGTTCTCTTTTTTCTATCTAGAATATGGCAAAAGATGTTGAATAAATCCAAGGAATATTTCAAATCATTGCAAGGTAAATTTCAGAACACATCTCCTAGAATCTTCATACAGTCAGAAGTATCTATGATTTCAGAGTTACTATTGATGTAGGCATGACATTGTTGTTCAATCCTATCGGCTAAGAAATACATTGTTATTCGGAATTTTTGTTGATAAAAAACAACATGAAAGAGATTATCATGTTATTAATATCGTGGATTTGTAACAATCATTGAAAACTGATAAAGGTTGGATGTCCAACTTCATAGGGAGCTATAGAATCCCTAGCAAAATGGATGACTTTGGATCATGCACCAAATGAATAATTACAGGAAATATAACAAGTTCTTAAGAAGCTTGATGAATATGTTTTGGGCAAGGACACTTTCCCAATATTGAGATGAAAGCCATAGTCAAAGATACAACCATTATTAGATAATGATCCTCCCAAAATTTTCAGAACCTTGATTGTATGCAATCCTTAAATTATTGGCAGATTCCCTTCAAATGAAATTGTTAGGAACATGGAATAGGAAAATTAAGGTCGATGCCTTGGCTCCTGGTGTCTGATAGAAACCTCTCATTTACAGCTTCTGATATATGTTCTAGAGTCCCTATGCCTAACTGCAATAATAATATGCAATGGGAAGGTAGGCAATAAGAAGTTAAGTATCTTTTCTCCTCATGTCTAATAGTGAACTGTAATCTCTAACCTGTCATGTCCATTCTAGAAGAGAGCTCAAGCCCCCCATCCTAGAAATATGTTTTTGAAGTGATCCCTCTACGATCAGAGTCCATACATATAATCGAGGATTTTATGCAAGACATTGATTTCCCAACAAGCGAAAAAAAGTACTCCTTAAAAGAGAACATTCACATCTAGCTAAAAGATGGCATGAATTTCCAAGTTTAGATTTGATTCTCTTGCAGGGATAGTTGAAAGCCTAGCCATAAATCTATTTGAAATTGTGAAGGATAGATACCCCTTTCTCACTCTATGCTCTTCCTACAAGATTATCCTTTCTAGTTGCATACAAAGTTGGTTTTCCAAGGTCACTTCACTTCTATAGATAAGTGGCATTTATAAAGAAAGCCTCCTTCATTTTAGGTACTCTTTGGATGCCCCTTGGTCATCTCCTTCCTATAAAATATAGATCAATAAGGATTTTAGAGATGAAAACTATCAGACATACACTCAAAGCAGTTGGGCCTCCCTGCCTTTAGATGTCAGGCCTCAAGATGACCTTTCATTGTGATCAGTTCATATACTTGTAGGATGGCCTCACTGTTCATCTTAGCTACATTCAACACAATTAGGCTCAGACCTCAAAATCCCCCTCAGCCAATTATAGGTTTTCTCCAACAATATATGGATCAATAACAACCCACTGCATCCCACAGTTTAAGAGGATTTTCTAGCTGTACAATCTCCAAATATCAATTCTAAAGAATACTTTGTTTCAAATGCCACATATACTACAAGATTGAAGAGAGGTTCCACTAGTTCTAGAACACAATGGATTTTCCTCACAATTTTATTTCACTACCCCGACAAATATGCCTAGAATTTTACATCCATAAGGAGAAAACCCAAAGCGGAAAACTTACCATGACCTTTCCAAACCAAGAGCAACCAAGCTCATCACTTCTTTCTTTCAGTCTTAGATGCTTGTGGATATAAGAGGCAATTCATGTGTGCATTAGCTGCAAATTTAGTGAGAAAAAAAAATTCCTCGCACGTAAAAAATAGGTACCCTTCACTTCAACACTAAGTCTGTGCCATGTGAAATACTACCATCACGTTTATTTCAGCAAACTAGACTTCTATCCAGAGGTTCTTTCCCAAGATTATATAACAAAGCCTTTCAACCAAGTGATATATGATACTTCTGGGTAGGACCTGATTTAGCTTACCTCTCCACACTCTTCATACTTATTATTCTCTTCAAGTCATGAACAGCAGTGAAGTAGCAGACAAGGAGGGTTTCTCAGCAAGGTTCTTTAATCACAATCTTCAACGATGTGTTCCGTAGAAGTTTTCCAGCAACATGGTCTAATCATTGTTAATAGGCTTAAAGGTATTTTTCTGGTTTTATTTCAGATGAAAAATTTAGCTTTATTTAGAGTACACAAATTCATGATGTTATCAAAATAGCAAAGGAAGAGTTGCATACAATCAAGGTCCAGAAATTCCAACAGTTCGATGAAAATTGATCTACCTAAAGCTTATGATAAAGTGAACTGATGGTATCTCAAGTTGTTTCTTCTACAAATAAATATGAATTTGCAAATTTTTAAGTGGATAATGGGATTTTTGAAATCAACGTAATTTGTTGTGCTCATAAACAGTTCTACTTTACAGTTTTTCTAATGACTTGATAGACCCGGGGTCCATTTCATTTCAGAAATCATTGCTAACATATTTAAGGGTATTTGTCTGGTGTTATTTCAAATTAAAAATTTGGCCTTAATGACTGTATATAGTACAAAAATTCATGATTCTATTGGAATAGCACACGAAGGATTGCATACAATCAAGGTTCTGAAATTTTTTGTATTTTTCATGAAAATTGATCTAGCTAAAGCTCATGATAAAGTGAATTTGCTATATCTCAAGTTGTTGCGTCTACAAATAAGTTTGAATTTGAAGAATTTTAAGTGTATCATGGGATGTTTGAAATTAACGTCTTTTTTTCTACTCATAAATAGTTCTCCTTTGAGTTTTTTCTGATGGATCAAGAGGCCTTAGTCAAGGGTGTCCTTTTTCTCCCTCCCTATTGTTGATCAGCAGTTGTCATTTATGTCAACCCAAGCAGCACCAGGGGCTAACCCAATATTCCATGGGAATTTTGACCTACCAAATTAATATATTCTGGGTCAATAATTCTTTTTATGTTTTCTACTTGTCGATATGTTTCCGTTGATATATGGCACGACATGTAATTCTTCGTGGTTTGAGGGATATTCATGTTTGAAGTTTCTACCCCTAGTTAGTGGGCTAAAACCCCATGCGGTTGGGGAATGGGTCATTGAAAAGTCATAATTAATATTTTTTAAGCTCCTAAAATCCCTCCCACGTTCACTTGTTGAAGCCCCTCTCAACTTAAGCATTTATATAAATTTTGATCTTCATTTCCTCCTTAGGCAAGGGATTTCGCCATCTGAAAGAGGTCATCATGGAATTTGCGCTCTAAATTTGTTTCTGTGAAGGCTCAAAAGATGAAATGTTTATGAGGTGAAGCCAAAATCCTGAGGAAGCTGTTTTAAAAATTTCAGATCATGGTGTGTAATATTTTTGGAGATATGATCTGTGGAAGTTAGGGTTTTTGCAAGCTCCTGAAATTCATCTCAAAGAAGTGACCTTGGTAAATTCGTCATAAATATCTCTCTCTGAGTATCAGATTGGAATTCTGTAAAAAGTGGCAGATAGTGCACAGTATTTACTTTACGCTCTATCAATTTCATAGCCAAATGAAGAAACAATGACAAGTGGCACGCGGTACAAGTGCGCTCTGCTGAAACAACCCATAATTAGGGCATTGTGATTTATTGGGTATAACTCTATATTGAAGAATGAAAATTGGGTCAGACCTATGGCATTAGAAATATGACTTAGAGGACTACTAAACAAACAAAAATTAGATATTGAGGATCTGAAATAACAGAGATACACCAGATTCAATATGGAGCTCCTAGAAGGAAAGAAAAATCTAGATCATGTGTTGTCAAGGGTTGCAAAGGACCAGAATTTCTATGGAAACAAAGCAAAGCAAGGTGTAGCAGAGGGTAGCATGACAAAATCAACAACAAAGTTGCATAACAACAACAAGAAGTTCATCATATGAATTCTTCAAGTGGGAAACACTGCATACAATCATTGTAAAGGTATCATTGTACTTAGTCATTGAAAATACATTATTGTACAAATTGTACTAGTATCTATCTGCCAAGGGTTGAAGAGGCAGTGTTGGGAGGTCTAGGATCATCATTAGGTGGTTGTGTCAAATTTGGGGTTATGGTCTAGTAGATATTCTTCTTCTACATCATTCTATATCATTGTAAAGTGGACCATTTTCCCTAGTACGGGAGTCCATTCTTATTTTATTCTTCTATAGGATGGTAGGGTTGTGCTAGGGTGAGTTGTAGCTCATTGGGTGTTGGGGCATCCATTTAGTTGACCACTGAAGAATCTCAGGCATTGGAGCATCCATCCAGTGGGAGCTGGAGAAGAATGTTTTTCTAGATTGTAGGAAGTTGGAGCTTTATTTTCAATTGGAGTTGAATATTAAATAATTATTAGAAAAGGATTAGGTGCTTTTTGTCCCGAAGTGGGTTTCCACCTTAAAAAGTGTGTGCATTTGTGTTCCTCTTGTTTGTTGCTATCGTTGTACAAACACTGCTAATCATTGAAGATTAAACAATGCTCTAATTGAAAGGAATATTGATTCACCACCCCCCCCCCCCTCTCTCAGTATTTCCAAAAATTGGTTTCAGTGCTTAGTTCCTTCAATAGCAGTTTAATAGCTGGAAGGAGGTCATGGAGCATACCAAGAATGGTGTACCTCTATTCAATGAAAATAATTATGCACTCTGGAAAGGAAGAATGGAGGTATATCTCTTAGCGCAAGGTTACGAAGTATGGGACACTGTTCAAAATGGATTTACATCAACTACGGATGAACAAGGTAAGAAGAATTTGGTAAATGATACAAAAGCAAATAATATTATTATCAGTGGACTTATTGAATCTGCTTATCATAAGGCGTTGGGTTGTAAAATTTCCAAAAATGTATGGGACAAGCTTGAGAATATATATGCAGGTGACTCAAATGTCAAAGAAGCAAAGCCTCAAATCTATAGAGAAAAATTTGAGCAACTCAGAATGAAAGAATATTGCAACATTGCTGCATACTTCCAATACCTTGATGAAATAACCAATACTCTAGAAGGATTGGGAGAGCCAGTTGACGAGAAGACTATTATATGAAAGATTATTAGAATGTTACTAGGGAGATTCAACCCAAAGGCATTGGTCTTAGAATACAGTGCAAATCTAGACAAACTCAGCAAAGAGGAATTACATGGAGTTCTCATAGCATATGAAATGAGACTTGATGAAGAAGAGGGTACTTCGCATCTAGAAACTACTTTCATTGCATCTAAGAAAACCAATAAGGATAAACAAACTTCAATTGAAAATGCATGCACCTACAAGTGTGAAGAAAATGGAGATGATGAAGAAGGTCTTTCAGATGAAGAATATGCTTAATTCACGAGAAAACTAAAAATTGGTAAGGGAAAATTCAAAGGTAAACTTCCATTGATATGTTTCAGCTATAATGAGGTTGGGAATTTTGCAGCAAAATTTCCAAACAGAACTAATGGAAACTCAAAAGGAAAGAAAGGCTTTAAGAAATTCAACAAGCAAGGATCCAAAACAAAATTTCTCTCTAAAGAAGATAGCTCATCATCTGATGAAGACAATGACAGTGAAGAAGAAGCCAATGAGAGTGTATTGTTTATGGCCAAGCACAATAAACAAGAGGTATGAAACAACGAATAAGAAGGATGGGCCATAGAAGAATTTTATGAGGAAGCAATCATGCTTATAAAATATCTCAAGGAGGAGAAGATCCGTTCCAAAACTCTTGAAGAACAATTTCAAGGTCTCAAAATGGAATTTGAAGAACACAAATGCATTGAAGAGTCACTTCAAAAGAAGTTGGAAGAAAGCAACCAAGAAAAGGAAGAATTAGAAGTCGAATTAGTCTCACTACGTGAGGAAGTGAAGAAAGGAAAAACTATCCAAAATTATGCCAAAAGCTCAAGGGCATTGGAAGAACTCATCAACAATCAACGATCTTACAATGACAAAACTAGCATCGATTACAAAGAAGAAGAAGCAGGACCTTCTACAAAAAAATACAATGAACCTATGAGATCTAACATGCATGTAGACGTCATTAGACAAGATTCACAAGAATAGCCTTGGAAGACAATTCCTCGATGAAAATTTCCATCCAGGTACCAACATATTTTTTATGGCTACTGTTATTCATGTGGAAAATGTTAAACACCATGTTAAGCACACACATGGTGTATGAGAAGAATAAGCACACACACACAAGAGACTCAACACACAATGAAAGATAAGCGTGAGGCTTTCTTATTTTCCATTATACAAAGATGTACATTTATAGTACAATGGTGTGACTCTTGGTTTCATATTCCAAGGTCACTTGGACTCCATTGTGACTTTTCTCATTCCACACCTACCCATGTAGGATTAGGTGTTCCAACATCCCCCCTTAATCCGAAGGGGTATGTGTGAGTCCAAGAAAAGAGTTGTAATACAAATCTGCAAAGTATACATGGCAGCACTTGGGCTGAATCAACTCTCCGAAATGTTGGAAAAAAGAGGTGGTTTTAGGATGACCACAAACACTGGAACGCAATACATGTTGCAGTTCCCGGAACTCTTCCAAAACTGGCAAGAAGCTGAAGGCTTCTGCTAGAGGAATTGTCCCTCATAAAAAAGGGAGACCCTCGACCTAAAAGAAGGGAGGTCTACTACCTGTGATGGTTTTAGGATTACCAACAACTCTGGAATGCTTTGAAGCATTTCCTGGAACTCAACCAATGCTGGCAAGAAGTTGAAGGCTGCTAAGCTGAAGGCTTCTGCTAGAGGAAGTGTTCCTCATATGAAAGGGAGACCTTCGACCTAAAAGAAGGGAGGTCTACTACCTGTGATGGTTTTAGGTTGTCCACCAACCAAAGATGATGGTTTAAGGTTGTCCACCAACCGAAGGCATGCTCATGGGCATCCGTGTCTCTGGTTACATCTCTGAATCTGGAATGACGAATTGTGGCTCAGGCTCGCTTGAACTGCTGGCTACAACTGTGAACATGGAATGAGAGATTGTGGCTCAGGTTCACTTGATCTGTCGTCAAAGCTTGTACATGACCACCATTTCCCCCCCTGTCAGGGACAAGGTGAGATGATGGCGAAAACTCAACTGCAAGTTTGCTCAATATCCATGAACATGTTCTAACATGTGACTTAAACATATTCTTGGCTGTTGATGCCCATTGCCAAGAAGCGATCCATCCAAGATGAATCTTTGTTCTTGCAGGGTGCTTGTTTCTAAAGCATCTGTCTGAAGCATGGGTCTGTTGACCACAGTGCTTGCATGGATGAAGATAAAAATATTGATCTTTCATATGGCCAACTCGATCATAGTGTTGGCATTTCTCAATCTGTTGTTGAAGTGGAACAGGATATGGAACAACTGCAGGTGAACTGTCATACATGAATCTGGCACTTTGAAATATAATGGGCTTGGTGTAGTCTGGAATATGAAAGGTCACATCCTTGTCATATCCAAGACCAGTTCGGTGCTTGTTGTGGACAAGGTCTTCCCAAGGTCTGATGATGGGCTTGAGAAGTGCAGGTTGAACTGCTGCATCTACATGTAAATCTGCTCTAGTACAAGGAACTAAATGGGAATCAACTGAAACTTTACCTTCTTTCTTCTGATGAGAGTCCTTCACAATCTCCTGAACAGAAACAGGTTCAGAATGGTGACTCTTTTGTTGAAGTTCGTCTTTCTGAAGCTGAGTTTCCAACTACAAAAACTCAATCTTTTCTTGTGCATCTTGCAAACAACTTTGAATGTTACAAAGAGCATCCTTGCTCATTTTTATCACATCATCAACATTTGAATGAATGAGGTTATTCAACAACATTAATGCCTCATTGATTTTAGCCATTTCAACAATTTAGGCTCAAAAAATGAAAGGGTTTTGGCTACAACAGAAAATGCACTCATTTACAATGTGATTCAACAACAAATACAAATGACTCCAAGGAATTCTCAAAGTACAAAGTGTGCTCCTCAAATGATGGAGGGCAATCAACAATCCAACAACTCAAATTTACACTTCAAATTTTGATTGCAACTATGAATGAAGAAGTAATATTCACTCACAATGTGAGTTCAATACAAAATCTCTGCAAAATATTTTGTAAATGTGCAACAAAAACAACTGTGCAAAAGGTCCTTGGGGCAGCTGATTTCTCTTCTTGAAATAGCTGTTTTAAAATGATGGCAAACTTGTCTTCTCATGTAAAATTCTTCAGCAAATCACCCTTATGCCACAAATCACACAATGTCAAATCTGCAATTTTCTCTATGTATAGTCCATGTGCTCATATGTCATTTTCTTTTTCTGTTGTTCAAATTCTCTCTTTCCTCTCTCTCTACTGTTTTTTTTTTTTTAATTAATTAAAAAATTAATTAATTAAAAATTAATTATTTGGAATTAATTAAAAAATTGGGGAAATAAGGAGCTAATTGTAATAAAGAGAAGGAATTGTGGTAATGAGAATTAATTAAAAGGGAAAGGGGCTCTTTTTTTTTTTTTTTTTTTTTTTTTATTAATAAAAAATGAGAAAGTGGGAATGAATTTAACAGGGAGGGGATTAACTTTAAAAGGGAGGGGAAATAATTAAATGGAGAGGTTTTAAAATAAAAAAATTAAAATGGGAATGTATATACGTAAGGGCGGGAGAGGGAAAATAGTATATGGGAGAGGGTAGGGTGTGTGGTATTAAATGGAGAGGAGGAGTATTATATGAGGAGGAGTATTATATGCGCCGTGAGGTATGAAACGGAGGGCAGGGATGCACGTAGAGCGAATGGCGAGGGGGATGGGTAGGTGTTTAGGGAGGGCATATGTGAGGTTGGAGTCATTGATTTAGTGAGGGCTGTGTGAGCATTTGAGCGTAGGGGAGAGGGTTTGATGTTGGAAGAGTAGGGTAGAGTGATAAGGATGTGGGGAGCATTGGCAAGTGGAGTGGGGAGGCCGGAGATTGTGGTTTGGGTGTGTAGGGAAGGGAGTAATAAGGAGGGTGGAGGCGTGAGATGCTGCGTAGAGGGGGTAAGGCAAGGATTGTGGTGAGGGAAAAAGGCCGATAGGGAGTGCAGGGCAAGAGCTTTATGCGTGTGGAACAGAGTAGAGCAGGGCCGAAAGGCCGGGTTAGAATGTGAGGAATGGGGTGTTGGATCGCTGTGAGGTGGATACGGTAGGCTGCGGTAGCAGTGAGATGAGCGGTCGAGGGTGTAAGGGGAACGGCGTATTGATGTGTGCAAAGCTGTAGGAGAGGGTGCAGAGGGTATGCGCTGGTGCGTAGGTTGAGCGCGGTGAGTTTTAGGTAAGGAATGGGGCTGAGAGGCCAGAGGCTCTTGAATCGATTTTTTATTTTTATTTATTTATTTATTTTATTATAACAGCAAAGTAGAGATAGGAGAATTTAAAATAGAAGCAGATTTTCCTTCTAAATACACAACAGAATGGACAAAATGCAGAAATGAGGGCAGAAGTACAAATTTCAAGTACTGAAATGCAACAACAGATTGGCCAGAAATTTTTCCAATAGCCCAGCAGTAGAAAATATTTTCCAGCAGTATAAAAACCCAGAATTGCAGAAATTTTTCAATGGAAAAACTCATAAACTTCTTCAGAAATTAACTTTAAACAATTTTCAACAGCTCTCCAAATTGGTGCAGAATTTAAAATGTAGAGATTGCAGGAAAAATGAGCAGTGAGAAAACCTCCAAACCAATTTTTGAATGCTGGTCCTTCTCAAAACCAATGCCGAAAAGCTGCCAATTTCTGAATGCTGCAAAATGTATGCTGCAGAAACTCTGAGTGCTGCAAAAATGCCAAGAATTTTTACAGATATGCACAGGCCATAAACACAAATGGCTCACTCAATTTGGAGCAGGGCCAGCAATCGCCCGCTCTGATACCATGTTAAACACCATGTTAAGCACACACATGGTGTATGAGAAGAATAAGCACACACACAAGAGACTCAACACAGAATGAAAGATAAGCATGAGGCTTTCTTATTTTCCATTATACAAAGATGTACATTTATAGTACAATGGTGTGACTCTTGGTTTCATATTCCAAGGTCACTTGGACTCCATTGTGACTTTTCGTATTCCACACCTACCCATGTAGGATTAGGTGTTCCAACAAAAATTTGGTCATAAAGCCATAGAATGTCGCACGTACCCTAGGAATGAATAAAATTCTAGGATATATGTCAAATATGAACCTCCCAGGGCTCAAAAAAACATCAATAGATTTGAACATTTAAGAAATAATATTGAATGTTACAAATGTCGAAAATTTTGACACATAGCCAAAGACTGCAGACTTGAAAATCCTCCAGAAGAATCTTCGAAGCCAAAAAATGAATGAACATGGAAGAGGAAGAAGAATTATATTTTTTCTCTCGCTTTCAAGGCTCAAAAGAGCAAAGATGTGTGGTATGTTGATAGTGGTTGCTCAACGCATATGACTGGAGATAGAAATAAATTTGTATCTCTGAAAGAGTAGAAGGATGGAATCATGTCCCTTGGAAATGATGGGTCTTCAAATGTTATAGGATCAGGTACTGTCACTCTTAGAAGCAAAGATGCTCTAGCCAAGAATGTTCTATTGGTTTAAAACATGAATCAAAATATTCTCAGTGTTGGATAAATGTGTGATCAAGGACACACAATACTATTCAACTCCACGAAATGTGAAATCAGGAAAGGCGTGTATGGTGAAATTGTGGCTATAGCAAGTTGAGCTCCAAACGACATATATGTTTTGGATGACGCAACTAAAGCATGTATAATAGCTAAAGAGGATGATACAATAATTGGTAGCAATGATGATCGACTAAGTAAGAAGTTTGCTACAAAGGTGCAAAGTGATTTCGAGAAGTCTTTACTTGGTGAGCTGACATACTTCTTAGGGCTTCAAATATCTCAGCAAGAGAAAGGAATATTTATATGTCAAGCCAAGTACATCAAGGAAATTCTCAAGAAATTTGAAATGGAAGATTGCAAACCCATCCTTACTCCAATGGTAAAAGGTTGCAAACTGAGCATAGACGACTCATCTAAGGATGTGGATCAAAGGTTGTACATATCTATGATTAGTAGTCTTCTATATGTAACAGCCTCCCGACCAGATGTTATGCAAGAATTTGGACAAGTATCAAGATTCCAAGCAGCACCAAAATAATCACATATTAAATATTCACCAGCATTGTAATATCTTCTCCAGAAGCTTGGGATTCTCCCAAGTTCTCATTAGATTTTCCTTTTTCAGAATATAAAGGGGGAGTGGAAGTAGATTACAGGTCTGTAGGATGGTTGTGTGTTAGGGGGAGAAGAAGTGTGTACAAGTCTACAGGATGGTTGTGTTTTAGGGGGATTTACCCTTTTCCATTGATGTCAAAGGGGGAGAGAATGATGTAGGACGATGTGTCATGATCGCAGGGGAAATACTTGTGTTGCCATGAATGCCAAAGGGGGAGATTCTTGATCATCGGTTTTCATTGATGTCAACCCAAGCAGCACCAGGGGCTAACCCAATATTGCATGGGAATTTTTACCTACAAAATTAATATGTTCTGGGTCAATAATGCTTTTTATGATTTCTAATTTTTGATATTTTTCCGTTGATATGTGGCACGCCATGTAATTCTTCACGGTTTGAGAGATATTCATGTTTCAAGTTTGTACCCCCAGTTAGTGGGCTAAAACCCCATGTGGTTGGGGCATGGGTCATTGAAAAGTCATAATTGATATTTTTTAAGCTCCTAAAATCACTCCCACGTTCACTTGTTGAAGCCCCTCTCAACTTAAGCATTTATATAAATTGTGATCTTCACTTCCTCCTTAGGAAAGGAATTTCGCCATCTGAAAAAGGTCATCATGGAATTTGGGCTCTAACGTTTTTTCTACGAAGGCTCAAAAGCTAAAATTTTTATGAGGCGAGGCTGAAATCCTGAGGAAGCTGCTGTAAAAATTTAAGATCAAGGTGTGTAATATTTTTGGAGATATGATCTGTGAAAATCAGGGTTTTTGTAGGCTCCTGAAATTCATCTCAAAGAAGTGACCTTGGTAAATTCGTCATAACTCTCTTTCTCTCTGAGTATCAGATTGGAATTCTGTAAAACGTGGCTGATAGTGCACGATATGTACTTTTTTCTCTATCAATTTCAGATCCAAATGAAGAAAAAATGACATGTGGCATGTCGTACAATTGCGCTTTGTTGAAACATCCCATAATTAGGGCATTGTGAGAGATTGGGTATAACTCTATCTTGAAGAATCAAAATTGGGTCAGACCTGTGGCATTGGAAAGAAGAATCAGAGGGCTACTATAGTACCGAAAATTAGATATTGAGGATCTGAAATAATAGAGATACACTAGATTCAATATCGAGCTCCTAGAAGGAAAGAAAAATCTAGATCATGTGTTGTCAAGGGTTGCAAAGGACTAGAATTTCTGCGGCAGCAAAGAGAAGCAAGGTGTAGCAAATGGTAGCATGACAAAAGCAGTAACCAAGTTGCATAACAGCAATAAGAAGTTCATCATATGAAGTCTTCAAGTGGGCAACACTGAATACAATCATTGTAAAGGTATCATTGTACTTTGTCATTGTAAATACATGATTGTACAAATTATACTAGTATCTATCTACCAAGGGTTGAATAGGTAGTGTTGGGAGGTCTAGGATCATCATTAGGTGGTTGTGTCAAAGTTGGGGTTATGGTCTAGTATATCTTGTTCTTCTAAATCATTCTATATCATTGTAAAGTGGAACATTTTCCCTGGTACGAGAGTCCATTCTTCTTTTATTCTTCTATAGGGTGGTAGGGTGGTGCCAGGGTGAGTTGTAGCTCATTGGGTGTTGGGGCATCCATTCAGTTGACCACTGAATAATCTCGGGCGTTGGAGCATCCATCCAGTGGGAGTTGGAGAAGAATTATTTTCTATATTATAGGAAGTTGGAGCTTTATTTTCAATTGGAGTTGAATATTAAAGAATTATTAGAAAAGCATTAGGTGGTTTTTGTCCCGGAGTGGGTTTCCACCTTAAAAAGTGTGTGCATTTTTGTTCCTCTTGTTTGTTGCTATCATTGTATAAACACTGATAATAATTGAATATTGACTAATGCTCTAATTCAAAGGAATACTGATTCACCCGCACCCCCCCCCCCCCACCAACAGTATTTCCAACATATTTATATTAGTAGCAAAACGATTTAAGTGTGTTGATAAAATATGTAAGGGAAAAAAGGGAAATGAAAGGAAGAATATCTCAGAAGCTATGGTTATATCCCACTTGTTCTTCGTAGATCAGAATATTTGGGCAAGGTTCTAGACATACATTGTAAAGCTATGGGATGGATGCCAATGATGCTTTTCAATGAGATGGAGGAAAGGTAAGATATGAGGGCTATGAATTTGTTTCCTAAAAAAATATTCTGAATATCAAGGTGTGAAATATTTGGGCCCTATAAATATTTGGTAAGGCCCTAAATATTTCTAAGTATGTTTATTGGCATTAGTTGTATAACAAAATAGAAGCTAGAAATTTGGTCTGGTATAATATACAGTTTGTCTCGAGATGGAATTTCAATTCTAGTAATGGCTCTTTTAGAGAGTATTCTTGTATAATGGATGACAGTAGCACATATTCCCAAAATAATTTTAGACAAAATCAGGGAAAAAAAATGTTTCAGCTTCCTATGGAAAAGGGAAAATAAAAAATAAGGCATTCCTTTGGTCAAATTGACAAGAGTGACAAATGTAAAGGAAGCTAGAGGTTGGGGTTTACAGAATATTAATTCTTTCAATGTAGTCCTTCCCGTAAAAATGTTATGGAGGTTAGACTCTATAATGAAGGTCTCTGAAGAAATTTTTTGAAGATAAAAGTATTTGAAAGGTCAGTCCATGGAAGAATGGTTTAGAAGTGAAAGAAAAAAAAAATCACAAGGAACTTCTATTGTACGAAAAACCTTGGTAAGGGCATTCGTTTTGACTGGTAATTGGGAAACTTGGAAATTATTTAAAAGAAATAACATAAAGATAAGGAAAGACCCTTTAACTAGTCTTTGGGGTGATTACAGGATGTCAAGAGCCCTTATAAATGACTTGCATTCAATGGTGCTTTTCTCTTTGGAGGTAGAAAATCCAAAAGGACAAAATGGTTGGGATCAAGAAATAAAAACAACATATTCCTTGAATCTTCAAGGTGTGAAAGAAAAGGAATGGATTCATTATGTTAACTTGATAAACAACAGTGCCATTAATCTACCAAATCAGAAGGTTACAATCAAATGGTCAAAGAATCATGGCTCACAGGAACACACAACTAAGCTTGGTTACTCATCAAAGCAAAGAATATACATCAATATTTGAAGTTTGAAATAAAAATATATGTCATACTTCCTTAGAGGCTCAAAAATAGATTTACTGGTTTTTGACGTACTTTGGTCACATGTTTAGCTATGGGAGATTATGTGGCCAATACATTTGGGTCCCTCCTTTGCTAATTTGGATGCCTGTCATGCACTAGTTAGGATCTAGTTAGTTGAGGAACCTCATTGGGGTCTTTAAACATATTTAAGTTTTAAGTTAAATATGTAATGAAGATATAAATACACAAATTCTATTGGAAATTGGTTATCATTGATGTCCATTGTCAACCCATGCAACAGCTAAAACAAGCCCCGTAATTGAGGTAAATGAATGGTAAGGTCCGTGAATTTTCTAACAATATCATCATCATTTGATTGTACTCATCATGTCATTTCAGTAGGTGGCACACCACATAACTCCTCACGATTGAGGAGATATGCACTTTCAAAGTTGGAGCCCCAATAGTAGGGTCAATGTGCTCCAAATGACATGCTATAGATAGTTGTTTAATTGGTCATATTTGGCCTCAATATTTAAGGTGATGCTAAATAATTTATATAGGCCTTCAACTTTGCTAGTCGGCCCTCCATAAGTGAAGAAATTCCTTATAAAATTGGCTTCAAGTGAAGAATCAAGTTGGCCCCTTACAAGATTCATTTTTAAGGTTTTAATTAATGAATTAATTGGCTGGTTGGCTCAAGATTATTCATGGGCATATCAGCCCCTCTTTATAGCCCCTTCGTTCACTATAAGTAGAGGGCTCAGATCTTTCCTAAGACCATCAATTTCAACACACCAATCTTAACAAATTCTCTTACTTTTCCTTTGAGGCTAGGGAAAAATGAAAATGAGATGAAATAGGCCAAGTTTGTCTAAGGGGATTTGATAATATTGTTTATATTTCATGTTGGTGACTTGCTAGACTAGTGGAGGGTTCTTCAAGGCATTTTTTGCTAATCTATTCTATTTATTTGACGAAAATCTGAGCAATAATTCAGCCCTCATCTAGGAAAGAATTAGGCCTAGTATGAGGCTCTTTCTATGCTCTTCTGAGGTAAAAATTCTGAGGCATGACTGAGGAAAAATTCACATAATCTCTAATGTTAATTTTGAGGTAGAACAAACCTTTAATTAAGGTATAATTTCTGCATTTTAGGGATAATATGAGTTCTATGATAAGGCCTATTTTGGGAATGTTCTGAAGGTTCTTCTCGAATCAATTTCGACCTCTTTCTGTGACAATGTTTGGCCCTCTCATGGCCTTTCCGAGTCACTCCTATAACCTAATTTAATGGCACATTTCGAGGAAAAATCCTAGCTATATCTTGAAGTATTATGGCCTCCTGCAAGAAAAAATTGGATCATGTGGAAAAATAAATAATAAGGGCCTAATTAAGGCCACAGATTTGTGGTAAACTCGAGTTTATCAGCACCAAATTCAATCATATTTATCCATAAAATAAATATACTTACGACCGAATTGAAGGAGCAGTGTTTTGAGGTTTCTCTCCAGGGATAGCTAGGGGATGGCCTTGATGTCCCCAAGTCCTCGATGGAGTCCCCGAAAAATCTATAACATTTCTGATGAGTCCCAAAGTCCCCAGAACACTGAAATGGAGGGAACTATATGAATTATGTTGGGGACGGGTCCCCGTGCAAGATAGAAAATATATCTAATGAAGATATAAATACACAATTTTTGTTGGAAATTAGTTGTCATTGATGTAAACCCATGCAGTAGCTAGAACAAGCCCTGCAATTGAGGTAAATGAATGGTAAGATCCATGAATTTGCTAATTATATCATCATCAGTTGATTGTACTCACCATTTCATTTTAGTAGGTGGAATGCCACATAACTCCTCACGATTGAGGAGATATGCCCTTTCAAGCTTTGAGCCCCAATAGTAGGGTCAAGGTGCCACAAATGACATGCTATATATAGTTGTTTAATTGGTCATATTTGACTTCAATATTTAAGGTTGTCCTAAATAATTTATATAGGTCTTCAACTTTCCTAGTCAACCCTCCATATGTGAAGAAATTCCTTATAAAATCATCTTCAAATGAAGAATCATGTCAACCCCTTACAAAATTAATTTTATGGCTTTAATTAATTAATTAGTTGTCTAGTCAGATCACGATTCATGAGCATATCAACCCCTCTTTAGAGCCCCTTCTTTCACTATTATTAGAGGGCTTAGATCTATCCTAAGGCCATCAATTTCGACACACCAATCTTAAGCAATTATCTTATGTTTCCTCTAAGTCCAACACAGAATGAAAATAAGGTGAAGTAGGCTAAGTTTGTCTAAGGGAATTTTGTCATATTATTTATGTTTCATGTTGGTGACTTACTAGACTGGTGGAGGGTTCTTCAAGGCATTTTTTGCAAATCTGTTCTATTAATTTTAGGAAAATATGAGCAATAATTTGACCCTCATCTAGGGAATAATTAGGCCTGGTATGAGGCTTTTTCTTTGCTCTTCTGAGGTCAAACTTATGAGGCACGACTGAGGAAAAATTCATATAATCTCTGAGGTTCATTTTGAGGCAGAACATACCTTTAATTGAGGTATAATTTTTGCATTCTGGAGATAATTTGAGTTATCTGCTAAGTTCTGTTTTGGGCATGTTTTGAAGGTTCTTATACAATGAATTTTGGCCTCTTTCTATTGCAATTTTTGGCCCTCTCACAACATGTCCGATTCACTTCTATAACTAAATTTAAGGGGACATTATGAGGAAAAATCCAAGCTGTATCTTGAAGTATTAGGGCCTCCTTCAAGCCACAATTTGATCCTGTGAAAAAAGACCAAATAAAGGCCTGATTAAGCCCACAAATTTGTGGGAAACTCGAGTTTATCAACACCAAAGTCAATCAGATTTATCCACATAAGAGAGTTACTTACGACCAAATTTAAGGAGCACCGTTTTGAGGCTTCTCTCTAGGGACAGCTAGGGAAGAAGTCCCCAAGTCCTTGATAGAGTCCCCAAAAAGTCTGGAACATTTCTAACAAGTTCCAAAGTCCCCAGAATGCTGAAACAGAGGGAAAGACATGAATTATGGCAGGACAGGTCCCCGTGAAACATAGATTTTAACCCATTGGGGCTTTCTCTTTGAGGTACACACTTGATCATATTTCCTCCTATCTTCAGTGGTTTCAACATGAGTTGTAAACTGAAACTTGTTTTAAACCTACCATGCCAAATTCTAGAGGTTTTATCATTCCTATTACAAAGGAGGGATTTTTGAGAAAAATATTTTTGCCTCAAATACCTACAATAACGTTTCTGGAAGAATGCCCATGCAATAATCAGTTACACCCCTCAAGCATTCCCTTATCTATTTATGCCGGGAAAATTACTCATTGTTAATGGTCTCAAATCAGATCCTCTCATACATCAAAACTCTAATAATTACTACCTCTCTCCCTTCTACCTTCCATTCACATGGGATTGTTGGGATATGTTATCTCTATCAACCCTCCAATTGTTTAGAGGTCCTCTCCATTTGGCTTAGATATTCCTTTGTTGCATTTATTGGTCAAACAACCCCATAGTTTCATTTGAGTTATAATTAGATGTGCATGTTTTCTTGTTGCCTTTCTTTCAACTATTTGGAGATAATTTTTTTGGGTTCTCTTTCTGAAGCAAAAGGCAACCTCACAAGTATGTAGAGTAGGTTCCTAACCTTTCTTTATTGCCTGTTGATTTTTTTTTCCCCTTTGAATAGGTAGCTTAGATTAGAATATTATTATATATATGATGAAAACCTAGTGAAGATCTTCCGCCCAGCTCTAAGGATAAAAAACTGCGGGTCCCCTCCCAGGCTGCTTGATTATCATAGGAAATTTTTAAAATGACTTAAACACTTACAACAAGAAGCTAAGAATATTGACCTGTAAAAAACCTTGCAAAGGAAGAATAGGTATCAAGAAAAATTATTCAAAATGATAAGTAAGAAGAGGTATCAAGAAAAATTATTCAAAAAGATCAGGAAGAAGAAATTTTCTAGAGAATGAAAATAAGAATAGATTGGGTCAATGTTGGTAATAGCAATACAAATTTCTTTCACACAATGTCAAACATAAGACCAAGATTAGAATAACAAAAGGATTGAATGAAGATGACATTTTCAATGAAGATCCAAACTCAATAAGCCATAAGATGTGTAGTTGCATTAAATATTTCTGTGAGGAAAAGCATGTAAATAGGTTATCTACCTTTTAGTTTTTTACCTATGTATTTGGAATTGTGTTTGTTGTTCATATTATCAGAAACATGTGCATGTAGCTTAACATACTCTATTGTTGTTATTTTGATTGATGTTTTTAGTTTTAACTATCTAAATTTTAGGTTAAATTTCTAAGTGTAGAATATTCTTACCAAGTCATGGGGTCTAGGAATCCTCATAAACAACCAAGTAGAAGCCTGCTTCTGCAAGGTGTCTCTCCAGATACGAAGAGAAACATTCAAGATCTCATTAACATTGGTGACCCAACCATTATTTTGTGTCACCTCATTAATTTCTCTAATATGATTAACACCAAACTCCAAGATATTGTAAAAAGGATCTATCATATGCTAGGAAGCTTTCACTCCAAATCATTTATTCATGTCCATAGGATGAAAACCAACAAAGTGGACCTCCTTGCAAACAAGGGAGTACATCTAGCAAAAGGAAAGCTTAAAATGTATGGTGTTCTAAGCTTAACCCTAGTTCCCCAATCACTTCCTATGTTTGTAATGGTATGCAAGGAGCTCAATAATATGAGCCCAAGGAAGTGAGCTGAATATTGACAATTGTTGGAGATTTGGAAAATATATGTTTCTATAGAGGAGACTAAGTCATGTTGCCGATGAATTGGATGGTTTGGATGATGGAAATAATTTCGTATTTAAGGATAAATTGGCAGGGAGGGAAATTTTAAGGACAAGGAAACTCGAGTTCCAAGTCCTTCCATTTGGTTTGGTCTTCAAGTAGCTTATCCTATGCAAGTATTTCTTGTAAGTCTAGGTGATGGGGTTGGTTTTATTATGATTATGTAAGTATGGAGGCGATGGGATAGAGTTAAACACAAACTCCAAAATAGTTTGTTATATCCCTCTACCTCTGCTCTGGTTCATTATGTTTTCATGTCATTTGAGATTTAAGTTGGAAATATTTGTGGTTTTATTCAAATCCAATTTTGGAAAGAGAAACAGAGATATTCCTTTTAGTTACGATGTTCCTTATTGTCACCTTTGTGTCCCAATTTTCTCCCTTTAAATTCGCAATCTGGTGTATTGTGCTTCTTGGGTGAAGCTTGATCTCGCGAATGTACTTTTGGCTACAAGCTTGTTTGGAGATAGTTGGGATGCTCATCAATTTATATAGTGCTTATTTTTTCTCCCTTGATCACATGAATATGAGTTTTTTTCTGGCGAGTCACACTCCTTTTGGGAGGTTTTATCTGGCTCTATCAATTATCAATCAATTCAACCTTCAATTTATGCACATCTGGGCTCTCACCCCACATGTCTAGCTTGTGTTCTGGGTAGTATTAGAGGTCTGGGGAGCCTTGCTCTTGACAAGGCCTCATCCCAGTTTTGTGTTGGAATTGGAAGTTCTCAACATAATTACACTCGGATCATATGGTCCTTGGTCAGGGTAGCACAATCAAAAAGTTGGATTGTTTTATGTTTACTGGAATCTCAGCTAGAAGAATTGTTTATATCAGTGTGTTGTACTTATCTCAAGAAATTTTCAGGGGAAAAATATTGCAAGGAATATAAGAGGTGGTAAATTCTCTGCAACACTCTGTCAAGCAACTTTTTCACAATCAAAATCTTATAGTTCCAACACAAATAAATTTTAGATCTACAACCAAAATTCAGCAAGATGGATGATGAAATTGCCTACATAAGATTGATCGTATATGGGCCCACTCTCAAAGTTAACCATAAGGTGTCCAAAACCAATCCTACTTGTGCATTTTTTCCTACTTATATGAGTCATACATATGTAAAGTAAGTCTTCCCTGATGAAGGGCCTATCTCCCCCTATCTAGAGGTTAAATAAAATGTATTTCCATGTTTTGTAAGCACCAGTTGGTATGTTTTTCAGGATATACAAGCTAGTGTCTTTAGAACACTGTAATGCCCCTGTGCCTACTCTAGGGCATAGTTTTGGATCATAGTTTAGAAATTGGTAGCTTAACAAAGTGTTGATTAGTTTTTACTAGCGAGAAATACTTGTAAAGGCTATGCAGTTGTTATCCCAGAAATTTTTTTATGAATTATAAATATATTCTCAGTTTGGATTTATAAAAAATAGAATTTTCTTACCAATGTCTAATTTTTACATGACATCAAAGCATGTTTTTGAAACCTTTCAATAACCATAGACTTCTACTTGGGATAGGAAGTTTTCGAAAGGTTTCAAAAGTGGTATGTACTGGATTCATGCTTGAAAAAAGAACTATGGACCTATGATAGCTTTTCTTCAGCTACTTGATCTAATTTTTCTAACAATGTAATCCAAGAGTAATATTTTGACTACATTCAATCTCAAATAAAAGGAAAAATGATAAGGTACCTCCAATTGCATGCCATGAAAGTGAAAATATAGATGTTGTTGGAGGAGAATGATCTTTGGCATTTGTAAAGACCAAAGTTGAACGACCTACCAATCTATAAAAATGAAAAAAAAATAAAAATAAGATATCCAAAACACAGAAAATCATCTTAGACTCCATGAAGGATCCCTCACATCATTAGTAAAACCATCAGTAAGGAGATGTTTGATGCTATCTTCACTATTTATCGAGGTGAGCATATCAATTGAAATATGATTCTAAGGAACAATATTAGAGCCACACAAATGAAAAAAATAGATACTACAACCGGTTCTTTGATAAAAATTAATAAACTCTATGATCAATGTGCAACAACATGAAAAGAGCTCAAGCATGAAGATTCGGTACACAGCCTTCAACGGGCTTTCATCTTCTTCGCAAACTTTTTTCTAAGGTGCCTACGCCCAAGAAATATTTCCACCTTTGACTCTTGAGGAGTTATGGGATGATTTTATCCAAGAAGAGACAAACTAAAGCGAGTTGTAGGTATAGAGACAAAAGAGAATTTTTTTAAAATTCTAACCCTCACTATAAATATATTGAATGCCAAAAGCAATGGGGGACCTACTATAGGTGAGCAGGAGAGAAAGAGAATTTAGGTTCCTCTAATCAATGGTAAGAAATTTTTGGGCCATATCAAGTGTCTCATTTGTTAAGAGTTTGACAACTATGATTCTTAATGTCCAGAGAGGAAGGAAAAGGGCGAGAACTAATAACGGAAATAGTTTGAAAGGAGTGAAAAAGCATTTGTCAGTGTGGATGAGATTTCATCCATGCTTGTGACATACTTCTCCTTGATCTCATCTCTTTCATCCAACACAATGTATGGTGTCAAATGGTACATGGATAGTGAAGCATCTAAACATGGATAGTGGAGCATCCAAAAATATGGCATTTGGAAAACTTCAAGATTATGAGGCAAGCATACTTGATGATGATTTCAAATATGCAACAAAAATAATTGGATTTATCTAACTCCAAATTCCATTGGGTGATATCTTTGAGCTCAATGGTGTTTTACGTGTACTTGGATTAACTAAAAAATTACTAAATTTCCTTTCAGTTTTAGTAATGACAAACCTATGATATTTTGTTGAGCTTAATGATCAATCTCATCAAAAATATATTCCCATATCTTAGTTGGGGGGTTTTGGCTGGAGGAATTTAGAGGGTGGTCGATACAAGTTGCAAGAAGACCATGTGAGAACCCTAGTGCATGATAGAGATAATTTCAAAAACTTTGGCACAATACCAAAATAGTGCAAAAAATGTGTAACCCTATAAACCAAGAGTGTTGCTAATCATTTGTCTATATAAATGGAAATTAAAAACACAAGAAGATGATACATTTTCTTAATAAAGCACAAATAAATTAATAACATGGTGACAAAATATTAAACCTAAAATTATTGTGATAAACATATCCTAATCGTTTCATATGGAAAAATTGAAACCCTACCAAACAAATTGGTCCGTTTATAACATAGACCCTAAAACTCTACCTTTGTTGGGCCAAGATTCACTCAGAGGGACTAGCTTCTCAGGAGCGATGACATTTTTGGCACTGATTTTTTAACTTCCCAGTTTTTTTTCTTTTCCATTTATTTACTGGAACCTCGACAACTTTGATATCGTCCACAGGCACTGGTTTTCTAGTTTCTATATATTTTCAACAACTTTAGGCTCGAGCTTCAGCAGCTGGGCCTTCTTGACACTCTTATTGATCTTGTTCGAGGTTTTCACCATTTATGTTTTGAGGGTTGATGTTCATGCATGCTTCTTCAATGCTCGGGAAGCCATGTCTACTCAAAACTTTTTGATAGCCTTCAAATATGGAAAAAATGAAACACAATCTTCACAAGAATATTCAAGGACTAGTTATATACTTTTTCGCATCATACTCCTCCTAACGAGTTTGGAACGAGCTAGTTGTGCCTCCTAATACTCTAAGAAATGGCACTGTCTAAATTTATGCATCGTACTCCTCTTGACGGGTTTGGAACGAGCTAATTGTGCCTCCTACTCCTCTAAAAAATGGCACTGTATAAACAAATTAAACCCTCTTCCTAAAGTAAATATATTTTTCACTATAAAACCAATAGCTTATTTATTTTTCCCTATCATTACTATTTCTGAAAAAATTAAACTTTCCCAACCCAAAAAAAAGGTGGTTTGTTTTATAATGAAAAATATATATATTTAATTTTTTTAATTATTATTTATTTTTTTCTTTTTACAAATAATAGTGAGCTATTGGACCTTGAGTGTTCTCTAGAGCTTGTCTTTCTCAAATGTAAGGAAACAAGTCAATGGCCCATGACCTAGAGGCATCTAGCAAGAGTAAAAGTTTGTCCCATTATGGACCACTAGTGGGTAATTACAGGTGGCATGGTTTTCCTTGAATAATATTTATGAGTAAACCTACATTAGTAGATAACATCCACTGATGATTTTCCTCATTGTTGGTTTGGACATTGAGTTATGATAGGTTTTCCCACCATTTAAAAAAAAATGGTGAGGTGATTTATAACTAGTATGAAGAAGAAATTGTCACAAACTAGCAAACATAATGTAGTAGAAGGGGTTATAATTTTTCCCAAAGGAAAAATAGAATTGTCTTATATATGGTGAATACGATCAATCTCAAGCAATCAAGTGGAAGCATGTGCATTACTTCCAGGATTAATGTTGACAAAATAACATCATTTTTCTTCTTTGATTGTTGTTGGTGATTCTAAACTCCTTATTCATCATATAGTAGTTAATTCTCTTCCATTTATGTATATCATGTGCTTGGGGAAAACAACCAAGAATCAGATGCAATGAAAAATGAAGGAGTGAATTATAATTTGGGTGAATTGAGGTTCAATGAATGATTAATGTTAAAAAAAGAATATCATTTTTCTTCTTTGATTGTTGCTGGAGATTTTAAACTCTGCATTCATCATATAATATTTTTTTCTCTTCCATTTACGTATATAATGTGCTCGGGATAAACAACCAAGGATCAAATGCAATGGAAAATTAAGGAGAAAATTTGAATTTGGGTGAGTTGGGGTTTAATGGGAAAACCTAATGGTGCCCTTTCCCTTGAAATTTTCTTCATGCAATTAAAAATGTAAATACCTCCTCACCATGGGTAACATTTTTTCAATCAAAAAATATGCAACATGGAATTGAATCAAATGAGGCCACATGCAATGGCACTTCAAGCCCTTTTAATTAATCTTCCCCCATATCAGCCAATGTGATAACTGCTAGAGGATGGGGAGGCCAGTTCAAGCAGACGAAATGTCATTACAACCCCAAGTATTGGTCAAATCATTCAAAATGTGGGCCCTTGATTTTGTAGACCTGATCACGTCAACTTCTCAAAAGAAGAAATATGTTCTAGTGTGCACTGACGATGTTACGAAATGGGTCGAGGCCAAGGCGCTGGCTCCAACAAATGAACATGAAATTGTCGATTTTCTTTATGAGGAGACTTTTACCAGGCTCAATGTGCCGAGAGAGATCATTACAGACATGGGAATGCAATTCACATCCAAAATAATCAAAGCTATCATGGAGTAGTATCACATTAAGCACTGGACTTCTACTCCTTATACAACTTATGAGAATTTACCATTTGGAGGCGGTCAGTTAACAACCGCCTCTAAACTTTTAGGGATCATTCTAGGTCACAAATGTATCTTGCCTTAGATTCATGCAATAAAATTCCTCCTTGCTAGGACGCAAGTGCTATGCAAGTACTCAATAACTTCAATCTCCTTTTTCATAATTATATCTCAAGAATGGACTAGAAACGAGCCATACATTTTAGCATCCATGCCCATATTTGTGACAAATAGTGATAACTAGTCCAAAAAAAACCATAAACTCATAATAAAGTTCCAAAGAATTTTGACCTCCTCAAATCATCAATAATCCATATGGCCACAGAAACAAGATCATTATACTAAGTGTTTCTATTGAGAAGTGTAGAAAGAAAGGCTCAGTTTGACCTTAGCATTAGTCCAATTGAGAAAATTAAAAATTTCCACATTAACACACAACTTAGAGGGAGTTAACCGAGGTGACATGGCTCTTGTTGCTAAGTTAGATCACTAAATTCAAGCTAGTGGGATCTGAGTTCAGTTCGCATGTGTTGATTACTAATTTATAGCAATCCATTTCAGTAATTTTCAATTGTACTCGGTTCAACTAGTTCTAAGAATTAATAGAACTAGTTGGAGGTCAGTTGTGTAATGGGACAACAATCTAACTCAAAGATAATCTAGTTAACTGATAAATCAACCCAAAATAGCTCATGCATGCAAAGAATTCAAATTTCTTAGTTGTGGTGGAGATTCCAAGGCAGTGTGTTAGTCATCAGTATTTTTCACTATCTTTAGATGACTATAGGATGGTTCTAGATTTCTGAAAGCAACATTCCTTGAAAATTGCAAGTTTCTGAAATATCACTACCTTCATTATCCTTATCGAAACTTTATTTTCACTATTCCACAGTTTACCATCTCAAGGTCACCCTATTTCTCCTAAAAGACTCCTTATGGGCTTGTAATTCTCATTTTCATCCTTTTTCCTTCATATAACCTCATTGCCCCATTTTTTCCCCTATCAGTAGACTCCATCTTCCTTCTAGGGTTTCCTAGTGTTGAATCATCCCCACACCTCTTTCAGCACAATAACCTATGGTAATACTTTTTTTTCACCTGAAAACATTCAAGCCAAATTTCAATAAGGAAACAGGTCAAATGACCTTCCCATTAGGTCATTAGGGTTTTACATTGTTTAAGGTCACTATTGGATGTTTCAGGCACTGCTTTTCCTTTTCTAGAATCTGGATCAGATGTAATAGAATTTCAAGACATGGTTATTCAAGAAAGACCTAAAGAGTTTCCAAAGAAGACTGTCCTTCAGTTTCAGAGTCTGCACATGAGGAAATGGACAAAATTTGGCACTTCTACAAGAGTGTTGAAGTTTCCATCAATTGAAGGTATTGATAACGTAGATGGTATGTTCCTAAGTGAAGACAACTTACATTAGAAGAAAGGGAAACAATTTGGTCTTGAGGACAACTAGGGTTTTTCATATTAATGGTCCATTAGAGTGCTAAATAGTAATCAATTGCAGAAATGGCATAGACGAGACACACAAATCCAAACATGAAGAAATTCTATCAGAAAAGATTGATGAGATAGGGAAAAAGGTGAGGTGAACTAGATAGAAATGAATGAACTTGAAAATTATATAAATAAATTTGAATACAACACTGACGACTGTCTTAAATCACTTCATATACCTGGGGTTTTGGGAAAATAGCTATATAACGTGAAATGATGAGTGGAATGCCATGGTGAAAGAAAAAAGGATTTTGAAGATGTCATTGTTTGATCATATCCAAACCTTGTCAAAATGAGTTTATTAAGGATGAGTTGAAATCCATGGTAGAAGCAGAAGAGGGTTTTGCAGGTGCTGCTATGTGAAATCCTCCCCAAGGTGTTTAATGAGCTTTTCATTCCAAAATGAGCAAAGGAGTAGTCAAATTCATAATTTTAGAAAACCTACATGCAAACAGTGTAAAAGGGTTAGTGAGAAAAGGTGAAAAGTTGAGTTAAACTTCATGATGGAAGCCACAAAAGGTTTAAGGATGATAGTATGTATAATCATCACAAAACTATCAAAATAGACATGTCAAGTCTCAAACACCAAAATAAAAACTAATTCAGCGATTTTAGTAACCTACAGGTAAAAGTATAAAGGAATATCAGTGAAAAATGGAAAAAAGACTCGTAAACATTAGGAAGTGGCTTTAAAAGATTAAATTAAAATTCATAAGTCTATACAAGCCCATTCTACACTTCAAACAAATCATTTTTTCCTTGAAAAATAATTAGAGCATTCAGGAGTGAAGAATTTGGCAATTTTCAAGTCAAAATTGGGAAACTTTGTCTGGCATTGCGCATCTGGGATCATGCACTGCTCCCTTGGAAAATCTCCTCCATACAAACTACAAAGGCATTGAACACAAGTAAGTGAGCACTACACACTGGGGAAGGAAATGCACCCTTACTTGACAAGCCCAGTGAAGAAAACCTTTGGCACTGCGCGCCTGGGATTGAGTGTTGCGCCCTCAGCCTCACACTGCACGCTTTGATAGGAAGGGTTCATAAACCATACAAACACTCAAATCAACTCAAAATTGATTCAAGTCATTGCCAAGGGTTCTCCAAGAACTGGTAGGGGTAAGTACAGTTCCTCAACCCATTTTCAATCCTTTTTGTCATCATTTAATTGAAAGAAATTGAAACCCTAAGAGATAACCCTAAGGCTTAAAATTGACATCATTGTTTACCATTATTTTCATCTGCTTCTAAAGACAATCAGTGATAAATATAGTGGTTACACTGTTTGAAGGTTTTTCATTCACCTAAGTTGTCCCTACACCCATTCCATTCATTCAATTAGTCCATCCACTTGCAAAGGCTGACATTCCATTGCCCTCCTTCATCTCAAATTGACACCAACCGAAAAGTGTTTCAAAAAATATTTTAAACATGTCAGCAGAGGGTTATCAGTGAATTGTTAGCCTCTCACTCATTCTCATACACTTATATCGTCACTCACGCATCTCAATCACTTGCAAAGCTTCCTTTTACATCACCATCCCTTCAACTCATTTCCATTTATAGTAATATGGTTTCTTAAGGTAGGGTTTACAATGTCAGAAGAGAGTGGTAGTGGCAGAGAGGCCCAAATTCCAAGGAGGCATGGGAAAAAATGTGGAAATATATACAGATTTGAACCCCAAAACACAAGGGAGATAATGGCATCTCCCCTAACTGTTTCTTGTTTCAAACACATGGGCTACTTTGAATTTTTTTGAAAAGGTGCAGCAGAGGCAAAGCCACCGTGAGTTAACTAGACTATTTATCATTAACTTGCATTAAAAACAAGTTAACCTTGTAGGGGTCACTTTTGAGCTATCTAAAGATTCTATTACCAATGCCACTGGGATACCAAGTTTGGGTGAGAAATGGTTCAAGAAGACAAAACTATAAATGAGCTACTTTGAACCCTACCTAAAGCCTAGGTATAAATACCACAGTAAATCTATATTTCCTTTCTCACATTTGCTTGATAGATATTCACCTATGATGAGAATCATCATGAAGTATTTTACATGTGAGGGAAGGTTCTCCTGACTTTACTCCTACCACATCAGGCTACTTATGCATTTTACTAGAGTGAGGATGTTGCACATACCCTATTACCTCTATAGAATAATTGATAAAATGTCCTATATTGTAAAAATGAGAGACTATCCTCAGCAGATGCAAAGCCTTTTTCATAATTCTTTGATCAAGATGGTTGTTATGCACCAACTACAGCAGAAGGGTATTCCATGGGAGAACTTCACTGCCAATGAGGTGTTTACTTCTCCACAAGCCCATCATCAACAATATCTCCATTCATCTTCTCATCCTCACATTCCTCCTTCACCATCACAACCCACTACACATTCATCACCTCTCACTCACATACCTCCACGTCATGATGATCCTCCTTCATCACCCTCTCACGATCCCTCACCATCATCTCATGGTACTAGTGCATCAAACAACAAGGGAGATGGCAATGAGGAATCAAACAATGAGGAAGAAAATAATAAGGAAGATGTCAGTGAGGCGGATGCCAATGAGAAAAAAATAAATGAAGAATAAAGTAGTAACGGAGATGGCAATGAGGAATCAAACAGTGAAAAATCAATTAGTGAAGCAGATGTCAGTGAATAAAATGGCAATGAGGAAAGGAGAAATGATTGCAGTGAGGCAAATAATAGTGAGGCTAATGACAGTGAGGAAGAAAGCAGTGATGTAGGTGGCAGTGAAACAAATGGCACTGAGATGAGTAACATTGAGCCTTTTCATTTGACCTACCAGAGGGGAAATAGGCATGTGTTTGTTTCCCTTAAGAGGCAAGGTTCCATGCCTTCTACATCAACCAGGCAACTTGACAAAGGTAAGGAAAAGGTCATTGATGAAGAAGAAGAAGACAAACATGAAACTGAACAAGAGTTTCAACTTATTCACCTTGACGGTGATGATGAAAATGAGCATAGGATCACTAACATGCTGCTCAAAACTAAATATTCTCATATTAAATATTTGCAAACCAATCTAGGTAGGGCTAAGAATGTGATCCACTTTTTTGAGGCTGAAAACAAGCAGTTGGAGGTAGAGAAGGCTATCTATGAGATCAGAGCTATCAGAGCTCGGAAAGAGGTTAGAAAAGCCAAGGCAAAGCTATATGAGGTCTTGGACACTCATGAGGACATTGAAGAAGAGGAAGAATAGCTTCCTAGGAGGAAGCTAAGGGCAATTGATCTGAAGAAGGCCTTAGCCAAAGAAATAGAGAAAGAGACAACATTGGCAGAGTAGCTCACTCCAACTGTGGTGCTTGCCATGGAAATAGGCTATGATAGGGAATCTTGGCTAGAGAGGGAAAATGTGCACTTATAAGATCAGTTGGAGAAGACCAAGAGAGACCTTGACATGAAAAAGAAGATGTTAAGGCATTATGCCTTAAGAAACAATATTGCAAGGGTGTAATATCCCAGAAAGGGAGAATGCAGTACTACTTAACACAATATAATAATTGCATCAAGATAAACAATAAGCCTTAAGATAACATCAGAATTTATAAAGAAGCTGAGTCATTTTATTATATGGAGATGATTGAGTTAGACAATGTACAATAATATGAGTATATCTAGCCAAAAAGATGGTCTAGAATCACCCAAAAAACATGCTACAATAGGTACAACGTAACTAGAGAGGAAATGAAGAAAATACTATGTTTTCCCTTCAAAAAAATATGAACATATAGTTGCAAGCTAAAAAGGAAAATGCATGTCTACTCAAATTTGGAGCTCAGATGATGCCAAGATTCAAGATTTGGCCAATGTGATGGATTCCCAAGATAACCCAGAAAGGATTTTCTAGATCTACAACTTTGGAAAGTAACCTCCCCATGATTTGATCCTTGATCTACTAGGACATACAGATATGAAGCTAGATCTATCAAACAGATGGCTGAAATATGTTGCAAGATCATATCTGTTGAGATTCAACAAGATGATGAGCTTAGTGAAAATCAGTCACCTTCACTAAGTGGCCCCGCGGGCTATTTTTAGGTGTAAGTCTATTTTTAGACATAATGATCATATTTCAGAAGTTGTAGGATTCTATTTGTGGATGGTTGGTCAAGTTGGAAAAATAGATGAAATTCTATTTTTATAATATTGGTTGAAGTCTATTTATAGATCGTCGATCTAAGAACAGAAGTGTCGATTATTATTAGCTCTTAATAATAATCCGACAATAAACATCAACTTATTCTCTTCGAGCACTAAATTTCAGTATACAGATTTTTCAAATCAGTGCACTAAAGGAATTATGTAATTCCTATGGTTTAATGGTGGTTCGTTCATGGAGGACTCAGTTAGAACTGAAGTGGAAAAGTTATGATAGAGTTGGAAGAGTAGTTCATGGAGTTGTTATTGAGTTTAACTCAGTTAATGGAGTTAAAATCAGTTGAGCTAGTTCTATGTAGTCTAAATAAATGATACACTAATGAGAGTGGAGTGAACTAATTAGTTAATTAATTCACAAATAATAACTCATTTAAAAAATATAGCAATTAACTACATTGCATGTCAGTTCCAGTGGAGACCTAGTGGAGAGATAGGTGAAAGGGCAAGATGGACTGTCCGTTGTGACTATAGTGGTGCATTGATTGCATCACACACACACTGGAGTTTCCAATGAATATTGTGCAATAAAGGCAAGGCAGACTTGAATTCATTCAACGGTCTTCTTCAGCAGGGATTGCGCAGTGGAGGTAGGCTAGCAGGTGACAAGAAATCGGTGCATCGATTTGTAGATTTCTTCTGATTAGTGTGTGATGATTGATTTTACTGACAGCTTTATGTACTAAGCTTTGTATGAGATTGTTACATGATCTCCATGATACATAATATATGATAGTTGGGGCTTTTAGCTTCAATCTTTCTCGTTAAACAACTGTGTTATTTGCGATTTTTTTTATTGCTTCATGTGTTTGCAATTGATTTTAATTTCCACAAAAGATTAACAGTGGAAGGATTTTTTATTTAGAAGGAAGATAAATATTGTTACATCAAGAGACGATGGATATACACATGCATATTGTATTTAATTTCTACATGGTATTAGAGAATTGTTAATTCTTGAAAATTGCAATTGTGAATAATAGTTGAGTTTGTGCTAGTGGACAATTCAGATTTGCTGCAGAAATTTCTTGAGTATACATTGAGTGCGACAGTTGAGTATACATTGAAATATCTTTCAATGGGTTGTGACTGGAGTATTCCCTTGATGGCAGCTCGAATTAAATAGCCTGGAAGGATAGGATGGAGGCAGTGCTTGAAGATAATGGACTGAAGTAGTTCATCGATAGCGATGTTCCTAAACCAAGATCTAGCGATGTTGCATTACTTGACGCATGGAAAAAGAAGGTAGTAAAGACAAGAAGAATTTTGTTGGAAGGTGTGAAGGACCATATTGTGTCCAACCTTCATGGGAAAGCTACTGCATTTTCAATGTGGAAGGCTTTGACATATTTTTTCCAAAGTAGCAGTGACTAGAGCAAGTTGGCGTTGAAAGATAAGCTCATAAAAATAAAAATGGAGAAGGGCGAAAGTATTCCAAAATATCTCACAAAGTTTTTCCACTTTAGAGATGAACTGGGAAGTGTGGGGATTATTGTTTATGATGAAGACTTGGTGATCTTGGTTCTCCTTGGTCTTCTGAAGATTTGGCATAGATATGAAGACTTTGTCAATGGATGGGAGAAACTGTTGGCATGGGAGCGACTTTGGTCGGATCTTGTGCAAGAGGAGATAAGGCAAGGTACCAGGGATGGCTCTTCATTGAAGAATGATGATGAAGAGAATTTCTCTTTGGCTGCCAAAGAAAGGAAAGGGAAGTGGAAGAAATTTCCTTCAAAATCTAATGCTAAAGGTAAGAAGCATGATTTGTCTAAGGTGAAGTGTTTTCGCTATCACGAACATGGGCATTTCACCACTAACTGCCCACAGAAGAGGAAGAACAAGAAGGATGTTGGAGTTGCATCTGGAGAGGCCTTAGCCTCGAAAATTGAACTTTATTTCTCTTTTATCGCATGCTTGGTTTCAAGCTATATGGGATTGGTGTGGTATCTTGATAGTGGTGCTTCTTTCTATATGACGGGAGACAAGGAGTTGTTTAGTGACTTGGAAGAGAAGGACCTTCAAATGCATATAGAGATGGGTGATGATGGTCGATACAGTGAAACCAGCATTGGGACCATTACCTTTGAGAGGGAGTCCGGTAATCCGTTCTTGTTGAAAGATGTTATGCATGTTCTAGGTCTGAAGAATAGCTTGGTTTCGGTTGTAATGTTGGAAGAAAAAGGTTTTGACATTGTTTTTAGTGATGGAAAAGCTTTCCTGCGAAAAAAAACAACAGGTCAAACCAAGAGGATATGGATTCGAGTTAAGAATCTCTACAAGATGGAGGTAGATGGCTGCACTGCAATGATGGACAAAGTAGAAAAAGTGGTGAGCTGAGATGAGGGTGAATTATGGCATACGACATTGGGCCATCTTCACCTTGGAAGTTTGAATATTTTGCAGCAGATTTCTATTGGACTTCCAAAGGGTACTCTTTTGCAGTCAGATCAGTGCAATGGATGTACTATGGGTAAGCTTGTGAAGACCACCTTTCATGAGAAGGAGAACCATGCTTCGGTGATCCTGGAGAGAATTCACACAGACATGTGTGGACATTTCTCGGTTGCTTCAACAACAAAACATGGGTATTATGTTATATTTCTTGATGACTATTCTTGTATATTTTGGATCTTATTCATGCAGAATAAGGGAGAAACATTCTCAAAGTTCTGTGAGTTTAAAGCATTGGTCGATAAGGAGTCAGGGAAGCAAGTGAAAGCTCTACGGAGAAATAATGGTGGTGAATACATCTCGGGTGAATTCAAAGACTTCTGTAGCAAAGAAGGAATTCGAAGAGAACTCATAGCACCTCATAACCCACAGCAGAATGGGGCCACTAAGAGGAAGAACAGAACAATCAAGGGTGTTGAACGAGCGATGCTACATGACCAGGGCCTACCGATGCACTTTTGGGCGGAAGCATGCAACATTGTGGTTTATGTAAAAAACCATTGCCCTCATAGAGTACTTGAAATGTGTACACCTAAAGAATATTTTACTGGTAAGAAGCTTGATATTTCTCATTTGGAGATTTTTGGCTCATCTATTTACATTCATGTGACAAAGGATGCCAGGAAGAAGCTGGAGCCGACTTTAGAAGTTGGGATATTTGCAGGGTACACAGAAACACCCCATAATTATCGTGTGTATTTTCCAGACAGTCGGATGACTGTGGTGTGATAGGATATAAAATTAAATGAGGTGAAATCCATGAAGTTATCGCTTGAGAGGGAGCTACACTTCATGCAGAGGAGGAACTTCTTATTCCCAAAGGTGAGCCTCTAGATGTGGATCAGCCACAGGAAGAGATTCATGGAGTGGAGGAGGCCACTCATGCAGAACCAAACATCAGACAAGGCAGAAAGCGTACCATAGAAGCTGAGAGACTGAAGCTTGATGTGGCACATAATGTAGGAGTCCCTACATCACAGCATAGACAGAGGCAGTCACCTAACCGATTTACTCGATACATGGATCTTATGAGCAAGTGTGTCATGAAAGAGCCATCTTCTTTGGAAGAAGCAGTGTAGGAGCCCACATGGTTAGATGCCATGGTGGAGGAGTATGACTCCATTGTTAGAAACAGTGCTTGGGAGATTGTTCCAAGGCTGGTGGGTAAATCAGTTATAGGATCAAGATGGATCTACAAGGTAAATCAAGATGTTGATGGCACCGTCGAGAATTATAAGGCAAGATTTGTTGCTCGAGGCTTCTCACAGATCAAGGGGATTGATTATGAAGAAACCTTTGCACCTCTCACATGGTATTCTTCCATATGGACCATCCTTTCTCTCTCATCACATATGGGTTGGCACATTCATCAGATGGATGTGAAGACTGTGTTCCTTAATGGGATCATTGAGGAAGAGGTGTACATTGAGCAACCTGAAGGATTTGAGATCTTTAGCAGCTCGTCACATGTGTGTAGACTCAAAATAGCGTTGTATGGGCTGAAACAATCACCTCGTGCTTGGTACACATGGATCGACAACTATTTCACTGGACTTGGCTTCACTAAGAGTGAGGCAGATACAAACCTGTACCAAATTATGGTGGAGGGTAAGATTTTAATCATTTTTTTTATGTTGATGATTTAATGCTAAGAGGTGATAAGCATTTCATACTCTCATGCAAGGCAGATCTTGCAAAGGAGTTTGAGATGAAGGATTTGGGCCTCCTTCATTATTTCCTTGGATTGGAAATATGAAAGCGGGAAGGTGAACTATTTTTGTCTCAAGGAAAGTATGCCCGGGAGATACTGGAGAAGTTTCACATGCAAGGCTGCAAGCCTATCGACACTCCTCTTCCAAGAAATTAGAGGAAAGAGGATGCTACATCAACAGAGGTAGTGGATGCCACCTTTTATCGATAGTTGGTGGGTTTGCTCATGCATTTAGTTAATACAAGATCGGACATATGCTATGTGGTGAACCAGCTTTCACAAGTGATGGTTAATCCTAACAAGCTCTTTTGTAAGGCAGGCAAGCATGTCTTGAGGTATCTTAGGGGCACATCTGAGTATGGCTTATGATACAGACAGACGGATGAGGTGAATTTGCATGGCTTCACGGATGCAGATTGTTTAGGCAGCCCAACGGATAGAAAGAGCACATCAGGAGGAATTGTCAGCATCGAATCTACAATAATTTCTTCATACAACAGGAAAGAAAGATCTATGGCACTCAATTCAGTGGAAGTAGAATACATGGCAACAATTCAAGTTGCATGTGAGGCTATCTGGATGAGGAAGAGCCTGATCGGTTTGTTCGGTTCACATTTAGATCCTACAGTGATACATTGTGATAATCAGAGTTTCATTAAACTCTCAATTAATCCTGTGTTTCATAATAAATCTAAACATATTGATATCCGGTATCATCATATCATATATTGTGTGTAGTGGAAGATCATGTTGCTTCAGTACATTCCTACAAAAGATTAGGATGCAGAGATTTTGACGAAGGCACTCACCAAGAGAAAATTCGAATAGCATAGAGGCAAGATCGGGGTGAAGGATAATCCCTATGTTGTTGAGAGGGAGTGTTGAGATTCAACAAGATGATGAGCTTAGTGAGAATGAGTCACCTTCACTAAGTGGACCCGCAAGCTATTTTTAGATGTAAGTCTATTTTTAGACATGATGATCATATTTCAGAAGTTTTAGGATGCTATTTTTGGATGGTTGGTCAAGTTGGAAAAATAGATGAAATTATATTTTTAGAATATTGGGCAAAGTCTATTTATAGATCGTTGATCTAAAAATAGAAGTGTCGATTATTATTAGCTCTTAATAATAATCTGACAATAAACATCAACTTATTCTCTTGGAGCACTTAATTTCAGTATATAGATTTGGAAAATCAGTGGGCTGAATAAATTACGCAATTCCTAGGGTTTACTGGTGGTTCTTGCATGGAGGACTCAGTTAGAACTAAAGTGGCAAAGTTATGACAGGGTTGGAAGTGTAGTTCATGGAGTTGTTATTTAGTTTAACTCAGTTAATGGAGTTAAACTTAGTTGAGATAATTGTACCTAGTCTAATTGAATGATACACTAGTGAGAGTGGAGTGAATTAATTGGTTAATTAATTAATAACTCATTAATCAACTGAATAAATACAACAATTAACTACAGTGCATGTCAGTTCCAATGGAGACCCAGTGGAGAGATAGGTGAAAGGGCAAGATGGAATATTTATTGTGACTATAGTGATGCATTGATTACATGACACACACATTAAGGTCTCCAATGAGGATTGTGCAGTCAAGGAAAGGAAGATTCGAATTCATTCAGGGGTCTTCTTCAGTAGGGATTGCACAGTGGAGGAAGGCTAGCAGGTGGCAAGAAATCGGTGCATGGATTTGTAGATTTCTTCTGATTAGTGTGTGATGATTGATTGTAATGAGAGCTTGATATACTAAGCTTTGTATGATATTGTTACATGATCTCCATGATACATAATATATGATATTTGGGGTTTTTAGCTTTAGGCTTTCCCGTTAAACAACTGTGTTATGTGCAATTTTTTTTATTTCCTCATGTGTTTGCAATTGATTTTAATTGCCGCAAAAGATTAATAGTCGAAGGATTCTGTATTTAGCAAGAAGATAAATATTATTAGATCAGGGGAATCTGGATATATACATGCATATTGTATATAATTCTACAATATCTAAGCTTGAAGAGTTGATCCCGTCTTTAGATCTACAAGCTAGAAGCTCTAGATCTATCTTCTCAATCCTCCAACAATGACTATAGCTGCTGCAACACAACTGCCAACAGAAACTGCGTTGTGAGGGAAAGAGAGGCCTTCTTCCTACTGAAAAATGCTGCAATAAAGTCTAGATTGATGGTAAGAATGATGTAAATGTGAGGGGATGATCCCTCACAGGATTACTAGCTGAAATGCTAGTAACTTCCTTCCTCCTTTTTGATCTACAATTTAGACAGTGTAATCCCTAAAGGAAATACTACTGCTAGGAGGTCAATAAATTTTGGCTCGATGCTAGATCTGAAATGATGATCTGCGAAGCTAATATTTAAGCCCAAGGTAATAGGAATAAACCCTCATCATTTCTCCAGCTGAAGTACTGAAGACAACTTCCTCCTCCCAAAATGATCTTCAGAAATCTGCAATTTCTGAATATGGATGTTCTGAAGAAAGTAGGAAAAGAGATGTGGCACCAATGATTGATGTGGAATGAAGTAAAACACTATTTCTAGATCTTTTCTAAGAAATATGTGGTATTCCCAACCAGGAACACCCTGTGCTAAACAAAACTTGCTAAACAGCCCGAGAAAGAAATGGAATTTCACATGACAATTCCAGATCTGAAAAGATCTTTACATCAATAATAATCAGCATGCCCTCATCATTGCCTCCATATTCTTTATATAATTTTTGAGCCTTCCCAAGCCTTGGCCCTCATCTAGACTACGCAGTGCATGTGGACAAGATCCTCCAAGTTTTGACTGCGTTGTTTGACCAAATCAACCATCATGTCTAGGTGAAATGTACACTTCTCCATCAAGTGTGCTTTGTTTTCACAACATCCTCCATCACTTTATCATGAATGTCCCATGATATTTTTTTTTACATATTCAAGATCTTTGTTAACTCAATCAACCTTCTATTTGATCCCTTCAAGATCTTAGTTGATTGTGTCAACCTCCATGATCTATCTCATTAATGAGACAGGTTCTCCAATTTCATTCACATTAGTAGTTGCTCAATTACCTTATTATGTAGATCTAGGCTTAATTAATCCACATTCACACACAAAAAGTTGATATTTATTCATATTGAGGATTTTGGGTCCCTCCATCCTTTTATTTACTTAATTCATTAAGAAAATCAAGGACTCTAATATTCCAAATATGATGTGGAAATTTGGGAATATTACAGTCTCCCCTGCCAGCAAAATGTTGCTTGTCCTCAAGAAAATCTGAAAGTCGATGCAAGGCCATATATTTCCCTCCAAATGGCATCCACATAACGAAGGCTTCCTCCATTTACTGTAATGTGGCATGCATGTCGGGTTCCAAAGTTCTCTCTTAAAAACATAAAGAATGACCTCCAAATGTATGGTTATATGAAGTACCAAGTGAAAACCATATGACGTCCAACATCATCATCAATATATGAGGTGCATAAAATAAGGGGGCTCTCTTCACAAAGGAAAAGCTCCATCACATAATACATCTCTCCATCCCATGTTTCATGAATTTGATTGAGCACTGCTATGCTCCCTTCCTTATCCCTATCCGCCTTGTTAGATCCAAACATCATTCAAACATTATGAAAAAGAAAAAGGGAAGGAGTTATATAGGTAGACAAATATGTCAAACCATATTCTCCTTATAGTAACCACCGGAGTAAGGCCCTTTGCTGCCATCCTCCATCTCCTCCATGTAAGATGGACAAGCCAAACTCCCCCAAAAGAAACCAAAGAACCAAGAGATATTGTGGATTTCTCTCCTCCTCATGTGCATCATGAAGCAAAAACATACTAATGTACATATGGAATGTCACATCAGTCCAATACAAAGAAACATCATCAATGCACATCATGTGAGTATGATGCCAAGATTTACCCAATACAAAACACATAGACATAGGAGATGTCATGTGGTGGCCAATATCTCTCAAGTGAAACCAAAATGAACATGCCTTCTTTTGATGCATTCCATCATTGATACACAAGGCATTAATTAGAAAAATATGAGCTATTGGGTGGTAACCATACTCACCCAGAGCAGCCAGCACAACCATGCCTCCCTCTTCATTTCATAAGTGTTCTTCAAGGCATGGATCAAAAAGATAGGGGCCTTTGGGTAGTAAAAAAATTCTCCCAAGGGTAACCAACATAACCAAGATTTTTAGATCATGTCATATATCTACAAGTGGTCATGTAACCACTTGCTTATCATCCTCACCCACCCACCCCAATATGGATGATGAATGATGTGCTGCATAATCATGGTATCCTCCCTTTCTAGAATACCATCTTCCCCAAACCGATGAAAAAATTTTCACTTCATGAAATGTTGAAGTGCACCACCAATGAGATCTCCTAATGAGATTCTCTTTTCACCAAAGGCCCTCCAAAACCAATGAAGTTCTGGATCTGTTTCAGGTAGAAGTTTCTCTTTAAGCTGTGAGATGCTCATTGAGAAAGTGTCATCAAGAAATGAGAAAAGATTTCTCATATCTATATGTCTACCATTCATCATCTTGTCCTCCATTGCTTCATGAGTGAAGTTACCTCCAAAATGCTCCAATAATAATGGGGCCTCATCGTTATCACTGCTTCTAAGTGACAACGTTGTAGATCTGTAAGGTAATACATAAACTGTCTCAAAGAAAGGTAAAATAGTGATCTCATAACCAGTCATTGTACAAAGGATTATGCTTATCCCTTCTTCTGAAACTATACACTTCAACTCAAGCGGTTGAATGTAGTTCATCCATGAAAAACTGGGATAGCTTTTCACCTCCTCCTTCATTAGATCAAGGGTCCTCTGTGATGTGATTTGATGCTGCTTCAAATCAGCACTATGTTCTAACCCTTGGTTATGCATTGTCCCTGATAGCATGTCCCCATAAGTTTCAATAAGATCTAATGAAATAATAGGTGATGAATTTATGCATACCTTGACTAACCGATATGGGAAGTTTCGATTTAACAAAGAGTTCTAAACCCGAAAAATGGTGTCTCCAACTAATGGGTAAGAGAGATGGCTGCTTCTTTTCAATGCAATCAAAGACCGGATTCTTCCTTTCCTCGCCATCCTTCATCATGCATGGGACTCTCTATATGTCAAGAGCTCAATACTATCTGAAAAATTTCTTGATGTCTCTTTTCCGTATGAAAGTACTTTTGTAGCTAGTAGAATGTAGTGACTTATTTGAATGCTATGGGACAAGATTAGCTACATCAACCTTAGGAAATTTCTCTTTGTGGAATGACATCTATGTCTTCTCCACATCAAAATTCTTAGTCAACTTGTTAACAATGTGAACAGTTTATTCACCCTTGCATGCTCCATGACTAAACCACCGACTATTAGCTTCATCTAAAAGATGATGCAAGCAGCACCTCATCTTCCTACAACTACAAGATGTGTCTAAAAGCCTCTAGAAGTTGCTGCGAAGTCCCCACGTCAGCTGCTCTAGGAAGATCCATCAAATGTAGGTAAATATAATCTATTATGCCTCTTTCTTCTATTGCTACTATAGGATCCTCTTTCTTCTTTGATTTTGAAGAATTGTTGGAGAGTTAGCTTCTCCTTGAATGCTCTAGACTGTGCTTTGTACTCTTCGAGATATAGACTGAGAGACTCATGAGTCTCAGGTTCAATCCTTTCTTCATTTCTACACCTCTTACCTTCTCCAAATAAAGTGGGCATAGTGGATATATGAGGAGATCTAGGATTCTCCGGTTTTCTTCTTTGCTGATCGGAAGTGCTTGGACCTTCCTCATCACATCTTCTTCTTGGATCTTCTTCCTGCCTTTCCTATTTCATTTTATTGACCTCCTTGGGGAGATATTGCATAGATCTACATAAATGAGTGGCATAATTTTCTTCCTCCATGATAGATCTCATCTATCTGCTTCTTCTTTAGATGCAAAAGATGAAGTGTCCACAAGCTGAGCCAAATATCATGCTCTGATACCACTGTAATATCCCAGAAGGGAGAATGCAGTAATACTTAAACAAAATATAAGAACTGCAGCAAGATAAACAATAAATCTTAAGACAACATCAGAATTTACAGAGAAGCTGAGCCATTTTATTATATTGCAGAAGAATCGGTTACACAATGTACAAAATATGAGTAGATCTAGCCAAAAAGTTGGTCTAGAATCACCCAGAAAACATGCTGCAATAGGTACAAATAACTAGAGAGGCAATCGAAGTAAATATTGTGATGTCCTTCAACATAATATGAACATATAGTTGTGGGCTAAAAAGGAAAATGCATATCTACTCAAATTTGGAGCTCAAAAGATGCCAATATTCAAGATCTCGTCAATGATGTGATTGCCAATATAACCCAGAAAGGATTTTCCAGATCTACAACTTTGGAAAATCACCTCCCTAGGATTTGATCCTTGATGTTAGTATGAATTCTTTGTCGAAGCGTACGAAAAAGAACCACTTTAGCTACGCATAACTAATAGCCCTAACAACAATAATGGCTGCAAAACATCTTCAGATCTGCAATTAGTAGTTAAAGTGCTGCAACAAATAACAACAATAAAGGCTGCAAAACATCTTCAGATCTGTAGTTAGTAGTTAAAGTGCTGCAACAAACAGATCTATAAATGGAAAGACATTAAGCAGAAAAGTAAAGAGTTTGCTCCATGCATCCAACAGACAAGACAAGAACGCGATTTTTGAATGAATTTTTATATTACAGGGCACCTGGGAGGAAACAAGAAGGTGTATCCAGATCTCCTCAATGGGATGGGTTCTTTGTAGTCCTCGGCACTTCAGATCTAAGCTTTTTTCTCTCTTGTAGATGTAGAAAACCCAATGTAGAAAGTAGAGCTCAATGGGAGCAAAATGGCGGAAAAATGAGACCAAGTGTATAGATCCAGAGTGATCTAATAGGCAACAAAAGGTGAAGAATGAAGGGGAAAACCCTCCTATTTATAAAAAAATATTGGGTCATTCTAGATCTTGGTGCATGATTAAAATAATGTTAATCAAATCTAGATCCACCTCTATGGAATATTTTATTATTATTTGTTGGAGGGAAAGGGACTTTGACTTGGGTCAAATCCTTTGATTAGTGAGGAATAAATAAATAAATGATTTATTTATCCTTTTAAGGAAGTGGTTGGGATATAATCAAATAAATAATGATTTATTTAATTAAAAGTGGTTGATTTGGTCATATTTAACAAGGAATATTATTTAAATAATTATTCCTAGAAAATAATAAGATAACTATGGGTGTATCTCATTAATTTCTTTGTTTTTGGGTTAAACATGACTGGGAATAATAATTAAATTATGGTTTAATTAATTATTCCTTTGGGGGTTTCCTTAATTAACATAGTGAAAGCAGTTTTACTTGGGGTAAAACTGGTCTTACATGGTGTACTTGGGTCCATCTAATGATAAAAGGTTAGATGACCAAAAAATGGTGTAACAGATTGCCCCCCAGCGTGCGAGTGTCGGGAGCAAATCGTATGACCGAAGTACGTTGTAAGAACACAATCACTAGACAACAAAAGGGATGTCAGAGAGAGAAATGTGAGGTAGATAGTGTGCTGAAGGACTAGACCCGGAGGAGACGAGACTCGCAGGTGCAACAAATCTCTTTTTTATGAGAGGGTACCTGTGCTGAAGGCGGCGGGGGAGGCATACCTATGCCCGCCGAGACAAAGTACAAAAGAATAGTGTGTCCAGTAAACAAGGGACCGAACCATAGAGTACAGCTGGCATAATCAGGAGCCAGATAAGAATACAATGAAGAGTCTCACATACATGTTGTGCCTGGGATAACAGCCAGGACTAGTACAAGAATATCTGAGTACATGAGATAAATACAACCCAAATGCCCCCTGTAAATGGGGAAGGGCTCACAAAATCTGACTGATACATGCAAATCATAGAGGTGCTGCAAGTGGCTAAGGCCAACATCATCAAAATCTGGAGCGGCATCGAAGGCTGCAATGAAGAGGTCATCCGGGCATGTGGGGGGCTACCTGCAGGGCCACCCCCTCATGAGGGCTGAGACATCTCACACACGCCCGGGAATCATCAAGAGCTGCTGCTGGGTCACTGGACTGTCCAATATACGAATCTCGATCATGCTGAAAGGAGCTGGAGAAGCAATCAAGTCAAAGGGAAGTGAGAGATCCCCCTGCCTGATCCGAGGCACCGAACAAAAAGTGTAAGCTGGAACCAAGATACACCGCCCTCTAGACCTTGCTTCTGGAATAAATGCGCTGATGTCGATAGAAGGAGGTCCGCCGTAGGTGAGGCAATGAGAGATCCTCAACTAAGGCACGAGAGAAGAACAATAGAGCGACAGACAGACTGACACCAATGATGATAGTGGAAAGGGGAAGGATGGAGTGGCGAATGGACGACTTCCCTTGTTAGAGCATAAATGGCATGAATGACATGGCAACGACTGACACAATATCGAAAGGGACAGGGGACAGTGGGGCTGAAGGTCATGATATGCGACACAAGGGAGGAACCAAGCAAAGAAGGATGGAGGGCTATAGTGGGGTGTAAAAGGACGCAGGATAGACTCCATGAATGCAATGATGGCTCGACTTGGATGCTCTAAACAAGGGTGACTTTTGTAGTGCTGCCACACAGTAAAGGCCCCAATGGGGGGTCATGGAAGCATGAGTACAAGGTGGGCACTCATGACGAAAATCGACACGAACATGGACAAGTAAGGGAGCGATATGGTGCTCCAAGTACAAGTGGCGTAAGTGAGGAAATTCGATTTTAAGGAGCGGTGAAGTGACCCTTCGTGGAAAAAATGTGTCCGGGTGAAGTATCAAATCACCAAAAACTAACTAAAACCCATTTGAGAGCTCGGTGAGATCTGTCCAGCGGTGCTGACGGTTCGTCGAACGGGGCTACGGTGTGGTCGCAGCAGTCGAAAGGAGAAACATGGGTTCGCTTTAATGAGGCAGTTGTCCCTCCAAAATCATTCATTTGCTATTGTTGTTGTGGTGAATGTGGAGAGGAGAGAAGGCCCTAAATCTTGCGGCGAACGTAGCGGACAAACCGACCGTTGGAAGCGAGATCTGTCAGTTGGAGGTAAGAGGCCTAACCTTGCTCTTGTATGTTGTTGGATGACATTTGCAGTTTAGGGCCCAAAACCCCCAGAAACAGCCCCTCCTTCATCTCTATGGCCGGGTCGCACTTTTTGGGGCAAAAAGTACGACCCAGGACGCAGGTTTGGGGGCAAAAAGTGCGACCTGGTCCAGAAAATGGCAGAAAACTGCGACCTGGGAGACGAGGAGGGCTTGGTGCTGTTTGATGGCTGGGATTTGGGGTGTGGTGTGTGGTTATGGTTTTCCCGATCTGTACCCTGACAACAAGAATGTGGTTGTGCAGGTATGGCAGAGTTGCGGGTCAACTGGAGAGAGAGGGATCTGGGAACACTTCGGACAGAGATCCAGGCGGATCAGGGCGTTCGTCGTGTATTGGCCAGATATAGGGGCATATGGTGCCCGCTCGGATGTGTGTAGGGGCAAGTGGTGCCCCCTAGAATGTATGGGGGGGCATATGGTGCCCCCAGTTTTTGGATTTTGTTTGTAACATGCTATGGGCATGTCGGATGTATATGTATGGGGGGGCGTATGGTGCCCCCAGTTTTTGGAACATGCTATGGGCATGTCGTATGTATCAGAGTAGATGGACTCATCAATATATGGTTTGCGACACATATTATGGATATGCATCGTCTTTTGATGGTTGATTTAATGTTATTGTCTTGTATGAAGTGTGTGTGATAAATGCCAATCTAGAACATGGTTTGCAATACTATCTACGTAGTGATTCTGGTCTCTGGGTACATGGTTGAAAGTTATGGTTTCAAACGCACGTATTAAGACTTTTACTCGTAAATAGCGTCTAAACAGCACAGGGTTATGCACACGATAAACACCATTTAGTTGCATTACAAGAAGCAGGGAATCCAAACGAACGTGCAGATGGCGGATGTGATGCAAGAGGGCATCAGCTAATAGGCCACGCACTGCATCATATTCGGCATGATTGTTGGTGGCAGAACCAATGCATACCCCATTAGACAGAACGAGGTCATGCAAGGGGGTGAAGATGGCCCACCCTGCCGAGGCAAGATTCCTGGAGTAGCGACTTGCACCATCGGCGTAACCGATAAAGGGTGTGGACGGGGGGTCCTGCAAAATGGTGTGACAAGACAATAAATGAGGGGATGAAAGACGATGACGGCAGCGTGAGGGTATAGAAGTCATCGAGCGGTAAGGGCAAGAGGAAGGGGTAGGATGATCAAGACTCAAACAAGGTGGTGGATGAGTGCTATTGGTAACCTGGTGAGGACTCGGGCTGCGGAGGTCAACAGAGACACAAGTGGAGTGTTCTCGAGTATCAAGGGACTCAACAGGGGAGGCTGCGGGCGGGCTAAGCTCCGAGTGTCGTGCAGAGGAGGATAGGTAAAGGATGGTGACTGTAGACTCCGTCATCTGAACATCAGGGGGGGGGATGTGGATGGGAGCGGGGGGATCCTCAGGCTGGCCTGAAGCATACTGCGCGAGGATGGGAGAGGCGGATTGATTTTGTTCGACCTCATACTCGCGGATCACCTCAAGAGAGGCACGGTAATGCGTCAGGTGAGGACAATAATGGGAGTAGTGGCCATGGACACCGCACAAAGCACAGGGCTTGTTGGTGCGGAGAGTCTTGGGGTTCTTGGGGACGGGCGAAGAAGGAGTGGGAGTTTCTGAGACCATAGTGTCGGGGAACGCGACTTTTACCATGGGTCGGATACGAGGTAACTCGGGACAAGCATGGGTGGCATGACCAATGACATCACATAAGGCACAAGGCTTCGGGGGTGGAGGAGGAGCCGGGGTGGTTGTGGTGGTTTGGTCTTTGGTTGCCCCCTTGCGGGCTTTTCCTTTCTTCCCGGGAGCCGACCCAACAGGAGAAGGGTCCTGTGGCAGTGCTGGGGGCACAGTGGCTATGGAGGAAGCGAGGGGGACCGGTTGAACCGGTGTCAAAGCCATGTAAGGTGTGGGGTGACCAGGGGGGGTGGCGGCTGGGGGGTCAAGGTACCAAACCGGAATACCCAAGGTCAAGTTAGGGAGAGAGAGGGTGGCCATGACGGGGACAGAATATACTCCAAGAGGGGGAGCCAAGAAGGGGATCTGTCCAGCAGGGTAGTGACCAGGAGGTACGGCTCCAAGATGGTTAAGGCCGGGGGGGACCGAGCCTGGAGGATAAAGAGGTTCGGGGATACCAGCTGTAGGGGGAGGGCCGGAAGGAGGAGGTCCGGCTGGTGGAGATGAATGGCTAGGAGCGGGTTGCGGAGGGCGGGGGGGAGGGTGCGGACTGGCCGAGGCAGGCCGTTTATGGGCAGCCTGAGACGATTGCATCATGCAAATATTCGACAAGCTGGGATCCGTAATAGGAGGGGGGGGAAGGTGAGGAAAAGTACCAAGCAGGGTGGAATCTTTATAAACGCCGGGGGAGACACTGGTCAAGGAATCGACGGTTTTCTTGTTGGCTACAGAAGAGATGGTCGTCTCGGAGGCGGATGGAGACGGCGGCTCATGATACGATAGCTGGTCAATGGTGACTATATTTCCATTATGTGGAAAAGACATCTTGCGGAAGACCGCGGATGGGACAGCAGACATGGCATAGGTGTAGCTTCGCCCCAATAGAATGTTGTAGTCTAGGGGGGCGTCAATGACTTCGACATCAACGCAAACAGTCTTACCGGCGAGGGTGATGGGACAGTTACGAAACAGGCCAATAGGCTGGGAGGCATGACCATCCCACGCTCGAAGGGTGATCGTGGAAGGGGCCAACTCAGGGGATCCGAGTTGCTTCCAAACCGAAGCGGACATCACAGAGGTGGATGCCCCCTCATCAATTATACACCGGGATACAGTGGCGTTCCGGATTTTGACTGGGATTTGGAAAGCAACGGAAGGAGGAAGAGGAGGGTGGTCCGATTGAGTGGCGTCGAAAACAATCATTTGGTCATCAGCAGGATCAACAGCGCCCACGACAGATAGTAGAGCCTTCCTTTGAGAAGGGCACGACTGGAGGAGTTCCAGTGTGGAAATGGCAGCAGGGGATTGTGCCAAATCATCTACTATACTGTACGATTGAGCGGCTCGACCGGAAGCAGCATTTCGGCGTAATGGTCCCTTTGGAATCTTTGGATGAACCTCAACTTTGGGTTGAGGGATGTGTAAGGGGCCACTGGATGTCGAAAGAGGCTTTGTAGACCCTGAAGATGGAGGCTCGGGAGTAGACGGAGCAGGAGGCTTGGGGTACTGGCGAGACCGAGTTTGAAGGTGAAGGTCGACGGAAGGGGAAAGATCGGAGCGCATCATAAGGATCTGGTAGTCAGAGGAACCAGAAATGGACGAGGGGGGGGCTACATGGCGGTCGGGGGATTGGGTAGCCACGAATCCCTGTTGAGGGAAAGGATCAGTGAACACGGTGGTGGTGGTGGCACATTAGGAGGAGTATAAGGAGGCGTGTTGTCGTCTGATGGCTTGAGACCCCACATATGTCGCATGTGGGGTAGAGAGGACAATCGTGAGTGTAGTGACGAAGTAAACACGCAACACAAACGGGGCTTGTTTGTGCGGGCGGCTTTGTCAGACACAGGCGGAATGCCCTGAGGCTGGTTGCTCGTGTTAGGGTCCACACCAGAATTGGGTCCTCGGTTAGCGGGGGCAGATGGGTTCTGGTTGCCTCTCCGTCTTCTTTGAGAAGAAGGGGGATTAATCGCACCCTGCTGTGCAAATACTTGCCCTGGAGGGGGTTGTAAGTGCTGTTGCGGGTTGTGAGGAGGCAAGGGAGGCGGAAGCGCATATGCTGGAGGAGCTGGCGCACCAGGTTGTGGATAAAAGTAAGGGTTGGGTTGGGCGACATTGAGGTAAGCAGGAGGTTGGGCAAAAGGAGGAGGCATGCCGTATCCTAGATACATGTTGCCGGGAGGGGGAAGAGTGCTTGAGGTGCTGGCCCCTCCCTGAGGGAGACCATGGCCCATAGGAGGGTGAGCAGATGGGTGGGAAAGAGATCCAACAATACCGTCGGCGGAATGAGATGCCCCCGGGGCGTTACCGCCACCGGGCCTGGGGATGTCAGGAAGAACGGTATAAACATAACCAGATTGAGCGTAGATCGGGTCATATTTTAAAGCTATTTGGAGGGCGGCTTCTTCAGATTGAGGAAAGTGAGAGGCGACATCTTTGCCGATGGGAGACGGGAGGGTGCGAAGGAACCAGTCCATGTAAACCCGATCTTCAAAGGGAGGGGCTCGACATAAGCTCCGTCCTCGTCGCCATTCCTGAACATGGGCAGAAAGGCGTGTGGAAGAGGATTGCTTAAATGAAGTCAAGAGCTCCGTACCAGTGTCGTATCGGAGAGGGAGCTGGAAGTACGACAAGAAGGCTTGGGCAAGAGTCTCAAACGTGGTATGGGAGGAAGTGGCCTGTTCGACATACCATTTAGAAGCTTCGCCGGTAAGCGTGCGTTGGAACAAACGAAGACGGATGGAGTCATCGGTAACGGAGTTGGAGGAACACCACATGTGGAAAGACCGGACGTGATTGGTTGGGTCTTCGCCATTAAGGCCCTCGAACTTAGGGATATCAGAGGGTAACTTGGTGGGCATAGTGGGCCAGGTAGCATTGTGGTGAATGGGGTCGTTAATCAACTGATGGAAATCGGGGAGGCTGAGGCCTGCAATGTACGGCAGCACAGGGGTGGCCGGAGTAGTGATTGTGACGGTTCCGCTAGAAGTAGGGCCGGCATTGGGGCCGGGAGAACCGCTAGCATTAGGCCCTGATCCGGACATGGTGAAGGTAAAAGGGGGAGAACCGGAAGGAGAAGGGGGACCCGATGAATCAGGAGAGGAGTCGGAGTGCGGACTCGAAGGTGGACTGGCTCGACGACGGCGGTGCGGAGCAAGTCGATCAACCGGAAACTGAGGATGAAGGCCAAGAAGTCTCCGGGAAAGGCGCCTTGGGGGCGCAATGATGACAGGAAGAAGGAAACCGACAAGGGCAGAAAGGGACAAAATCAAGAAGGTCAAGGGCAGAAAAGGTGCAGTGACAATTGATTTTAGAGTCTTTGCCAGGCGGTGGAAACCAGGCGCTTCTTCACTTAGGGTCGGTGTGTGGCGTGCGTTAATTTTAATTTTTAAACCCTTTCCGTTGTTTGAGAGCAAGAAAAAGTGTGCGACGTAGCTGAAAATAAACCTACAGAGAACAGAATAAAATGCTGAAATAACAGAAAAATAACAGCTACATATGCATCTATCAAACCCAAGAAAGTGGGTCTCTCAAAACTATGCTGAAAAGAAAGGGAAAAATTATGGAAACACACACAAACGAAGCTCAACAGATCTAGGGTCAAAGGGGACAGAGATCCGGAGGATAAAGCTGCAGATAAGGGGTGCAGATCACAGCCAAGAGACAGGGGCAAGGTGGCTGGAAAAAAGGGAAATCAGCAAAAATCCGGGAGGGGCAAGGCAGAGGCCTTTAGGGGAGGTCCAAACAAAATGACAAGAGGTGATTTGAAAGGAAAAGAGGCTGATTTCGATGGATCTGGAAGTGAGGTCACAGATCTGGAAAAAGAAAGGGCTGAAGCTCTGAAACCGACGGCTGAAACAGCTGAAACTCTTCCACCAAAAGTGGAGGGTACTAAAGCCCTAAGGGGTTGGGTTCCCACTTAGATGAGTAAAAACAGATCAGATCTTGGTCAAGGCGGGCTGAGACAGAGGCTGGAAGACCCTGGCAGAAGCTGCAGCAGAAGTAAAAACAGATCAGATCTTGGTCAAGGCGGGCTGAGACAGAGGCTGGAAGACCCTGGCAGAAGCTGCAGCAGAACCCAGAAAAATTGCAGAAAAAATGTTGGAAAAAAGTCAGGTCGCAGTTTCTGACCTGATCTGAGTTGAGGTCGCAGAAAACTGGCTGAAAAGTGCGACCTGGAGGTCCAGGTCGCAGGTTTGGGGCCAAAAAGTGCGACCCCCCTGTTCCGGTTGTCTCGGCGGCAGATTTTCAGAAAAGTTGTCGTCTCAGTTGCGGCTGGTGTCGCTTACCTGCGCAATAGGGCCAGAAACACACGGAAGTTAGAAATTTTAAGTTTTAGGGTTTTATGTGAGAAAAATGACATAAAAAGAGGAAAACTAAGCAGCTGAAAAGAAGCCCTAGGGCCTGAAGTAGCTGGATATGCAGGAATATGAAAAACGACGGCGGTCGTAATTTAAAACCCGTGTGGAGTCGCCATTTGTTAGTATGAATTCTTTGTCGAAGTGTACGAAAAAGACCCACTTTAGCTACGCATAACTAATAGCCCTAACAACAATAATGGCTGCAAAACATCTTCAGATCTGCAATTAGTGGTTAAAGTGCTGCAACAAACAGATCTATAAATGGAAAGACATTAAGCAGTAAAGTAAAGAGTTTGCTCCATGCATCCAACAGACAAGACAAGAATACGATTTTTGAATGAATTTTTATATTACAGGGCACCTGGGAGGAAACAAGAAGGTGTATCCAGATCTCCTCAATGGGATGGGTTCTTTGTAGTCCTCAGCACTTCGGATCTAAGCTTTCTCTCTCTTGTAGATGTAGAAAACCCAATGTAGAAGGTAGAGCTCAATGGGAGCAAAATGGCGGAAAAATGAGACCAAGTGTATAGATCCAGAGTGATCTAATAGGCAACAAAAGGTGAAGAATGAAGGGGGAAACCCTCCTATTTATAACAAAATATTGGGTCCTTCTAGATCTTGGTGCATGATTAAAATAATGTTAATCACATCTAGATCCACCTCTATGGAATATTTTATTATTATTTGTTGGAGGGAAAGGGTGTTTGACTTGGGTCAAATCACTTGATTAGTGAAAAATAAATAAATAAATGATTTATTTATCTTTTTAAGGAAGTGGTTGGGATATAATCAAGTAAATAATGATTTATTTGATTAATGGTGGTTTGATTTGGTCATATTCAACAAGGAATATTATTTAAATAATTATTCCTAGAAAATAATAAGATAACTATGGGTGTATCTCATTAATTTCTTTGTCTTTGGGTTAAACATGACTGGGAATAATAATTAAATTATGGTTTAATTAATTATTCCTTTTGGGGTTTTCTTAATTAACATAGTGAAAGCAGTTTTACTTGGGGTAAAACTAGTCTTACATGGTGTACTTGGGTCCATCTAATAATAAAAGGTTAGATGACCAAAAAATGGTGTAACACTCTTTCAGTTTTCCAGTTTTCTTAATTATAGC